>CM056996.1:141583740-142783740 GCA_029891345.1 Dryococelus australis | reverse complement strand
AACCATGACTAAGAAGGAAGAGGGAAAAACTGGCATAGGCACCGTAAAAATCCTCTCGAACTCATTCATACATTAATTAATAGAAAATGTTGTAGGAGGAAGATGGGATGTAACCATGCTCTTCATTGGTGCCCCCCCCCCCCCATCAAAATATATTCCTCGTCACTCCTCTGTATGTATACTCAGGTTTTTGCTGTTGCTCGTTGGTTGTCACCCCTGTCAGTAGGCACAACTAGTTCACTGTTAACTGAAGGTTTTTTTTTTAAACTTCTGCATATTTTCTTCTCTCATCGCAATGTATATCCATCCTTCTGTAGTATATAAAAATTGTCCCTGTCGTCGGCATAATTACTTATATACATGTATCGATCAAGTAACAGTGTTAAGTATTTATCTATATAAATACCTTTACGAGAGCTATTTTTAACACTGTCTGCCAACATTTCTCTATGTATTCTAGTTATAGTTGACGTCAAAATACAATTCCCCGATAAGATAGCATGGAATTTGAGACTTGTTGCACAATACTCGAGTACACTCAGGCAAAACTATAGCGTGTGTACCAAACTCCAGACTCACGAGCCAAGAATATGGTCTGATATGCAAGAAACACGGCTGGACGTCATTCGCCAGGTCACTGCCGAAAGTAGAACACACACGACCTCGGCCCATCCAATAGGATGGTACTCCACGTTAGGGGCTTAGGTAATATGTAGGGACCTGCTAGATTTTCGTTATTTTTTTGCATCAAGCTAAACTTCACATTACTGTATATACTGGAGCCGGCGTCGTTCCTTCATTGGCTGCTGTCCAGATGTGAAGTCACTCCTTTTCTGAGTGAACTGTACGTGATTGGGGCACACGATTGTGAAGTGTTCATTTATTGGCGCAGAATTACCCGGGGCGTGTCAAATGAATTATGGTACAATGACAAACGTGTTGCATAGGTAAACATGTTTTAAGATTATAATATCATCAAACAATAAAGCGAATTTTGCATTTCTCTAGTAATATGATGTAAAGACTTCTTCCTGAGTGCTACGAAACCGATTAGCTAGCGCCCCCTACATCAAGAGATTCGTCACATAATTTCAGTTCTGTATATCTAGTTTGTCGGTGCCCTTGTTTTCTATGCAGGTTTGTTGATGACCAGAGTCCGCCAAAGTGCGCACGATAAGCTGTGGCTCAATTTTAAAAGCAACAGAAAAGTACACGCGTTAATTGTTTATCTTGTCGTAAGGATAAATCGGTCGTTTTTTTCTGTTTCTTCGTACTCTTGGTACAGAATAGGTAAGTACAACAAGTGATTTTTCGTGAAAAACTCTGAGCACATTGTAGACTTCAATACTCTATAAACACGTAAAGAAAGTTTTATTTTGCTATTGGTGGCCCTCTGTATAAGAAGCCGTTTCTGTTTTTGAACGGGCCAATTAGAATTCAACAACTTTGGCAGTGAACCAAAGTGATTCGCATACTAAGAGTAACATGTTAGTTAGCCAATAAAGAAAAATAAAGAACCACATAGTATTTGAAATAAAATTTGTCTCGAAATCTTTTCGCGAAATTTCACTGTCCCTAAGAATAGGAAGTACGAACTAATTAAATGGAATAGCAGTTGTTTTGATGCAGGTGTACATTCGCTGATTCACTATGCGAGGCTCTGCAAGTGAGCCATTTTATGATTGGCTATTGCGTGCTGCAAAATATTTTCTACTGGATGGGCTGTGGGCTACCAAGTAAGTTGCAGGACGCTGATTGGCGAACGGCGTTCCGAAATGTTGTTGACCAGTAACGGCATTTTACTGGCGTGTACGGCTGGAGTTCACGCAAAGAATGAGCCGCTTCGCTTCCACATTCCTACGTGTTCGGTTTGCTTGCGGTTGTGTGTCTGTAGCTGGCTCCTGTTCTGTAACACAGCCACGTGCCTTCGCCTGTGACCCCGGGGACTGTAGGTCGACAGCGCTAGGCTGTTCGCGGGTCGGAACTCCGCTCTACTGTGTCTTGTGGCTGAGGTCTGTACGGATCTGGGGTGTCACTTCTCCCACCTTCATTAACCTTTTCAGGCCCCCTTTTATTTAAGATCTCAAGTGTTGCAATTGAAAAATGTTTTTATTCGTGCTGTACTTACGTTGACACAGCACTTGTTTCGTTGCCACAGCCAATGAGCTGTAGGTTACATGTTCGGCTACAGTTATATGGACCAATCATGACCTTGTTCAGTGAGACGATTTGCGAATAATTTACCCACAGCTAAGATCATTGGTCACTGAGTTTCGCAGTGTGCAGTACAGACCAGAAATTACCTAGACGTGCGAAATGTACACAATTATGTATGTACATTGGGTCTGAATGGTTGAAGGGCCGGATGAACTTTTATATCATTATTCTGAATTGTTTAATAATTTAGTAACTTTAAACACAGTTATCAAAATCTGTTTACCTATAGTAATCATTTCTTAGGTTATATAACTTCTATAGTTACTTACCAAAATAACGGTTTTAATTTTTTTATAATGAAGCAATAAGAAAAATTAAAGCACTCATTAAACTGAAACAGTTAGGATGACCAAGTTTTTACTTGTTAAATTAAAAAAAGAATACACTTAATCTTAAAATTATTAAGCGATTTCACGATTTCATTGCTGTTACAGTAACTATGCTTCAGGCATTTTCCATCATCTGATTAGGGTGCCAACGAAACGTAACGTCAGTGACTTGGAACAGCCATATTTTCCTAAAAGCAAAGATACCGCCACTACAGATGCTTCCAGATTAACAGAACTGTAAAAAAATCTTCCTACTACAGGTTGAATTCTGTAATCATTGCCTGAGTACGCACAGTAAAGGTTAAAGCGAATATTGATGGGGGCAGTGAAATTTCGCCGAAATATTACGAGAACAGTTATATTTAAAATGCATTGTAGTGTCGTCTATTTATTACGATTGGTTGATATATTTTTTTTTCATTTGGCGCGCCTGGACTATTTACGCACGTGTTATGGATGTTCAGTGCCGAAGTTACCAACTCTAAGAGCTTGGCCAAACATGGAAATGGCTTACCTTGTGGACAGCTGGCGGTAACAACAGAAAATCTGATAATATGTGCATACATAATTAAATTTTATGATGTTCTGAGAGTGTTTTACAAAAAATCACCGACACTGATCATAAGTAGAGACCTACAAAATTCGCGTTAGTATTTGGTACCATGCTAGACTTCACTGTCTTGTATCTTCCTGAGCGCAATTCGAGATTTTATTGACTACTAGCAACGATACAACGTCATTTACCTGTGTGAACGCTTCACTGGAGATTGGTTGCTCAAATGCTGAGTCTTTACTATTAGCTACATATATACATATTGAAACTCTTGACCTCTCTTAGCTCTTGGCCAAACCGGGGGTTTTGGATTCTCAGATGCTAGTTCATTTTTAGGCTTCCAGGGGCAGAATCCCCCTCGGACCGAGGCTCTCGGAGTCCCATGTCCCTTTTCACCGCTCAGGAACATTCTCATTGGTGGCCATCTGCCACCTGGTCTGTAGTTCTCCTGTGTTTGGGAGAAACATCTGCTATCATTACGGATACCTGGGCATATAGCCCAGGCACTCTCCACTGCCAGCACGAGTCCTTCCTCAATCTGACCTCTGGACACCGGAGGAAGCGGGCGGCTCCGAGGACAGGTACCCTTTCTTCAGGGCTGTGCCTCACGCCCCCCCCCCCCCGGCCAAGGAAACCTCTACGGGGAAAGCGAGATCAGCTCATGCTCATTCTTCCTTTCCTCGTGTGTTCTCCACCTTGGTGGACTACCTCAACCCCAGATTGGTCCATTTCCATAGCTTAAATTTCTTCACATTGATGCTCAGCTTTTGGGCCCCGCTGACCATAAAGGAGTCGACCGGCCCATCTCCAAGCACCACAATCATGATCGCCCATGATTAAAGCTTAGCTTAAGAGACAGTTACCACTTTCAGTTTCAACTACTCATAGGGAATTCCCGGGGTTTTCCTGCTTCTCTTAACCTCGATTAAGAGGTTACACAGCTGTACCGCACGGAGGTAGCAAGTTTCCTTAAGCGAGAAGAGAGGCTATAAGAGACGCCCTATTGGCTACAAGTGCCCTTGGGGCGAGGCGCACAAGTTTTCTGCCAATACCAACAGTGGCAAAAACAAACAAATTCCTGGAGTTTAGTTTGCCGCCAAATAATAATGCAAATTTTTTGCGTCTCTAATCATAAGTAATTCTATATGGCAACATCTTCTTAAAAATAAAACGTTTGAGTTTGCGGCCTCTACATTTATTACAGTTTTGTTTTGTTCACATTTAGTGTGAGCAGTGGCGCAATAGCAAAATATTCAATTCTTTCAAGTCGTAGAGTGTTTTAGCTGTTTCTTCGCACTTCTTGAATCGAATTTTTGAAAATCGCCCCATGTATGGCGTGTTTAGTTATTTCCTATACATGCTATATGTGACAACCGCTATATACTCCTGTTAACATAAAAGTATCTTATTTTTAGTTAAATTGAAGTTTCATGTATATTTTATTTATAAATTATAATGATTCATTTATAGTAAATGTGAATTAAAACATCGAGAAAACGTGTGTTTTGGTAGCGGCTGGTAAAAAATAGTTCTAATGCAAATTATTACTACAACTGAGTGCCCACTAATTCGGTGCATTGTCCGTCTGGTGTAAATTTCTAGACTTAGTTAAGCTTAATTTGAACGAGGCGGAGGAATATCCTGGAAGTATAATTTTAATAGGGCTTCAGAAAAGTGTTAAGTTATCGTGAATGGATTATATACACTATGTATACTGCCACGATCCAGCAGACGGCAGTCTTTGACAGAGGCCATCTGGCAGTGTGCGAATGAAGATTGGTGCGAGACGACGGCGGTGGACGAGTGTCCGTGGTGTGAATGAACGAGAGAGCGTGAAACCCGGCGAGTGAAGCATACTGTGCGTGAGGGCCCTTGGAGAACTCTAGAACATTGTGGACTGGCAGAACATGGACTGGACTGAGGTGGGACTGAGTGGGCACGCAATGCGGATTTGATTGTAAATATTGGAACTGTCAAATATGGACGCATAATTTATAAAATAATTTAATAGGTCGATACACTGTCTATTGGGAGTGATTTTTTTAGCTATCCAATCTCATTGATTTCTTTGGTGTAATTGTAAATGTTGTGATATTCATTTATTGTGCTATGTTGAGAGCATTTTGCTGTAGTTATTGTAAATAAATCAGGAAATTATAATTAACACTTTTATTTGATTAAGACCTCCATCCCTTAACGAACTTGGTTTAGCCCACTTAATTTCTAGAGAAAGAAATCGTAACAATACATTGCAACGGGGATAACTGTGCACAAGACTATCTTTAGAACATTAGTTCGTGAGACGGACTACATAAGACAATTCACTATTCGTCACAGTTGCAACATACAAACTTCGACATTCAAACGCAGACAAAATATTTTGTATATGAACAAAGTTCAAGGGCTTAGAAAATGAATTGAAAGAAAACTTAAATACGAGGATGTTTTTTACTTGAAGTAAGTTAAAGGTTTCCCTTGATCATTGAATAAATCAAATTCATTAACATTCATTCCAAAGGATACCCAAAGACATCGTTTAGTTAAGGTAAATACTATTTTCCTTTGAAAAATGAAAACTATGCAAAGTTTAATCTAGTTCTTGCCTAAACATGACAGACTGCACTTTTTACATAAGGTAAATTATAAGGTCGATTTCACATAGGCCTATCGTGTGTAAATATGCCCACGACATTTCTTGTTACAAATATTATTTGCCACATATAAAAATATCCAGGAATAACTTATAAAACCAAAGAGGGACGCCCATTAAATGGGTACATTTATCTCATAGTGCTTGACGAAACAAATTTTATGTCCCAGCACAATTATTGTAGGTGACATGGCTGCTTAGTTACCGACGAAACAATAAATAAGCTGTACCACGACTATTGACACCCCCAATGCTAGAGCCACAATTAAAACACAGACGTTGCTCGCTATTCTGGTCATGACACGTATACAGCATATATCAGATAATATTGATGGCATTATAACAGCAAACACACAGGTTCCAGAACTACTAGCACAGGGTAAACAACGAACCATTACTAACCTCAAAGATTACGTTGTGTCGAAACTGTACATACTGTAGTACCTCAAAAATCTATGCCACACTACTCACAGAAAATAAACTTTATACTGGTGCATACTATTTCAATCTTCCAAGCGTCAGAAGTTAACACGATTTCTTAAATATAAATTTCTGAATTCAAGTGCTGCTATCATGTAATTTTTCGGGATGCGCTGTACTTGTGATCAGCATTTTTATCGCTAAAGGTTGTTCGCGATAAAGTGACCACTTTTGAAACTAACCTTAGAAAAAAGTTATTTCCCCTGCCTGAATATATTTTAATGGGCGCACCGAGAGACATTCGCCCAGTAAAGTTGGTTACGATCGATGGAAAGTAGTTTTATATCTTAACGTCAAATAAACAGCGTTAGGTAACCATTTGTGATAACATAGATTATTTATTTCGCTTCGTGTTTTTTAGAAAAAAAAAAAAAAAAAAAAAGCATATTTATAAAATATTTACTATCTTAATAATTTTAGAGTTTCTACTTGACTGACGGAGGAATAAAGTGACGAGGCCCATAACAACGTTAGTCTTACATGGAAGAAAACACAACGTGCAAAAAAGTAGATACTGAGCAGAGCTTTCAAAAGTGCTCATTTTACCTTGAATAGCCTAAACCAGCGAACACCACGCTACGTGCTCAATGATATTCGCCTCAACCATTAGTGTCAAAGACGTGTATAAACTTACACTAATCAGGTTAGTCGCAAGTAATACTCTCGAACTACTGATGGGCACTGAAGCCTTGCTCTATACATTACTTCTGATCACTTTTATTAATTTTTAACGTGGTGTCATGTGTTAAATAGACACAATGTGTGGAGAGTTTATAGCCACACGTTTGGGCGTTCAAATTAGTACTGTAACACCCCTGATATGTGTTACAATATTACGGCCAATCCCATTGGCTATAAAATATTATTTCTGAGATATGTAATATAAGATATGAATGTGTAATGTAATGATAAAATATCGTTGTATATGTGAGTGAGTCTGATAGGCTATATTAATGATATAACTCGGTTGAACTCTGTGCTGCCACGCTAAAAAAAAAATCGGTGTATTCATCCAAATTTCCATTACCTCTGTAGTTTGAAAAAATTGGATAAGTAATTCTAATAAACAAACAGAGAAGTCTTAATTCAAGTAAATCAATAGAAACGAATGAAACTACTTTTATTTCAATACTGATGAACTAAACCAATTTCAAATTATATGGTACTTTTGCAGAACTTTAGTTACAAAATATTATACTATACTAATTCTCAAAATTACAAGCAACACCAGCGTGCACATTGCACGTCAACCGATTTACCAACATTTGACTTTACTAGTTCTGGTGTCATAAATACATTTACATTTGCTCGAGGAAAAATACGACTTAGCTGTGTCGATAGCGGAAAATAACCGCAACTCTGCCGATGTCGTGGAGTCATCCTTCACTGGTGTAGAACCCAGGAACAGCTCTCTCGCTCACCACGGACAGCATATCTCCGGGTGGTGCTCAGCGAACTCGTCCTCTGCGGGCCGGAACAGCGGAGGTGCGTGCAGAATCGGAACCTCGCCAGAATACGCAGCCAGTAGTGCTCCTCTCGCAGAATTGGCTCTCCGAACACTAGACACCGCGTCGTCCTTGGTGCGAAGTCGAACACCCCGAAGTCCTCCTTTACTGGGCCGTCCTTCCTTCCGGGCTCATCGTACAGCTGATGTCGAATTACTTCTTCTTTTAAACACATATAGGCTTAGCATTTCAATATTGCGTGAATAATTATGTATCTCCGTCGTAAATATCAAATTTTGCCTATCAAATATTATAGATTATCTTGCATACTCAGGACTGACTTCTTTTCTAGCTGCTCTCTCAGTGATTCCAAATTATAATGAATAAGTTTTCTGTTCTACCAGACTATTGTTTAAAAAAAAAAAGTAAAATGTGATAGGCCGGCTGGTGTGGCCTGATTATTTTGAGAAAACAAAAGGTAGTGCTTGTTACAAAGACAAATACTCATGCAAAGAAACCATAGATAATCATTAGACTTACATAGCTTATACAAAACAGCTGTCAAAATAAATAAGTTTATACATATCAATTTGAACATACGCTAAACATCTTATATATCGCATTGAAGTTTGACATTTAAATCAAATTTAAAGACATAGAGTAATCATTATAAACTCATAAATATTGAAGTGTTACAATGGACAATGTGACTAAACGGGAATACACAAATATCAAGCTTTGAAAAATGTCACTGCTCTTTTTTCACGTATATTTTTATAGGTACACTGATATGCGCCTAGTAAAGTTGGTAACGAAGGAAAAAAGTAGTTCCATGACTTAAAGTTGAATAATAAGTGTTCGATTACAATCTGTGAATACTGAATTTATTTATTTCGCCTTTTGTCTTCGTAATACTTATACGTGTAAAAATATAGAATATGTAAAATATTTACTTTTCAAATATAATTTCACAGTTGCACTTGCCTGATGCATAGATAAAGTGATAACGTCTATGGCAATGATAATTTCACATGAGGTTGAAGAATTCACAGTGTACACACAATGCTTATTTGACCATAAACAGCCTTTACCAGCAGTTGATTTACTAACGGCGATTTGTGAAGCACCAATGTCCCTTTGATAGCTAAAAAAAGTTTTTCCGCCAATGACCTGTGTACCATTTATTTATAGTAGTAGCGAAATTTCCGACCGTCACTGAACTGCGTTGTCAACCCCGAGAGCGTTCTGGAAATAGTTCGTAGACAGTTCAGTGCTCAACAGTCAGAACTCGACTAACACGACAGCACCAGTCTCTCTCTCTCTCTCTGTCTCTGTTCACGGACACAGTTTATAAACTGGCCACAGTACACGTGGTCACAGCAAGCGCTCGAGCGAACCGCTAACCAGGTCACAGTTTCCACTGAAATCCACAGCAGAGAAAACACATTCGAATAGGAAGTGTAGCGTGTGATAGCCTTCCTGCAGCTATATTCAGCAGTCGTGAGTACACTCAGGTCACTCTAATGTGTTTATTTTTTGCTACCACGGGTAGTGTTCATTATACTCAGGTTGGGAAGCCAATGTTTTTCGTTTGGTAACAAAAATTTCTCACCACTAGTTAAGCGCTAGTGTCACATGTGTGCAGGATTTTTCTACACTGAGAGAAAATCAAACAAAATGTTTGTTTGTATAGGGCCAAATATATATTTAGTTGCCCTAACAAAATAAATTTTTCTGCAAACAAAATTTGAAAAGCAGCAAAATTACTTTTGTTCGTCTAACAAAATATATGTTTGATAAACAAAATCTCGTGTTGGGCCGAAAAAACTAGACTGTCAACTAAATATTTTGTTGAATCAACTATATATATTTGTTTGACCACGCATTTGACTGCCTTCGTTCTAAAATACAGCTTGGGTGTTTCTTTGTATTTTATTGTGACAATTAGGATAGTAAGTAACCGTGTTTGTTAGTGCATCTATTGATACTTAACAATCGCATAAACACTTAATAAAACAATGCAACAAGAAACTGACAAGTAAAGCTGTAAAACTTGAAATATTTATTTGTACACGTTGCCCAATATTTGAAGTATATCTTTTTAAAAGCTTTCATGTATCGTCGGTTGTCACATTAGTTGAGATTACTAAGGCGTAGCACTCGGTCGCAGGTGATCTAGTTTCGAAACTCGTAAAAATTTTTTATATCGGCCCAAAGTGTTTAATGGACGTGTAGCCAAACAAATCTTTAGTTTCACCAACCAAATCCTACAGTTTGGGGTGTGACGACCGTCACAATATTCAAGAGTTTTGCACCCCGAGTCGACTGCCCACTCTAACTACCTCGCTCCCCCGCTCGCCAACACGCAACATGTCTGTTTCAAAGTTTAACACTTGATTCCCATATATAAATGACATGTTGCAGATTGTGTTTTATCATGCTACGTGTTTATTAACTATGATTTCTTACGCTCTGCCACACACGAACACGTAGAGCACGTCAATGCCTTGTAACCACAAGGAGCAGCCCGACGCGTGAAGATGGTCTCGAAGGCCGCGGTTACACGGGATGTAGATCTACTTCACTTTAAACAAGTTCAACTATTGAAGATGCTACATTACCTTCGAACAAGTTCCGGTCGCAGTTGTTTCTCGTTCAAAGTGAACAGTTTTCATAACTAGTTTCGAACTACTTCTCTTCTCTGCAGCGCTCATATTGGCTGCTTTCAAGTAAACAAGCAGTGTATTAAATATTACTGAATTTGGCGGGAATTACAGCACTTGTGTTAATTAACTTAAGTTAAATGTTAAATGTACAAATACCCACCCATTATGCCATTACAGTCAAATGGTATGTTTCATAAGAATTATAATGTTCAATAATGATAAATGTTGGAGGTTATTATAATTATATATCATACATTTTAAGTTCCATGTTTGTTGAGGTTAGAATTCCCATTGATTACATTTTGCTTTGGGTGTGTAACCGCGGAAACACGGTAACTGTTTTTAAACTTGTTCAGACATGACTACCGAATATATTGAGCTCAATGTGTTTAACAGCACTCGTGTAACCGCGGCCCAGCAGAGCTGCCGCTCGCTACCTACGTTCTGCCATTACTGCCGCGGGCCTTCCTTGCTCGCGTGGTGTGCCGACCTGGCGCGTGGCAGCGCTGGGGTAGCTGACGTCACCGAAGCGCGCCTCGCCTGGAGTACATGTGGCGCCGGAAATCTTGATCTCCAGCGCCGCGGAAGCTGGTATTCAACGAGTTTTGAGACTTGTATAGAATACCATCGAAATTTATCTGCTTCCCTATTGGTTACGGTTTGAAAACCGCCAGGTAGGGAGGGGGCCCCAACGGCCATTCCACGTGGAATTCGGCTGATTCCTGGGTCGTCGTCCGCACAGATAAGTAATGAATTATACTGAAACTGGATAAGGCCCTTCAGATCATACGGGAAAAGGGAAAAATTGCCACCATTTTTAAGCAAATAGATGTTTTCCAGTATTAATGAACTAGAAAAAAAATTGAAATTGTCAGCAAATGAATTAACAGCTGAGTAAAATTTCGACATGTTAAATTACAGCTGAACGTGAGTCCATTTGTCATTACTGAAAAGGACTTGCGTAATTTTTACAATGGTTCGTTGTCGTTTTATCTGTTTTAAATATCACGGCAAAATTCAATGAAGGGAAACATGTCAAATCCAAGTAAAACCAATATACAAAGTTTTGAGCATCTAGTTCATTTTACATCTGTTTTTAATGCGGCGAAATATTTTAATAATAGAGTCTAAATGGAAATCGGAAGCATTTGGTGTAAGAGTAAAAGGAGAAACCAAAATAGATGTTTTAAAATTGTATGATTTTGAAATGATAGAATTTTTTAAACCCAAAGTAGATAGGTTTTGAGATCAAAGTAAACGCCATTCCTAATGAAAACTTTGATGAAATACCATAATAATTGTACTGATAATGCAGTTAGCTTTGTGATGTAAAGTAAATTTTACCTTTAATGGAAACGTTTAGAAAGTGCCAGATAGTTGAACTGCTAATTCAGTTAGGGTTTGTGTTCAATCAGGTTAAATGAAATTCGGAAGGAATATGGAAGGACATTCCAGAAAAATTTTAACTGTTCATGCAGTTAAGACCACACTTATTTAATGCATGTTAGTAAACATTTTAACCTTCCAGAATAATGAAGAAAAGCTAAATACGGCCATATTTTATAGCGCATTTTGTATGTTTACTGCATCTTATCAGTAATCTTTTTATAATGGTTTTTTATCAATCATTTGGAAATTTAAAAGGAAATGTTTATGAATAGATATGTCTACTATTTTTTCCATTTTTAAAAAGGTCTTTTTTTTCCATTAATTTTAAAGCGCAATTGTATGTGTTTATGCGCATTATTTAAAAGAACATTCATGAATATAATTGTATAATTTTTTGAGTAAAATAATCATTAGGAAGACATTTCGTACCTTACCGGTAACTTAGAAAACGATCGAGTGTCTAAAGTTATTTTCTACATTTTTAACATATTACGTCGTTTTTCGTTGTGATAATTTTTAATAGTATGAACAAATTTGACAATAAAAAAAATGACTTTCCAAAATTAATGAAAAGATACTAATTTTAAAATATTTTTTCTAACAAATCTCAAAATAGAACACTTTTAAAACGTTATGCTACAGCTCATAATAACTGCTTACGTTATTCGAACGTCAGAAATCATGTTCCTTGGAAATTTGCTGTACAATTCATCCATAATCCTATTATAATTTGCGAGATAACATTTAAAGTCAAAGTAACCAGAATTTAATCTACCGAAGCTGTAGCAACTGAAATATTTCAATGAAATTGTAACATGTCAGTCCTGTGACTGCAAGCAACATTTAAGCTGAAACAAAACTTTGTGTTAAATTAACTTTTAGATATTTTACGAATCAAGACTTTTTAACAAGATTGTCGTATTTAGCTTTAAAAGAAAACATAATGAATATCAAGCCACAAAATTATAAAATATATTAAAAAATTGATGTAGAATAACCTTGAGCGGGATATATATGATGTAAGGGAGAGAAGAAAGCTGCACTGAGAGAAAATCGAACAAAATATTTGTTTTTTGTATGGCAAAATATATATTTAGTTGCCCTAACAAAACAAATTTTTGTGCAAACAACATTTGAAAAGCAGAAAAATTACTTTTGTTCGTCTAACAAAATATATGTTTGATAAACAAAATCTCTGTTCTGGGTCAAAAAAATTAGACTGTCACCTAAATATTTCGTTCAATCAACAGTATATTTGACTGCCACTCATTTGACTGCCTTCGTTCAAAAATACAGCTCGAGAGTTCGTTTGTATTTCTTGTGACAATTAGGATAGTAACCGTGTTTGTTAGTGCATCCATTGATGTGTAACATTCGTATGAACATATTAATAAAACAATGAAACAAGAAACTGGCAAGCAAAACTGTAAAACTTGAAATATTTATTTGCACACCTTGCCCAATATTTGAAGTATATCTATTTAAAAGCTTTCCGGTATCCTCAGTTGTCACATTGGGTGAGATTCTCGCCCGAACTTAATTTTATTTTATATCTGCTCGAACTATTTAATGTACGTGTAGCCAAACAAGTATTTAGTCGCACCAATAAAATCTTATAGTTTGGGGCAACCAAATTAGGAAAACAAAATAATTCGTTTCAGCAACAAAATATCTCATTGCCCCTATACAAACAAATAATTTGGTTGCACCAAAAAAATCTTGTTTAATCCAACTAAACCTTTTTCTCAGTGTATAGATACTTGTTGCCGAGGATGGGAGATTCTTCCAGTGGCGACTCCCCCAGCCTCTCTCTTCCTCCGTGCAGAAGATCTCTCCCCTGCCCGAGGGCGCATTTCACACTCGGCTGCGCAGCCTATTGCCCCTCCGCGGATAAACCTCCCACTCCATCCCCCTCCAGTACAAGACCTTAGCCAGCAAGCGGTTTCCTGCTTGTACACCACTCGGGGACCCACTTTCGTTCGTCGACTTGGCAGCGCGCTGCAGGTGGAAAAAAAAAGTTCATTTCCGCTCTTCCGTGCTCCTCGCTCGACAAGGGAACTAACGCAACACTGGGCGTCCACACAGGTTCGAGCCTACTTCATTCCACCACAATGCAGATGCACACCTTCATCCCCAAGCTTTGCTTTCCGCTTTCATTTTATTTATATTTTAAAGCTCATCCTCGGCGGCTGTGATTTCCAAGCAATCGTCCTCATGCTGCAAAAATAGCCCGGATAGGAAAAGGTGCGAGTCCAAACCCCGGCAGTCACTACACAAGATTTGCCAGCACGGGAATCGTTCCATGTAGTTTGTAGCCCTCTAATAATTAGAAAGATACGTAGTATTCCACCTTGCTGTGCATAAGAATGTGACATAAAAACCAAACTATTACCTGACGACGCACTTTTTACTGAAGAACCTGCTTACGGACAATAAATGTACCATTCGTTTGCGATGTACGGTCGATCGCCGCTTCCCCTTTCCAGCTCCCACAAAAATCTTCTTATTTGGAAAACTCAATATCAGAATATCTTTAGAAATTGAAAGTAATGGTCCGTCGCAGATATCCCGTAAGCACATTAAAAATAAAAAAATAGTGGAATAGGTCTTGTAATAAAACCATGTAGTATTAACGAAAATGGAAAATATAGAAGCTGGTGAACCATCAAAAATGGAACGTGTTAAGTGATCTTAAATAAATTCATACGGGTTAATAAGTTACCTAACAAATATACTAATGCAAGAATACAAGACAGTAAAAATATTAAATCAAAACATAAGAAAAGAGTGCAACGCAGAAGTCGTAACAACAGCAAAAGGTAAGGAAAACAAAAGAAGAACTACGTGTAAACTCAGGAAACGATGGCAGCACAGTATCATTTAGAAACAATCGAAAGCTTATTAAAATATATGAAATCATGTATTAGTAATGTGGACACATTAAGTATTTTGGCGCATATTATACAAGAATCCTAAAATTCAAATAACTCTACCTATATTTCACTTTGGACCTAAACTAATTCGACACGCTGCGGATTACTCGGTGAGTGGCACGATAAATGACAAGGCTTCAAAGCCTGACTCTTCGAATCAGTAGCAAAATGCCGATGGGGCACTCAGTCGAGCCTTTCAAACTCCGCCGTTCCCGCCACTGTTGACCGTTAAAGGAAAGAGGTGGTATAGCGCGATGAAGGCTGTTCACGCTAAAGTGCGCACTTTTGAAATCAACCTTAGAAAAAATTCACTGCTCCTACCTGCATACATTTTAACGGGCGCACTGAGTGATATGCACCCAGTAAAGTTGGTAACGATGGAGCGAAAGTAGTTCCGTACCTTAACGTCGAATAAGAAGTGTTAAGCTACTATTTGTGATAACTTAAATTATTCCATTCGGTTTGTGTATTTTTTAATGCATCGAAGAGTAAAAATGATGCAGAATTGTAAAAGATTTACTTTTCCAATAATTTGACAGTTTTATTATACTGATTCATGAATAAAGTGATGATGCCCATGGCAATGATAATTTTACATGAGGTGGAAGAATACACAACGTGAATACAAGTATATCTTAAGCAGGGCTTTCAAAAGTGCTCAGTTTACCTAGAACAGCCTTGAAAGTGCTGTGACACGTACAGTTATGGAGCACATAACATATGAAAAAAAAATTCACACTGGGTTGGAAATTGTTGTTATAAGCCTAAAAAGAAAGTGCTGAAGTAAAGCATTGGACGTATACAACCGATTAATATACTACGTGTGTGCAGATACGAAACATATTAGTAATATTAAATCACACTCTAAACCATACTCCAATATGGTGTGGGCCAATCGATACAGATATAATTGAATACTAGCATTACCATCTGGATATTTATAAAATGCAATGGGGATTTTTCGTATGTAATTAACACGTCATTAACATACAAAAGTATGCTAGTGTGAAAATATGCAATTTTGTTAGTTTATCCGTGAGTGTGAAGATTCTTTGTTATAGGTAAAGGGTATTAAGTTTTAGCGTACTGTCCGAAGGAAAAATAGGCTTATACAATCACTTGGTTGTCTGTCCACAATGTATTTAACCCCCTCCGCACCCCTTTTCTATTAACTTAACCGACAACCGAATTTAACCAGAATTGTCAACATGTAGTATTTAGTAAGGATATCAGACATTTATATTTTTCTATCAAGCTGGGTGAATATTTTCAAAATGGCGGCAATTTTGAAATTTAGGCCACTATATTATATATCGGAAATAAATTAACTGATTTAAACCAAATTTGGAACAGTGACAGTGCATTTGATAAGCATTGCATTTATAAAGCGAGAATTGTGTAACTTCACCATTTTGGAAGATAGCGCAAATTGAATTTTTCCGTAAATATCAGGAATTATTCAACCAATTTAAACCAAATTTGGTACATTGAGAGTGCATGATGTAAGCATTTAATTAAGAAACCTTTAATTTTATTGGTAATGAGCCGTATAGCACTTTCCGAATGCGAAAAATGGGGCGTGAAAAGGGGGGGGGGGTGAATTTAAGGGGGTGTAGGTTCGAATGGTCTAACCTCCTTAAAGAAGGACCTATCCTATTTTAAGGGGAATAGAGGGCTTAAAAATAAAGGGAAATAACAAAGTTAAACAAAATACGAAAAAAACGAACCATATAGCAATTTGCGAAGACAAAACAGGGCGGGAGGGGAAAGGGGTTTTTGATGGGAGGGGAATAGGTTCGAAGGACCTAACCTGCTACGGTGTGAGGGTGGGGTAAGCAAAACAAACCTCCCTCGAAACCGCGAGTAAAATATATGAAAGTGAGACCATACAGAAATTTGGGAAAATGTGAAAGCGTACTCCCCTTGTCCGACTATCTCCTCCCAGGGAAGGAGGGTGACATTTGTTATGGGGGTGAGGGTTGCAAAGAGGAAGTATGGGTGATAGGTGTAGAGGGGTCAGCTTATCCCCCTATTTTTGGTTTGGCCACAGCAACTCCCCGAAAACAGCATTTTGGTAAACACGAACCTTAAATGTGGGGTACAAAAACCCCTCTCCACCACAAGAGCGAGGGGGGCGGGGGCGGCAAACATAAGTGACCCCTTTCCCCATGGGGCACTAACGATCCCCCCTAGGACCGTCCCTCCTCCCCCCTGACCGTGTGACGTAAAGCGTTTGATGTGGCCAAATTTCGTTCTTGATTAATAGTAAGATACCATTACATGCGAAAACAGAGTTATACAGGTAAGAAACAAAATTAATTTACATTTTGTGTTAGTTTCGGACTGTTAAATGGGGAAATAAAAATAAACTTTTCGTGTCGTCTGAAATAACTATTGGCTTATAAGTATCCAATATGTATCAACTGGAAGATTTCACTTTTTTACTGGGCTATGGGCAATACCTGAGTACACAGGTATTTTATAAGTACAGAGAAGCGGATTCATCCATTGATTGGCAGAATGGTGTCCTGGAGGCAGGCCTTGAGTATGGTTGGCTACGTTATATTTTGTAAAGGATAGCTGTTGGTAGGTTTAGCGCTAGACAGTGATTGGTGAATACTTCTTGCCATGTTGTTGGCGAGTGATTCCATTTTTTCTTGTTCGTATGGATTTTTCCCCCCTAGCGTCTTGTAGCTTAGCATGTGTATGCCTGGCTGTTCTGTATCCAAAGTCTTTGTCTTTGATTTATTGATCTGGTTGCACAAGATTCACTCAGTTCAGCGCAGTTGTATTATTAATTCGTAGAATTTCTATGCATGGCAGATAAGGAGCTGTCCAGCCGTAAGAGTAACACATAGGCTTTAAAATCTAACCTGTAGTCAGAAGAAATTTCAGAGCTTTTAGACTTCTAGAAATTTTGTCTAGACTTTTTAAATAATCGGTTACCCACAGATATTCTTAGTTCAGATGCTGTCCAGTTTACGTATAGCGCTGAACTCTTGAGATTGGGATGAACCCCGGCGTCCAAGGTCAAGAAGCGAGGGAGAGATACGGGCGACACTAACACGCACACCTGATGCCTCATCGCTCCTACGCTCAAGGCGTGCAGCGTTTCCGTCGTTACGCTTTGCTGTGTAAATTAGATATGTAACAGTGGGGTTTTATTACACGCGATGAAAGACCACAAATCAAACTACGCCCGTATCTTTGTACTTTTTTCTTGCCGCTTAAGGAAACTGCATAGGCAAGCTTTAAATTTGCGAAATTTGACCATTTTTTCTCCAAGAATGCATTTAATATGGAGAAAAAAAAAAAAAAAAAAAAAAAAAACAGGACATAGGTGATTTTTTAAACATTTTTTCTAGTGAAAAGTAGTATTTGCAGAAAATTTGTTCCCCGGGTTATGCGTATTCGCGCAAACAACTATTTCCCAGAAAATGTTTGAGTACATTCTCCTCTTAACTGCGTTAAAAACACCCAAGCTACGTTCTCGAATAATCTCATCCATTCTGATGGTGCATCATCTTTATTCTCTCTCTCACTTGAACCAGATATCTTTTCTGCCCAATACGTATTAAGCTTATCGCATTATTCGGCATTATCGCAGCTTCCATTCCCATCACGTGCAGAGACAATTGCAACCCCTTCCTTCTCATCATCTCTTCTGACGCGATAACCTCCAGCCGCAGATAACCTTTAAATGGTCCCGTAAAACAGAGAAATTACTTATCAAAACCATAAGAAGCACGTAAGTAATGGATAAGAAAATGCGCTCCTATTCGCACAGCTTACAAAAGTATACCACACGGATATAACGTCTGCGAATATTAAAATATTTGATAACTATATTTTGATATTAAAAAATAAGCAACTTCTTTGGAATACGGAATAGATTGTGTTTGTAGGCTGTTCACGGTAAAGTGAGCCGTTTTAAATATATTTAAATATATAACCCCCTAATAAATATATTTTATTGCAGTCTCAGACGTTAACTTGTGAGAGTGATGAAATGTACACACTGTGTATATTAGTCATATTACAATGTTTACATTTAAAAGTAGCAGAAAGGTAGAAATTAATTGAAAGGAAAAATTTAGCGGAGCCTTAAAAACTACTCACTTTGCCGTGAATAGTCTATATCAGGAGTTGTCGATGAGTTTAGCGTCATGTTAATGAGAATCAATTACTGTATTTGAGAAGAAGTTTTTCACTTTCATTCACGGAATGTGTTACATTCTAAACATGCTTTTTCAGTAAACTTCCTAAACTGCATCGAAAGTTTTTAACCTATACTGTGACGGTGGATCCATCACAGGTTTGTAATAAGTTGTGAAAATCCCGTGTATTTGTTACAGCATGACCGCATGAACCCTGGTGGCGGGACTAGCCCGCCGAGCGTGTTGTGTGTTGCAGGTTGCGGGATGACCAGGGATCAGTCTTCGCGGACGCTGGCCTGCTATCATTGGTCGGCGTTTTCCCGCGTTGGCCGAAAATAATGTTTTAATTGTAGATGAAGCGCCGATCGCCAGTATAGGCGGCGCTGAGGTCTGGTCTCTGGGAAGGGGTAGGCTTGAGGAGGATATACGGAGCAGTATAAATACGTGTGCACTGGCTAGGATCGAAGTCTTCCACTTCGCCTTGGGCTTTCGTCGCGACAGGAAACAACGCACCGCTCTCCGCGGAGAGTTAGCTACCTATAGCTTTCGCGACATCACACCTGTGAGCTCTGGTCTGCCCAACAATGCAATTCTAGCTTGCTGGGTCATCTTGAGCCTATCCCGTAGAGGTCAGCGGCTAGAATACACGGCAGCGTTTTAGGCACACTTTATAAAACAAAACAACACTTTTTCGTGTTTCGTTCCATACCTCCCTCCCCCTCCCCCCACTTCCCCGGGCCGTAGAGATGGACGAGTTGGGGGGGGGGGGGGATGTACGGGTCGTCTGGCTATGCGGGAAAAGGTCCCACCAATCCCGACTTCCTCCTTCAAAACCCCGTCATCCTTGAAATGCTCCAGGCAAACCCAAACAGCCCAGTTTCCCGGCAACTCTTTCCTCAAGGCGTACCCATCTATGAGGATTTGATCGCACTCATCAAAATATCGGCTCAAACGACACCACTTAGCACCTCAGCATCCTCCCGCCCTTCAACACCTGCGGAAGAAATAAGCATGTTTATGGACACTGAATTTCAACTGCCGAAAAGAAAGGCAAGTAAAACCACCGGAAATAACCAATTAAAAACCGCACAGGAAAACAGGCGTCGTCTGAGGCGCCGAAACACACCATCCCGGTTCAAATTGGGTTTCACTTTTGCAAGAGGTGGGAGACACGACGTCAAGTAACTCAAACCCCGGCTCTTCAAGCCAGCCACCCGTCCTCACACAGCCGGGCGCTTCAAATGCACAAAATCAAAGAAAACATTGCCGCACAGTTGTTCCTGATACTTCCAAACACCACCGTCTAACACAGAAACTACGAGCCATCAGCAAGGACAGCTTCTCTCTCCTGCACACCAGGCAAGGCACTCACATCATCGCCACAAGCCCGGAACACCACAATGCAGCTCAACAAATGCTCTCAGCGAGTGGTCTCTACTTCTACTCATACAGCCAGATTTCCGAAGCCCCACAGAAGGTGGTGTTCAACCTACCAGAAACATTCGACATCACAGAAATAAAACAGGATCTCACAAGCGCCGGCTACCAGATTTTGTATATTTTCCAATTAAAAAAAAAATATTCCACACCTTAGCAACCCAGAACAGCTCACGCTGGAGCCGCAACGTTTTTTCTGCGTGACAGCCGTGCAGAACACGCATCTACCCCCACTTCACAAGGTCACAAGAATTAATATGACTATAGTCCACCCACAAATCTACAGAAAGAGACCACTGGACGTGGCACAGTGCAAGAACTGCCTGGCCTTGGGGCACACCAGGAATTGTTGTGCCATGCCTATCTCCTGCCCACACTGCACCCAGTCACATCCTGCGGGTGCCTGAGCTCAAACCACTGCTCCACCCAAGTGTAAAAACTGCTCAGGCGATCACTCCGCCCTATCAAAAGCCTACCCTAAGTTCCAGGACCTGGTCCTGAAACGACAAGCATCCAAGGCAGCAACTTCAGCAAAGCCAATTCCAACTCCTGTTTCGTACAGGGATCAGGCCAGAACATTCCCATCAATGAAAGTTCAACCCCAACTTTTCTACGCGCAGGCACTCGGAAAATTCGCACAGCCCAGAACACCCACACTTGATGCCTTAGCTCCAGTAACAACACAAAAAAAATCCGTCTCGACCACCCCCGCGAGGCTCGCTCGGGGGGAACGTGGGAAGCGATGCGGGAACTCCATGAATTCATGGCATTCCTAAAGTATTGCAACTTCCAGGCCCTCCTAGCGCACTTCAAACCCTTCATGTCCGCTGCCAAGCAAATTTCCGACCCCCAGGAAATATCAATCCTATTTCTCGAGGTTTTGTTGACGTATGTCTGTCTTTAGTTGCTCTGCACGGCCCGGAAAAATAACTTACCTTTCCCTAGACCTAAACTAGAACGAACGTAAAATTACACAACAAAATTTCTAAGCTACGAGTGACAAAATTCGTTAATTAAAATAATAAACCAACTGATCGCAGCACTTTTACCGTATTCAATTTGCTCCCAATAAACTGCAAGCAACCAATTAATTGTCTTTCGCTTAACAAATACTGGCAAACTAAGTAATAAATATCAGAGTTTGTATTAACTTAAAATCTCTCGCAATTTAACTAGTCAAGTGCACAACACAACCACCAAATGATTTATTTAAACTACTAAATGGCCAGATAACTTAAATTGAAGCTCTGACTCATATATGTAATTTAATTTTAAGTAACTTTGTAGCAAAGTCAATGAATATAAGAAACTTTTAATTTTCCCGATGAATTACAAACAGAATTATTCATAACAACAACAGTGCTGCCATCTCTTGGTCGGCGGAGAGAGGCCACGCCTCCGGGAGACTTGCGACCAATCAGAGCACTCTAGACAACTATCATTTGCTACTGCAAGTTTTAAAAATCATATATTATTAACAAAATAACATTTTAAAAACCTAAAATACTCTACATCCACTATTACAGTCAATATAATCGCCTTCTGCGACAAAATTAAACCCCGAAACCGACCAAAAATTTTCCGATCGGTCCGGGACAAAAATTCTCTCTCTTTAACAAAACTAGTTCCTGCCCAGCGTGCACAAGCTATTTACCTGCTGTCACTCGTCCATGCAACATTCGTGGTAACACACATCAAGTTTATATTTACATTAAGTCCTACAACCACTCTCCGACTCTTAACAGACGTTTTCTAATTAAGGCCCAATAATTTCAAATTACTTTCGAACACCATACAAATTGATTCTCCACCAGTTACAGCTACGCTAGTTATATTCACCACTTAAGATAAGTACAATTTTCTTTCCGTCTCGTTCCTGACATGTCTTGCAACTTAATCGTCTTAATGATAATTTTAGCTTCATTTTGGCAATAAATACAACAATTTAAATTCAATTATTACAATTAATAATCTAACTTCACCAATCCCCCTTGCCCCTCCCCCATCCCTTCAGGAGGGCTGGGAGATGATTGCGAAACTAGCAGAAATCAGCATTGGGAAACAGGCTCCAGGCGCTACCCTGGAGCTCTAAACAAATTAAAATTGCAGCGTGCTGTAAATTTTATCTGTGCCTTTTGATGACAGCCAGGGGGGGGGGGGGGAGTTATCATCCCCACCCTAACCTGGACTTTATTATGATGACCGTGTGTGAGGACAATGGCCTAGGTCTGTACCTCCCCCGCGCTGAGGGAGTAGCGTCCCTATGATGATAAATCGACGGCGATCGAAGTCTTCGTCGGCCCGCCGAGTGCGGGACTCTAGCTGGCGAGTGGAATCCGCCCTAGAGCAGAAGAGAAGCTGACTGCAGTGTTGAAGTTAAGTTTTAGTTTCTTCGGATATGGTAGTTGTGGGACTAAGAAAATTCTCTCATTAAGTAATATTCGTGTGTCGAGACTTTGAAACTTTCGTGTTAGCGGCAGTAGAGGACTTAGGAATATTAAGGGCCTAGTGTGAGTGAACTTATGCCATTTTTGGCACATAAAATTCTGCCCAGAAATGATTTGCGGACTTATAAAAGTTACACTTGGTAGCGTGATGACACTTTGTAACCTCGCTTAATTGCAGAAATGAACTTAATGTAGATGAGTCAGTGGGACTCTAGAAAAGGCTGTAGTGCGTCGCATGGACTTGAAATTAATTTGCTTGGCCAGGGACAGTTGTGAAATTTTGTGGAAGGAACTGTACTTAGTAGTGTTTCGCTCTTAAAGGGTCGTACGGACTAAGAAAATTTAAGTGAGCATTGGAAGCAGGGCGTGGCCTGGAAAAGGGACGCTTTGTTTAAGCATAAATCCGGTGACCGTGTGAGCGGACAGTGAACGTGAGCGAACGCGTTTATTCAATATACACTTTTATAGTGGCTTGGAGAGAAGTTTGTGAAAGAATATTGTACTCATGATTCTGAAGACTAAATATAATACGAATATTATGAATACCGAAGTAAATAATTTGTGAAAACGAAATGGTTTTGGCGGTATTCTGAACGCTGGTAGTGTTTGTGAACACTTTTTCCAAAACTACAAGCAAATTTTGAGCCTAGCACAAGCTGCCTAATCTAGCAACAAATTTCTGAACCTTTTTTTTTTGATGACGTGTTTTAAGATGGTTAATGAGACCCCATCCTTCTCCATTTCCTGAGTACAATCTAAGTCAGAAAGGGAGAGTTGGTGTAGTGGCTGGGCTACCAATGTCGAGGCATTGGGGGGACTCAATACATAGTGTAGAAAATTTACCGTGTATCAGGCGTCGAAAATATAGATGCAGCAAATTGGGCAACTTCACTTAGCATTGGAGCCGCGGTGGCAGAGCGGTTAGCCTGATCGCCTCCCACCAAGGCGAACCAGATCCAATCCCCGCCCAGGTCACTACCGGGTTTTCGCACGTGGGAATCGTGCCGGACTGTGACGATGGTCTGCGGTTTTTATCGGGGGTCTCCCGTTTCCCCCGCCCTTTCATTCCGGCTCTGCTCCATTTTCACCTCACTCACCCTCATCGGCTTTCAAAACCTCGCTGTTAAGTGCCACCCAAATCTCTTCACTCACTATGCATTTTACTCTTTCCATATATGTCATTAAGATATCAAATCAGAATCTTCCCTCACCATTCGCGTTTTCTGAATATCCAATATCCTACACAAACATGTGGTAAATTTGCGATCATTTTCTTACTTAGAATGTAAAGTGAGTGAAGATATTTGGACCGCTCTTATCATCAAGGTCTTGAGTCGATGAGGGTGAATGAGGTGAGTATGGAGCAGCGCCGGAATGAAAAGGCGGTGCAAACGGGAGATCCCAGAGAAAACCCGCTGACCAACGGTATCGTCCGGCACGATTCCCACATGCGAAAATCCGGAGTGACCCAGCAGGGGATTGAACTCGGATCACCTTGGTGGGGGGCGAGCAGGCTAACCGCTCAGGCACCGTGGCCCCCTTGAAGGTATAGGTAACATATTGCACAGATAGGTGGGTTTATCGTTTCAACTGTACGTAAAGGCTGTTCACGACAAACTGACCACTAATGAAAATCCTGCCTGAGATCTATGTGTACGCACATTGTGTATTCTTCCGAAATATGCAAAATTAAAATTGCCATAGGCGTGATGAACATACCTCATGTCGGCCAAGTGGAACTGAGGAATTATTAGAGAAGTTAATATTTTACAAGTCTGCTAATTATTACACTTAAATGAATTACCGAAAAAAAAGGAAAACAAAAGAAATCATTTCGGTACTCACAAATATTTACCTAACACCTTTAATTTCACATTAAATAAAGGGAACTACTTTATCTGCGTCTTTACCATATTACTAAGCTAATGCAATTCATTGTGCCTGTTAAAGTATGTGCAGATGAGGGCAATGGCATTCTTAAAAAGTTTATTTCAAGTGTACTTACTTAACCGTCGACATCTATAAGAGAGGATTAGCGACCTGTGAAGATACGCCCTCACACGTGAAGTCGCCAATAACTGTAGAGAAGATCACTTAGGTTCACACACATATCTATGGCCAATATAATCGAGCACCACCTACACTGTAAAAAAAGTCTGGTAAACTTGTTAAACTGTAATGGAAGTTTTTAACCTATACAGTGTATGAAAATAGTACTACATATTAGCCTAAACATATGAGAATGTTTAGCATCGCTACTAAACAAAGTTGGGAACTTCTCTACGCATTTGACTCTTTCCTGAGCAACTGTAGAAACGTTACCACGGATGTATGGGAAAATAATTGACCAATCCCGCTTTGTCACTTTACGTATCTGTTATGGTAAATTATAAATGATTTCTTACAGTGTACTTTTGCCACTAGTTCTGAGAAGTGAGCGAGCGTTACAACGACGCAAGTGTAGTTCATTGTATCAAATTCTCTCTTTATAGTGCCTGAAATTAAATTTGCTTGTGATTGAGGCTGTTGAGGAACCCATAGTAATTTAAAATTTTATAAAAATAATCAGTGTACATTCCTGGAAGTAATAGATTATTATTTTTCAAAAACCCGTTGTTAAAATTTATTTTTCACATGCGTTGACAGTCGCGGAGCGCTACGTGCTGTATTGACAGACAACTTTGAGAATAGCGATATACCCATTAAATAAAAAACCTTTTTTTTTTTTTACAATATAATGTACCATATTTTGCTTATTTATGGTTTATTTCTTTGGAAAAATACAACACACATATTAACAGTACATCGAAGCCTAACAAAAGGGCCGTGTTATAGGACATGAAAAGTTACTATAACTTCGCGATGTGTTTGACCAATGGGCTGACACTGAAGTTATTTACTTGGAGAACCGTTCAACTAATTTAGCTGCCTCTTGTGTTAGAAGTGGTCCTTTTCAGTGTTTGACTTTATCAGACTAAATAAGGGTGCCCAGAACTAAATATTTACCATTATCCATAGGCATTCATGATATGTCGGATAATGGTAGTCTAATCACACAAATAAACACCAGTAACAGTTGTTTGAAGCCTAGGCTTTAATAAAAAAAATACAAAGGAGTGATTTAGAGAGATGTGCACGGTGCCTAAGAGCTGGCGTGCAAGTAGAGATGGTGATAAAAGAGAAACAAGTTTGGGAAAACGACGGAATGCAATGGCGAAAAAAAACGAGATGGACCTAACGAAACACACCAGCTATCGGCAACGTCCACCTCGTTCCCCACAAATGAAAATCGGAAGTGTCCCCGCTGGATAACAAATCCAGTTCTCCGCAGCAGGGCGCTAGTAGTGGGACTTTAGAATATATATTGGCACTTTTTTTTTTTTTTTTTTTTTGAGAAAAATGACTGAAGGCAGGGAAAATTCGCAATTTTATTTGGGGACATCGTGTGTTTTAGAGAATATTTATTTATATAATTTTTGTTCTAGCGCCGACTTTTGATGCATTTTAAGCTCATGTCATTCTCATCGATTGTGAAACCTGTAATGTCAAAAATCATTCTTTTAAATATTGAAAATGTTTCGCAGGCGGGAATTATAAAAAAATTTCGAGATCAGTGACCGTTGGACATTTCATTTCTACATTATTTTATCGTTTCAGGCGTTACAGATAAGACAATTGTTGATGCGTTCTTTACATAAGACGACGAACAACTTTTATCGTCTGGTAAGTTATATGAACCTAGTCATAACGTAGAGCTACAACGCAGCATACGGTATTGGCCAAATATAAACTTCCTTTGAAACACGTAGACAATTGTCTACACCGAGAGTCATTAACCCTTTGTGCCTCAAGTGTCCAGTATAGATGCATTGTTGCACGGGAAGAGAGTATTAGATCAAATGTTATCAGGAAACTAGCATTTAATTAAATAATCCCTTAGCATATCATAATTCTAATTTGTTGTTGAGCTCATTATTTACGTTACTAAACAGCTACAGAAACTTCAATTACAAAATAGCCATATGAATTTTCAGTCGCAGGTACTACGTTTGTTATTTTAACCATCACAGTAAGTACATGTTTCGTTCGGAACTCTACTAGTATCATAACAACGCTCTGTTATATCACGCACAAAAAAAAAGTGCTTTGCGCGTTATTTTACTGGCAGCAGCTGTTTGTAAATCCACATAATATGATGCCAATAAGGAATGCCTGTCACACGTGAGTGACGTGTCTACAGTGTACGTCATTAAAAACATTTCCAGTGCAACTTCCCATACATCGGGCACTATGCGTGGAAGTGTTAACACAGAACGAAAAACTCTCGCTTTACTCTGAAGTAGAACTTCACGCTATACGCGTCCATTACGATACGTCATTCGCCATTCGACGCCAGGACACCAATTTGCCACATTCTAGTTGCACCTGTAGGTCGAGATCACGAGATTTCTCCGACTCATTATCTTTGTGGTTAAACGGAACAGCCACTTGTGTGTTCGATTCGCTTAATATGACCTCTCCTAAAGGGAGGAGATAATGCACTTACTAAGGGGATGAAGGTAGTCAGAGGAAAGCACTCGGTTAATACAAAACTCTATTCTATTCTACTCTCAAGCAATTAAAATTTCCGCTAATCAAGGGCGGTCAGATTAGTGTTATACAATATGTCGTGACAGTAATACTCAGAGTACTTTAAATTATGCAAGCAAGCTATTATTTTAATACTCTTGCTCTTATGGAGCTTAATACGGGCCTTCACTAGTCCCTGATGCCTCACGCGACCTTGGTCGCCTTAACGGGAAGTATAATTACCCAGATATCGTAGTCGGCAACAATGAGGTTCTTTCTATGGCGGATGCGGTGGGCGTCGATCTCGTGCCACGGACTGGCGGTCCTCTCGGCTGCCGTCCCTCGGGCAGGGCCTCCAGCATCTGGAGCAAGATGACGCCCTGAGCCGCCGTTGTCCCATCCTTATATACCGATGGTCCCGACCTCGTAACCATTCCCCCGAGATTGTTGTTAAAACAGCTGGGTCGGCTTGCCGAGGTCGCGCTACACCTCGCGCCAACTCGCCTCCTTGCAATCCTTGCTGTGGACAGCCGCAGCACGCTGTAATTTGTTCATCGGCAGTTACCAAAGTGAAGGATCAATTCTATTCTCAACCGGGCTACCCATGACTGGGTCATCTTTTTGCTGCGGGTTTATTATTGGCCCTTCTTCTTTCAGAATATGTTAAGTTGCGATCTAATATCGAAGGGAATACAGACGTACAATATTTTGAAGTGTAGCTTGTCACGATTTGTTAAGGTCTCTCTACCTATAAGGGATGTTCCACATTATGGGAAATTTCGCGAATTCATTTGAGGATAAACTTGACTTGGAACACCTATATAATAGATTACTTTCTCATTGGACTGCAGTTTGCTAGCCACACCCAGGAATAGAAAAACTGAATCTGCTACCTGGCCTGGGATAAATTTGGAGCTTTAACCTGTGAACAGATAGGTGCGAGTCCAGTACGCGAAGGATTGTGGAATTTAGATTGTTGCAAAAAGAATCCGCGTAATTTCCGGGCATTTAATCACAATGTAGGGCGTCAGACAGTATCCTGTTTTTTTTTTTACTCTCGTGGATCTAACTGGTGGCTTAGTACACTTACATAAAATGGTCCGCATCTTCCTCTCTCTCGCATGTCTACTTATTCTGCGATAGTACGAGCATATTATATGCTGTGCACTTCTTCAGCGTTCTAGGAAGCAATCGATGCATGTCATGTATCAATTTGGTATGCACTGTATGTGATTGCTGCGCTCAACAAGTGAACTACGTACGCTGTGTTAGGGAATACCTGCGTCAACCAATCATCAATCAGAGGTGCAGGAACTTAAACAAACCGGATTTCTCACAGGTCCGGACTTACTGTCCTCCACGTTCAACATTTCTGTGGCTAGGACATGGCGATTTAACAAGCTAAAGTTTAAGTCAATCTGTGGCCTCAAGGATAGATATTTCGTTACACTGGAACATTGATAGAAATTCTTGAGCCAAAAATTGGTTCGATTACAGTATATATTTTTATCTTGTTATGATTAGATGATCAATTTTTTGATTCGGATAAGTTATTTTCGGCACCAGTCACAAACGCTTTGCTTTAGATTTTTAGATCCGTCATTGGGCCAATGCGATGGGATATCAGTTTCATACAAGCATGGTAGCCAATAACGAAATAAAAAAATCCGGCCATGTGTACGGTTTTTTGAATCCTAGAAAAAGCCAACTTTCCCCGCGAGAAACCATTGTTTCCATTTCAATATTATTTGCGACCTCCCTGAGCCTATATTTAGACGGCGATTCTAAGTTGGCAGTCCCGCAGGTGAGGGAGTAAATGAAGATATTTGGGCGGCTTTTAACAGCGAGATCTTGAGAGCTTACTAGGGTGAAGCGAGGTGTGTAGGGCGGGGAAACTGGAAACAGTACGATTCCCACATGACCCGGCCCGGGATTGAACCCGGTTCGCCTGGGTGGATTGTGAGTGGTCTGTCCACAGTCCCGCGTGTGAATAAGCGTGTGTTGTTCAGGTCACAAAGTAGAAAGTACAAGTTCCCGGTGGAACCGGCGCTGGCCTCTCGATCCTCCCCTCTAGGTGGCCGATAAGCACTACTTTCTAGACTTACGTTAACTCCAAAAAAAAAAAAAAAAATTAACTCTTTTGATCTTCAGAGTCCACCGGGAACTTTGCAATTTTGAAACCGTCATGCTGTTCAAAAGAGAAAAATAAAACTACACTAAACTACTAATACATGCGCTAACTACTCGCGTTCCACGATTGTCCTTCACGATTGAATTTAAACATAAAATTGAATTTAAGCGCGATAGTAGAAACCACACAGTAACTAAACGCTGTAGCGGTTACTTTGATGTCGGTGCAGCAATTTTGTGATTGGCTGTATACGCCAACAAAATGGCGTGGCTGGGCAGCAAAACGTTGGGACGCCGTTCCCCAATGAGCCACTGGTAACCTATTCGCCATCCGACCACCCAGCCAATAGTAAAACTCTCGCAGCACACAGTGGCCAATCAGACACAAGGTCCGTTCCCACAGTGTTGCACAGCCAATCAGAGAATGGGTACTCCCATATTAAAGTAATTGCCTCGCCATTTCGTGTCTGTGCAGGCCTACTTACTTTGTGGTAAGGTGCTGTCTGTTTCATAGCTGCATTGGTACGTGCTCTGTGATGACGTACAGGTAAGGACTGTTCACGATAAAGTGAGCACTTTTGAAATCAACCTTATAGCCCAGTAAAGTTGGTAACGATGTATGGGAAGTAGATTCGTATCTTAACGTCGAATAAAAAATGTTAGTAAACGATTTCTCATTATTTAAATTATTTCTTTGGTTTGCTGTTTTTTTTTTTTGTGCTTCGAAGTGTAACAGTGAGCATATTTGTGAAATATTTATTTTTCTGGTAATTTCACAGTTTCACTTGGCCGGCGCATGAATAAAGTGATGAGGCCCATGACAATGTTAATTTTACACAAGGTGGAAGAATACACAACGTGCATACAAGTAGATGTTAAGCAGGGCTTTCAGGCGTGTTCAGTTTACCGTGAATAGCGTATAGGCCGGGAGTCGTTGAGCAAGGTCCTGCGACATCGGCCGCCGTGGGAGCCAGGTGGCCGGCGGATGTCCCTTGTTAGAGGTGGGACGTATTCCCGCGCCGGGCCGGGCTCTCTGTACCAAGCTCCATGTTGCAACGATACACTAATGATGAGGTAGACCGATCTCGCTGGCTGCCCACAACCATTTTCCTGTGTTTCAACATTGAACTGCTTTTCTGCCAACACGTCTAGCGAAAACGGCATGGTTTGGATTGTAGATTAGAAAACTGAATTGTAAACAAATGCTTTCAGATGTATGTATACTTACTCTAACCATTTTCTGGTGCAGTTTGACTAAATTAAAATTGGTAAAAGTATTTTATTCATACAAAGTGCTTATCATTTAAAAATTAAGATATAAACAAACACATTCAAAAGCCAGAATTTTGTTATGTCCACGCTCCAGAACGGTGAAAATTGCTTCGAACAGCTGAACTATCTGCTGCACGTAATTAAAAACTGCTCAGCTGCTATCACGGAGACCAGCGAGCTATATAGTAAACATAGAGAGGGTGGCTGTGTGATTACAGCGCTCTTTGTGGAAGCCATCGGTAAACTGTCCCGCCATTTTCATCTCAGTCAAAACTTTGTTAGCTGATTCTTATTGTCATGTTGTTACCGTGAATGAGATGTGATAAGTTTTTGAATATTAATATATACTATTACGTGTGTTTCGTTAACAGCTGCGTGTAAAGTGGCGTTGCTGTGTGTGTGTGCATGATTTCAAATATTTGATGTGCATTATTTATACGCCCATGACGAATTTAATTATTTACATACACGTCTGTTTATTTATCACAACTTTGTACCTTTGCCTTAGGTGTTTGAATCACAGTCGTGTAACGTGATTTGCCACAATCGCGACGAAATACTAAACTCAGCCCGATAAATTTCAATAAACCTAATAAGCAGTAAGTAGCAATGCATAGAAATAATGAGCTGAATAAAATTTACCGTAGGCTTATTTGTGTGCACGTTAACCGCTATCTCTTAAGTTTTTATGACAACTAATAAGTAACTCGACTTGCATGCTTGAATTTAATGAGACTTTTTCGTTTGACTGGTTATTTGTTCCTTCGTTATAATATTTATTCCAACTGAGGCCATCCTTTTAAAAAAATAACTCACCAAATATAAATAACAAAAGAATAAATACTACAGTTCTTTACCTCGCAGTTGTAACAGTGTTAAACACAGTCGCGGCAAAATATTAACGTGCATTACATGTATTGAGCTATGTCGTGGAAAACAAATATGTTAATTAAAAATAACCGCAGGAACTATCGTCAACTCAGGAATTTTTAAAACGTCATATAGCTAACCTAAATAATGTTAGAAGCCTAAATTGTGAATTGTCGTACGGAAGGGTTTTGAAATAGGCCTATGACAATTTTTGATCAGGCAAATTGTGGGTTAAAACGAGTGGAAAATTTGTACTTCGTAATAATATTTACACATGGAAATACATGAATTGCCAAAAAGAAAATCAAACAACACAAACCAAACCAATACAAACACCTAAATTGATAGTGGGGAGGGCAATGAAGATCAGGGAAATTGTGGGATAAAAACATACAAAATATGTACACTTTCATTATAAACTTTTACCCATCAATTTTCCTAGTTCATAGCCTTCCCCATCAGGTGAAATATTGGTGCGTCTCATAAAATCTGTATTTTGTATTAATAATGAAGTGGATTTATACCAATTTCCGGATTATTTTTCCCGAAAAAAGCCTCTCTCCTTTACATTACATCGACGATGTGTTTACACTTACCGGAACCTGCTTTCCGTGAGCACCCACAAAATATGATTTCCACGTCTGTCTCAATACACAAAAATAATTATTTTGATTACGAGGTTAACCCACCAACTTTTTGGTTTGATGCCAGATTGCTGTAGTGTATAAATTATTTTCATTGCAGTTTCAAGCCCACACACCACAGCCCATTACACCTTTAATATTTCCGAGCACTCAATTAAATGGATACATAAATCGCATACATGCTCCCATGCATAGGCTTATACACTGCAATATTAAACATGCAGACTGGTTTGATATTAACCCAATTCTTCACAAAAATAACGTTCACAACACTACACTATACAACTTCCCAGCGGTTTGTTTTATGCCATCTTTAACCTTGCAAAGCAAAATCGGCGAAGTACACTTTATTTCCACCCAGCAAGTGCGTGAAAATGTCCAATTCTATTTTATTTGTCGATTATTTTTGATATGTATGCATGATATTCCTTACTGCTACACCCTACCACGGACCTTTGTTTAGACAGAAATGAAAATGGCGGACAGAGGTTCAAGTGGTCTCAGTTCGGAAACGCTTCTACCACTTTATGTTTACTATATACTTAGGGATAGGAAAATTTCGCAATTTCAATGACCTGTAGGCTAGAATCCACAGTCCTGTTTACACTCGAGCCTCAGATGTTTGCTCGTTGGCTGCTGCTCCAGAGAGTAGCCAGTGTTACCTCACACCTGGCAGTATGACACTTGCTACTTGTTTTCTTGCAAGTCTGCTATTGGTTCAGAGTTGTCCAGGGTGCATCTAATAAACTGACATCCAATTGCAAAGGTGACTTCAGTGTATGCATGTTGGAAGTCTAGCTTGTCCTGAAATGAACTCGCGAAATTTTCCGGTCCCTATGTAGCTCGTTGACTGAAGCACACAGTACTTAAGAATGCTGAATTGAAATAGTTACTTGTATTACGAACTCACACGCCATAAAAATGGCGTCACTGGCCAGCAACATGTCTGAAGCCGTTCGCCAATCAGCGGCTGGTAACTCGCTTGCCAGTTGCTCATACACAGAGCCTCGTCGCAGAGCCTCGAACAGCCAATCGACGAGTGGATACGTCCACATAAAAGGAACCTCAACGCCATTGCACTTCTGTAAACTTATCTATCCTTAAAAGCAACGAAAAATCACGCATTTTTTTTTAGCCAACGTATTTTCGATATGAACCATCCACGATTACTTCACACTTTTCTGAAGCCCTACTAAAGTTAGACTTCCAGGATATACCTACGCCTCGTGCAAACTAAGCTTAACTAAGTCCAGAAGATTACACTAAAAGACAACGCACCGAATTCGTGCGCACTCATTTGTAATGATAGTTTGCAAGAAAACTATTTCTTAGCAGGTGCTACCAACACACATGTTTTCTCACTGTTTTTATTCATATTTATAAAAATGAAATATTATTATTTATAAATAAAATTCAGGTAGAACTTCAATTTAACGAAAAATATTATACTTTCATGTTAATAGAAGTATAGAATGCTTGTGATACATGGCATATTTAGAAAATAACCAAATACGTGACACACGGGGTGATTTTTCAAATGTTTGACTCGAAAAGTGTGAAGAAACCGCGAATGGTCTATAACACAGTTTATCCTGTTATGATTGAAGATCAAGATTTTGACTCGACTAAGTTCTTTGCACACCAGTCACGAACGTTCTGCTTTGGATTATAAGAAGTCTCACAGGCCCGATGAATACGGATAATCGCTTCACATTTGCACTACAACCAATAAGGAAAGAAAACTTTCATGAATGTGCACAGTACGTTGAAACCTAGGAAACAGTCAACATTTCTGCGCGATAAACCGTCGTCTCTACCTAGTGTGTGACTGAGAGAATGTTTTCTGACTGGGATTTAGTTTCTTTTAGTGTCAACAGGTACTTGTTTGCAGGTGTTTGCACAAATTGCAACCATTTGTTTCCTTCTTACATAATGATAGAGTGACGGGCCCTTCGGCAGTTTACGTCACGTACCGTGTTAGTTAAATTACCTTGATTCTAGCGCTACATGGTCACAGTACCATAGTTTCGCAATGGTTGTTGATTTACAAGCATGCGTCATTAGTAGAAACCTGAAAAATTTGCGAGTTCAATGTCATGCAGGCTACACTCTACAGTCTTATGTATGTACAAATACACCACTATAAACTACACATTGGTTGTCTGCTGTCACATCGTTTGGACCAATGGCTGAAGTCATATAAACGGACGCATTTTGAATTCTAGTTTGTCCTAAAATGAAACCGCGAATCCTTCAGGTGTCTAGTGATTAGTAGAGCTAGTGATTTTTCGCGAAAAAATATGAGTACACGGGAAACTTCAATACTGTAAGCACCCAACAACAGTTTGTCTATTGCCATTGGTAGCTGCCTGCTTGAGAAGACGTTTTCATATTTGACTGGGCCGCTCAGAATTCGGCAACATCGGCACGGCGCATACGTGATTCGTGTACAGACAGTTAACACGTGTCTGAAAGTAATTCAGCCAATTAAGATAGGTAAACGACCCTTCAGTGTTTTGAAATAGAACTTGACATAAAAATTTTTCGCGATTTCACTACCCCTAGTCATTAGAGTAAAAGTGAAAGAAAACTCCAGCAAGCTTTGCAACTAGGCACCAATCGCTACTGCTCCAAGTAACTATTTTTTGTATCGCACTGTATCTGCTGTTGTGCTTAATGCTGTCGATAATACATATTTTTATATCCAACTAATGGTCTCAGCATTGAACTGAAAGATACATGCAAACATTGACATTGTTTTCTGGTGTCAGTTTATACTTTAAGCACGGGTACATGTGTGTTAATCTTGTAATTCGACTTCATTTTTTCAAACTCGCCCTGAATGACTCAGACAATATGTAGTCAAGGCGGAAGGGATAAACGTATCACTGTCGCAGCAGCCAGTGAACAGATAAAGCTGGCTAAGGTTATAGCTCTGTTAATTCAAACCTGTTGCCAGTCGAAGTTACTAACTTTGCAGATCTTTACTACAGGTGCCTGCAACATATAAGGGAATTACATTATTTGCACTGTTTGTTGAACTATATTTGTCATCAGGCTAAACTTCACAGCATTTTATATATACTCGAGTTGGCGTCGTTTCTTCATTGGCTACTGCACAGATGTGAAGTCATACCCTTTCTGACTGAACTGCACGTGATTGGGGTATACGATTGTGAAATGTTCATTTATGGGTGCAGAGTTACCAAGGACGTGTCAAATTAATTATTGTCTAATGACAAACGTATTGCAAAGCTACATGTGTTTAAAATTAAACGTATCCCTAGATAATAATGCGAATTTTGCAGGCCTCCAGACATAATAAATTGAAACCATGGAAATCGCTTCAAATAAGCGAAATTTGATTCTGAATAAGTGATAAAACTTTAACTTGAATCACTACGGTGATCAAACATTTTTGACATAATGGCGATTTTTACTAGTACAATAAGTGAATTCCATTGTCCCAGTAACGGTTTCCCTGTGCATTATACTAATTCGTGAGTCAGTACCAAAAGTGAGTAACATTTCACTTATCGTAATCACCAGTTAAGTTATAAAACGCTGAAGTGTTATTAGTGAGATGTTTCGCAGTTTTGATGCCCCCGTGAGCGACTTTCGAGATTCACTGAGAAATATTTTAAGTTGATTTCTGAGTATACGCCCATAATCTATGCTTTCTCGAACCATCGCCGTTTTGTCATTGCCAAATGCAATACTCAAGGGCAAGGTTATTTTGACCAAGTTGCATGTGTATCACTCCTTTCTTCATGGCACGTTTATTTCTGGATAATAAGGAGATATAAAACCACTTCTCGGTATATTTGGCCATCACCCTAAGTTTCCAAATTCTTTATCGACTCTTTATCGGCAAGGAGCGGAAAAATTTCTGAGGACATATTAGACTTAAGATGTGTGTACGTTTCATTTTTCCGTTACTTTAGTAGTTGGATGACAATGCTGGTCGAGAGTTAAACTAGCTGATATCTGGGACAATGAACATATGCCTGAGGCTGGGAATGCAGAGGACTGCATTGTTTAGCTTGCATATGGACGTTATTGGAAATTTCAATTCATTTGGGAATGGGCTAGGCTGCATGTCCACTCAGACTGAAATAAACTGCTCAATGAATGCTGCCTCTGAGTTCTTTTTACGTGAACTGAATAGTACTGTTTATTGTTGCTTCTTGTGTAAAGGCTGTTCACGATAAAGTAAGCACTTTAGAAATGAATCTTAGAAAAAAAAGCCACTGCCCCTGCATGCATATATTTTAAGGGGCGCACTGAGGAGCATTCGCCCAGTAAAGTTGATAACGATGGATAGAAAGTAGTTCCATATCTTAACGTCGAATAAAGTGTTAGGTAAACATTCGTGATAGATGAAAATTATTTATTTCGCTTTCTTAATAATTTCACAGTTTAATTTGACCGACGCATGAATAAAGTGATGAGGTCCATGGAAATGATAATTTTACATAAGGCGGAAGAATACACGACGTGCATACAAGCAGATCTTAAGCAGGTCTTTCAAAAGTGCTCATTTTGCCATGAACAACGTGTATCACTAGTCGTATAGTATATTAACGGTTTCTTCACACTTTTTGAAACTAACCTTTGCAAAATTACCCCATGTATGACGTGTTCGATTGTTTCTTTAATATGTCATGTATCACGAGCGTTCTATACTTATCTTAATACTATTATATTTGGTTAAATTGGAATTTTTCTTATGATTAGGCCTAATATGAACTGTAAGAAAACAGGTGTGTTGGTAATGTCTGGTAAGGAATAGTATGCAGTGCGCAGTCACTTTAGTGTAATTTTCTAGACTTGGTTAACCTTTGTTTTGGCTCTAGGCGGAGGAATATCCTGGAAGGAGAACTGTTGCAATGCTTCAGAAAAGTTGGAATTAACCGTGAGAGTTAACTTTGGCGTATTTAATGAACTGCTGTTAAGTCACACAGTAGATACGGTTACACATACTAAGAAATTATTCACGAATTCACCACGAAAATGTATATGTATATAGGCTGTTATCTGTCAAGTGAGCACTTTTGAGGCCCTAGTTACTTTTTCCTTTCATCCATTTTGTATCCTGTAACCACCTGTTAAAATAGATATTTCCATGTCAGTAATAAACAGAGTGTATATTCTACCGCCCTCGGGAGTTTATGTCTAAGTGTAAAATAAAATATATTTACTGACTATTATTCCAAATGAAAGAGCTTTCAAAAGTACCCAATTTACATTGAATAGCTTATAATAAGAAAGCGTGAATGGTAGGGTCTTTCCCCCGTACATCCATGGAAGCGTTTCTACATTTGGCCAGGTGGGTAGGTATTGTTTTCACGGTAAAGTGAGCACTTTTGAAAGTCCGTTCATTTGGAATAATATTCAATACATATATTATATTTTAGCCTTAGATATTAACTTCCGAGTGCGGCGGAATACGCACACTGTGTTCATTACTTACATGACAATTTTTATTTTATAAAGGGGTTAAAAGACCAAAAATTGGCTTAAAGGAAAAAGTATATAGGGCCTCAGAAGTACTCACTTTACTGTGAATGGCCTATAGACATCAGGAACTTACGGTCTCGTCGACAGCGAGGTCATTAGAGATGGAGCAAGCTGCACAGATAAACAGGAACGGGGGAAGGAATCGACCTTGGCATGATTTAAAGAATCTTCTCGGTGTTCGCCTGGAGTGATTTCTGGAAACAATGGAAAACCAAAATCGGGATGGTTGGACCGGGATTCGAACACAGGTGCTCACGAACAAGGGTCCAAAGTTTAACCTCTGCGCCACATTGCTCGGTACATTTGCTCAGGAAAGAGTCAAATGCGTAGAGAAATTCCCAATTTCGTATAGTAGCTCCGCTCAAAAATTCCTATATTTGCAGTCCGAAGTGTGGTATTATTTCCATACCTCTTACAGGTTAAAAGATTCCATTACATTTTAGGAAGTAACCATAGTTTTTGTTAAGCATAGTGCTTGTTAAGCCCCTGTCACACTGTCACATTTTCGCTTTCAACTGCATTTGACAATAAAATTTGAAGACAAAATAAGGCCATCAAATTTTTCCTTGCAACAAATTTTATCAAATAATCTTCAATGTTTTTGAAAATGTGTCACACTACCAAATTTTTTTGAAGGTCTTAATCGAAATATTTATTTTACAATTATTTTCAAAGTGAGATACTGCCGTCGTGTATCAATGCAGCCCACTAAATGAAGAAATGTAACGAATGTGTAATTTATTTTGACTTTTGTAATTAAAATTCAATTTTTATTTATCAGAAATGTTTCTAAACAATAACATTTTATGACAGCTTCTGCATAAATTAATTATCTTCATTACTTATTTCGTTTTCCGTAATCTTTCGTAATTTTAAAGTTTCTTGACGTCAATTTTTGTCGTTCAGGAGTCTTATTGGCTCAGCTCGTCAAACATCAAATAAATTTTAGAACCGGCCCAGTCTTCAAATGTTTGGTGGAAACTGAATCCATCCAAATTTCTCAGACAAATATGGCAGCGTTCATGACGTCTCGATGATGTCTTAACTGCCCAACTTTATTTTACCAAACTTATAGGAAGAAGTTTGACGGAAAAAATTGACAGTGTAGAGGCAATATGGTGTAGCGGTTTCTTTGGCGTGGGCGTACTTATCAGCTCACTGACTGCGTGAGGCTCCGAGAACGGACGTTTGTCTGATTGGCTACTACGTGCTGCAAAAGGTCCCCTATTGGCTGGGCTGCCGGTTGGCGAGTAGGTAATCAGGCGCTGATTGGCTAACAGCCGTACAAAATGTTGCCGGTAATTTTCATAATTTTATTGCCGTGTGCGGTTCGAGTTCACGGAATGCGTGTCTGTTTCACCTCCGTATTCATAATTAGTTTGTGGTTCAGTCATGAATTAATAAAACTGTAACTGATTTAACTGAAGCCTGTGCACGATAAAGTAAGCACTTTTAAAATGAAGTTTAGAAAAGAATCACTGCTCCTACACGCATATATTTTAACGGGCGCGCTGAGTGAAATGCGCCCCGTAAAGTTGGTAACGATGGACGGAATGTAGTTTCATAACTTAACGTCAAATAAAAAGTGTTAGGTAACCATTTGAGAATAATTAAAATAATTTCCTTCGTTTTCTGTTTTTTAACTGCATCGAAGTGTAAAAATGAGCAGATTTGTATAATATTTATTTTTCTAATAACTATACAGTTTCACATGATCAACGCATGGATAAAGTGATGAGGCCCATCGCAATGTTAATTTTATATAAGGCGGAAGAAAACATAACGTGCATACAAGTAGGTCTTAAGCAGGGCTTTCAAAAGTGCTCATCTCACCTTGAACAGTCTATATGCACGTTTATCAAGTGTATAAACAAAATGTTTGCGCTTCCTTACATGCCAAAGCGAGGACGTTAGGCCCCATTACACCAAGTGGGCCCCTGCCGCTTGCCATCCCGTCCCCGTTTAGGCCCAGGTGCGAAGGTGTTTATTCATGCATGGCCGTGTGAACCCGGATCCTCCCTTATCTCGTCGAGTGTGGAGATCGCAAATGCAGCTAATGCAGGCTCCAGTTCGCCTCCCTCGCGTAAACCACCCTCACGCTCGAGGGGAGGGTCCCGCCCCCGGGCTAATGGAGCCTGCAGACCCGGCAGGGCGCCTGATTGCTCTCGACGCTAATTGGATCCGCCCGTCGCCGGCGCGGGCGGCGGAAAACTGAGCGACGCTCCCTCGCGGTGGCGGCGTCGGGCGTCGGGCGTCGCCACCTCCACAACTCGCGGCACTCGGAGGAGGAGGAGGAGGAAGAGGTGCCATCCTCCGACGCCACCCTCCGGATGTCCTCGAGAGGCTCCCGACTAGACACTTCAGATTTCTTCCTTCTGACACCTCGAGACACAAGCCCGCCATCACAGAAATGCAATTACTGTGGAAAGCTTCGTGCTCCCGAATAACCAGACTAGAAAATCTCACTGGGCGAATGCCCCGTGGGTTAGAAGTCACAGTCGTACATATACTCTACGCCGCTGTTATGTCTTATTAGATAGAGCCACGAGTATTTCGCGAATTCATTCTGAGACGAGGTAGACTCCAAACAAATGTTTTTTCTCCTACTGTTGTGATTGGACGACAGTTGTTTAGACACGCCCCGTTTAACTGCGAGCCAGTAATACGCAGGACGCAGTAGCGTGAGTGAGTGCTTACCAGTCCTGTACAGAGGCCTCCCTTGATCACAGCAGCCAATAAGCATACGATCGTGTTTCGAGTGTATAGGGCTGTCCAGCTTAGTTTGTTGCCAACTCAATACGTGAAATACTCAGGGCTCTATTCATAGGTTACCGCAAGAGCGTAATGCCGTTCCCCTCAGGTCAGATCAGAGTGTTCTTTGCTATAGGCTATTCACGGTAAAGTGAAAACTTTTGAACGCCTTCCCATTAAAAATAATAGTCAATAAATGTATTTAATTTTAGCGTTAGACGTCAAATTTCGAGTGCGGTGGAATATACACACTGTGTTTATTACTTACATAGCAATATTAATTTTAAAAAATGGTTAGAGGATAAAAATGGCTGAAAGAAAAAATAACTAGTGTTTCAGAAGTGCTTACTTTACTGTGGACAGCCTTAAATACGCCGAAGGCATGGCGAATAAACGGTTCCGTAATGTCTATCGTTCTCCTAAATTTCAATTCTGACTGTAGTGCGGAGTCTTACACTGTTGTCGTGAGGGCGAAGAGAACTGAGACACTTGTTGGTGTATTTTATTAGTTTGGAAATAAAGATAGTTTAGTATTTAGTAATTATTTAGAAAAAGCCTACCCCAAAATCTCGAGACCTCTACTTGAGTGTAACTTGGCCTGTGCTGGGTCAAAATTATTCGTTTTGAAAATTTATTTAATTTATTTAATATGGCATTTGTTTTGCTCTAATTGTGTAACCCATAAAATGTGTCACAAATAAAACTAAACATATTTTTATGTGGCGTCTTAAATACTTAAAATACGATATCTCGCTTACCTGTAAGCCAACAGACAGTAATGCACGCTGTACGTACATTACAATAAGCGCTTATGACGTCTGACGTAATGTTGGCCTTCTGGAAAGCAAAGTAAACTTCTGTTATTTCATAGACGGATGTAGCATACAGACTTTTAGGTCGTCTTCAGTGCCGGTTAATGTCTGTCTGTATACGCCGAACTTGCTACGGGCGTATACCTCAATGTCGCGAGTTGCCTGGGTTATAAGACGGGCTGGCGCGCGTTACTCCCTGTAAGCACTACCTATGCCGTTGTGAATAAGGCAAGTGAGAATCGAACCGAGACTGTTCGTTCACCAGCACTAACACAGACAACGAGCGCGTCTTTATCTGCAATAGCCTCAGCACAGGGAACTCAACAATACAGAGTGAACACAGGCGCTTTAGCGGGAATTATTCTTTTGTCGTGGCTAACTGAAGGCTTTATTTCACCCTCGCACCCGTGCCATTTCTGGGTAATGCGATTGTATAACAATTTTCCTTTTCTTTTCCTCTTAATTTCCCTTTTCTTTTTTGAGTTTTGGCTTGTTTTCGGGGCCACATAATTTTTTCATGTCATTTTATTCTTTATTCTGTTTCATCTACATCCAGGTAGTCTGGTTGTGGGGCGTTTAGGGAGAATGGGGAGGTTAACTTGTCATCCACCCAGGTATCGAAACATCCCAGAATCCATTCTACTTTTATATCAATGCCATTATATAGTGGCACTAACTACTTGACTAATAGACGGTTATTCTACTTTCGATTCAATCTCTCTCTATCGGCATACAGCAGAGATGGGGATCTGCGGACATCCTTCCGAAATCCTTCCGAAATCCTTCCGCCTCTAGATATTCTAATAATTATGAATCTTATCTAAAATAATGTCACTTTTCAAAATCTGTTGCCTGCATAATACCTATTTCGTTTCCTCTTATCTCGCTTTGGTCTTTGTTAATGGATCCTATGAGCTCCTTGTTCATTGCTGGCTCATCATACTTGTAGAGACCTGAAAAATTCGCGAGTTCTATAACCTGCGGGCTAGTTAAACTCTACAGTCTTATGTATAGAAATGCCGATATCAACTGCGCATTGGTTGTCTACTGTCAGTGGAAGGTGACGATTGGGCCAGCGTTCTTGAGGAGGAGTCAAACAACGTGTAGACCAATGGCTAAAGTGATCTAAACACACGTGTTTTTAATTCTAGCTTGTCCCAAAATGAATCCGCGAATTCTCTACATATGTGTCATCTTCAGTTCATCACAGTGGGTCTCTCTTCGGGGATATCCCCAGGCTGTGTAGTGGGTATGCACCCACCAACATAAATGGGCCCGCTTCCACTTTTGAGTTTATATAGCAGGTTTATGCTCCTAATTCCAGGGGTGAGATGCTTTATGGAGAGTTCTTAGTTTTCCCTCCTGGAGGATTCATCAATAACCGCACATCATAGTCTTCTGATCTATCAATAATGTCCTTCGCAAATCCTCTAAAATATCTAGCTGTCTCTTTACGAAATAAAATATTTCATATGTTTAGCTCTTCTCTTTCTATTTTCAGTTTTATATGTAACTCTATTCTATTGTCTTCCGTATTTAAGTATTACAGAGTCACATGCTTGTTAGTATCTTCAACTCTACATATCGGACAAAGAGGATATTCCACTAAATTAAACCCAAATAATACGGCTTTGAAGTTTCTGTGTCCTGTTTTTATCTAAGGTAATAATCAGTTGTAATCCAATGGTGGCGATAACTTCCCTTGATATCTAGAAGGATACTGTAAGTGACTTTCCCCATATCCGACCTACCACATCTTTCCTGCCAGATTTATAGGGATGCTTCTCTTCTTATTTCTTGCAGAAGATGCTGACCTGCAATTCGTTCCTTCCATCAGTAAGCCTATTTCTACTGCTCAGATATCCACTAGAATTGCCCCTGCAATTATTTGCACGGTGTCAGTAGAAGTCGTTCTATATACCTCTACCTTTGGTATTCCTTATATGGCTGATCTTTGGGATTTCAGTAATAGTCTCTTTGCATATACCAATCTGGCATGGGATACCAGAAAGATACTCTATCTAATGCAATTTCTAAGAATACTCCTTTTGTAGAGTGATTTCACCCTCTTGAAGCACAAGCTCCAAGATGCTGTAGACACTGCTCTGGTCTTGGTGAAGAGATTTACTGTTTTATCTATGAGGTATGCAATGTGGTCTTGAAATAGGGGCTTACTATCAAGCATAAATCGATGTTACTTGACTTTTTTTCAATTTAACAGGTATTCTCTTGAATATTATGGTTGGGGATATCTGCAGACTCTATTTCCTAATCATTGCATTAGTTTTCTCTTCTGAAATTCAAGTTTCGCCTTATTTCCCTATTATTCTACCTCCATTATGATTTGTTCTGTTTCGGCTCTCAAGATCTAGCTGCTAAGAGCCGCCAAAATCTCTTTACTCATTTCATCTGTTTTTACCTCAAGTTCTCTTCTGTTCTATGCTGTGGCTACAATCAGCGCATTATTTGCTTACGGAAATAGTTCGCATGCTTCTGGACGATATACTTGATGCAGTGTGTCGAAGAGTGTATTCCACAAGAGTGGTTAAAGGACTGATCCCTTTTAACACCGCTTTGACGTTCGTTTCTCATTCCAAGCTCAATTAACTTTATACTTGCTTACCCTCTCTTTAAATAAAGATCGTATGAAGCTGTAGAACTTTCTAATGCATTATTTTTTCTTGAGTAGCCAGAGCACCTCAGGCTATCAAGCATTATCAAATGCACTGCTAATGTCCAAGAATATGCAAAGGATATATATTTTCTTCATTGTTTGATTTTTCGGATTTCCAGCACTACTCTATCAGATCCTATTCTTTTCCGAAAGCCATATAGTTAATTATATAATGGTTATGTAGCCTCTAAGAAGAAGAGCGTATTTACTAGTTTTTCCAACACTCTCACTAATATTGGGAGAAATGTCAGTGGTCTGTAGGATTTTCATTTAGTGAGGTCTTTTCCCCACCTTTATACAGAATATTGATAAGTACATGTTTTTAATTCTTGTAAAACATCCTTGAGTCAGTCATTCATCCATTAATGATAGAAGATCATGACGGATTTGTGGATAGACTCTCTTCAAAATCTGTCAAGTAATTAAATCATGCCCTGGTGCCTTCTTAATCTTTATTTCTTTCATTATTCTATCAACACTTCCATCATGTATTCAGTTGTTGGTAGGGGATCCAGCCTCTCATACATACAGCATCGCTTCTATTCATGTGTCTGTTCCGACATCCGAGCTATCATGTGGCAGGAGAGATGTAACTAATTCTTGTGCATTCTCTTAATCATCAGTAGGTGTAGTGAAATTTTGCGAAAAGATTTCAAGACAAGTTATATTTCAAACACTGTAAGGTCGTTTACCTAACTTGAGTGGCTGAATTTATTTTTGACTCGTGTTAACTGTCTGCACACGAATTACGTAGGAGCCGCGCCGATGTTGCCGAATTCTAAGTAGCTCGGTCAAACAGGGAGACGTCTTCTCAAGTAGACAGCAACCAATGGCAAGAGACAAACTGTTGTTGGATGCTTATAGTATTGGATTCTATCGTGTACTCATATTTTTTCGCGAAAAACCGCTAGCTCTAATCATCAATTAATATTCTTTCTTGTTTACTTACATTTTAGCTTGTTTGGAATAACTTTGTATACCAGCCTACAAGAATATGTATTTCCATTTTTCGTCACAAAGTTCCTCCATGACTCTTTCTTCTTCTTCTTTAGAAGTATTGAATAAGTCTTTCTTTAGCGATGCAATTCGTCTACCATTTCAAGTCCCAGTGCACGTGTTCTACTGTTAGTCATAAGCCTTAGAGTTTTTCTGACTCTCTTCCTCATTTTTTCTAACTCTCCGTCCCATTATTTGTTTGGAGGGACTCCACGATTATAAGTTCGTAAGGTAGCACTACAGGTGTCTTTAATCAACTTCGTGTCTTTTCAGCTTGGGTTTGCAGAACTTCTGAGTGTTCGTCTTGATACCAACAGTACCTCATTTAATCTCTTCCAATGCAGCGTGTTCCTAGAAATTGACATTATTTTCGGCTCGAACAGATTAAAATCAATACTATTAGTCGGTGATAACTGGTAGAATCTTCAGTCACTGTCCAGTCCGTAACTAGTCTGGCTGACTTTCTTGAGGTAATCGTCAAATCCAGATTATATTCAGCGATCAATCGCCATGCCATGCTCATCCATTTTTGTTGCATACCATTGTTTGGACTTCACATTCACATCTGCAACAATAGTAATTCGCTCCCTTCCCAGTACTCGTAACCACTCAACTCAATTTTCCAAGTGTACTGTACTCGGATACCATTCGAGTAATGAAAGTAGTTCTATCCCTAAGAGTATAATTTCTTGTTGTTGTTTATCATTATACAGTTGTAATGATATGACATAATGCTATCCATTCTCATACAGTTCAGGTGTTTTATCCGAATTCATATTCCTAACATAGGGTTTTATTCTTGGTGAGATTACATTTCCCAGTAATCTAGTAATTTGTCCTTTAATGTGTATGTTTATTGCATTAGAACCATGCTCGCATTATCTCTTTTTTGGTAGTGACCACTATCTCTGATGTTGTAACAGCACTTAGTTGTACGTTTAGTTGTCCTATTCTTATTTTCTGTTCTGCAGCCATTCATTTCCATACTAGGTCCTTTATAGCTAGGGATGGGAAAATTTCACGAGTTCAATTACCTGTTGGCTAGATTCCACAGTCCTGTGTACACTCGAGCCTCAGATGTTTGTTCATTGGCTGCTGCCCAGAGAGTATCCAATGATACTCTACACATGGAAGTATGGCACTCGCTACTTGTTTCCTTGCAAGTATGTTATTAGCTCACAGTCGTCCAAGGCGTGTGTTATGAACTATGATCCAATTGCAAAGGTGACGTCAGTATATACGCGTTGGACGTCTATCTTGTCCTCAAATGAATTCGCGAAATTTTCCTATTCCTATTTTTAGTTCAATTGTGAAAGCCTTTTCAAGATGTGGACACTTTTTAGAATCACACGATCCTTGTTCCCTTTACATTTATCCTTTTCGGAAAACTTATGACCCTATAATGAACAGGCGAAGCATCTTTCAGTACCTTCGCAGTGCTTACTTAGGTTCCTGTATTGTCGATACTTGTAGCAACACAGTGGAATCAGACAGTCGCGAACCTTACAGGCTGCATATACAATGTACGCAGTTTCATGTCGTATCAGAATATTTATGATCTTACATGGCCTTTTGATCACTATATTCAGATTTATTGTTTCGTCCTCTTTCAGGTCGAACAGTTGTTACCTTCAGAAATTATTTTTCCTTTACCCCTCTCTTCTATAAATTCTGTTTCCAGAATTTTGGCAACAAGCTATCATTGCTCTCCTTTCCCGGTATATCGTACAAGATGACCTCGGGGTGTTTCTTCCAAGGCTCGTCTATTCGAAGTCCTAGTTTCGTGAGTTCCTAGCTGGTCTACATCTTATTCGTGGTTGCTCCATCTCCAGCTTCTAGCAACACACTACCTCATTTAACTCTTCGGGAATTTTTAAACCTGCCATCCTTCTTCTGCTGGATTTACTTTTTCTTGAATTTCCTTTTTTATCTCCTGAAGACAACTTGCCATTTTCCTGAACGAAACCTTTGATATAGTGTAGTGCAATATTTTTTTTTAGTCTCTTCACTACTTTGGCCATCTTTGTCGGGAAGTGTTTGTATCGCCCTCTGTGGGGGATTTAGTTCCTGTGTAATTTTTTTATACCGATTTTGCCATTTGGGCAAAGGTTGCTTTAGGTTTTCCATGTTATTTAAGCATTTTGGTGCCTCTTTCAAACAGTGCTCCAGGCCTCTTATATATACTCTCTGTTGGGCGTTTCTTGCAGAGATCTGTCCAAGAATGATTTTAATCAATACAATTTTGAGAGAAAACTGTTAGCATTCTCTTTATTTACATTTTCTTCTCAAGTGCACTACATTGATTAAAACTCTTGACGAGAAAAGCATCTGCCAACTACACCCACACTCACCAGCAAGGTGGCGTCACTGACCAGTAAAAATGTTGGAACGCATTTAGCCAATCAGCGCCTGGTAACCATATTCGCCAGCTGGCAGCCCGGCCGATAGGCAACCGTTCGTAGCATACAGTAGCGAATCAGACACAAGACCTCTTACCAGAGGAGCCAATCAGATAATGGATACTCCCACATTGAAGTAACCCCCACGCTATTTCATCTCTCTGTGTACTCGCCTACTCTGTACTCAAAATATGAAGGTAGAATTGAAATGAAGTGTTTTCAAGTACAGCTTGTCGTAAAAGAAGCTTTTCGCAAAAATTAAGTGTTCCTACTTGTGTTGCATCTATGAGGAGTAATCTCCCAACGTTCTCACCAACAGTAAAAGGTTTTCGCTTTACTGGAAGCTTGGTTTCCTCTCCGCGTACAAAGGCCGCCGTAAATTCTTCGCGGCGCCTTGCAGCCTCACCCCCGGGGGAAACGTGTGCGCGGCTAACAGGCCCGAGTGCGCCACTAGGCGGTCGACCTAAGCCCGTGGAGAGGTCGCCTGAATGCATTTGCATTCGGGAGATGCGTTACTTTTTCTCCCCTCGCCGCTCCTCTTCACAGCGGTTCTCCTTCCCGACCACTAAATCCCTTCCGCGAACTCCCAGCGGCGCCGCGAAATGTTGTAGGCAAGTAAAAGAGGGCTCTCCCGGGAGGTCAAACAACATTCGTTTGCGGGGCCCGTGGTTTACTTCAAATGAAAACAGCAGGGCGGAAGGAAGGGAACGTGGAGGAGAGAGAGAGAGAGGGAAAGTAACGGCGGTTGGGAAAACTCGCCAAGTTACGCAGGCGGGCCGGGCGCCGTTGGGGTCGACTGTGTTGCATGTGGGAAGTGGGTCGCGGAAGCATTGCGAAGCGACGAGAGCCAAGGTCGCTCGCGACATCACTATACTGGATCGTGGGTTCCTGTCCGGCCGTGAGAGACCGGAGACAGCAGAGGCTAGAGTTCACACCTGTAACAACAGAGTGCCTTGCTAAGTCATCGTCTAACAGTATACTTTGTGGTATTAAAGAAGGGCAATTTACATGATAATATAGGCTGTTCACGATTAAATCACCGCTTTTGAAACCAACTGCCCCTGCCTGCATATACTTTCATGGATGCACTGAGTAATATGAGCCCAGTAAAGTTGGTAAGGATGGATGGAAAGTAGTCCCGTATCTTAACGGCGAATAAAAAGTGTTAGGTAATTATTCATAATGACTAAAATAATTTATTTTGCTCTTCTGTTTTTTTTTAATGCACCGAACTGTAAAAATGAGCAGATTTGTGAAATTTTCGTTTTCTAACAATTTCACAGTTTCACTTGACCGGCGCATGGATAAAGTGATGAGGCCCAAGGCAACGTTAATTTCACATAAGGCGGAAGAATGCACAACGTGCGTACAAGAACATCTCAAGCAGGGTTTTCACAAGTGCTCATTTTACCGTGAACAGCCTATACCCCACTTCCTTTGGGAAGTTCGGTTTATGCGAACGTTGAGCTTTACATCTGTAAGCGTTCTGTGGGCTTTCCCTAATTTTTTTCTTAGCCTTTCGAATTACAGAAAGGTTGACACTCTTCGAATTCTTAGTAATGATACCCAACCACAATGTGAAATAAAGGTCATAATTTCATATAAACGGACATCCACAATTCCAGGTTCTTACAATTTCTCCGAAACCACGATACTAATAAAAAAGTTGATATTTGTAAAATTGTAGTAGTTAAATAGGAAGTTACACGAAGTAATTATTTAACATTTTCTTCGGTCATTTTATAACCGATTAAAGACTATGTATTAAGTCTTTTGAGCTATTCTATCACTTCTCCGATGTTCTATGTCTACGAAGGCTAAGCACCTTACTCTTATCTAATTAATGCAATTAAATCAGGAACTGTATTTCATAATAAAGTCTTTTCAAATTGTTGAGTTGACAATCAACATCTCTAAGAACAATTATGGGGTCACGGTGGCTGAGCGGTTAGCCTGCTCGCTCTTTCACCAAGGCGAACCGTGTTCAATCTGAGGGGCGGTTCAATCCGGATTTTCGCATGTGAGAAACGTGCCGTTGATCGGCGGGTTTCCTCGGGGATCTCCCGTTCCGGTGCTGATACATACTCACCTCACTTCACCCTCATCGGCCCTGAAGACCTCGCTGTTAAGAGCCACCCAAATATCTTCACTCACTCACTCTAAAACAATTTAATTGATTGAAAATAATTTTTGTAGATTATTAAATTGAAAATGAATATTGAGCTCTTCCGCAGTTTTAGGAGAAAGTATCACCATAGAGTATAAGTATTATAGAAGTGAAATGACGTGGGGGTTTCATTGATGTGGGATAACCCATTCTCTGATACGCTGCGCGGGGCTTTGGGAACAGACCTTGAGTCTGACTGACTATTGCCTGCTACGACAGGTTCCATATTGGCAGCGCTGTCGGCTGACAAGTAAAATACCAGACGCTGATTGGCGAGCGGCCTTGCAACACTTTGATGAACAGTGACGCAATTTTGCTGACGCGTGCGGCTACATAGAGTTCGCCCTCTGTATTATTATGTATTCTGTAGCAAAGGCTGTTCACGGTGAACTAGACATGTTTGAAGACCTGTCTTAACCTATTCAGAACCAGTGTGCACAACTGTGTACATTACGCACGTGTAGGTAATTTTTAGTCTTTGCTGTACACTGCGAAGCTCAATGACATATGATCTTAGCTGTGGGTAAATTATTCGCAAGCCGTCTCAGTGGTCTAGGTCATAGTTGGTACATATAACTGTAGCCGAACATGTAGCCTACAGCTCATTGGCTGTGGCAACGAAACAAGTGTTGTGTCGACGTAAGTACAGTACGAATCATAAAACTTTTTGATTGCAACACCTAAAACCGTAAATTAAATTGAATCTGAAATGGTTAAATATATAATGTTGTATGCATTTTGTGTATTCTTCCACCGCATGCAAAGTCAACATCACTTTATTCATGCGCCGGTCAAGTGAAATTGTGAACTTGTTAGGAAATTAAATATCTTACAAATTTGCTCATCATTTCAATTATATTCATTATGAAAACACAAACCCAATCAATTTCTTCAGTGTTCACAAATGTTTACTCGAAACTTATAACTCGACGTTAAGACATTGCACTTCTTTCCCTCAGTCGTTACAACTTAACTGGGTCCATGCTAGTGAGTATGTCCGTTATAATATATACAGATATAGGTTATGCCACTTTACTTACGTTGATTTCAAAAGAGCTCGACTAACCTATCACCAATTATTTTTGTGGACACTACCTTAAGGAATTTTTTATTGTTCCCCGTAAAATTTACCATGAAAGTACATAGAACAATCAAGGTGGACAGACAAAATCCATTTTTTAAATAGTAAAATTGCAGTTTTATATAATTACTTTCCTAAATTTAAGCCAGATATTTATTTGGACTCTATCCAATTTGCTTTGAAAGAGCAGTTAATATACTCTCAGCGAGAGATTAATTTTTATATGTGTTAGACACATTTTAACACGTTCATTCGTCGTGTCCGTGCTCTACGACGTGATGCGCGTGAAGGATATTTATGGTCGCCCCTGTACACAAGAAGTTATAAGTAAAGGCTATTCACGATAAAGTGAGCAAGTTTCGCATCAACCTTAGAAAAAGTCACTGCCCATGCATACATAGTATACTTCAACGGGCGCATAGAGTGACACGTGCGCGGTAAAGTTGGTAAAGATAGATGGAAAGTAGTTCCATATATTAACGTCGAATAAAAACTGTTAGGTAATCTTTTGTGAAAATTAAAATTATTTATTTCTCTTTGGGTTTTTTTAATGCGTCCATTTGTAAAAATGAGCAGATTTATCAAATATGTTATTTTCTAATCATTTTACAGTTTCACTGACCGACGCATGAATAAAATGAAGTGGTCCATGGTCCATGGTAATGTTAATTTCACATAAGGCGGTAGAATACACAACGTGCATGCAAGTAGAACTTAAGCAGGACTTTCAAAAATGCTCATTTTACCGTGAACAGCCTATGGAGACAGGTGTTTGGTGTTTGGAGTGCCTGCCTTGTGAGTAATCAGATTCGTTGAAGTTTGCGCTCCTCTCATTTGACAATGTTTAATGCTGGTTTGAACAAACACGTTCACCTACGTTATTTACCAGTTGTGTGAAGATAGCTATACGGGCAAAAACAGCGCACGCCAAAAAAATTATACGCTCGTTTGCTTAGTGTTTCTCTACATAACAATGAAAATCTATAAGGTCTCCTTTTATTATGCGGTACGTAACAAATGTAAAGAATCTTAAGGACAGATTGAATTTTAAGTTAGAAATATTCAGTGCCATAACAAGTTCACGATTGAAGCAACACTACAGGCTAACCTTTTGAAAGGAATGCTACCCTACCTGCATATACTTTTAATTAAATACAGACCGGTATGCTAGCAATTAATGAAGTGAAGTGGTTCTATGTCGTGAATTCTTGTTAAGAATGCAGTACTAAGGTTAATGGGGAGGGGTGATCTGCTTATCTGTATTTTTAACGTGAAACCTGACTAAGGACAGCAGACTTTCGCTAAACATATTTACAACTAGTTCTATTTCAGAACACTTCGATCCAGTCCCACGTTGATGAGTGGGTGAGCTTGACTATAGCGTGTCTGACCGCAGATCACAGACGTTCTAGCACTGCAGAAGCACAATTCTGTTTGGCACAGTGAGGTAAGAAAGAAGCTTCTCTCAGAGACACGCATACATTACCGAGAAATTGTTTGTCAATTTACACATGATTTTAAAAGTACAATGATTTTTCTTGTAAAACTACAAGGGCTATGTTTGTAGTAGAAAACTCAAGAAAAGTTTGTACTATACAGACCCGTATCCACGAGCTTCAGCGAAATGGCGGACAATCAACCAACAATATAAATTCGTATATAGCTGTATGTGTAAAAAATGTGGGCGTAGTTGTGTGCATAAATATATGTTTTGCGAGTTTGAATACCGTAAAACGCTCAAAGAACTCAAGTAGTCATAATAAAGCGACAGTTTCTATCAAACGTGACCGTATTACTCATTAACTGTTAATATTTCCTAGCTACACGGAACTCTCAAAATTAAATACAGTTTCGGTAAATGTAGTTTTTTAAATAAAAAATCTTCCCTAACATTTGTTAAGTAATTTAATACAAAAATAACACTAATTATGTATGTCAAGTTGGTCTAGTGGTAAAGGATGCAGGCTAATAACATAAGAGGTGCGGGTTTCTAGTCGCCGTGATGGTAACGTGTAATGTATTTTTTTTCATAAATTATATTTTTAAATATTGTTTTTAAGGTATTCTCTGTTATTAATTCATCACATTTGTTTTCTAGAAAAAAAACTTTTATGTACACTTTTCACTACAGTAAGTAGTAATACAAGGCTATCATTTGTAGTATTACAAATATATGTTTTGCAGATTTTACCGGGAAATTATTTGTAGTTTTACAAAGGAATTTCTTGGCAACTGGGTTTCCAAGGATTTTTCTTGTAAAAGTACGATAATTTTTTATCGTACTGTGAAAACCATTCAAGCCACTTGATATGCAACGTCGCAGATAGAGGACACTGAAAGGGTTAAATAGGTACGCTGTGACTGGATTGGCTACTCTGGTTCTGCCGATACGTAGAGACCGGGAGAATACGCGAGCTAAAAAACCTGTAAGCTTGACTTCGTAGTCTTATGTACAACCATGCAGATATCAAATGCACACTAATTGCTTCCCGTCACAGTGAAAGGCTATGATTGGGCTTTTATTTTATTACATTACTTTTATTGGCTCATGACACATGTACGAATTGTAAAAGTAACATAAAGGTGTACTTTTAATTACGGCTTGTCCTGAAATCAATGCACAAATTTTTCAGGTCTCTAACAAAACGTGAGTTGTCTGTAAACAGTTGCGCTATGTCAAACACGGATTGTTAAATTACAAACTTACAACGAGGGTGTAACGTTTAAAAAAAGCTCATCGCACGAAGTATGTAACATTATTTTCGCTAAATCGGTGCATCAGGCAACCAGCCTCTTGATTGCCATAAATCAACTACATACGATGGTGATGAGAGAAATTCATTGCGATTCCATTTAAAACGAAATATTTTGCTGAAATTATAGATCGGTACCCATCAGAAATTTTTGAAATGTTTAAAGTTTAGAAGTTTGTGGCGTTTGTCATATCAACTACTGGGTATATTGAGTTTGAATCGCGTACAGGAGTTCTTGTCCGACGGTTCAGCGGTCATCACACCCTCTATTATCAGGGAATAATTTTCTGACCAACTAAAAACAGCCACAGGCTCAAACCCAGAATACATGTTGTTGAATTTCAGTCCTTTGTTGACCTGTTAAAATGCAGTGGTTATGTTTCGAAATATTTATTATTACAAGCGGTTATTCACTCGGGGGGAAAACACATATTACAAGAAAAATAGTGTGCGCGAAATATAATATTAACACCAATTCCCAACATCATGAACCATATAAACACCTCACAAACGGTTTGGAATATTGTGAGCTGTGGCGGTTTGGGTGTTATCAATATGTAGTTCTTTTGTGATCAACATAGAGCGCATTAACGCATTGGATATGCATTGGACAAGCTGAAAACAATCGTCCACAACCTGCAGAAAAACTTCCAGATCTCATAAAAGCTGCCCAGATGGAATGGGACCTTCGCCCGGCAGATGACATCAACACATTGATTACAAGCATGCCACAGCGTCTTAGGGACTTGTACAATGCACATGGACGCAATACACGGTCTTAGCTGCAGTGGGACGAAAAAAACCCTCCCTAGTCAGACAAAATTAAGTCTATTTTGTTATTTCGCATTTATTTGTCTGTGATATTGGAAAATTGTTTTTTTTTTTTTTTACTAGAAACACTTTGAATTTCACATTTTGTATTGGTGCCGTTGGTAACATATAATTGCTATGCTTTCTGTTATGCATACTCCATACGTTTGTGAAATCTGTATGTAAATACCAAACTGTTTTTGGGATGTTTAATTTTATTTTTAATTTGTTACTAAAAAGTCTCTTTGAAAACAAAATTTTTTAAATTTGGCCAGCCCCTAGTTTATCACAGTGCAGAATTTTAACGAATAACATAGATGTAAGAGGAATTGTTTTATTGTATTTGACTGAGGCATTATTCCTTCTTGTTTCAGGTGAGTGTTTCAAGTATTAACTGCATTAAGGTAGGTGTCCGCAAATCATGTTAAGTACTGTGTAGGCAGAGCAAAACTTTGGCAGTGTATACACTCCTCAATCCTCTGCATGCTTGATCCGCAACTGTTTGTTCGTTAGCTGCTCCCTTAGTCAGTAGTAGTTTCTCGCCTGTAAAGGTATATCGGGATTTTGCACTTATTTTCCTTCAGGTTTGTTGTTGGCTCGTATTCGTTCTGGGCATACCCAAGGAATTTTGATTTTTATGGGAACACTGCTTAAATGTATATACTTTTGAATTCTAGTCTGTACTGAAGCGAGCTCGCAAAATTTTCCTTGTCTTAGACATATAGTATGTGATGTCGAATACTTGTTCAGTGCTATGCTTTTCAAAATACGTTTTTTTTTGTTCCATAGGAATCTTTCTTAAATGTGCATTTAAGTATGGCCATTTCTTTGGTGGCTTACTTTTACAGATTTACCAGTTATTTATTCTAACTTTCAATAAACGTGTCTGCTTGAATTAATTTATTTTTGCGTAAGTCACTAATTTGTCAGTCGCGAAATAAAAAACACTTATCTTTCATTGAATATTACACTGATTGAAAACACAAGTTTAAGTTGAGAAAGTGAAGATTGATCCAAACCCTAATTAATTTATCTGAAAACCAAATTCCTTCAATTCAATAAACTAAATTCTGTTTGATTACTACAGTAACTGAATATTATTAATTTTACACTGTGTTCTACTGATTTGTAGATGTGGTTCCTAACTGTTTGCCATATATTTACCATCAGACTCGATTTCACATTTTTGTACACTCTGTAGATACCATGCCGTTGTAAAATTTCCTAAAATTTTGCGGCACAGTATTTTCCAGATTTTACCTGATTTCATATGTTTTCATATTTATGTCTAAGTAATTGTCAATATTTTTATTCATGTTATGCAGTTATGTTATTTCAGACATTTCATTTCAGTCAAGTATTCATGTACTGAGTGTTAGTACATAATTAACTTCGCTGCCAAGCCTGGCAGGTATCTGGTTACTTGCCGTAGATTGCTCAGCTTCCAACATGATGTTAGTTGCTACACTCACATTCCTGAAGGCATGGGACGTCTTTCGGTGTACCTTGTCTACGCTACTTGCAAGAGGTACAACACTCGTAATTCTTGCTGTAGAACAGTTGTGCATTTGCGGTATCTCCAGGGTTCTCTAGTAATGAACTAAATTTTGTCACCTTTGTGCCCACGGGTAGCACGCAATCTTATACCCTTCCTCCGCTGCCAACCGATTTTTGCCCGACTCTCCGTACAGACGCGGTCGCGACATGACATGTTCGCTGTGTGCTCCCGTGTTCGGGGAGGTTGCCGCAGGCGGAGGATTTCCCTGCAGCAGTTCATTTAGTTTTACGTGCATCATTTATAATAGTGCAGAGTTAGTAGTATTAATGTAGGATATTTAATTTAGTGATTTATCTTCAATCATCCTACGCAGTTTCATTTCTTCCCTCCGAGATGGGTGAGTACAGCATTAGACTTTCTCCGGTAATACGAGCCATATTTTACTGACTCTGGAACAAGTAGATAATTTTCTGCGAACTTTCTTGTTCGTATGTTCCAGGGAGATTATGTTATGAACGAAATTTTATTCCAAATTTCAATTGACGTTACACTTGAAGTTTTATTTCAACTATTCATCTTCTCATCTTTTCAATACTACTTTAATACCAGTTCGCCAAATTCGGACTATTCTCCAGCTTCTTGTATTCGCCTGGAGGAGTATCAGCTAAGTGCTTGCTTCATTGAACTTTTTTTGTTAAATTTTTTTATCATCCTGAACACGTTACGACAAACTACGCCATAATTACTTGAACTAATTTCTTATAACGTTTGTGACATAAAATATGATTGAAATATTTATCATTTATAAATTTCAAAAAGTGAAACATTTAAAAATTAAAAGAAAATTTGTATTAATCAATAAAGATAGAGAGTTTGTAGGGATTGCACTTCAGGGTTTCTAAGGCTTCCAGGACCATAAGCTTTTCGCGAGATGATTTCTGTTTATCCGAAATTATTCATTGAATATTTCATCAGTGAATTAATTTTTTTTGTTTACACATTCAATTGGTTTAATTAAAATACTTCTTTAGAAACTGCAACCTTATACACTTTTCATTTATTATATTTATGTCTACCTTTGGACAATTAATGACTTATTCAAAAATTAATTAGTAAAATACTACAAGAATCAGTTTCTAGGTAATATGTATATGGTGTTCCCGTTTGCCTGGTAGAGCTTCAAAGCAATTAAATATTAATATTGGCATAATAGTGTCCGGAATTATGGTAGCAGAAGAATATTATAATTTTACGTTAATGTCCACAGCATAATGTGTTGTTGTTCTGGTAATTATAAGTTATATAACATTTTAAATGGACACTGTTTTTATTTGTTTATGTACCAGACACGGAGGTAATTTCTACTACTTGAGCATGGTTGATGTTTATTGATTTATACTGAAAATAATATGCCTAATCATTCTCAAGCTTTGATTAAGTATTGCATATTTTTTAAGATGAATATGTAATTAACAGCCATGCTACACATCATGGTACAATACATCCATTGTTTATAGGCTGATGCTTCTGTTCGAACTTTATTTTCTTCCTTAAACTGACCACACATAGGTAGTTATTTTATTGTTAACTAGCTGACCCGTGCGACTCCGTTCGCATTATATTTTTGTAAAGTTATTCAAAGAAAGCCCACCATAGTTTCATTAAGGTTTTATGTTTAAAATACTAATATTTATTCTTTCAGGTTAAATGGAGCCCTGTCACGGCTTTTCACATGTTCTATGTTAGCATGATATTTAGGACTTTGAATTGATCAAACCACTTTTTTTATTGGGTGCTCTAGCGCCTGACCAACTGCTGCCCCACTATTGGGTTCTATAACCACTAAGCTACTGCGGCCCCACTATTGGGTGCCCTAGCTCCTGACCAACTACGGCCCCACTATTGGGTGCTCTAGCCCCTGACCAACTGCGGCCCCACTATTGGGTTCTATAGCCACTAAGCTACTGCGGCCCCACTATTGGGTGCTCTAGCAACTGACCTTTCGCTGCCCCCTTATTGGATTCTCTAGCCACTGAGCTACTGCGGCCCCACTTGATATTGGGTGCTCTAGCCCCTGACCAACTGCGGCCCCACTATTGGGTTCTATAGCCACTAAGCTACTGCGGCCCCACTATTGGGTGCTCTAGCCACTGACCTTTCGCTGCCCCCTTATTGGATTCTCTAGCCACTGAGCTACTGCGGCCCCACTTGATATTGGGTGCTCTAGCCCCTGACCAACTGCGGCCCCACTATTGGGTTCTATAGCCACTAAGCTACTGCGACCCCACTATTGGGTGCTCTAGCCACTGACCTTTCGCTGCCCCCTTATTGGATTCTCTAGCCACTGAGCTACTGCGGCCCCACTTGATATTGGGTGCTCTAGCCCCTGACCAACTGCGACCCCACTATTGGGTTCTATAGCCACTAAGCTACTGCGGCCCCACTATTGGGTACTCTAGCTCCTGACCAACTGCGGACCCACTATTGGGTGCTCTAGCCACTGACCTTCTGCTGCCCCCTTATTGGATTCTCTAGCCACTGAGCTACTGCGGCCCCACTTGATATTGGGTGCTCTAGCCCCTGACCAGCTGCAGCCCCACTATTGGGTTCTATAGCCACTGGGTCACTGCGGCCCTACTATTGGGTGCTCTAACTCCTAACCAACTGCGGACCCATTATTGGGTGCTCTAGCCACTGACCTTCTGCTGCCCCCTTATTGGATTCTCTAGCCACTGAGCTACTGCGGCCCCACTTGATATTGGGTGCTCTAGCCCCTGACCAGCTGCAGCCCCACTATTGGGTTCTATAGCCACTGGGTCACTGCGGCCCTACTTGGATTAACTTTAGCCACTGGGCCACTACTGCTTTTTGGAAGGAAAGGTTTACAGCGCATAGACAAAAAAGAAAGGAGAAATGACGAAATTTTTTTAATCAATGCTTTTTTATATAGTAATCAATCCTAAGAAAATCTTAATCAAGTACCTATTTACATCCCGTATCATAAATTTTTCCGGAACCGTTTGAGATATCTCGATAAAACAAATACTAAGTTAGTCCTAGTGTTATTATCTATAGACTGTGTAAATGTGATGTCAATACGTTCAGTGGTTTTTGAGTTAAATCCGTTCAGGACAGACAGGCACAAAAAATTAACATCAGTTATGGCTTAGTTACCAATTATACTGTAGGGGAGAGTTGCCTATATCGTACCACTTTTTACATTTGCAATTGTATCTGTCTAAATTGAAAAAAAAATAAATACAAGATGTTACGAATTTGTATCAAAAAGTATGACTATTTATGGGTACATTTATGTGGGTTACATTTCAAAATATAGCATCGGGGAAGAAATAAAGAATTTTTCGTAACAGGCTGCAACTGGTACGATATAAGAAACTGATGTCCTAAATCGTACCCCTTATGTCCTAAATCGTACCCCCTATGTCCTAAATGGTACCACCTCGTTATAAATTAAACCAAATGAGAGAACAAACAAGACAGCATGTAATAACGCACTGGATTATTGTAGTATTTAAATGCTAATAAAGTTTGATTATTTTTCTACTGTAAATGCAAGAAATATTCAACTATTTATAGGCTACATAAACAAAATGTTTCAATTCTGACTTAACACCCGCACAACTCTCCTGAACCCAGGGAGCGCGCACTAAACACTAAACCATATCTTCCACAAATGTTTCTTCACATACACAACAATACTAGTCGTCACGTTGTAGGCCTACTTCTATGTCGATCGGAATATCACGCTGTAATGAAGTGGACGATGGTGTAAATTGTGATCTAGGCCTTTGATTCTTCCTGCGAATGTAGAATGTTTCTTCGTTGTTGGCCTAGGTCCGTTAGTCTTTCTATTTTTAATACTGGGCTGTGATAATTGTAGGTCATATGGCATGTCCGTTCCGATCTTCATTTTTAACTCTCTCGCTTTTTCCTGTGCCACTTGAAACACCTTCGCCAACTCCAAATCGTTTTTGTATGGACTGCTTGTCAAAACACGTGCCTGTTGGGCCTTTTCCAGCCTACATCTTTTGTTGGGTCTTGGAATTTGTGTAAGTGATTCAATAAACACGCTGAGATTACAAGGAGTGGTTTATGCTACATTAGGGCCAGTTGCATCACTTGGTTTTTCAATCAAAAGGACACAGGACATTGTTTTTATCTGAGTTAGGTGACTCATTAGTGGCATCTTCAGTGGGCCTTGAAGATTCACACAGATCAGCATCTTCAGTGACTTGTGTAGGATCATCTGTTTGCTTTAGGTACTCGGCTGAACGTTTGACCCTGACGCACGTGTGCAACACACCACTGTCGTGTTTACACCTCTTTCTCCACTAGAGACTGAACCCACCTGGCGTTTTGCTTTCTTAGCTAAAACCTTTTGGCAGTTGTTTTGAACAGAACCAACGCCTGTTTCATCCACATCAAATAGGCGGGTCGCATCGATCTTGTTTTCATCAATGACTTTCTTTAATACGTCGAGAAATTCGCCAATATGTTCCCTATAGGACCCTCTTACTCGAGCCATGGATCAACATCCATGGCTTCTGGTTCACGTAATGTCAACTCTTTATGACGAACTCGGAAAGCGTAAAACCAATTTTTATCAGCCATTTGAGTATCTCGATTAAAGTTATGTGGAATGTGTTGTGTTCTGCTATCTGATACTCCAGATTGCGGACATCGTTAATCGTGACTTCAAAAAGTAGTTCTTCCAATTTTAAAATATGTTCCAAAAGTTGATTTCCTATTCCAAATAGCAAGGTAGTAGTCCGTCCAAGCGCCTTCGTACCGTCATTAGCAATTACGTTTTTACAGTCCAAGTGGCACTTTAGCGTTAGTTTTGAAATGCCGTACTGGCGGCAGCATTCGTTGAACCCCATGTCCCCATTTCTGTACGCTGCCAGAGCCCTTTCCATTTCTGATTCACACCAGGCACCATATTTCCCTTCCGCCATTCTGTAACACACAATTAACACGTGTGTTACTTGTGTTTGTTTGAAATTTATTTAATTGCTGCAAATAAATTGCAAATATAGAGCTTCAAATAATATGATATCCCAATTCGTACCGGTGCGAATTACGAAACCCCACCCGTGGTACGATTTAGGCAACTGCTCACAACTTCACTCTTTACGTCATTTCTAATATAAAACAGGTGCCTCGCTACAGCGCGACAAGCCGTTACGTTTAATATACCTTACACCACAATGCTAATTGCATGAAATCCAATAACACTTACTTAGAAGTGCTGCATTATCTTACGTATGGAGTAGAAAAATTACATCAGCAAACACTCAAACAATATAACTGTAATAAAAACGCAACACGTGCTTACACTGACTATCTATTTTCACGGACTGCTCAATATATCTAGTAGTTTAAGTGTTCACCGTGAGAACACTCCACTAGTTCTGCTTTATAGAAAACCAGTGGTGGTACGATTTAGGTGGCGGTACGATTCCGGCGACTTTCCCTTATGAAAGAATAATTTATAGTGCAAAATTCGAAAATCTCATACAGACCTTCTATTTTGTTTAGTAGTATAGATTAATTCACATTGACTCGGACTTCTTCAGTTTTAATTACTCTGATTTAAGAAACCTGGTGCTTTTAAGAGGACAACATATCTGGAATTTTAATTACGTCGTAGTGTGTCTGAAATACAAGTTTTTCTACGAAACTACTAAACGTGCTTCCAGCGTACTAATGTACGAAATGAAAATGCTCCTCAGATGAGGTGCGAAGACTACTTTTAAGATACCACGCATATTTCAAATCATTTCCTTGCACTCCAGCATAGCTTAAACTTCCTTCCCACACTGCCTTATCGCAAAAATTTACCGCCAGGGAACACTCGGAACTAGTATGGGGACATGCAGTGAATCTTGCTACAGACTTTGTACCGATAAAATGATAGTCCCAACTGTACAACGAGAACAGCGCACGCCATTTTATAACCTTTTAACCTTGCATGTAGGTTATCCGGGGTGATATAACCTATTCGCGGTGCCTTCACACTTTTTGAATCAAACCTTTGAAAAATCACCCCATGTATGACGTGTTTAGTTATTTCCTAAGTATGCCTCATATCACAGGCGTTTATACCTCTGTTAACATGAAAGTATCTTATTTCTCCTTAAATTGAAGTTTTACCTGCATTTTATTTATACATTTTAATCATTGATTTATAATAAATACGAAGGAAAACAGCGGGAAATCATGTGTGTTGGTAGCACCTAGTAAGAAAAAGTTTTCATGCAAACTATCATTACAACTGAGTGCGCACGAATTCGGTGCGTCGTCCTTTAGTTAAATTTTCTAGACTTAGTGAAGCTTAGTTGGCATATGAGGCGGAGGAATATCATGGCAGTAGAACTTTAGCAGGACTTCAGAAAAGTGTGAAGTAAACGTGAATGAATTATAGTTGAATTTCAGTGTGTAACATTTATTTGTCTTAAATGACCGAACTACTGCATTTAGTGATTACGGTATATAATTTATGCAAACAGAAGAAAAAATTTCCATAGAAAAGTGTTTATTCATCAGTTGTCAGGAACTTTTAAATGCACTCGTTTTGCACGTTTCTGTATTGCACTCTGAAACAATTTCACATTTCCATGCCCAGTTTTTAGCATCAGCAGTCACCAGAGCCTCTCGGGAAATGTTACATATTTGATAACGGGTCGATACGGCAAACGTAAAGCCGTCCTGCATGATTTATTTCCTCAGCGACGAGAAAATGTCCAGCTACGAGGGGCGGGGAAGTAAAAAAAAAAAATTTCTTTAGCCTGTGTGCATGCCAGATTTCAGCTTCGCGGCGAAGGATTGTTTGCCTCGACGGGGCGAGAACCGTAAAGCTGTGAATCCTGAGCCGTTCGCCGTTAGACGCTAGCCGTCATTCGTCAGTTTAGGTTTGTGCGACGTGGTGCTTCACTGGCAACGGTGCGCGCCCCAGGTGCGCTTACGAACCGAAACGACACGCAATTGTGCTCACACTTAAGCACAGTCTGTCACGTAATTGCCTCCCTTCCTGCAGCGAACCTCATTTGTCTAGTCGCGACATTCCTTCCCACATAGTCCCGACTCCCTAACGATATCTAAAAAGGCAATTATTTACGACGGGGGGAAAAACACACAGAGCTTGTTAGGTTTTAGTGTAGTATCCAGATGTCTTGTCTACTCATGTTTGTTTTTGGCCGTCTCTGCGTATTTGCACAGAGTGTAAACGAGATCACGCGAACTACACCGAGAGATGTTCAGTGGTAGAAAGTGATACCATTTGCTAAAAGGAGTTCGCCATAAAGTGAGCATTTTTGAAACAAAAAAGTAACTGCCATTGCCGGCATATATTTTAACACTGCGACCAGTAAAGTTTGTAATGATGGGTGGAAAGTAGTTCCACATTTTAACGTCGAATAAAAAAGTGTCAGGTAACCTTTTTTGATAACTTAAATTACTTATTTCGCTTTCTGTTTTCATTTTAATGCACCGAAGTGTAAAAGTGAGAATATTAGTGAAATATTTACTTTTCTGAATATTTCACAGTTTCGCGTAACCGACGCATGAATAAAGTGATGAGGTGCATGGAAATGTTAATGTTTCATAAAGCGGAAGAATACACTATGTGCGCTCAAGTAGGGCTTTCGAAAGTGCTCTTTTTACCGCGAAAAGACAATAATAGTAGGTCTACTAATGACCTCACCTGCTTAGTGGCAGAAGCGAACGCTGTTCGGTTTTGTATTGCCATTTCAGTGGTTACGTGACATTTTCAAATTACCTTCTCTGAGCGCAGTGGGTTTGTTCATTGCTGAATAGTTGTTATCGTGTTTTGTTGATATAATGCACTTCATGTAGATAAAGGAAAATAAACTCTCCAGTTAGTTTAAAGATAAGCTAAAATTTCAAAACCTCGTTTGTTCGTGTTACGTTCACACTGTCAACAATAACCGCATATTCTCGGACTTTTTTACGGAAACATAGAGTTAGTATACGTAAACACGTCCTGTAATGACGTAAAACGGAATTGAGCTCTATAACTTACTTACGGAACATCACCGTGTTTCAAACAACGCCAGGTTTCGGAAGCGAGCAAAGCCGACGCAACACAAACTTTTTTTCCCCTCTGGAACTAGAAAATTATCGTTTCTGCCGCAGTTTATATATTAACGCCATTAAACCAGTTTTTTTTTTTCAAACATCGAAAAATAGCACGAGCCACTCGCAACAGCTAGCAACACTCCACTCATACATCACTAGAAACTGAAAAAGTTAATATTTTAATTTCATCTTAATACCATGTAAAACCTTCTTTCTTGCATGAGTTCAAGTTGGAAGACACGGAGACCGCAGATTCTTTGGCGGAAGTTCAAATCCCTCTGGAAAACAAAATATTCACTGGCAGACAGTAAAGTTAGCGTACCGTGAAAAAACCATGCGATAACCACGGAACGACTTTAATAGCGAGAGTACGGGCTGGTATAGGCTATTCAAGATCAAATGAGCACTTTCGAAAATCCTGCCTAAGACCTACTTGTATACAAGTTGTGTATTCATCCGCATTATGTAAACTTAACATAGACATGGACCTCATCACTTTATTCATGCGTTGGTCAAGTGAAACTAAGAAATTTGTAGACAAGTTAATATTGTACAAATCGGCTCACTTTTACTGGTCGATGCATTAAAAAACTACAGAAACTGAAAGAAACAATTTAAATTATCAAAAATGTTTAACTTAACACTGTTTATGCAACGCTAAGATATGGAACTAACTACTTTTCATCCCGTGTTACCAACTTTACGGGACACATGTAACTCAGTACGCCCGTTAAAATATATGCAGGCAGGGACAGTGATTTTTATTCTAAGGTTGATTTCAAAAGTGCTCACTTTATCGTGAACAGCCTTTAAGCGCATGATTGAATGTTGGCACGTTTTCATTTGACCGCACACCCTGCAGTGGCGCTGCAAGCACGTAACAGCGGTAGCAGACGCCGGCGTGTAGTTGAAACCGCATTAACGCGAGAAACACCAGCCGACACCAAGCAAGCGTACAACAGGAAGAAGAATGGCAGTAAGACGACAAAGATGCTGTTTTATGCAATGATGGACTACGAGAGAGGATTCATATACACTCTAAATCTGAATCAGTGAGAATTTCACTGTTTCAGTCAGTCAGCAGTACCTCACTGATTCAACAGTAATTACAGTGAATTTAACTAACAAATCAGTGAAACACGCTAGATTTCCTTTACTTATTGATTCAGTCACATTATCCAGTGATTCATCAGTGTTTTTTTCCACTGTTTTTAGTGGTTTGTTTTTTGACTGATATATCAGTTAAACTGCGTGTAAAAACAAGGTCTTTTTCAAATATGTTTCGTCGTTCAAAACCCCATTTTACGAGGCACCTAATATGAACATTCAGCCCCTCATTCCGTTTTTACTTCTTTCATTTCGTTTTCATATGTAATTATCACATCGCTCTGTTGGAAGGTTTAAACTGCATACAATGTGGCGAAGAGAGTGCACTCATATATACTATTCGTTTTAACAATTCTAATGGTACTAATTAAACCAAAAACGAATAAGTAAGGGCATACAGTTTAAGTTTCCACAATGTTTGTTAAGGGGTGTGCTAGTTCGATCTCGATCACTTACGAAAGTTTTTTTACTTTTTTAAATTACGCTAAAATTGCGCAATATAAATAGTAAACTATCACAAATATGTTTATCTCAAATAATTATTTGGTTGAATTCAATAAAAATGTTATTTAATTTGCACTGCTCAATCAGTGAAATTGTTTCACGTCACTATTTCAATCAGTGAAATTTTTTTCACAGAAACAATCAGTGTTTTTCCATTGATTCTATGTGGATACATCTTCACCGATTAGAGTTGTTGAATTTCGCTGCGAATAAGTGGTGTTCCACTGATTCGAATTTAGAGTATAATGGGACTGAAATCTGTAGGGTAGTCGTATCGCCGTATAGCCCAATATTTGGATCGTTCAGACCATACCGTCCGATATTGTTGGGAGTAGTGGATACGTAAAGGCACCCACACACAGAGGGCCCAGGACGGATGAGATCGACCACCAGTCGAAAGGATCGACATATAGTGAGCCGGGCACGGAGGGGCTTTACACCGACCCGGTTTGTAATACTTGCCAGGGTTGGGGCTCCTGTGTACTCACGAACCATTTCTCTATGTAATGCGGAGGCCAGAATCTGTGATCTCGACACCCATTATGTGTGCTGCCATTAACTCTTCAGCAGCGGCGACTCCGTTTGCAGTGGCACCCATAGACTAAAAATGAGGTGGACCGCTTATTCGTCTTCTGCGCATGTACCCAACATTGACCTACCCCAATCCCACAAAACCGTCAAAGTAACGTGGTCAACAGTGATGAACGTTATTGTTTATATCTTAAATTTTAAATGACAAGCACTATTATATTAATAAAATACTTTTACCAGTTTAAATTTAATCAAACTGCATTACAAATTGGTTAGAGGAAGTAAACATTCATCCCAAAGCATTTGTTTACAATCAGTTTTCTAACCTAAAATCCAATCCACGCCAATTTCCCTAGCCGTATTGGCAGAAAAGCAGTTCAATATTGGGACACAGAGGTTGGTTGTGCGCAGCCAGCGAGATCGGTCTACCTCATCTTTAGTCTATGGTGGCACCAGGCCAGAACAATGTGAAACGCCACAGACTGGCGATGTGTGGTGTTAAGGCGAATGGAGAATGAAAACAGTGTATTTACCCGATTTTCTATATAAGTCGTTTTTCAAAGGGTTTATCGAGATTTTTGGCTCGACAAGACGTAAATAATAATTTCCAACGCCTTTTTATGTTGCTTCACTACCGTTATTATTCTCAGAGCACCAATGGAAGAAAATAATTTTTTTTCTTACCTTCAATCAGTGCTCCGAGAATAACGAACGCAGTGAATTCGTAACAATGTAAGGTGTTCAAAACTGTTATTTACGTCTTGTCGAACAAAATGTTTCGAAAAATCCTCTGTGAAACAAGCAGTGACCAAAATTATGTAAATATACGGTTTTTGTGCACCATTGCCCTTAAGTGATGAGTGCCACTTCGTTGTGGGGCTGATGATCATCTCGCCTGGGTGTGGAGGGCCTCTGGTGAACGCCACAATCCCAATCTCGCTATCGAGCAGCACCACTTCCCTCACAGCAGGCATTGTGATCTAGAGAGCCATAGCGTACGATAGCCGATCCGTTCTCGTCGTGTTACGTAGAACATTGATGACCCAGCAGTATCTGGATGAGATCCTATACTCCCATCTGCTCCCATTTCTGGTTGGGATTCCAGGTTCGATATTCCGGCAGGATAACGCCCAACCACACACTGCTCAGGTCGCCCAGGAATGCAGCCATTGTGTCCAAACACTACCATGGCCTGTCCGCTCCCCTGCTGATATGTCAAAAATCAAGCATATGTGGGACCAGTTGAAACTCCAGCTGCTGCTGTGCCACAGTATCCGGGATTTGGGACACACTGTCCAACAGTATCGTGGGCCCGTCTACCTCAGGACATCTGGGATCTGCTGGTCTCCATGCCAGACCATGTTGCAACGTGTATCACATGCGTGGGTGTGCGGTTCACTACGTATTGAAGATGACCGTACGGCGTACCACAGATTCATAAGTAATTGTCGTGCTGTTATGTTTTTGTGAGCATGTGTATTACTCGTCTGTATCATTATTAGGACCGGGGGAATTTCGCGTTTTGGACGACCTGAGGCTAAACTCCACAATACTATGAATTTTTTAGTCTTGGTTCTCAGTTCATAGACTGCTGTCCTAGTGTGCAGTCAGTTATATGCTGTTCACGGTAAAGTGAGTACTTTTTAAGGCTCTTCCAACATGCGTCAACCACTAATAAACGTTGCAATTTTTATATCAAAAAGCAGCAGGAAGATGGAGATTGGATGAAAAGAAAAATTTATAAGGGCCTTAAAAAGTGCTCACTTTGCCGTGAATAGCGTATATACATCAGACCAGGTGGCACGGTATTCAGTGTTTGTTTCCTTGCACGTCTCTTATTGGCTCGGAGTTCACCTGGGAGTGTCTAACAAACTGTGGTCCTGTTGCAAACACAGTAGAAATGCGCACGTGTTTGAAGTCTAGCTTGTCCTTAAGTTTATTCCCGAAGTTTTCCAGTCCCTAATTAATATGTCTGTGAATTTTCAGAACAATCCGATGCATCCTTCTGTGTGCGCAATTTTTACTGTCCAGCTGTGTGTTTTAAATTCTTTAAAATTATTTTCATACACTCAGAAACACCCAAATGACGAAAATCAAATTTCCTCTCTAATCTCTCCTTATGAGACGAAAATACACAAAACCTAGTAGCAAATTTACGTTTACGGACAGGTTCCGTGAATTTGCGGTATTTTTTTTTGTAAAATTTACGAGAAGTAAAAAAAAAGTAAAAAAAAGTCCTGAATTTCTACAAATATTTCTGGATAAATATTTACTAGTTTTTTTCTGTAATTGGGCAGAAATTTGTCCTAACAGCACACATGTTTGACAACTCCAACACGCATTAAAATACAGACGCAATCACAGCTTGCCATTACGGAAGTAGTTGACATCTAATACAGTATTAAAACACGTTTAGTACACATACATGTCACCGAAATCGTAAATATTTTAGATCTCTTCTTATTTGTGTAATATAAATTTTTGGAAGTGGTGTCCAGTAAATTTGTTGCATCACGTGAATCCCTTGAACATGTTTTGTTTTATTCTTTGGGATGCATTTGTAAGTTTTCTGATCTGTTTAGCAGCTGCGAATGTTCTTTCTACAATGTTTTCTCCTGTCTGCGCTGGCAGAGGAGTGGTTCCTGGTGAAGAGGGAAAAAATGTTGGTGGGGGGGGGGTAAGAGTCGGCAACTGATTAAAACCCTTCCGCCTTCATAATTGCCTTTAAAAATGTCGTGTTTGGAATGAGGAAATAAATGTTTCCAATGTGTAACCATAAAATTTTGAGATTTGGTACTTGAACAATTACGATTGTTTGAAAACGTATTGGAAGTCCTCGAATTCCCGAGTCGTTCACCACTTCAGTGCCTTACATACAAACCTGCATCTGTACGTTGATTCAAGACAATATCTTCTTCGCTGGTCTTTCAGATTAAGTCTGTGGAAAATAGAACGTCTTTAATTCATGGGCAGACAACGTAGAAGAGTAATTATTAAAATTTACCGATAGCGAAATTGGACCTTTGCTAGACATATAATATTATCCGGAAAACAGATTGTCCCAAATAATTACACACCCACTGAAAAAGGAGGGAAGAACAATGGGAAATTCAGATTAGAAAAGAACTTGCTCTTCACTGCGGCAGGTGTCAGCGAACTAATCATAACAACTAGAGTTTACGAATGACTTTATATAGGCTGTTCACGGTAAATTGAGCACTTTTTAAGGCCCTTTCAACTGCCATTAATGACTAATAAATCGATTATTGCAGCTCCAGACGTTATTTTTTGTTGTTGGTGAAATCTATACACTGTGTTTGATAATCTTATGGCGATGTTCAAAATAAAAAGTTACAGGAAGACAGAAACTAATGAAATGAAAAATTCAGCAGGGCCTTAAAAAGTCCCCTTTTTACTGTGAACAGCTTATAGTCTAGCATACGCGACGCTGAGTTTGCGTATTTTTATGGCGTATAATTTCAATGAGTGCGTACGTTCAATCTAACCAAATGGCATGCTACCTCCACGTTCCAGGTGCCACAATGATACGTAGAGACCTGCAAAATTCCCGTTATTATTTGAGGACATTTCAAACTTAAAACATTTTTACCGTTGCGACACGTTTGTCATTGGACCATACTTCATTTGACGCGCGCCGGGAAACTCTGCGCCGATAAATGAACACTTCACAATCGTGTGCTCTAATAAGGTACGGTTCACTCAGACAGTGAGTGACTTCACATCTGGCCGGCATCCAATAAAAGAACGACGCCGGCTCCAGTATATACAGTCCTGTGAAGTTTAGCTTGAAGCCAAAAAGTGACCCGAGTTTTGCAGTTCCCTAATGATACGGCAATTCAGGAATTATAGCGTCATTCTCCTCCGAATCTCACCCTTAGCAAAAATCTGTTAACACTCTGAGTTGGGAATTGAAGACAAGCTAGATGCCTATTCTCCTGTATACACTACTACAAGAAGCACAATTTATGTAAAGGCTGTTCACGATAAAGTGAGCACTTTTGAAATCAACGTTAGAAAAAGTTACTGCCCCTAACTGCGTATATTTTAACCAGCGCAATGAGTGACATGTGTCCAGTCAAGTTTGTAACAATGGAGGGGAATGTAGTTCCATTTATTAACGTTGAACAAAAAGTGTTAGGTAACCATTTGTGATAACTTAAATTATATCTCTCATTCTCTGTATTTTTTTAATGCATCGAAGTGTGAAAATGAGCGTATTTGTAAAATATTTACTTTTCTAATAATTTCACAGTTTCACTTGCCCGACGCATGAATAAAGAGATGAGGGCAATGACAATGTTAATTTCACACAAGGCGGAAGAACACACGCGTGTGTACAAATAGATCTCAAGCAGTGCTTTAAAAAGTGCTCATTTAACCGTGGACAACCTATATATCTCCTTATTTTCACTAACTACCGCTCTGTTGATTCGCACTACACCGGAAACGCTCACGGCAGTGAAGAATTCTCGCTATCGAGTTCACCGAGTTTAAACTTACGTGTGCTTACATATATAACGGTTGTCACAACCTACTATGTTTTCTGGTGATATTTTCAAGTTGTAACGCATCTAATGATGTTTATTATTATTTTATTATAATTCAATTAAAGCACAGCAGCGAACATTTTCATTAGTGTGTTAGCCTGACACATCGAGACGACTGGTTGGAACCCCGGTGGGAAGCAGCTGCAGTTAAACGTACAAGCATACACAACTTTTTTTTTTTTAATTTAAAATTTATGTATCAGTCTACAGTGTTGCTATAGTTACAATGTGTTACCCCTCCTCAAAGTTATATCATACTGAAGGACCTGGGTTAGGGACGCTCAGAGCGGGAATACGGACTGTTGTAAACCGGACAAGTTGGCAATACGCACGTACGTTCACTACGCGAAGGGTCGTAATCCTAACTAGAGAAGGAGGGCGAAATACTGCCAACTTTACGAGGGGTCGGTTCGTTCATCTTTCACGAGCAGACATAGTCTACAGGACCTGCAACTTGCCCACTACTAGAAGCGGTGCTCTTTTTCCTGGTCATGAGTTATGCATGAGGCATTCTACTAGAATTCTGTTTATGGGTGTACTTACAATATGTCCCAAACACTGTGCGTTATTACTAATTGTAAAGTGAAATATACACAGTACGAGTTTTTTTATAGTGATATTTTGACATATCGCAATCTACTGTTCACGTGTATTCAATATTGGTTTGTTGTTTTCTCTTGAACCGAAGAGGTATAGCACGATTTTCGCTGGCTGGCTGAAAACTAAAACTGAGGAATTATTTCTCAACCATATTGCGTGTAGTAACGAAGGAAATTAAAAAAAAAAATTCTAACAGAAAGTTTCGTTTCAGTTGTAATTCACTGTCTTTAATTACTTACTATTTATTAAATCCCGAATTATTAATTATTATAAATTAGCTATTATATATTACTATAGCATAAAGCTAAACTTTACAGATCTGTATCTACTCAAATTATTATGATATATCTAGTATTGCAAGTTTTAATAAACAAAACCTATTTGTTGTGCCAAAATAAATTAGACCGTCAGCAAAATATTTCGTTGAATCAACTGTATGTATTTGTTAGGCTATTAATTACATTGTATTTGTTCGGAAATACAACGCGAGAGTTTGTTTTCTTTTTCGTGGTAGTTAGGAGAATATCAGTGATTGTTAGTGCATTTATTGATACTTAACAATTGTATAAACATTCTAATGAAACAATGTGAACAAGAAACTAAAAAGTAAAGCTGTGAAACGCGAGCACGTGGCCCAGTATTTGAAATGTATGTATTTATTAAAAACATTCCAACTTCACCTGCAGTCAGTTTAACAGAGATTGCTTGGGCCTAGTGCCCGGGTAAAGATGATCTAGCTTTCAATCTCGGCCGGTTCTCCAAATTTGTTATATTAATTGAAACTGTTTAATGCACGTAGAGCCAACTAGATCTTTGCTTGTGACAACCAAATAAGAACAACAAAATAACTTGGTTGCAACAAAAAAACGTTTTATTGCCTCTATACAAACAATTAGTTTAGTTGCGCCAAACAAACTTTATTTGATTCAACAAAGCATGTTTCTGAGTGCAAGGTTCTGAACTGGCGTGCAATGTTCTTTCGTCGTGTTGGGTGCACATAAGAGCTGTAAGCGGTGGCCGCATCATTGTATTGATGGCGGGTCTTTAACGGAGTTCAGTACTCGCTACTAAAGGCTGTTCACGATAAAGTGAGCGCTTTAGAAATGAATCTTAGAAAAAGTCACTGACCCGGCATTAACGTATTTTAATGGGCCCACTAGGTGAAATTCGCCCAGTAAAGTTGGTAACTATGGATTGAAAGTAGTTCCATATCTTCACGTCGAATAAAGTGTTAGGTAACATTTGTGATAACTTAAAATTATTTCTTTTGCTTTCTATTTTTTTAATGCATCGAAGTGTAAACATAAGCAGATTTGTAATATGTTAACTTTATTAATAATTTCACAGTTTCATTTGACCGACGCATGTATAACGTGATGACGTCCACGGTAAGGTCAATTTTACATAAGGCGGAGGACTGTAGAATGTGCATATAAGTAGACCTTAAGCAGAGCTTTCGAAAGTGCTCAGTTTACAGTGAACAGCGTATATCGTAGTTTCGCTCGTGTCCGGTTAGTGTATGCTTAAGACACAGCAATCTGAAGAAAGACCCATTTTTAACGATGGTTGACGGACGTCAAAATAATGTTTATAGCCTTCGCAATATCTTGAAAGCGCCATTTCGCCCTCACCTGCGGCATGTCTTCTTGACGTAGATAAACTTACTGGAAACAATTTAAACAGTTTGGTCAAATATCTGTAATTCATAAATGTTGCAACCCATTTCAAGCGCCAGCCAGGCGACTCTATGGAGCAGTAAAATATGAGTTACAACAATATTATTACTTGTGTATATATTGCCGTAGTTTATTTGAACTACAATGGAGGGTTGAAAGACAGTATAACATTTAACACTCAGTGTTGCATTTTGGAGAACGGATCGTGCCATTCCGCTCTATACTGGACACTGCTTAGGTTTGTACGTAACTCTATTACTGGTAAGCTGTTTACTGGTAGCTGCTTCAGTTAGAAGCTACTTTCCTCTTCTGCCATAAGTAAAACTAACATTGGCATGTATTTGATGACGAAAATAAGAAATATTCAGTATCATAAATATGTATCTTATAAGTTAATACAGTCCTTACTATTAACATTTGTCTGGCATACACATTTTTTTGTCAGAAAATATTAAAATTATAATGGAAGATTTTAACAGGTAGGCCTACACATATTGTGTCGTTTTAAAACATGCCACTTTTATGCTACTGTTATTGCTCTGTTTTTGTACTGTTTTAAAAGTTTAAGGAACATAATTAAAAATTAGAGTCTGTGAAAAATATTACGATCAATGTTACTTTACCCGTTACTTTGCCATATTTAATTAATGCGGTAAATTACGCTTGTAGTCTATATTTCAGCAATCTATAATTTATTTAATTATTAGTTTAGTTCTATATGTCCAGTATTTATTTATGACCTAATTCGTTATGATAAATGTTTTCTATATTTTGATTTAATTGCTTATTAAATCCAGTATAAGCTTGCAGAAACAAGCAATTAAAGCCGACGAAAACGAGGATAGACATTGCCACCAGCCGGAAAAAGGCAGGCAACGTCCACCAAAGGCCAAAACATATAGAAACACTAAGACGTGCAGAAAAGATTAGGCTGGCACACTCAGATATAAAGTTAGCCAACACGTGCAGTAAAGGTCCGCCGAAGATGTGCAACTACACTAAAAGGAAATATTGAATCCGAAGTATATTAGTAAGAGAAAATGACTAGTGCACGAGCAATAAGCAGCTATAAAGTGCAAGCTTCTACTCACCAGAGAGGGAAACAGAAAAATATCCAAATGGTGAACTGCAACATGTTGTACCACCAAACCAAATAGACAGACAAGTACTACATCCAACAAATTTTACATCATATGTCTAGTACCGACTGCATGATAACAAAATACTACAACAAAATAATGTAGCAGACACTTAAGTGCCGAAAAAAAGCCATATTGGCCACAGCGTACCATGAACACAACATTCTGGCAACACACTGAGGTGAAAAATGTCTGAACAATGGCACTTAAGTATACAGAGTACCCAAACAAAATACTAACGAAAATATTAGATTATCGACGATATATGTGATATGCTGTCTAGAAGAGACGAATTACGCCCAGGCACTTGGAGGTGGGGGAAAATCGCGTAAACAGAAAGCCAATTTTGGCGACATCACGTGCTAACTGCCTGGCTACAGAAAGAAAATGGCAAGAATTGCAGGCTGCAGGGAAGTACGTGGGAGGGGAGCCTCAGAAAGCAACAGCCGAAGGGATTCGCAATGCTGCAATACACATCCGGCTGGCAAAGAAACAACCGCACCACACATCGGTCAGCAAAAGACTAACGGGATTATAAATGTATATTGCCAAGTACAGAATGAAACCGAATTTAGAACAAAGTGACGAGAAAAATATGTAAACTGTAAAATAGTAACAAACCGTGATTAAGTATACAGAAATACATAAATAGCACATTCCCCAACCGGGTACCACCACTATTTTCGCAAGTGAGAATCGTGCCGGACGATGCCGCTGGACGGCGGGTTTTCTCGGGGATCTTCCTTTCCTCTCATCGACTCTCAAGATTTCGTTGTTAAGAGCCAACCAAATCTCTCAACTCAACATAAATAGCACATTATGCAAGCTTTAGTAGACCATTAAATCTAAATACAAAAAACATTTACCAAATTGAGTTTCGTTGATAAGTTCCAGACACATTAAAAACTCAAATAATAATGAAATTATAGATTGCTCAAATGGAGACAGATAGCATAAATTACCACATTAATTAAATACAAAAAGGTAACGATACAATTAATAATGTTACTCGTAATCATTTCCACAAGCTTAATAATAATGAATTTATTTTACTTAACATATTCAAAAAACAGTACAAGAACAGTGCAATTACAGTGACATAACAGTGACGTTTTTTAAAAATGAATTACTATTATGCTGCGAAAACAGAACTGCTAATATACGAAGTTGCTAACTTCACTTCATCTTTGATACTTCCCTTAAGAAATTTACGAACGCTGCCAAGGATGTATGAAAAATTCTTTTAACATTCGGCTTTCTAAAAACGCCGGTACAATGATGTGGCAAATTTGCGAAATTTTTTTCAGACTGTACGTGAAGCAAACAGAATATAAATAAATTTAGTGATACACATACAAAAAACACTAAGTACTAAAGACAATATACTTTCTCTTCTAGGCTATTAACTTAACTGGAAGCCATGTCAGTACATGGAGCTATTAAAATACTTACTATTACAAGCAGAACCATTTGATTAAAGGTCGATTTCAAAAGTGCTCTATTAACTCGAGGACAACAATCACAATTGTTACAACTGTTAAGTTATTGAAAGAAAATTGAACGTGAAATTACAGAGTATGTGCGAAAACAGAAGCGAAATATCTGTTTGTACCGTGAACTCTGGCCGCACGTGCTAGCTAACTGCCATCATTGGCCACGAATCTGACGGAACGTCGTTCACCAGCCAGTACCTAGCGACTATAGGCTGTTCACGGTAAAATCAGCGCTTTTGAAAGCCCTGATAAGGATCTACTTGTACGCACTTTGTGTATTCCTCCGCCATATGTAAAATTAACATTGCCACGGGCCTCATCACGTTATTCATCCGTTGGTCAATTGAAACTGTGAAATTATTAGGGATGTAAATGTTTTATAAATTAGCTCATTTCTACATTTAGCTGTATTACAAAAACATAGCGGAAGAAATAATTTAAGTTATCACAAATGGTTACCTATCACTTTTTATTCGACGTTAAGATATGGAACTACTTTAAGATATGAAGAGGAATGACTGACATTTTGTGTGTCTGGAAACAAAAATGCTATTACAGAATAGTCGAAACACATTTCCTCCGGGCAGTGTACATCGACACAAGCTTACCTATTTGTAGTAAATTTTGGTAATTTAGTGATCGCATCACTGATGGTGAACGGCCTGTATTGGTTCATATGTACATCCATGTATGTCAATATTTGCAGACTCCAGCCAGATCCACATCCACTAAACTCCTCAAGTATGTTTATTAGATAAGGAATGATATCATCATCATATATTATACCCACATCTGATGAATATAGGACAGGGAGTGCTTTGGTTTGAAAATAAAAGGTTTTTTAGTGCCTTCCTCCACCATGAGAAATTTAAAATGCTTACCCGCTACGGTAACTGAAAATCCAACTGTTTGGGGTGATGCCATTATTAAGATTAATAAAGGAACCTTAAACCTCTGGATAAAAGAGAAAAGTCAGCATCTCTGTTAAGCCTATAGTTAAGTATCCATGCACCATTTAGTTTTCCTGTGAACGCCGTAGCCATGAGCGCGTATGCCAGGTCTGGAAAAACTTCCACTGAGGCTGTGGAATCGAAAACCGAATTATTCTCTGGCTCCCTTGGCGAAACATCTCCAATCGACTCGAAAGTTGGCTGTGAAATGGATTGAGCACTCTCCAAATGACACGAATCTTCAGAGTCTGTTAGAAATAAGTCATCATTTAAAAGATCAACCTTGTCATGTTTGGGGTAAGCAGACATGCTTTGACCTTTGGGTGTAAAGAATCTCTCTGTAAGTGAATCCATGCTCAAATCACTTAAGTAGAGATCGTCTTCCAATAGATTAACCCGTGACCATTTAGATGAAGGGACACAGTCTCGACATCTTGCTAATTTTTATATAAATGTTTTAGTGATGGAGCAACACACTAGGTATTAATTAAACTAAGTCAACAAACACTCTTAAAATTAAACATTTGAAAAATAAAATTTATTTAAATTTTATTAAAATACTACTCAACTCTCTCTCCCCCTTCTATATCTCTCTCTCTCTCTCTCCTCTCTCTCTCTCTCTCTCTCTCTCTCTCTCTCTCTCTCTCTCTCTGTCACACTTGCAGTTATCCAACAACTTTTAAAAATGAAATGTCTTAAAACTACTTACAATCTAATATATATATATATATATATATATATATATATATATATATATATATGCCCAAACCACCCCGTCACATACACATCAAAAACATTGCATTCATTTGAAGTACTCAAGGCTCATGAATTCATCTTTCAATCGTCCTTCACCAAACAGTTCACACAGAACAAGCTTGGGAACTGATATTATGCACCTTCCCCTCACGGCTAGCGTGAGGGGTATATTTCTCCCTTGTTTTAGCCGTTCCATAATTCATACCTCATACACACAACAACCCACCCTTAAACAACTTTTAAAACAATGCAAAACTACCTAAATTTAAAATAAAACGCATCATCTTTCCAATCACCTACCTACTAATTCTTCTCAGAGTTCTTTGTATTTTATTCTAGATGGTATTGAAATATATTTACGAGTTTTTAACAGTGTAGAGAGGGCCTGAATTGAGATATTGTCTCGCCTTAAGTCCATAGTGCAATACTATGGTGGTCATTCCATATCTCCCTCTAAACTCTATTAAATATCCTCTTAAATACACATCAACAACACCTAAAATTTAATGAAAACATAATTTTCCCCTGCACTCACACTCACATTCATCCACACATATAAATTAACATTAACTAAGACTAATAACAAACAATTTTAAAAACAGTGGGCAGGACCTCGTAGCATGAATCGCCCATTGGACTTATCATTACCTAAAAGTAAACATAAACAAATTACATGTTAACAAATTCTTTAAAATAAAAAATATCTCATCCAGAACAATTTGTATGTAATTATCTTTCAAATTCTAACGCCTTGTTTAAAAAGTTTAACAATTTGTTAAAAAGTTTATAAAATATCTTTTGAATTCTAAAGATTTGTATAAAATGTTTAACAATTTGTTAAATAGTTTACTAAATTTGTAAACAATTCGTTAAAATGTTTTTCGATTTGGTAGAATGTTTATATTATTTCTTTCTAATTCTTAAAACTTGTTTAAAAAGTAAAATTATTCATTAAACTGTTAATCAATTTTAAGAAAAGTTTCTGAGAAAGTGGTAAAAGTTACTAAAAGATTAAACGCGGTGAAAATGAAGCAATTTTTATTAAATTTTACAAAACATTTTGACAAAGTACTGCAAAAGAATTACAAAGCCCGAAATTATCCACTTACTTTAACTCTAGCAGCAAAGCTAGTAGGCTTTGAACGAGACCTGAACTCAAGGTCAGGCTGGCTGAGCGCTAGCCCGCTCAGGAAGGCAGGTGAGGATCCGGGTTTTCTACTCCAGCAGACGTGTGGTCAGTCGAATTCCCAAGCAAGCGGGCGAATTCCCCAGTGGGCGGTGAATTGGAAGCGAGGCTGAAGGTTGGCAGCAAGAACTTCCTTCACCACAGAACCCTGTCGCGTCAGATCCCAACTAAGCTAACCGAACGACCTGTGTCCTTGAATAATCATGGTTATGCAGGCAGCCCGTAGCAGTCCGGACCGGTTTACAGGCTGTCCTAGCATGAGAGAGAGAGAGGGATGTGTTTACCCCATGAAGTTCAAGCAACAAATGCCGAGCTAGGGGGTGGCCAGTCCTATTTATACCCCACATCCCTAACTTGTCGAAAAAATTGATATAGTGTAATTGGCTATCAAAATTTATAAAACATAATTATTACTAATTTGAAAAGTCTTTATCCCGATTTTAAGCAGATCTAATACATTAAAAACAATTTAATGCAATTTTATTTTAGTGTGTATATGTTAGAATTCAATGTAGAATACGTGTATTTTTCAGGTTTTAAGGAACTGTATTTGAATTATGTTGATATTTAACGATTTTGTAGACAAATAATTGTAATTCTAATAAAAAACGCTTTGCACTGCTAGGCGAAATGAATTTAATATTATGATTTAATACTCCGTTTAAACCTTATCAAGCTATTGTCTACTTTTTAATTACGTGTTTCGTCGTACATTATTCCTTTTATGATTATAAAGTTATAAACATATCTAACCCAGGACTGTAACCCAGAATCTATATATTACATTCATACCTACCCAGCACTGAAAGTCAAAACCTAGATTACATTAGTACATGATCTAACTAGGACTTGAACCTAGCTCATACCAACCATGCCGTATCAGGGATTTGAACCCAGAGCCTCCTATTATAAACTAATTACTCTATGGAGGCTGGCGACATTTAACAACTTATTTTACGTATTTATAGTGTTTTGTAAAAATATTATCAAGGTTTTTCAGCAGACATCTTTTTGCCAGATTCAAATATATCTTTAGTCGAATAGTAATTTTTGGTGAACTAATAGTTTGTTTGCTATCAGTTTTTTCTTTAAACAACTGGTACATGTTAATGCAACATACTTCTCTCTCTCCCTCTCTCTCTCTCTTACTCTCTCTCTCTCTCTCTGTCTCTCTCTCAAATGTCTCTTTTAAGACATTTTTTAAAAATATTTTTTCTTAGGAACACAAGTTCACTTTTAATAAGGAATAGCTTAAATAAACATACAAATTAATTCATTTTAAAATATAAATTTATTGAAAAAATATGTACAAACATAACCAGTTTAAAAAATAATAATTTTTAAATACAGAAAAGCAAGTACAATTTTCTTCAACACATACACAAGTAACTTCAGCCCATCCCAAAATATTATAACGCAAAGTATCAAACAAATATAGGTTGATTCGAAAAACTTAAACAAGTATAGGATGTCACACAAATAACACATTTATTTCGAGAATACAGGTATATTCAAAATTTTGTATACAACATTATCAAGTACAAGTTGATTCAAAATATATACAACATTTTTCATTAAAAACAAATATTTTTATAAACTGTCAGAAACTTTGGTGAACAAAGTTTTCATATATTTTCTTAAAATTGGACCCGGATCCCCTTCTTGAGCTCTGCTTTGAAGGAGGGAGCATTTCTTATGCCCTGGTTTTAACCTGTCTGTACACAAACATATTTACACAAAATTAATCACTTTAAAATGAAAAATATTGTCACTGGTTTCCATGAATTCTCGCAAAATTCCCTGACACCATAGGGCATAAGTTATATTGGACTTTCCTTGTTTGACACTGACATAATGATTAGTAGGATGAAAATATGTCATGTTGTCACTATGACATCCAACACTCGACTGAGAATAATTAGCAAGGAACAATGTACGTATATTGATAAATCCATTCTTTCTCTAAATTTTCAAGTTGAAATGCGTTTTAGGGCTAAATTATATTTTTGCTAATTTTATTGCTTGATGCATGTAACATTTTGATGAATCACACCGAGTATGAGACGTGTAAGCGAACATGCTTTTGATATAATGATATAAAGTATGAATATTATTATCACATTCTTCGAAATACTGATAGGGAAAAAACAGTGTTAATATTATAAACAAGATGTTTCAAACATTTTTCTTCCTCACAATATGATGATAAATTGCTTTTGCCCTTAAGCTTATGCTTACAATCTGCTCTGTGCTGTCTGTGTTGGTTTACAAGACATTCAGAACTATTGCATTTTGTTAAAGTGGAATTATAACTATTTGGTTTACTATGTGCAGTAAAAGCTTGAGAGAAATATGTACATTTGAAATGAATGTCTGACTCACATATTTCCTTAACAGCATAATGTGAATATAGGAAGCTCTTAGTTACAGAATACAGATCTTTAGTAAAAATGCATACTTGTATTTCATTGGGAACATTATTCTGAATTAACCACTTCACACGCATATCAATTACACATGGACGGGAAAAAGTAATCCACCTTGTTCGAAAATAAAGTTGTGGATGTACCCTTTGCAGGTCTTCTTCCAATGAATGGTGATTCCCTGGTAAGGTCTGGTGAGCTGGTAGGCGATTTTTCCATTTCCCTGTTCCTCTTCTATCTCCTTGCTAAGACTGGCAATTATCAAATGTTCTAATGTTGTTGGTAAGTCACTGTCCAGGCGAAGATAACTCACAGCACAATCGTTACATGCTATTCCTTCACCAAAGAAAATGCCAAGACTGTTGTCGAAAGTGAAGCACCAATGTTCTATAATGTTGCCGATATGAACTTGGTGAATACCGCCATATGGTTTAAAGAAAACTCTTCTTTAACCTATTCGCAGGACTTCATATACGTCTGTAGGGTTGAAGATTCTATCCATGACTGACGACTCAATACTGAACGCTTTCCTTTATATAGCTGTTGTAACACCACTTTTTTCTAATTTTTAACTGATCTTGCTAAGTCAAACCTTACAATTCCACATACCACAGGGATAAATTAATTCTTGGTCACAGATGTACGTAAATTGCTGCTTGTTGTTACATTGTTTGAGCTTCAAGTTTTAGTTGAGAAATACCTATTTTCATCTCTGTTGCAAATCTGTATCTGTAGTGAACCATCTTCATCTTCAATTATAAACCACACTCACCTGTATCCTGGAGTAACACTGGCATAAGGAAATGCTGAGTCGAATCTCTCCATCGTAACTGAAGCTCTGGTGTATGATTTTCTCTGTTTATATAGTCATATGTTCTTCCGGTTTTTGGTAAAATTAGTATTGAACAACAATTTGGTTAAATCAAATTTACAAACACGAACATTGCTGTTCCAAACCTCACAGGCCCACATTCCACATGGTGCTCGTAGAAGTCCGTTACTGCCTTGTATTTGTGTGATGTGTTCTTTATTATTACATGTTTCAGTCCTAATTCTCTACTAAATTTATATTTTATTTGATGAAAACCTAGTTCTTTGGTTATTTATACACGGCGATTTTTAAAAACATATGTCCCAAGAAGAACAGGGCAGTTCGCTGTCAGGCCGCATATTAAAAACCGGACAGTTTTCTTCTTCATAACACAACACTCAATACATACATGCTTTCTCCAAAACATTTTGCAAAATTCCAATTTTCATCTCCGTTGCACATCTGTGTTTGGAAGTATATGTTGTCTAGAGACTGGAATGATACTTGTATCCTCGAAAAATACTGGAGTACATCTTCTCTAGATAGAATTTCTCCATCTTTTCGAAATCTTACACAGGTATGAATCTGGAAAAAACCATTTTTCGAACATTAATATATTTATGCATAGATAGGATGTTGGTACAAATATTCTCTTAAAGCTTTGCTTTTAGATTGTGAACAGATTGTTTTTTACTCACAGTGATTAGTATTATAATGTTTGACTATTGATTTAATACACGAACAGCCATCATATCTTCTGATATTTATTACTTCTGCATTCGTCAAACTTTTTAAAATATCCTTCAGCATTATTCCAAGCATGTATATGGTGATAGTCTTCGAGTAGCGCATCATTTACATATTGAAAATGTTTTTCGTAAGCTATGTCACCAAAGCCCATTTCAGGTTACGTATTGTGTAAGTCTGTTCCTAACACATAATTTTAACCTCAGGTTTTAAACTGTACCAAGTTCTGGGAGATTTAAAGCATAGTATTCTAGAGCCATTAGTATCGGTTGCATAAGAAATAGCAAACTCCTTAATTACAAAGGAGTTGTCTTGATAGTTTTCGAAACCCTGAGCATAGCACACCATTTTTACGTTATTTCTTTATACACTATGTACAAAAATTCTCTCTCATAAAAAGTATCTCATAAAAATTGTATAAGATGACAGTGCTTGCCTCGGAATCTACTTCATCGACTCCTGAATCGTCCATTATTACATCTGAAATGATTCTAGCTTCAAGTAGCTGTTCCAGTCTTCACAACTTACAATCCCTCTGCATATGTTGCAAGTTCCCATAATTAGCAAAGGCAGGCAGACCATAAGGATAGTCTTCACAGGGCAAATAGGATACGATTTCTTCATCAGCTTGTAAATGTTCATCAAGGAACGGATACGCTAGTTTTATTTCATGGCCCACAGTAGGAATTATAAATTCTTTCGGCAACACTCGCAGTTGGAATAAGTCTAAACTCAATATTGTTTTCACCTTCCCATAAGCTAAGATCGCATTGAATGTTTCAACACATTCAGAATCACAATTATCACAGCAGTGACCTTGATGCATTGCACCTGTTGTGAGTTGATGTAGAGATGAAAATCCCTTGTAGATCTAGATGATGCAGTGAAGTTGTAGTAGATGTCTGGCATAGTTCTCGGTGTGGATGCCTGTCATTGTTGTAGACTTCTGAACCTGTAGTAGATGTGATGGATGTCTGGCATCGTTCTTGGTGTGGACGCCTGTTGTTTTAGTGGACGCCTGTTGTAGTAAATGCTTAAGTATCAATAGTGCTAAAGCTATGCACGCACACGAACATATGCACACAATGTGACCTTAGCAGATGCCATCTTAACACTGAGAAAAAATGTATTTATCCCTCTTTATATAGTTAATGGATTCAAAATGGCTGCCATTTTCCTTTAAATTTACATTAAATTTGACCTTTTAGGAAAATCAGCTGAAATAATGTGAAATTTAACAGATTTCAGCTTCACTAGCAGTCATTTCAAGCTGGATACATGCTATTTCAGTAATATCACACCAATATCTATTTTATAAGGAAAACAATTTAAAAATAAGTTAAAATATATACACATTTTATAGTAGATGTTCGATCTAAAAATTCTAGGCTGGGAAAAATTATATGCACAAATAAAAAAAAAACAGATCGAAAGTAAAAACATTCCGAAACAAGTTTTGTTTTCATGTAATTTTTCAATGGTTGTGTTAGTCTGGAAATTAATCATTGATTAGTTTAAGCTTAAATAAGTTTACTGGAAAATGGGAAAAAAGTTTGCTGGAAACGGGAAAGAAAGTTTGCTGGAAACAGAAAAAAGTTTATTGGATTAAACTTAAAAATTTTTACTTAAAACAGTTTATATTATTTTTAAATTGAATTTATTGTGTGTTAAAGATATTTGGAACATATTCCTTGGCGATGAGGAAAATAAAGTTTTATTGGCGGGACTTGTGAAATTTTTGATTTAGCTGGGAATATGCCAGGCTCTTGCATCTCGAAAAATAGGAGGAAGCGTCAGGTTTCCAGCTAAAATAACAGTTTGTTGGCAAGAGGGCAGAGGGGAAGCTAGCCCAGGTCAGTTCAAAAATCCACTGCTGGCCCCAAGGGATGGAGTCTTCACAACATTTTTTACAAAAGCCTCGTTTTGGCCTTGAAGCAAGTCCCTGTTCCTCGCCGAGGCAGCTCTCGTGTCGCAGAACACACACTCTAGGGTGGGGTGTAAAGGGCTAGGCCTGCGTGGACTGAGTATTTCTATGAAAAACATGTTCTTGAGTCATGTAAGGGGATGGGAAGCTGTGTGACCTTGAATCGATAGCGGGGGCTCTGCAGCGCTCTCTGTGGACACTGCAGTCATCCGAAAAATGCTTTCTGACCTTGAGGGGGCAGGTTTTGCGAAGCGTGCAGTTCTTGGCTGGTGTAGGCAGAGGGCTGGTTGCGCTAAATAGGTATTTGCAGTGTTGGATCGATTCCAGGGTGCATGGACCGGAGTTTTGAAGTGGTGTAGGGGAGGGAGACGGATCACCGAAGACGAGCTCTGGGATGTTGTTATGTGACCTTGGAAAATAACTCTCTTTTCACACAGTAATTTTCTGGAAAAGGGGTGGGGGGTTCAATGAGGACCGACGTAAAGAGTTTTAGCTGTCCGCTGCCATGTTAGTTTCACGAAAATCTTCACCCTGCATAGACGCGCCAGCAACTCTCTCGGCTTCCTTGAGCGGCTGCCGGGGTACCACGCCACGACCAAGGGTTAGGTGGCCAGCGGGCTTTGTGACTCGACAGTGAACATCACAGTGCACTACGGTCAGTGGGCTTCGGAGAATATTAGCAGCGAATCTTGTTTTAATATAAAATAATTTAATTTATCGGGAATAAAATAATTTTCTGTAAAATACATTTTTCTGTGTTCGATCAACGAAAGTTGGTAGCATTTTCTACTATCATTTTGCTAACTAGTACCGTGAATTTCACAGACTTAACGGGAAAAAATTTGTACTATGTCCGTTATTTTTTAAAAATATAAAGTACGTTTCTATAAAGTGTTGCGATATTAAGTAACCCGAGTGTTCCTATGCTTCGACGGAAATAATTAAGTGAATTATTCTTACAATAGTGAAACTTTCATTCATGTAGTTGTAGGACGAACACAGAGTTTTTCTCGTAAATTTCAACTCAGCCACGCTCCACATATATATAACTGCTTATAAGCAGGCGCACGTCATACGATCTAGTCATTCAATGCTGACCTCCGAGGCGGAAGGATGTGTTTTGGGAGAGGTGCATTTTCATTATGTGTTTTTTTAAATTAGTTGTTAATTCAACTAGTCTAATTTATAATTAGTACATGTGTTGTAAACATAACTTTTATCCTTTCGTCACGTAAATCGTATTCACATCTGTTTCCGAGTAGCTATAACCTTAGTCGCTTGTCAGCCTCCGACCGTGCTCCACGTATATATAGACAGGCTCCATATATAAGCTCGCTTCATTGATTCACCAGCCTCCGAGGCGGAAGGATGTGTTTTGGGGGAGCTCCTTGTGCGATTTCATTATGTGTTTAGTCTATTTCATGTGTTTGTGTTCGTTAGTCTTTTGCATTTCGATTAATATCTCCAATTTTTTCACCTCAGTCTATAATCAAAAGTAGGTTATAAGTTGACATAAATCCTTTATCCACATCAGTGCTGCAGCGACCTCCCGAGTGAATGGACGTATATTAAACATTTTCTTTTAAATGCATGTTAATAAATAAATTTATTTTTATGTCTGGGTTACATTTAAGAAGTTCCTCACTAATCTCACAAGCAGACGGAAGTGTTAAAAAATATTGTCAGGATAATCTGAGATGTGTCAAGTAGTGTCACATATATCTTGTGTTTAGGAAGACTGTCATTTAATATATGGGGACTTTTTTTTATTCGTTGTAGATCGTTAATTAATTCATTTGGTACTGGAGACTCACATAATTGTGACAGTTACGTAGTTGTGTTCATTCGTTTTACTTCTCTCGTGTGTCAACTATACGTCACTTTCTGTCTAATTAACAAAAAATCGCCGATCTACCGTCTATGAGCAATATCCCATCCAAAGAATACTCATGTCACTCTTTCCACAAAACTCACCATATTATATATATATATATACACACACATACCCTGTCCCCAACACGTCACACTTCAGTCGAGAGCCAGAGCTCCGAGAGTGAGGACGTACCACAGTTGCTCCCACCCCACAAAAAGGATGAAAGAAAATGATAAAGTATAACTTTACACATATCGCACAACTCTTTTTGATTTATTATTTCAATTAAATTAATTGTATCAATCAATCAAATCAACATATTTTATCCAATGCGAATTTTAAAAAATCCGATCCGATTAATGATTAATCGAAAAAATCATCGGACTAAAATCGGATTAACAATTTTGATCGGATTAAGGATTTATCCTTTTTATATCAATTTGATATCAAGTCGATAATCCGATTAATAAAAAGGCGGCATCCTTTGTATCTAGGACCATCCAGCCCCTACTACTCATTTCCGCTGTACATTTTCTTATTTTCTGTGTATTAATTTTCCCACGTTAGTTAGCTAGCTATTTACAGTATTTTTAACGCGTTACCTCGTTAGCATTCAATGTTATGATTGCACAAAAACAGTCCTAATGTTGTAACCTAATTCTTCCATTGATAATTTTAATGTCACTGACTTGTATATTATCTAGTTTTATTCAACCAGATTAATAACAAATCGCCAGGGGCGTATCGTAATCCGTGAGGAATGCAGGTCTTAATAATAAAAAAAAAAGGTGAATTTAATTTCTTAACTAAAAATACAGCCATTATTTATAGAATTAAACTACCTATAAGTGAACGCAATATTCATATTATAAATAATGTACTTAGGACTGTTTTTACAATAGCTATACGGTCACTTGATCCTCATTTATTATTTTAGGCTGTTAAAGGAAAATGAGCACTTATGAAAGCCCCGCATAAGATGTACCTAATGAACGTTGTGTGTTCTTCCGCCTTGTGTAAAATTTACATTGGCATGGGCCTAATTGCTATCTTCATGCGTCTGTCTAATGAAATGGTAAAATTATTACAAAAGTAAATATTTAAAAATCTGCTAATTATCACGCTTCGACGTATTGAAAAACGGAAAGCGATAGATATAATATAAGTTATCACAAATGGTTTACCTAACACTTTTTATTTGACTTTAAGATATGGACCTACTTTCCCCTCCATCGTTACCACCTTTAATGGGCGTATGTCACTCAGTGCGCCCGTTAACATTTATGCAGGTAGGAGCAGTGACTTTTTCCTAAGGTTGGTTTCAAAAATGCTCACTTTTTCATGAACAGCCTTTACACATGTCACATTGAAATGTCCACTGCGATACACTAACACCATTCTATATGTCTGCCATGCCCGCTGTTTTTCCACAGTCCACCCGGCCATTCACTGCACTGGCGTGCAGTGTCCTCGTAGTGCTGCGTGTGACACTATCATTTTTATCGATGAAAAGTCTGTAGCAAAATTCAACACGGGCTCCTATCGTAGTTTTGACTCGTGTCCGGCTAGTGTGTTTTAAGATACAGCAGTCGAAAAAAGCCGTTTTTAACCATATTGGAGAGCTCTAAAATGATATTTACAACATGCGTGGAACTTTAAAGTACATTTCCGTTCTCGTCTGGGGTATGACGTCTTTTCGTAGGTAAACATACTAGGGATACGTTTAATGGTTTCGTAATAAAAAAAAAAAAAGGATTTCAAACATTTTGCAACGTTTTTCAAGCGCGGGGAAGGCGGGCCGTTAACCGACAACTCAGGATTCGGTCAATTCCGAGTACGCAGGTGCGGTAATATAATAAATCAACTATGTAGGATAAACGGCACTGCAGTGTTTAAATGTAGCTTGTTCCGAAATCTTCCTGAGAAATTTTGTTGCCCCTTAAAATTACTGTTTCATAATTGGTAAGGAATGGAAAATGCGATGTTCATCGTTCAGTCAGAAATAAAACCATAGTTCCAGATGCTGCAACGAGCTAATTTTACGTGTGGCACTATCCATGTATTGACGTATTGCTCGCTCGCATTCTGCAACCAATAAAACAGCCTTTCTGTTTTGTTTGATACTATTGACGTAAATTGTTTATGGACGTAAATATTGTACTCGACAACAAATGGCTTCAACGCACGTTAGGGACGTCCTTTATCGGACGCTATTATCCTGTTGCGTACATTACAATATTCATAACCCCGCTTCCAATGCGATTTGTTCTCTAAATTCAACAATGTGACAGGCAAAGTAACGAAATTTAATTTGGCTCTGAATGCGGGTGGAAATCGCAATGAGTGAACATGCCAAAGTACAAAAGGTCGGGGTCGAATTACAACTCGGCTCTCAAGACCTCGCTGTTAAGAGACGCCCAAATCTCTCAACTCAACTCAAACTACAATATAACGAAACACGTTAATATATGCAGACATAATCGCGTGCCTTCTGTACAAACTGGTTTGATCGCATATTTAGTTGTTCCTACAACGGTATCCAATTAATTCAATGCTGTATGCGACTGGCACAATAATAAATTGTATTTGTTAGTAATTATTTCATTTTTCCGAGCAGGAGAATACTTTGATACATGAACTGCTCATGTGATACACACTATAAAAACTCGCAGATTAATTTATACGTAGGCAAAGCTTCACATGTGTTGTGATACTCAAGTGGATACCGAATGCACATTGGCTGAAACAGTGGGAGGATAAGATTGTGCCTGAAATTTGTTACCTGTTCATATTGGCTCTGATTCCTCCTAAATATGTAAAACAAGCCGATGATGATTATAAACGAAACTGTAACCTACAAAGATTTGATATCAAACTTGTATTCAGACACAACCGTGAATTTTTATGTCTCTGGATGCAAACGTCTAAATTATTTTTCTTCACCTTTAGAAATAAGCCTGTAAAAAATCTCCTTGCCGTAGCTACATACGAATTTAATTTTAAAACTGATCACGATTTATCGAAAGTTATTTCCTGTCTAAAATAAATTTAAAAAACTTACGGTTAAAGTAATGGGAGTTCAAATATGTTTATTGTATGTTTTAGGGCTACAGTAGTTCATAATATTAAAAAGTAATGTATTACTGTATATGATAATTTCACATTTTCACCACACCGACACATAATCACTTCTCACTAGATCGACGACAGTAGTAATTTTAAAATGTGGCAGAAAAATAGCCTAAAAAACGGAGTAAAAAAGGAATATATGGTGGCATTTGAAAAATGTGGAATTAACAGCGAACGAACCGTATTACACCGGCGCCATTTAAATAAGCCTTTTATTAATCCAGAAAATTACTTCAGTGGATTCTGCCAATAAACAAACAGATAAGGCTCGAGGATGCACAGCATTGTGGAGCCTTGATCACAGGTTACTGAATACGCAAAGTTTTTCTCTACATAGCTACTGAACCACTTCATGGATACAGGGCCCATCTAAAGATCCTTCGTGCAGTCATACAATCAGTAATCTAGTAAAAATGCATCAAGATAAATCTGTCATACTAATGAAGTCACCAAATGGCCAGTTCACTACTAGTTACACACAGTTTAAGCACACTCAGGAAAAAATGGTCGTTTAAATAACATATTTTACCCATAACACTTATAGATAGTTAATATGGATACAACAGCCAGACTTGTTGTTATTACCATCTAAAAATAAATTGTTAACGTATATAGTAACTTCAACAGAACTGTGTGTTGTTGTCTTGTCTGCAATTTTTATCTGCAAGTATGAATTTAATTCCTACAGCAGAACATTATGTTCCTCATACATGACACATAGCGGCTTCAACAGAACCACTTCACCAATGTCTGTGTTTCTCGCGCAACAAACAGAACTGTAATGAACTAACATGGCCTTGTGTTGCTGGTACACAAGTCTGCTTGCTGATGCCATTAAACCGGATTACCGAACTTGTCAGTTATCACTTCTCTGCAGTTTTTTTTGTTCAGTGCAGGCGTAACATTTTATGAGGTTTAATCAAGTACGGAACTAAATTGTGATGGCGATAGCTCCTCTAACGAGTGTAGCCAAGGGTGTCGAGTGTCTGAAGAGGTCTTCCACACAAGCCTCGTTTCCTCTTGGACTCGCCTTGGGGTCCATAGACGGTCCGGATGAAGGTCACGGTAGAAAGGCGCCGTCAACGTTGTTCCTCAGGCCCTTGATGGCCGGCCGTTACCCGCCTGCGACGTCGTATCTGCGATCTCCGGCGCTCCGGGTCAACTGCCTGCCGAAGAGAAAAAAACGCCCGATATAAGGAGGAGAAGAAGAAGGTGGTGGCGAGGAAGAAAGGAGTGCGCCCCAACTCCGCTGGGGGACACACGGCTGTAGGTGGCCGCCGGCTATTTCCATACATGCATAATGCATACGGTGGAGGTGGATGCAACCCCTTTAACCCTCCCACGTCACCAACCCCCGCACCGGCGATGAATGGCACCGCTGCACAGCTCCCCCCGCCGGGTACCTCTCCCGGGCTGTGAATGGCCTCGTGCTTGTCCGCCCTCAAGGAGAAGGGGGTTGAAAGAGGGGTACAGCCGCCCCGGCTGTACCCCTCGACTCCTCGGCCGTTTATTAACTCGCCCTCTGCCGCCACGCCCTGCAGGGTGGATTTGTGTAAGGTCGACCTTCGCGCGTCCATCGAACGCCCCTTCGCCTTTACGACCAGAGGTTTGAATGAGAAGGACCGGCATAAATAGTCGTCGTGGAGCCAAGGCCATTTCCTCCTCTGCTCCAACAGAAAATTACTAAACAGGATGGAATCGCAAAAGAACCGAAAAAAACTGGATTAAAAATAATTGAATGGTAGGGAAACAAGTAATACGAGAAAAATTGCAATATATAGTAATACTTGATAACACTTACTAATGTTTAAGTGCAGGACCGGTTTTTAAAGAGAATTTTGTTTTAAGTCATTGATTAGATTCTGAATTACAACTAGTTGAGAAAATGAGTTTGCAGTTAAAATTAGGATTTTAATGAAATATTGAAGTTTGCGAAGTTTTTAATTTTGTAACTTTTTTCTTACACGGAGGAAAGAGCCACTTCTGTAAAAAAAAAAAAGAAGGGTGGGAGGGGGAGATAAAAAAAAATAATGAAGTTTACTACCTCTAGCAACCCTACTATTTCCCGACATATTTGACGACCAGCCTAGACTTCAAATAATTGTATATATACAAAAACTCGTAAACTGCCCTTTACCTGCCATTTCTGCTAGAAGCCATTTGTTATCTGCTTCTTACTTAAAATGCGTGAATTATAGTGGTGAATGCTCGCCGTTGCCTCAGATTTCTCCAAGTTGTGTTGTCATACGCGTGAAAGAAACATGGTGCTGTTTGAGGACTTGGGGTCGTTACCGAAATAAAACACGTACTCATGGAGTCTCCGTACCGAATATAAAACATGTTGTGGTCCATACCCACCACACATGAGGTGGTGCAGTGGCGAATAGGGTTCCAGCACGGCGGTGATGGTTAGATTCCAGCCGGTCAAACCCCCGGTTTTCGTATGTGGGAAACGTGAAAACGTTATCGTTGGCCAGAAGGTTTTCTAACGTTATTTCCATTTCCTCCGGCATTTAAGTCCTTCGCTGCTCAATTTCTATCTCGTTTCGCCCCTATTGACGCTAAGATCTTACATGATACCTAATCTCTGCTGCCCACTTGTTATCTAGAGTACTAAAAGAAACATGTAAAAAGCAGCCATACCAACTTCAAAGTAGTAGGCAGTCCACGGTTAGAGCGAGTGCGACCGCAATTAGAACTTAGATGTTTTGATGTATCAAAGAAATTGCGAGTTTTAGGGTATGTTTATTTTAAGCTGTATGTATTTATTTAAGTTTCTGAGCACTGCTTATGTACCGGAAACGATACTTAAATAAGGTTTACACTTATTCAGTACGACTGTTACATTAATAAACACATAAATAGAAAATGATTTCGAAAACTCCAGTTAACAACTATCAAGCTCTTTTATTGAAGTACACTAATGTTTGAAAAAAATGCAACACCATGAAGAAATTATTAGGATGGGAGGAAATTTTCTACGTACATTAATAATGGTATTAAAAACAAGTGATTATAATCCGTTCATGGTTACTTACAACTTTTATAAAGCCCTGCTAAAGTTCTACGTCCATGATATTCCTCCGCCTCGTGCAAACAAAGCCTAATAAGGTATATAAATCTACACCAAAGGGACAACATACCGCGTTCCTACGTACTCAATGTAATAATATTTTCCATAATAACTATTTATTACTAGGCACTCCCAACACACCTATTTTCTCCCTGTTTTTATTCATATTTATTGTAAATGAATTATTTTAATTTATTAATAAAATATAACTCGAATTTCATCTTAATAAAAATAATTAATTTTTATGTTAAAAAAGTAGGCTATATAAAGCTTGTGATAGAAGGCATATTTAGGAAACACAGAAACACTTCATTCATGGGGAAATTTTTTCAAAGATTTGATTCAAAAAGAGTTTGAAATCAGTGCAACAATATTACGTGTATCTCGAAATCTGCCGAACACGATCCAGGAATGGACTTACTTGACAGCAACGTTATATGATACCATTAGTTAATCAGTGCATGGAGGCAAATCTGCCAGATGGTAGGTCAAGCAACAGCTTACGTCAATCAGACAGCAGGGCCCGTTTACAGGGATTAGAGCAGGCAATAAGCGATTGAGTATATACTCAATACGTATACGGTAACTTGAAAGGACCACCTCATTAATATGCTTTTGTGTACTCTTAAATTCTGTGCCAACATTCTCTGAAGTACAGGTCTATTTTCAAGTTCCTTACGATGTGATGATCGGATCGTCGAGTACATGGTACTTCAGTTACTTCATGCTGTTTTTTTCCAAATATATTTAGCTACGCCTACTAACCAAATACACATAAATTATGAAACTCCACTACAGCTATATTATACAAAGTGATAAGAGTTTACGACCTCAACGCATTAGTTTTTTTTTTTTTTTTAGAAAAGGGTGTTAACTACTGCATGATTTATATATCTAGTCTAAAACGGTTTAACAAAATTTTTAATTTTTTTTACCTTCCTATTGTTTCTTGTGCTTCTCAAGGATTAGTTTACATAATACACATGGCCAAATTTAATTTTTAAAAATTCTTTAAATGTTATATGCGATAGTATCACTACTTATTAGAGCCAATAGCCACAAAACGTAGGGCAGCGTACAAACGAAATTCCTGACGTCGGGATTTCCTACATTTTTTAATAGGCCCTACTTAAATAAATACACAAGGCGTATAAGAGAGAATACCAGCATACAGTAGTTTTTTTCCCCGTGATTGTCAGAAACATTACTGTCTATAACGAGATGACAACGGAAAACCGTTCCCTTTAACGTGTACAGGCGGCAGAGTGATTCAGTAACTCGATAACGCCTGTTGAAATAGTCTGTGTACCGCCTGTTCCATTGGATCCGCCCAATTTTTATTTAGTTTGTTCTCGGGTGCCGAAAAACACTTTTGAATTCTCCAATAATTTCTTAACTTCGAATTGCGTATCGTTCAGCCACATGCACACATTTTTATAGTTATGAATAGGGCCTCATTTTTTCGCAAAAAATTACGCGCTGGATGGACACCAGTATCTTCACGAACGCTTGCAACTTCCTTTTGATTACTGACCACAATACTTCGTGACAATAATTTTCTCGCCTGACTGGCCAATCAGAATAAAGTTACTTGGACATGACACAGAACGTCCGTTGTTTGCGGGCGGGCAGCTAAAACGCGCGACGATTAAAATCATCCAATTACGAAAGTGGTTGTGAAATTAAGTGTAATGAACATAACAAATATTTATATCTTTTTGCAAAAAAAAAGACACATGCCCCTCGTTATAAACCTAATTAAAGGCTGTTCGCGGTAAAATGAGCACTTTTGAAAGCCCTGCTTACGATTTACTTGTATGCACGTTTTATATTATTGCGCCTTATGTAAAAATAACATTGTCATGAGCCTCATCACTTTATTTATACGTCAGTAAAGTAAAACTATGAAATCAATAGAAAAGTAAATATTTTACAAATCTGCTCATTTTCACACTTCAATACATTAAAAAAAACCGAATGGGAAGGAAATAATTTAAGTTATCACAAATGGTTACGTAACACTTTTTATCCGACGTTGAAGATATGGAACTACTATCCCTCTATCGTTACCAACTCTACTGGATGAATGTCATCCATTGCGCCCGGTAAAGAATATTCAGGCAGCGGCAGTGACTTTTCTCAAAGGTCCATTTCAAAAGTGCTGACTTTATCGTGGCATTCACGCCCCATAGGAGCAGTACTCTGAAGACCACAGTAACGTGAATATGTTACAAACTCGCCAAATATTACACGAATTTGTATAGAACAAACTAGCCAAGTTTAGAGGCAAACCTTGGGGCTCACATTCTGAAGGACCAGGTTCGATTCCTTCTTCGGCCTTCCCGACTTCGATTTTCCAGTCCTGCATCTCTGAGCAACCTGCTCCCTCTGTAATGACCTCCATGTCGCCGAAACGTATTGCCCTACCTACCCTTATATAAATTTTTCTGTAATAAATAGACGCGTTGTATGCATAGTATATGATATAAAAACTAATAATTGTCTCGTAAAAAATGGAAAGGAAGGAGTGTTGCAGCTCCGATGATAATATTTTTTCATTTGCACAGTTATGCTATTGCTGGAACTCAAACATGTTATTTGCTCTTTCTGAAGAGCATGCACAAATTTCATTGGTTTTTGTGCCCCCTTTCCCTTCATTTTGACCACATAAATCACGACTCTCATACTTTTCCTGTTTTTTTTTTTTTAAACCTACCCTCCCAACGGAACAATATGCCAAATACCAGACGAATATTACTAACAATACCCGCAGGGGGATATTTTGCGCCATGATTAGATAACCCAGCCCACTGTGCGTCGCAAACTAGTCTGTTTTTAAGCAGAAATACGCTTTCAAGGGCAGTATTTTATTTTAATTGATAGAATTCTTATGTGTTTAGCCAGCGTAAACTACAAGGAGAAGGTTTTTGTTGAATCAAACAAAGTTTGTTTGGCACAACCAAATTAATTTTTTCTACAGTGGCAATTAAATCTTTTGTTTTTGTAACCAAATTATTTTGTTGTTTTTATATGATTTTTCCCAAAACAAAGATTTGGTTGGCGCGACTAAAGATTTGTTTGGTACTACGTACGTTAAAAAGTTTCTGTTAATATGAAAGAAATTGGAAGCTCCAACGATATTCGAATCTGGATCGTTTGCATTTGTTGGTATTCAAGTTTTGTTTACCCAACAAAGTATTTTGTTGGGACAAGAGAATACATTTTTGGCACTATACAAACAAGTATTTTGTTGAACGCGGTACAAACTTTTTTCTCAGTGTAAACATATTATTTTGGTGACAAATTTTAACGATATATTGCCTACACTAAATATTTGTTTAATATACAGAAGCAACGAAATATTTGTTTGGCACAAACAAAATAATTGTTCGAAATAAATTATTTGACTTTGTGAATATATATCACTCTTTTAGAGGAACTGATGCTTGGTTGTACCAACAAAATGTCGTTTATCTAAAACAAACGCCACGCAAACAAATATATTTGGTATATTAAAACAATAATTTTCCAGTGGATCTGAAAAGAGCTTTCATGAAGTCTGAAGCACCAAAGGCACAGGGCAAAAATTAAGAAAGTGAATTAACCTGTTCGATAATAATAAATTTATAAGTTCAAGTTTTGCAATCACGGACTTATTTGTATAGTCTGTTTACGGTAAAGTGTATGCACGTTGTGTATTCTTCCGCCGTATGTAAAATTTCCATTTCCATGGGCCTCATCATTTCATTGGTTCATCGTTCAAATGAAACTGCAAAATTATTAAGAAAGTAAATACTGTACTTTACAAATCTGCTCATTTTTACACTTCGATGCATAAAAAAAAAAAACAGAAACCGAAAGAAATAATTTTAAGTAATCACAAATGGTTGCCTAACACTTTTTATCCGACTTTAAAATATGGAACTACTTCCTATCCATCGTTACCAACTTTACTGGGCACATGTCACTAAGGGCATGCAGGGGCAGTGAATTTTTCTAAGGTTCATTTGTAAAGTGCTCACTTTATCGTGAACAGCCTTTATGCAATGTACTTGTATTCGGCAATTTTCTTGCAACCAGTTGGGAACGTTTGGTGTGCTGGTGGATTTTGGTACTAACCATTCATGTCAGAATGATGTATAAAATTCCTCGACTCGTATTAGTCACGAGGAAGACTGGACATTAGTCTCTTGCCTTGTACAGTACCGGTCATAGGTATCATTCACATGCAGCGTGTCGACGATCATGGACACGGTGACTGATGTCCCCGTGTCCATGATCAAGGACATGTTGCATTTGAAGGATATTTTTGGTCATAACTGTACACTACAAGGCATCAGTGGAGCCCCGAGTATTTCGCGGATTGAGTTGGCAGCAAGCGAGGCTGGACAGTCCTCTATACACTCGAGACATTATCGTTTGCTTATTGGTTGCTATGCACAACCGAGGCCTCTGTACAGGAATGTTATACTCTCACTCACACGACTGCTTCCAGCTTATTACTGGTCCACAGTTAAACGAGACTTGTCTAAAGAACTGTTGTCTCAATCAGAGCAGTAGGAGAAAGGAACAAGTATTTGGAGTCTACCTCGTCTCCGAATGAATTCACGAAATACTCGTGGCTCTAGGCATCAGTGGTCAGTGTTGTTAGCTCCACCCTTGTGGGAAATTTGATTTGGCGAAGATTTGGTACTTTTCATTTGTGAATCGTTAATATTGGCCTCAATTAACTCCAAGCTGGATTTCTACTGGTTGGTAGATGCACGCTCTATACAATCAGAGCACAGGCCATAAAATTAAGCCGCTGCAGCACTTGAATTCGAGATTAATTCGGGACCGAGCGAGTTAACATATGTGTTGTGGAGAAGGATATTTCTGCGGGAGGGAAGGGCTAGCCAGCGACCGGCCCGGAAAGCTGTTGTGCGCACGGATGCAACCCGCTGTCTAGCGGCGCTCAAGCCCTCCAGCCTCGGCGGGCGGTGAAATTCACGGTCTGGCGGTTTAGAATCCAGTGCGAGGCTAGTCATTACGCCCCCGATAGCCCTTCTCCCAGTATGAAGTCTGACTAACGGTGCCGCTTTCTTCTACCTACTAAAAATATATGCACAGGTGTTTTCACATTTCTGTGCTACTTTTGTGGATTCATTTTGAGACAAACTAGAATTCAAAACACGTGTTTTCATATACGTTTAGACACTGGTCCACACGGTGTTTGATACCTCCTGGATAAGGCTGGTTCAATCGTCGCCATCCATTGTGACAGCAGACAACCAAATGCACAATTGACATCGGCATATTTGTACATAAGACTGCCGAGTATAGCCTGCAGGTCATTGAACTCGCGAATTCTTCATGGCTCTAAGTATGAGTAGGGGCAACTTTTTTTCGCGAAAATATTTCAGGACAAGCTGTGTTCCAAAACACTTTAGTTCAGAACAACTTCCGTGATTGTATCATTTGTATTGTTGCGCGTCTTATCTGTTTTCCTGCGAATCACGGATCGTCAATATCGGAGAAACTTAACTCTGATTGGTTCACTCATGCAGCAGATTATCCACTTGAAGACAAACGACCAATATCCAAAGGAAGACAGTAAAAGTGCGCACGGGATATTGAAGTTTAGCTTCCACGTCAAAATTTTCGCGAAAAAAACAGGTGGCCCTGAGTATAAGTAGTGACAATGTTTTATCGCGGTTAAAGTTGACTGTTTCCTAGGTTTCAAAGTAGTGTACACGTGTCAGAAAACTTAATTTCATTAGTGGTTATTGTGTGTGTGTGTGTCCATTTCTGTCAGCCATTGAGAATTCTGACACACACGAAATCAAACGTTTAGTATAGGTTTGCAAAGAGCCAAGCCAAGTAAAAAAACTCATCATTCTATCATAACAGTATCATGACTTACAGTTTTATGGCTAGTATGTTCGCTCAAAAAACTATCGTGATTTTATGGCGTTTCTATGAATAACTGATCCTACCACTTTGCATCGCATACTCTCTGACCAACTGTAAATTAGATATATCCTGTTAAGGGTTAAGTTGCTTCTTTGACTTGATGACATGGTATTCGGGAACTAGAATCTTTTGTGTATGCCACTGTTTTAAATTAATGTATGGTGTGTCACACTAACGGTGGGGCGCTTACGCCAATGAGAGTAGAGAGCATATGTTATCAACACTAAACAAGAACTCATAGGGTCCCTAATAACGCCCAGCAGTAAACTAGGTGCTTGATTATAGGTGATACCCCAATTCAGATAACCTACAGGAAAGACGCTACATGTGCTGAACCACAGAGTACAGAGTACACAGAGATGAAATGGCGTAGCCGTTCCATTGATTTGGCGCACCCATTTTCTGATTGCGCGAGGTTGTAGGAGTGGCCCTTGTGTCCGAGTGGCTATTTCATGCTGTTAAATGTTCCCCATTGGCTGAGCTGCCAGATAGCGAATAGGTTACCAGGTGCTATTCGCCAACAGCATTTCACCATTTTTACTGGCCGGTGACGTCATCTTGCTGGCTGTGCGGATATAATTCGTTGTATAGTCCATCCACGATTACTTACAAGTTTTCTGAAGCCCTGCGGAAGTTGTACTTCCAGAATATTCTCCCATCTTGTGCAAGCTGTAGAAAATTCCACCAAAGAAACAACGCGCCGCATTTATGCGCACTTACAGTAGTTTAATTATATTTAGCATAAGAGCTATTTTGTACTAGGTATTAGCAATACAATTATTTTTTCTCTGGTTTTATTCATGTGAATTATATTTGAGATATTACGATTTATAGATACAATGTAATTAAAAGTTCAATTTAACCAAAAATTAGATACCTTTATATGAACAAAAGTAAAAAATGCTTGTGATACACAACATATTTGGGAAACAAACAAACGTGTCATACATAGGGTGATTTTTCAAATGTTTGTTTCAAAAAGTGTGAAGGAGCCCAAGCTACTTTTTCATCTTTGTTTTGATAATTATTGTGAGACGGCACTACGAGCCTTCGGTACAGTGCCGACCGCAAAACATCTTCGTGAACGATACGTCCCATTTCAATGGGCCCAGAAAGTAAAATGATTAAGAACTGGGCTAAGTTTCAGACTACTAAAATCTGTTCGGTGCGACAAAAGAACACTCGTGGGTTGTCTTCAGTAGCGCGGAGAGCTCCGCTGGACCGCAAAGCAAATTAAGAATACAGAGGCGAAATAGCCGCTTTCTCCGCAAATTCCAGTCGCACGTGCCACTAAAATGGCCTCGCGCCAACGTCGTTCGCCGATCAGCGCCCGGTTACTTACATGTCAGCTGCAGTAACCCAGTCAACAGGGCACATTCTGCAGCACGAGGCTCGCGGTAGCCAGTCAAGAGACGAGGACTGTTCCCGGAGCCTCGCACAACCAATCAGAGAGTGAGTACGCCCACATCAAAGGAACTGCCACCCCATTTATTCTCTGTGTATTTATTTAGCCTGTGGCTGGACATTACCAGCTGTGCAGCTCCTCACAGAAGTTGTTCAAGACACGTTGTACTAACGATCTTATTTAAGCCCTTAAGTGTGGGATGGACCTGCGCATTTTTGTGGAATAGTTGCTGTTTGCACGAATACCCGTATCTCGGTAAATAAATGTTCTGCAAATACGACTTTATTTCATAAAAGACAAAAAAAAATCTATGCCTCTATAATTTTGTCATATTAAGTGAATTTCTGGAGGGAAAAAATACTGAAAATGTTCAAATATCGCATTTTAAAGCTTGCCTTTGCAGTTTCCTTAAGCGGCAAGAGAAAAGTACAAATATACGGACGTAGTTTTTTCTGTGCGCTTTCATCGCGTGTAATAAAACCCCTGTTACAGATATAATTTGCACAGTACAGCGTAACGACGGAAACATGCACGCCTTGCTCGTAGGAGCGATGAGGCACTAGGCGTGCGTGTTAGTATCGCCCGTATCGCTCCCTCGCTTATTGACCTTGAACGTGGGAGGCCCATCCCACTCTTAACGTACACATTCTTGTTTAGTTTCAGGCTTTGCAAAAGAAGACATTTCTGGCATATACTAATGTACTTCTTACAAATGGCCGTTTGGAGCCTATCTAAATGGTTTCAATACATCCTTGCCACAAGAAGCAACCAATTACAAATCTGTTGGTGTGTCAGTAGTATTTCCCAGGGAAATGCGATGTTTGGTACAACGCCTACCATTAGTTCACGTGCTATACAACATGTCATACGTGAACGGGCTTACTCGGGATAAAATATTAACTCATTCAGACCAGGTGTACACAATTGTGTACATTACGCACGTGCAGGTAATTTTTGTCTGTACTGCACATTGCGAAGCACAACGACCAAATGATCTTACCTGTGGGTAAATGACACGGGAACAGTCTTACTGCTCTAGGTCATAATTGGTTCATACAACTGTAGTGGAACATGTAGTCTACGTCTCATTGGGTTTGGCGACGAAACACATGTTGTGTCAACTTAAGTACAGCACATCATAAAATGTTTTGTTTGCAAACACCTGAAACCGTAAATTAAAGTGGTTCTGAAATGGTCAAGGGGTTAATAACGTTCGTTTACCTTGTTTGCCGGAGGCATTTGTTGCAGACTGAGGTTTCGCTGAAGCATCACTTCGTGTATGAGCAATGCAATTAAAATTAACATACACCGTATTATTTTATCTTGAGAGCTCTTGCTGAGAAATTCAAGCTCCTGTTCAATTGCTTGAAAATTTTCCGTAGCTTAATGATGATTGTTCTGATTTCACCTTCCCTAAGTAGCAATCGTTTAAGTCAGCAATTCTTCGGGCGACTACTCCGTGCGCAAGTCTGAATTTGTCCTTTTGTTATTGGCTGAAGTGTTTGTGGAAAGTTGTTCTTCATTGAACTGGGCCGATGAAAATTCTGGTACTCTACGTTTGCAAACAGCTAAACAACCATTAGTGTAGCGAAAATTTCGCGATTTTCCATTAGACACGAAGTATCGCGGTTTGGCATAATTTAGTATCTATAGCTGATATTTTATTTGTGTAGGAGTGAGGTTTTTTTTTTTTTAAACCCGACCCATGCCAAGTTCAAATACCACAATGTAGTGAATGTTGACAAGAACAATTTTAGCTACCACAAATTCACATAGTACAAGTGGCTACTTCTTTATGCGTTGGTGCAGGACGGAGTCAGTTCATTTTACAGTGGCGCCACATCAAAGGAACTACCACACCGTACCATTTCTGTATGATTAGATGTTCTGTTGTTACGCGATGTCGCGTCTGTATGCTTGCATATTCTTTGCCAGAGTCCTAAGCTTAACCTTGGAAAGAGAGCTGTCCTCGGATGGCTAAGAGGAGAGTCGTTGCCATCTACCGGTCGATAAAATTTTAGTGTTTATTTCACGGAACTTACCATAACAAGAATGTGTGTGTGTGTGTGTGTGCGAGAGAGAATGAGAGAGGCGCAAAGAAAGAAAATAGAGGGAGGGGTAATAAACGGAGATATGTAGTGGCCAGTGTAACAACCATAATCGTCAACCGACCGCGATAAAAATCGACAAACTGTTGAAAGGAGAACGTTCTTCCGCGTGTTAGTGTGGCCGTTACTCGATGCTGCGTCGGATGATGAAGTTAAGGCTGTCTCCTATCCCTACCTATAGGCTAGACCAAACAGCAGTGCGTGTACTCAAATTGGCTGCAGGTACAGTCATGACAGCTAGCTAATAAAACGCCAATTTTTCAGCTCTGGAATTACGCCGAAGACTGCGACATTTTGTGGTACTATTTGGTGAAATATTACGCTTCATATACTGGTATGTTTGTGGTAGTTTTGCGGTTGTAACTCTCCTCAAACGAACTGGAATATTCAGCACCAATCACGAACCCGCAACGAATGGGAAGAAAAGGTTAGTATTTTCGTCAAAATATATCGTGTGAGACATTTCTGAGAACACTATAAAATAATTTTACGTAGTCAACGTTAAAGTTTCGCAAAATTTGCTTACATTCACTTGAAATCCTACAAACAATATTCCTGGAAACTAGTTTCCAAAGAATTCTTCGTCATTATTCAGAACATTATGATAAAGCGTAGGTTTGTTATATGATAATATGATTCTGCATAGTGTAACTATCACGAATCGGTACTGCAAGAATAACTTAAATCTCTCACTACATTCAAACAAAGGAAAATACTCCCATGCGGATGAGAGTCAGCAATGAAAGACAATATTCTGAACAGGAGCCTTAATAAGTAGAGACCTGCAAAATCCACGTTAGTATTTGAGCACATTTTAAACTAAAAACACTTTTACCTTTGTAACGCGTTTGTCATTGGACCTTACTTCATTTGACACGCCCCAGGTAATTCTGCGCCAATGAATGAACACTTCACTATCGTGTGCCCCAATCACGTACAGTTCACTCAGAAAGGAAGTGACTTCACGTCTGGGCAGAAGCCAATGAAGGAACGACGCCGGCTACAGTATATACAGTGCTGAGAAGTTTATCTTGATGCCAAAAAAATAGCGCGAATTTTGCAGGTCCCTACTAACAAGCGTGAAAAACAACTGTATGTACATCGTGTTCCACAAAGTGAAGTGTGGAAGATCGTTTATCACAACATCAACGGCTAACGAACTTGTAAGAACAGAGTGAGTGTTCTGAGTAACGCAAAGTGAAACAGCTTCTTATATCGCGAACACGAACTACACATGCCAGGAAAATGGCGACGCTGGCCGGCAGTATTGCAGAACGCCGCGCTGTTCGCCATTCAGCGCCTCGTGTCACTTAACTGTCAGCCGGCGGCTTAGCCAATAGGGAATAATTCGCAGCACCCAGTAGCAAATTAGACATAAGGCTTGTCCCAAGATATTCTGCAGGTCACTGAATATAAAACATTTTCCCGTCAACAACTACGGTATACTTAACCTATCCAGTCAAAGTATACAGTGTGATGTGCAGGAGTGAGCGAGTGAAGATATTTGGACAGCTCTTAACAGCGAGTTCTTGAGAGCCGATGAGGGTGAGTGAGGTGAGTATGGAGCAGCGCTGGAATCAGGGTGCGGGGGAAACGGGAGATCCCCGAGAAATCCCGCCGACCAGCGGCATTGACCGGCACGATTCCTTCAGGCGAAAATCCGGTGACTCGGCCTGGGATTGAACCCGGTTCGCTTTGGTGGGAATGACGAGCAGGAGGCTGGTTTACTTCTATTATTTGAATTGTATTCAAAATGAATGGCACCCGATGAAAAACTCTTTGCTGGTGAAGAGTAGTTGTTGTTTCTTGTTGAGACGATTACCTATATAACTGCTGCTAATCATTTTGTATTAAATTAATTTCACCGTGTTTTGGTAAAATTACAGACTTTCGAGACCACATATATTGTTACCATTGGTGTAATTCTAGCTCAGTCAGTCTGATACATTTTACAGGATTTCGAGCTAGTAGCTTAACACGTGAAGCGGACTAATGCGTCCCGCAGTTCTCCGGCTGCATAACTTTACCTCTCAGCTCATCCCTGACACACTAGAATTTTCTTACAGTATTGCGTCGAACTTTTGGTTACAATATTCTACTTCAAAATGAGGAACAGCTTTCACACATACAAATTTATTACAAACAATACTCTTTAAAGAAGAGCCGTTATACAGGATGGAACTGAGCTCTACCGACAAACTTCGGCAGATGATTCCTCATGAAAAAATAGGTCGCAAATGTATACACGACATAGCATAAGTCTATTCATAAGGGGTGAATACCGCCCTTGAAAGTGTAGTTGAAGCATATGTTTTTGATAGTAACACAGCCAAAATTAACGGTGATTGGCTGACTTTCTGGATACTGCGTTATTAAACGACGAAATACAAAGCACGAAAATTTGGGCACCAATATCAATATCTGTGAAAATTGAGGGGCTGGCAGCACATTTGTGTAAATACAAATGTAACTGTATCACTTTGTTTGTTTTTGCCAGTAGATTTGTAATCTACAGTACATGATTGTGAACAAAAATTCCGTCTTGTGTTTTTAAGCTGAATGCCGCCGTTTTCGAGAAATTAATTCGAAATGTTCCAACAATGAGTCCCAGTGTCTGGCACATAGAAACACATTTGCCGTTGGTGCTCGATGCTGCTGTTTTAAATGACACCATGTATTGTTGGAATAAGTTATGTGTCATGTGTTATCCATTCCTACCGTAAAAAACTATCGCTGATATGCAAGTATGGCCCGTGGTGGCTCAGTGGCTAGACTCCTCTTGCCTCCCACTACAGTGAATCGGACCCAATTCCCGATGGAGTCGACACGAATATTCATATCTGGAAAATGAGACAGACGTTACCCCCACCTTCATCGGCATGAATTCATTTCTTGAAAACGGCGCCAGTTATCTTAAATACATAAGACGTAACTTTTGTTCACTATGTACGGTAGATTTAAAATCCACAGGAAACGTCAAAGTGATACAGTTACATTTATATTTGCACAAATGTGCTGCCCAACCTTCAGTTTTCATGGATGGGGGTTAATATCGGAGCCCATATATTTGTACTTCATATGGCGTCGTGTAATACTGTAATCCCCGGAGACTCATACATTTATTGTTCATTCTGGCTGTGTCACTAGCAAAAACATCTGCTTCAACTACACTTTCAAGGGCGTTTTTCACCCCTTGGGAATATAATTATGCTATATGTCGTGTATATATTTTCGACCTATTTTTTTGATAAGGAATCACCTGAAGAAGTTTTACGGTAGAGTTCAATTAAACCGTGTATATGCACAGGTGGTTGACATACAAACTTCCTCCCAGTTGAGTAATAAACAGGAAAGATATTCTCATAAATCATATAAATGTTAACAATAATTTTTCGAGCACTAACTGGGAGGCTTTCGTGTAGTAGTATGTTACACGTCGAGCAACAAAAGAAAATTGTCTTTCATAATCCCATCTTCTGAGGGTCCATGCGAAACTAACTCTCATTGCTAAGATTCTTGTTTTCACTATCATTGTCCGCATTACGTCTAAAAGATTTAGATGAAAGTTCTTTAGTAAAATAGACCTTCATGACTTACTTGAGATGTCTTCCCCTAAGTGTATCCTGCAGATGCTGACAGCTCGGCTGCCAACAATATCCCTCTTCGGATCTGAAAAGCCTGGAATAGTCTCCCATCCACTCTCTTCTTGTCATATATCCTCACCAAGAACTAACCCTGGTAATCTACCAGGAAGAACCTACTCGAAGTAACTATCGTGAGTCCTTTATATACGCGTCGCTAACAATACTAATTTGCCCTAAGCGCATTTAACCAGCATTAAACTTGCGTTTGCCAGAGTTGCCAGAACGATATTCTGCCCCTGTCTAACTGCCGGGTTTCCAGCAAAGCACAACGGTGTTGCGAGTGGCGTTCTTGCAAGGGCACGCACTGAAGAACCTCCTGACAAAATGCTCCGCTATGTGACGACCCCTTCTACTTCGATGACAACACAAGAGTGCCACAGAGAGACCCAGTTACACGATTGTGTATATAATGCACAGGAAGGTGATATATGGTTTTGTTCTGCACACTGCCAGGCTCAGTGCCCGATACGATTCAGTGTGGGTGTCTGGTAAACAGTGCTATACTGTTCTACGCCGTGACTGGTTCAAATTGCTAAAGGCTGTTCCCGATAAAGTGAGCTTTTTTAAGTCAACTTTAGAAAAAAGTCGCTGCCTCTGACTGCGTGTATTATAACGGGCGCACTTGGTGACATACGCCCAGTAAAGATGGTAACGATGGATGGAAAATAGTTCCATATCGTAACTTAGAATAAAAAGTGTTAGGTAGCCATTTGTGATAAATTAATTTATTCCTTTCATTTTGTGTTTTTTAATGCATCGAAGTGTAAAAATTGCAAGGTTTGTAATATTTCTTTTCTAATAATTCCGCACTTTCACCTGACCTAAGCATGAATAAAGTGATGAAGCTCATGCCAATGTTAATTTTTCATAAGGCAGAGGAATACAGGCTGTGCATACAAGTAGATCTTAAGCAGGGCTTTCAGAAGTGCTCATTTTATCGTGAATAACCTCTACCAACTTTACTGTTTGCACGCCACTACGTGTGTCCGTTAAAAATACACGTAGGTAGAGACAGTGACATTTTTCAAAGGTTGATTTCAAAAGTGCTCACTTTACCGTGAGCAGCTTACTTTGAGTGTAGTACAGATTTACTGCGAATTAAGGCAACGCCGAAAAGAGTCGCCTATATCCACGACTACACGAATATCAGTTCTGTTGTGGTCTGTATTCCCATTTACAACTGTCCTATTCGTCCACACAACACCGGACGTACTTGCTGTACTCGACAACTTTCATTACTGTCGGCTTTTCACGGTAACATGAGCACTTTTGGAAGCCCTGCTTAGGATTTACTTGTATACAGTTTGTGTGTTCTTCCGCCTTATGCAAAATTTAAATCGCCATGGGCCTCATCGCCTTATTTGTGCGTCGGTCAAGTGAAACTGTGATGTTATTATAAAAGTAAATACGTATTTTACAAATCTGCTCTCAATTTTACTCTTCGATGCATTAAAGAACCGAAAGCGAAAGAAGTAATTTAAGTTATCACAAATGGTTATATAACACTTTTTATACGACTCAAAGAAATGGCCCTACATTGATTACCAACTTTACTCTGCGCATGTCACTCAATGCCACTGTTGAGATATATACAGGCAGGGGCAGTGACTTTTTTCTATGGTTGATTTCAAAAGTGCTAATTTTAATCTGAACAAAGTTTAGCTAACTCTCTACGAATAAAACGCCAAGTTTGAATTAACCCAATGAAATGTTATTTCCTACATATAATAACATATAAACCATAATTTTTATTTTTTTTAGTAATTTACACATTTGAGTGTTGGTGGCCTTTGTAGAGAACCTTACATAATCTGGGGGCCAAGTAATATTTCTTCATCCGTATCTTCAAAGAATGCGGATGTCGTAAGCAAAACTTTCAACAACTCAGTTAAATTCACGCAAAATTATGTTAAATCGGCAGCATTCAAAGTGTTAAAAGGCTTATTTTAATGTTCTATTTTGCGATCGGGACAAAACTGTTGATATACCCTAAATGCATGGGAGCCAGTGATAATTATGGAAAAATATTGTAACCGATCGGTATGCCATCTTGTCCTCATTAAAAAAAAATACCTCTCACTTATCCAAGCAGTGCAAGAACAACTGACTGCGGCTTGATTATAGAGAAGGAAGTATTCATACTTGTATAATTCGCAGAATTTTCCTCACCATGTAAGAAACTCCTTGAGTGTTTTTTCCCTGCTGCCTCTTGCTCCTCCAAATTCGATTGTCAGTCTGGGGATTTTTCTGTTAGCCGCAACAACAAAATGTGTTCCAATCATCATAACAACTTTGGGTTTAATTTCGCAGCAGTGGTAATCCCACATACGCTTTAAGGTTTGAACGCTGCTGCATCACTGCTCTAGTTAAGTGACGACCATGCTAATGTTTTTCTCGTCTGTTGTGTTAAGGTGTAAAGTGCGCCATGTTACTGAAAAAAAATTAGGAGACTGTGAAATTATCGTTTTTATCTGTGACGGTAAATATGAGACTTCTCAGTGTAAACAGGCATTTTATTTGATTTTTTTTAGTAGTTACTGAGTTGAACCTCAACCAGGTAACATGGGATTCGATCCAAGTTGTGTTGCAGGTATTTGGTCGTTTTAAAGTCTTCCAATAAACAGATATGCCAATTTTTCCGGGAAAAAAAATGTATTGGTCCTAGATCGATTTCAACACAGTTTTGTTTTCATTTAATCTTGTGGATTTTAATCACTTCCTTTTAACTCACTTTAGTCATCCGCGCACTAGCCTAAGATAATCATTGCTGTAGTAACGGAAATTTGAGTTGTTCTTTCCGGCTTGGAAATGAATCCACACGGTAAGAAGCCACTAATAACAAATGAAATCTCCCCGCGGAAAGAATGTAGGTCTATCTCTACATGTAACTTATTTAAAGTCTGCCTCTACTAAAGTTATCTCCTGAGCTTTTCCAGTTCTAAAATTTCATAAAAGTCGTAACATTTCTGTGGCTAAATTGCGAATAACTACTAACGGGGTCGAATTGTGAAAATATTAAAAATTGCAAGTGGTGACACATTATTCAAAACATTGTAGCGTCCTCCTGCAGTGAAGGTTGAATAATATGGTACTTCTGCACAGATCACATAGGGCTTACGTTCGTTGTAATAGTAGTGAAATTCTTAGTGACCCAGTAACATTGGGAACATTTCTTTTAGCATTCAGAGAGTACATTGAAGATTAAAAAGTAATAAAGTATACAGTCTCGATAGGTAATGAGACAGCGGCAGGGTGTGTCGTCGCTGGCCTAACATGCGTCTGTGGGGGCGACGTGGTCGCTTCCTGCCACCGTCCCAAGGGAGAGACACAGCTTCGATTTAGGCCTGGGCTCATCGCTCAAGTGGCTTGGCTAATTGGGTTGCGCCCATCATCAGCCGGCATTAGCGACGGGACCGCGTCGCCGGACACGCCCTATCAGCCCTTCCCTTCCGTATCGCATCACTGCCGTGCCGGCGCGACTACCTCTCCAGCCTAGCGATACACTGGCCACGTACCTCAACTGAGGTTAGTTCTATTCAGGTTAGGGACAAAACGATATTTCTCATGAGAGAGTTAAATTTCTTCCGCTAGGCGCGCTGTGTTCCAAGAGGCATAGGCTGTTCACGGTAAAGTGAGCACTTTTGAAGTCCTAGTGTCTTTTTTCTTTCAACCTTTTTATATCCTTCCACCAATTGTTAATGTAAACCCTGCCATGTGAATAATAAACACAGTGTATACATTCACAATACCCAAAACAAAAAGTCCGAGCCCACAATCAAATGTATTTATTCGTTATTATGTCTTATGAAATAGCTTCAAAAAGTGCTCATTTTACCGTGAACGGCCTATAACCATTAATTAAAATTTAAAGCTATGTGAATTATAGACAAAGATTTTACTTTGTTACGAAGTTATTTTATATTTGATTTATGATATTGCAGTTATCCTGTTTTTAGTCTACTTTCCGAAGGAAAGAAAGGATTGTGAGATTACTTTCCTCTCTATATGTTTGTGTGTGTAGATGTGTGTCTGTGCCACCCCCCCCCACCCTCCAAATCAATTTTTGAATGCGGGAACCGAATTTCAACAAACTCGGTGCAACATAGTACTAATTACAGACACCTGACTTTGGTAGTTTTCGACCATGCCGGGCACTAACTTTCAAAACGGCTGAACACTTTATAATTTAGTGTGATATGCCATATCTCGGAAACCATTCATCCGGTTTCGACCAGATATTGTATACTGACAGCGCAAGGTGTAAGCATTGAATTCAGAGTCAAATAATATTGTTGGTACACCATTTTGGAAGACAGCACCACATGAACAGATAAAGCTGTTACATTTATCTCGAAAAATTCTGTACCAATTATCGTCCAATTTGGCACGTAAGTAATATTATGATAGACCAAGTAAATATAAGTAATTTAACATTTTTATGCACATATTTTCAAAATGGTGGTCTTACAAATATTTTAGGTTTATTTGGTATAACTACCAAACCGTTTGACCAATTTCGACCAAATTAAGTACTCAGACAGTATCTCTTACAAGCATCATGTAAGCCAAACAACAAGTTTTTTTGTCTGTCATTTTGTAAGATTGCAATAAATGAATTAATAACGATTTTGTGTAATATCTTGGGAAATAATTAACAGATTCTTACCAAATTTGGTAGGTTATGTTAACTCACATTTTCAAAGTATGTCAGACACTTATTTTCAAAATGGCGGCCATATAGCTATTTTAGATTTATATGTTAAATCGTTGAAACCATATAATTAATTCCAATGTAACTTTATATTCTCGCTATATATATATATATATATTATATATATATATATATATATATATTACAACACCATCAAATGTGCCAACACAAAATATCTTTTATCCGCAATTTTGTAAAAAAATATCACATGGAACATTAAAATTACATGGCAGGCCATGTAAACTGATAAACTTCGAGAGGATCAGACATGAGTATTTTCAAAATGGCGGCCATGTAAACCTTTTAGTTCAAAATTGTATATCTACGAAACTACAAAAAAAAAAAAAAAAAAAAAAAAAAACTCAACAATAATTTCTATGGTGACAGTATCGTTATATCCATTAAGATTTTCTTTGCAAAGCCTCATTTCACCGCCATTTTGTAACATAGCTCCACATGAAATAGTACAGTTTTTATGGTGTACCTCGGGAAAAAATCAACCGATTGTTTTCAAATTTGGCGAAGAACTAGTACTGTTGTAGGCCATTTTAATCTATATGTTTTAAGTGTGTAAACCTCTTGTTTTCTGAATGACGCCTATACAAACATTTTAGCTTAGTGTGCTATATCTATGAAAATATACAACATAGTTACATTTAACTTTGTATATTGTATTTGTGCTAATACATAAACTCTTTGTCCTCCATTTATAAAGATCATCACATGAACAATGGAGATTTTATATCATATCTCGAGGATAAATCAACCGATTCATACCAAAATTTCACGGAAGTATTGCTACAGTAGGGTATCTAAATTAACATGTTTTATGTACGGCAGGCATGATTAATGGGGTTTATGTAAATAATTAATGTAAATTTTTTATATCAATCAAACTTCTCAGCAAAATTCAACCAAATTTTGTATGAAAACAGTATTATTTAGAAGCATTTTTTATGCATACAGAGATCCTCTTTTGCCGGATTTCTCGCAAAGTAGTGTCACTTAAGTAAAATGAACATTCTGCTATATTTCCGGAATAATTAAACCAATTTCAACAAAATTTGGCACACCTACAGAAAGTCATGCAATGTTACATGTTTTAAATGGGGTGAGCCACTGATTTTTAAAATGGTAGCTATATGAACATCTTTTGATATGTGTAACGTATCTATTTAACATTATAACCAAATTCAACCAAACTGTTTATACTGACGGTATCTATTAGACGCATAGTATAAAAAACATTTTAGGCAGTTTTTTAGGAAGCGCCTATTTAAAATATAAGGTTTTAATGTCTTATCTCATGTACCAACCAACCGATTCCCATCAAATTTTCATACAAGTAGCGTTATGGTAGGCCATGTAAACTTATGTTTTTTTTTAGTGGCTCAGACACTTATTTTCAAAATGATGGTTGTGTAAATATTTCAGGTTAGTGAGCCCTATCATTCGAAACATTAGATAGGTTACATCCGAAGTTGATGCTAAGAATCCTACCTCCGTAATGCTGTTGATTGCAATTGTAACACCTCAATTGTACAAATGCTATGATAATACTATGAATTTCTTTTATTTGATGTAAATTTCGTAAATGTTTAATGTGTGAACTGTTTTACATAGATTTAGCATGTAAGAGGATTTATTTCTACAGTTGTACTGTTTCGTAGTGTGCAATATTGATACATCGATTCAAGAGTTTTGCCTATGCCAGTGAAAGTGTTTTGTTAAGTGAATAGTTGTTATAATGTTCTCGTTAAATCGCGCTACACCAGTTGGAAATAACAACATTTTGTTTTATTAGGAACAATCAGTAATATAATGCCTTACGAGTCTATTCTAAAAGTGACCTTATCGACAGAATCATGTGAAACTTTAAGGACTCCGGGATTATCCAAGATTTATGTCTGCAACCTTGTCAAATAAAAATAATTGGAAACAAATACGTATCAAAAGAAGAAAAGTTAAATAATATTTGATAAACTGACGCCTAGAAGAAAAATATTGTAACAGGAAAATAACGAGCACGAATAATATGATTTCGTCAGTGGAATCCGACTAAGATTGACGATAGTACGACGTAAGTTGAGCGACGGCTTCAAGAGGCAACCTTTCCAGGACCATCTGACGTCCCCATCCAAATCAGCAGAATAGTACGCCGTCGAGAGGTCGGGGCAGCATCCGCCTACGTCATCGCTGTCCAGCGTTCCAGTCCTGGGTTCGACGCTGGGAGTCCTGGTTCGCACAGCGACGTCAGGATGTCTATCACTCCGTAGGACCGCACGCAGCGGAACGGCGGAGCTACCGTACAGTTCATCATCAGATAAATTTAGCATGCACCAACAGCTAAATAAGTGATTACACATTTCTCGTATAACGCACTTATAGTTTTGGTGTTTTTGGAAGATGATATGCAGCGGCAGTCCTTCGGACTGGTGTAGTGATGGTTTAAACTTTCCATAGTGATTTTAGGTTAAGTTCATTCATTCTAGTGTTTAGAGTTGAAAATATTAATTTCATTGTAGAACATTATTTGGAGATTCGGTTCTCACGAGGATAGTAACTACTTTGTTCAATGATCTTGAATTTTACTGAATATATTTAGCATAACAAAAATTGAATACTGTGCTTATTAATATCTTGTTCTAGTATTAGTTGCTAAATGGAATTCTGAGGTGTTTTTCATATAGACTTATAATAGTTTGGTTGGATCTCTTACGGAATATTTTAACAGAAATTCTATTCCCTATAGCTGAGGCATACATACATGTAGGCCTACATATCTTATACAACTAGTTTGATATATTTGCATACACCAACTTTCAAATAATTGTGTAGCAGTCATAGGTGTTACATAATTAGAATAGTCTCCCATACGGGGCAGCATAACACAACAGTCACATATGTGCTGTTACACAAGCTAGCTTAATTTTACGATTTTTTCTGAATTTGAATTCCGGGTAAGTCAGTCGTGTATTTTAATTGTCTTGGTACTGTTTCACATGTTTCTGGTTTCATATATAGTGATATTGCTGTCAACGAGACATTATTACTTATCTATCGTCTAAGCTTTCAAGAAATTCACTATAATTTATTAGCACCCACCTAGAGGAAATTAGGCTGACAAATTATTTGTAACTTCTTGTTTAACGTGGAAAGCAGAGGTCATGTGGTACACGTACGACACTAGCGCTTACCTAGTGGCAAAATATTTTCCTTTACCAAACTTCTTACATTGCTTTTCCCAACCTGTAAAAACTATTAACGATAAAGTGAGCACTTTTGAAATCAAACTTTAAAAAAATCGCCGCTCCTACCTGCATATATTTTAACGGGCTCACTGAGTGGCATACGCCCAGTAAAGTTGGTGACAATAGATGGGAAGTAGTTCCGTATATTAACGTCGAATAAAAAGTGTTAGGTAACTATTCGTGGTAACTTAAATTATTTCATTGGCTTTTTTATAATGCATATAAGTGTAAAAATGAGCACATCTATAAAATATTTACTTTAATAATAATTATAAAATTTTACTTGACCTACGCAAGAATAAAGTGACTAGGGCTAGAGCAATGTTAATTTTGCATCAGGCGGATTAATACACAACGTGCATACAAGTATATCTTAAGCAGGGCTATGAAAAGTGTTCGTTTTACCTTGATTAGCTTATAGTACAAGTAACCTTACCTGCACGGTGGGTTTCCGGGTTATCACTAAGTAAAAAAATAATAATTTTTATCTTCTTATTCCAATTTTTTTTATAGTTGCTTAAGATTTTCCTGTTACTCTGCAGCTGAAATATTGTATATTTAACACATTTATCTTTAGAAATCCTACAAACGGTTTACAATCCATTTACCATTACTACCAACTCTTCTGACACCCGCTAAATTTATACTTTCTGGCTATTCGTCCGCCTCATGCTAACAAAGCTGAATCAAGTAGGGCCTATCAGAAAACTACACCTAAAGTACAACGCACCATGCTGTTGCGTACTCAGTTCAATACTGTTTTACACGGTAATTATTTCTTTCTGGGCCTTACCAACACGTTTATTTCCTCTCCGGTTTTGTTTATATCAATTATGATTGTAATATTATAATTTGCATTTTAAATATAAGTACTAGTTAAGTGTAACCAAAAATGAAATTTTTTTATCTTCACCACGACAGAAAGAAAAGTACAGACCAGCTGGGTTGGCTGTTCGAATACGTCGCGTTTTGCGTACTACGTCAGCGAGAACACACACGAGTGTAAACATAATGGGTAGTATACTGCGTATTGTGATAGTCGAATAGTTAAAACAGCTTAAAGTTATTATAACAACAAATCGTGTCTCATGTAGTTTGTCTTATTACAGTTGGCAAACAGACTAATACGACAAAGTCTTTTATTTTCGTCAAATATGACGATTAAGCGAATAAACAGTTGTATATAATACACGGCGTTTGACAACGTATCATTTACAGCAAATTTAATTAAATTAAATTATTATTTATATTCATTACCTTGAAAGAAACACTGCAAGAACATTTCGGCGTAAAAATGACATACTTTCGCGGTTTTCTTTATTTTGTCAGAAAATTTATTTATTCACACACGCAGAAGGGAACCATAATCACGTCGGGATTTATGTTGTTTCGGTGTAGACGAATGCCACATCTACCAACATTTGTTTTGTTTCCTGCTATTATGTATAAATGTATCGCCGAACCAATAAATTTAGGCCATTTCATTGGAAAATTATCGGCTCGGCCGGAAACACAAAATATGCTACTTAAGCGACGAGAATGAAATCTTCCCGACAGGTTATCTATCTTTGATTTAGTGACCGATTCATGCTGCATTTTTTATGCGAGTTGTACGGTACGCATATTTTCATCTACTAAACGCATTGTTTTAGTATTAAGCAATATCAAAGATCATAAAACTCTTATGTGCATGCTAATCGTTTTATTTAGTAGTCCTAATCATTTATACCACCATTTACACCTTTCCCTGACTCACCGAGTGCTTTTTAACATTACTTATCGCATAAATACCGAAAATTTAATAATTAAATTACTTTATAGTTAGCTTTCGAGCAATAGATAATATATATAATTTCATTATTACAATTTTCCTTAACTCATAAGTACTTTCGGTCAGTAAAATTATTCAAAAATGTATGTATGTACACAAGTACCAGAACAAAATACATCCCTACATCTCACTGATTCTATGAACTACATACATGTTAGGCCAAGCATGTATGGTAATTTGCCATCTGAGTTATTTATACTTTATTGCATGGTTAGGCGCATGTGAACTAATTAATTTGTGTAACTTCTCCCTAATTATGCAAAACAATTGAGTGTGACTTTTACTCGAATCATAATCTGCAAACTTAAATAGAACTATATTTGACCTGCAATTGTAGCTAAAGTTGGCAGGTTTTAATCTTGGTAGTTGTGATACGTACTGTTAATAGTGCGTATATGCCAGTTTTGGCCCATAATTCATGAGGACAGGAGCCGTTCGCCATCTTGGATGACGTCATCTCTTGCTCTGTCATTCCAGTCGGCCGGTGGCCACTTTCCTGTAATTTTATCTACAAAATTGTCTTTTTTACCCCAAAAATCACTTTCGAAATCAATTATTTTTATAAAAAAAACTTTTCACCAAAACATTTTCAAAGAAATGGAAAAATTAGGAAAGCTGATCCGAAACTTCTCGAAGCAAGAGCTGAAAAGATTTCAGGAGAGCAAGACGATTCGAGGCTCTTAGCGGAATGAGCCACTTAATCCTCAGATCAGTAAAAGAGGATTCGAGGCTCCGAGCCAGGTCCAGCGGACCGGGGAAGATCAGAAGATCTCGCCCCTTCTCATTCGACCACCATCCTGCACATTATCACATCCAAACCCCCCTCCTTCATCCCTCTTCATCCTCACCTCGCCCCGTCTCCTCACTAATCCCTAGCAGTTATTATAAAAAATCGCGAAGAGTCTAAAAAAAGTCTAAAAAATAAAATAACATATAACATTAACATCACGCTCATTCCACCATGCTAACCATCAATTCCTACCCCTACTACCCACCTTCCAATCATAAAAAATTGACCAAATCACAAAAAAAAGTAACTTATTCTAAAAATTAAGGGAGATTAACATTGATGACCCCCCGAAAACCATGTTGTTTGTTGACGACCTTAAACGTGACCTCAAAAACCTTGAAAACTAGATACGAGAAAAAAAGTTGTAAAAATGGAAAGAAACTAATCAAAGTTTAGGAACGTATTACATTATTAACTCCAACGCCCATGTTGGATGCTGATGACCTTAACCTTGACCCTAATGATCTTTAACTCAAAAATAGAGAAAAATGTTTGAAAATCAAAAGATTTTTAAAATCATCGAACAAATTACGTGACTCCGTCACCCACGTTGAATGTTGGCAGACGTAACCTTCGCCCCTATTGAACTTGAACTCGAAAAATTAAGAAAAAAAATACTAGATACGAGAAAAAAAGTTGTAAAAATCGAAAGAAACTAATCAAAGTTTAGGAACGTATTACAGTATTAACTCCAACGCTTGACCTGGCTCGGAGCCTCGAATCCTCTTTTACTGATCTGAGGATTAAGTGGCTCATTCCGCTAAGAGCCTCGAATCATCTTGCTCTCCTGAAATCTTTTCAGCTCTTGCTTCGAGAAGTTTCGGATCAGCTTTCATAATTTTTCCATTTCTTTGAAAATGTTTTGGTGAAAAGTTTTTTTTATAAAAATAATTGATTTCGAAATAGGCTAAGATTCTAAAAAAAAAAATGTAAAAGATTGTTGAGGAAAAGCTTTTATACATATTACGACAAACCAAGTTGGGTGTGTGTGACAATGAATGTTCCATTATAGCAAGGATCGCAGAGCTCGGCAATTCCCTAGTACGACAATCAACAGCCAACTGAACCACGATTTCTTCATCTCATTGGCTATATAACCATCAAATCTTCCTACCCACAAAGCGAATTATTGATTTTACTTAAGACACATACCTCCCACCTCCACCCTTGCTCCAGGCCATCACACATCTCGTCGCTCCACTTCCGTCGCAATTTACTAACCATAGCTCAGCCGCCATAAACATCCACTCAAGCCACCAACCCACCACTTGAATCTAGCCCCCACTTCCCCCAAATAACTCACCATAGATCGTCCCCCTCACCAACCACCCACTCTACCACGCATCGTAGGTCTCCCATTGCGTCATGCTCTCAAAAGACGAATCCTTGCAGTTCTTGATATGGTTATTCAAACTATCACCTTGCATGAACAATATATATATATACCCATTGTTGTAAAGATGTATCGTGCAAGTTCCCTCGTTGTTGGCGAATATTTTATGTAGTGCATTAACAGGAGATAACGAATTCAACACATGCTGTCTCGAGTCAAACAAAGGCACATTGCATATATACATACCAGTGTGTCTCTTTAAATTATCGCTTCTACCAAATGTTGTATCATAGTTTGTACACGATAGTGATTTAGAAGTCGGTCCTTTTAAACATGTGCTTTTTTTCATGTTCACGAGCAAGGTGGCTTTTGCTGAAGATCTTTCGACAATAGCAACACTGTTTTACATGCGATTTTCCGGCAGTGGGAGAAGGTACATTCATAGAGGTAAGCTGTACAGCAGACTTCGTACAATCATTGGTTTGCGCCATCTTCACGAAAAAAACGAAGTCCTTTCCACAGTGGCAACATGTGTATCTACTTGGCCTAGCTATTGCACTATATACTTACCAACACATTTCATCAGTGATATTTAAGCGTTTTATGCCTCTCTTCAATCAGATATTCTATCTAGTTCCTTAATCACATTACCATGCAATTATATCTTCAACAGTTTCTTACAGATAAGTTCTTCGCTCAGCTTGAACTCATGGTCACACTTAAAACCGACAACTGACCACTACCCAACCGATCCCTCATAACACTGCCCCCATCCTGCTCCGCAAATGACTCCTAATGACCCCTAAATGACCTGTAACTGACCCCTGAATGACATCTAATGACCTCTTCTGCTCTTCAAATTAACCCTAAATGACCCCTTTGGCACCTAATGACACATATATGACCCCTAAATAACACCTAATATCCCATAAATGACCCCTAAATGATTCCTAGTGACACTTAATGACCCCGAAATGACCCATTTTAATAACTGCTAATGATCCCTAAATGGTTCCTAATTAACCCTAATGACCCATGAATGACTTCTAAATTGCGCTTAATTGTGGATCTTGTGGAGCGATTGTACAGCATGTGGAGCAGATTGTGGAATGTGCGGAGCAGATCGCGAAACAGATTGCAGGACTTGTGGAGCTGATTACGGAGCATGCAGAGCGGATTGCGGAGCTGATTACAGAGCATGCGGAGTAGTGCGGAGTGGGTTGCGGAGAGTTCGGAGCATGCAGAGCGGATTGCGAAGTATATGGTAGAAGGTCTTTTATGGGCACAAGTTAGGCTCTTTACTGTACGACAAGCTATTGGTATATGCTCATTCAATCGATTTAGCCATCAGGCGAATTACCGAAACTCATATTCGTTTTATACCAATTCCATTTCGAAAATCTATAATATTCATACAATTGGAAATGTAATTTTTCCAATAATGGGCATACCCACATGCATGATAAAGGACTTCAGCTAACTGCATGACTTAAAAATTCGATAATATTTATTTTAAAATGTTAAGTTCTCGAATTTGATAATATTAATTTTTTTATTTAATTTGTATAAGTACATACAGTACAAATGACACATTATACAATACCTTTTTAATTATATGTATTAAATTCTGTGCATTTTAGATTTTATTTTCATTTTGGCAAGGTGGGTAATAACCACTCCACTGTAATGTAACTGGCCATGGTTTATCTAGTGTAGAAGCTAGCCAAGACGATCTACCTTTCATGTCAGCTGCTGTCAATCTAAGCCTTTTAGCTGACCCCCAAAACCTCTTATAATATACCTGTATGCAAGCCCTATGATGCCATGTTGACATTGATCCAATCATATTGCACCAATAAGACATTGTGCGGGCATCGACCAGACAAACACCGAGTTTCCACATGATTGCAGCTGGTCAATCACGAGCAGGCACTGAGACATAACGTGCAGGAGTCAGTCTGTAGGAGTTAGTCTCTCTATCAATCTTTCAAAATATTTCCATCGATCAGTACGGCATGCTTTGCAATCTGCTCCGCATGCTCCGAACGTTCTGCAATCCACTCCGCATGTTCTGCATGCTCCGTAATCCGCTCCGCAATCTGCTCTGCACGCTTAACAATATGCTCCACATACTCTGAAATCCGCCCCATAATCTACTCCACATGCTCCACAACCGCTCTACAATCGCTCCACCTGATCACAATGACGGGTCATTTAGAAATCATTCATGGGTCATTAGGAATCATTTATAGGTAATTTAGGGTTCATAAAGGATTAATTTGGGGTCATTTAATGATCATTTAGAGACAATCAGGAATCATTTAGGGGTCATTTAGAAGTAATTTAGAGGACAATATGTGTCATTTAGGGATCATTATGGGTCATTAGGAGCCATAAGGATTATTTAGATATCAATTGCAAGATATCATTATGTGTCATCAGGGGACAGTTACAGGTAATTTAGGGGTAACATGCAGAGCAGAAGAGATCATTAGGGGCCCTTCAGGGGGCAATTACAGGTAATTTAGGGATCATTTGCGGAGCAGAAGTGGTTTTTTGCGGAGCAGGAGGTGTCATTTGTTAAGAAGGGAGTCATTTGCTAAGAAGGGGTAATTTGCTAAGAAGGGTCATTTGCTAAGAAGGGGGTCATTCAGGGGTCATTATGAGTCATTTAGGCGTCATTGTGTGTCATTTAGGGGTCATTAGGATTTAAGGGGTAATTTGCGGAGCAGGAGGGTTTAGCCTTGTGAGGGGTCGGTTGGGAAGTAGTTAGTTGTCTGCTTTAAGTGTAGTCATGAGTCCAAGCTGAGTAAAGAACTTATTTGAAAGAAACTGTTGAAGATATAACTGCATGGTAATGTGATCAAAAAACTAAATGAAATGTCTGGTTGAATGGAGGCATAAAAATACTTACATCTCACAGATGAAATGTGTTAGTAAGTATTAGTGTAATAGCTAGGACAAGTAGATACACATGTTGTCACTGTGGAAATAACTTTTTTTTTCCGTTAAGTAGGTGCAAGGCAATAATTGTACGAAGTTTACTTTACAGCTTACATATATGAATGCACAATCCCCTATGCCAGAAAATCACATGGGAAACAGTGTTATTATTATCGAAAGATCTTCAGCAAAAGCTACCTTGCTCGTCGACATGAAAAAAGCAAATGTTTAAATAACCGACCTTCAAATCATCTTTTACCAACTGTGATACGACATTTGGTAGAAGCTATAATTTAAAATGACACACTAGTGTGTATAAATGTAATGTGGCTTTGCTTGACTCGAGACAGCATGTGGTGACGTCGTTATCTCCTGTTCATCTACTACATAAAATGTGTGCCATTTTAAAATTCTTCCAAAATTTTGTGGCACATTATTATAATTTTTTTTACCAAATTTCATAAACTTTGATATTTTTCCCTAACTAATTGTGTCGGTATGTTAGGAAAGTTTTGGCCAACGTTTATTTAGTCCAATTTTATGGTAGTTGTGTTATTTCAGAAATGTTGTTTCAGTCATGTATTCATATACTGTCAGTTAGTATAGAGTTAACTCCACTGCCAAGCCTGGCTGGAAGCTGGTTACTTGCTGTAGACTTTTCAGCTTGTAACAGGATGTTAGTTGCTACACTCACAGTCCTGAAGGCATGGGACATCTTTCCGTGTACCTTGTCTGCGATACTTGCAAGAAGTAAAACGCACGTAATTCTTACTGTAGAACAGTTGTGCATAGTTGTGGATCATTTGCGGTGTTCCTAGTGTTCTCTAATAATGAACTAAATTTTGTCACCTTTGTTCCCATGCCGCAATTTTGTATCCTTCCTCCGCTGTCAACCGATTTTTTCTGGACTCTCTGCACAGACGCGGTCGCGACATGATGTGTTCGTCGTGTGCTCCCGTTTTCGGGGAGGCTGCCGCAGGCAGATGATTCCCCTGCAGCAGTTCATTTAGTTTTACTTGCGTCATTTAGAGTAGTGCAGAGTTAGTAGTAATAATGTAGGATATTCAATATTTATGATTTATACTCAATCATCCAACAAAGTTTCATCTCTTCCCTCCGAGATGGGCGAGTAGAGAATCAGTCTTTCTCCAGTAGTACGTGCCATGTTTTATTGACTCTGGAACAAATAATTAATTTTCGCGATTATATTTATTTGTGTGCCCCAGAGGGCGAAGTTTTAACTCAATTTTATCGATGTTCTAATCGAATTTTCACACGAAGTATTATTCGATGTTTTAATTAAAGTTTTCAACTATTTAAGCTTTCAAGAATTTATTTCGTTTAAGAACTACTTGCCCGGCGTCTCTTTATTTTCCGTCCGGAGCAAGGTTTTATTATTTCTGGTTGCACGACTTCGCCTGGAGGAGTATCAGATAATCGCTAGCTTCAAGAACATTTTTGGTTATTCCTGTTATCATATAGACCAAATCAACACGTTACCACATCTCTACGTAACTACGTCATAATTGCTTGAACTTATTTCTTATTACGTTTGTGACGTAAAATATGAATAAAATATTTGTCAGGTATAAATTTTAAAAGGAGAAACATTTCCCAATTAAAAGAAAATCTGTATTGATAATTAAAGTTAAATCGTTTGTAAGGGTGCGATCCTGGATTTTCAAGGCTTCCAGGGACATAAGCATTTCACGAATTAATTTATGTTTATACCACAATTATTTCATTAAATTTTTAATCAATGAGCTAATTGTTTTATCTACAAATTTAATTTGTTTAATTAAAGGATTTATTTTAAAACTTCAATTTTATACTATTTTCATCTGTTAGATTTATGTCTAGCTCTGGACAATTAAAAACTAATTTAAAATATATAATTAGTTCAAATATTAGTATAATAATTTTCTAGGTAAAATGCAGGTGTCCCATTTGCCTATTCAAGCTTCCAAACAATTAATCAATTATTTATTATACCATAGCTGCTTAATAGTGTCTGGAATTATGGTAGCAGAAGAACATTACAATTTTTACTTAAGTGTACACATTATAGTGTGTTGTCACTAAAGAAAATATTGATTTTATAATATATTTAATGGGCACTGTATTTTGATTGTTTATGCACCAGACACCGAGGATATTTCTGCTACTTCGAACTTGGTTGATGTTTATTGATTTAAAAAGAAAATAATGTGCTAACTCGTTCTCAAGCTTTGATTAAGTATTACATATTCTTGAAAGCAAAAATTTTCTTAACAACCGTGCTACACACCACGGTACAAATGTTTCGCAGATTAAGAGGGAACTTGCACGATGAAGCGTTACGTTAATAGGTATATGCAGTTTATGCAAGGTGATACTTTGAAGAACCACATCAAGAAATATTAATGTCAAAAAGTACATACATAGTTAAGTTAAACAAATATTTTTGTAATAGCAAAAATGTGTAAGCATAATATACCCCAATTATATTCTTTGTTCAGAATTCAAATATTCAATCAGTTAAACGTAATATACATAAAAATATACGAAAGTCAGAAAAACACCTATTTCATTTAAACATATATATCAACAAATTTAATTGGTCAAACCACGAGAATTTAAATAATTACTTTAACAGACCAGTGTTTAATTTAACCATGGTTGGTTTGAAACAACAAAATAAAATAAATGATAAAAAAACTTTTAAAACCAACCATTTTATTTATAAATGCACTAAAAAGTGAAAAATAGTTACAATAGTTACACAATTTGTAGAACTTGTAAGATGTGGTTGAACAGCAGTAATAAATTTTACTTCAAATTAATATGTTAGTATCAATTTATATTTAGTATATAAAAGCTTGGCGCAATGTAGACTGTATACCTCATTTTCGTAAGCTTAGTAAGCACATATCTTGCGCAAGGCTCTTAACTATTCATAATATAATATAGAACGTATATCACATTTGCGTAAGCATAGGAAGAACATATAGTGCGTAATGTTTTTGAATATTCACGCCAAACTTTTATATACTAAATATAAATTGATACAGACACAGTAATTTGTAGTAAAGTTTATTATGGCTCTCGACCACACCTTAAAAGTTCTAAAATTGTGTAACTATTATAATTATATTTTTCTCTTTTTAGTGCTTTTATAAATAAAAAGTGTGTTTTAAAAGTTTGTTTTTACATTTATTTTTGTTTTCACTTTTTAGTCTCCAACCATGTGTTTGACGAATATGGCTTTCCCTTGCTAAGAAAGATCCTCATGACGTATCGTGATCGACCAGCAGTTCGCTTTCATTCCGATACGGAACATTCTGTAGGAGCAAAATTATAATAATATTTTTCCGAACCATTTGCTGCTACAAAAAAAAAGCACTCGTACAACACCATTGACACTTCTAATCTCAATTTGACTGTTACTCGATTCTGTAAAACAAACTCGATACGACGTTTACTGCATGTAGTTGTAGAGTTCCTATGGCCACCTTCCAGCTCCATCATCAGAGCAGCTCAGTGTGATACCTTCACATTGTATTGTAATGGGAACTACACATGTATGCGGAATTCCAGCTCGATTGGATAACGGGGAAGTGGTTTAAAATCGACTTACAAGATTTCACCCAAACGTACAAACAAACAAACTAACTAACTAACTAACAAGGCAAGTTAAATAAAAACTTGTAATAAATGTCTACTTTAGTTATCTGGTTCTTCAGATAAAATCTTTTCTCAGTATAAAACAATTCGTACCAAAAAAATGACAGAACTTATTTTTACAGAACGTTATACCAATATTACTGCCAGTGTTTACGTAAAAATGTGTGCACTTGTGGACATATATATATATATATATTCGATTGTTTAATGAGAAAGTGTTTAATAACCTCCAATGAGCTTTATTTAAATATATATATATATATATATATATATATATATATATATATATATATTCTCTTACATTATTCGTATCCATTATACTGCCATGTGCAAACTCAAGAATGCTTACTCGAATTGCTCACAGTAAGAACGGAAGTATTTTCATAATCTTAAAGTCTCATTATGTGTGTAGAATTTTTGTTGTTATTTTCAGTATTGCAGTTTGTCGTGTATCTATATTTTTGTCGTGTTTACTTTTTCAGTATGATTTTTCGTGTACATTGAAAAGTATATAACTTGTTACCCATGTTTTGTTTTTATTTTAGCTATTATTTGTGTTGTTTCCTTTTTTATTGTCCTACTTCGTCATCTGAGGTTAGTTTTTTTTTTTTTTTTTGCTTGTTTCAGTTTCTCTGTCTATTTTGGTGTGTTTAATTATTTCCTATAATGTTATTCATTAACTAGGGAGGAACTAATATTTTATTTATTTTAGTTCGCTGTGGTTGTTTTTTATCTCATTTCTTGTCCAATTTGTTGCCTTTGGCTTGTTGGTCCATCTCTTATTGACTGCTAGGTTCTTCTTTGTCTACTGGATTTTTGTCCGTTTTCAGACTTTTTTTTTTGCAGTTTCTTTCTTTTGTTCTGCGGCTTATTTTCAGCAATGGATACAGTCAATTTAGATATTTGTAGACAAGTAATTCCGTGTCGGTATACAGCCACTCTAGAATGTTCCCATTCGTAAGTAGGGCCTGGAAAAATTCTGGGTTTCACTGGCATGTGGTTTAGACTGCACAGTTATCTTTGAACTTAAGCCTTAGCTGTTCGTTCACTTGGTGCTGCCCAACGAAAAGCCTGTTTTACCCTCGACAAAGTTAGCTCGTGATTATGTCCCTATTATGTTATAGGCTTGTTATGCTGAATCAAGAGTTCGGCAAAATGTGCCTGATAAACTGTGATCCAATTCCGAACGAAACTAAAAATTACACAGCGTCTGAAGTCCAGCGTGTTCTCAAACAAACTCGAGAGTTATTATTGTCCTTGCACACAAATTAACTTAACATTTACAGTCTAAAATATTTATCAAACGGATACGAATAGGACGCCAGAAAATGTTTTTTTTTTCATGCAAAACTGAGAGTTTGAGACAAAAAATAAAAATAAAACGTAGCATGAAAGGATTGGCATAAAATAACTGGCGAAAGAGAAACGAAAGGCCCACTGCACAGTCTTTAAGAGTCAATTATCAACACAAATGAATTTATATATACGCAACGCACTGAGCACAAGCACTGAATAAATGCTTTGATAGTTAAAGCAACGAATCAATTAGCAAGGATCTTGCCAATACAGTTATAAGCTACGTTTACCAGCCTCCGAAATTTTCGCCCTGTAAATTGACAGTATTTTTTTAACTTGAAAATATCTTTCAGCAACTCCATGGACATATAAAGAATTCAAGGCCTCTCTCTCGCCCGATATTTAATCAGGCTGGCAGGGAAGTGTGGCTCTCTCGAGAGAAACATCGATGCTCCCTCGTGAGATGCTGAAGGATTTCCTCGCTTAATTGGCGCGCCAACGTATTATGAATACGACCTGTCTAGAGGCGCTCCTGAATCTGTCGTAACGGAGGTTCGCTGGGTTATAACCGGTTGATAAAAAAAAGAGCATTTCTCACAATGACAGCAGCTCGTTAGCACTTTCTCGAAGAAACGCGATATTTGTATAAGATTTTCACCGGTAATACTGATTAGTTTTCCAAAAATCACGCCTTGGCCACTAATTAAAATGAACAAGACCATCGATATTGCAGAAGAGAAACGTGTTCGGTGTGTCTTGGTCTCCCTATTAAAAAAATTCGTTTCACTTTCGTGAATAAAACTTCCTTTTCCTAGTAATGGATTTTTATACAGTATTACCTGAAGACGTTTACTTTCACTCCAAATTTAATTGGATCACAAATTTCTACTGTGCTCTATTCACTTCATGGGCGAATAGTGAATAGCTATTCCCAAATTTGACAGATTGTACATTAATTCGTTTATAATTAAACATACATGACAGTGATTTTTTTGCAGAGTAGCATAAAAATCTTACAGCTGAAAACATTATTAAAAAAAATTGAGTTTGGCTGTGTTGGGGACACGGCCATTTGTTTTGCGTGAATACGTCTACGTTGACGCGCTCGGGCGCCTTGATGTTTATTTTACATTACCCGGACCGCTTCACTCGATCATATGGGGTTTTATGGGTATCACTAGATTGCTTTTGAGATGCTCTTTCCATCCGTATACAATTTTTGTATTTCGACTTGGCTTTTTGATGAGTATAGGCCGACATTGTGGTAAGTTTTCCTAATTTTTTACATTAAACGCATACAATTTCACCATAACCACGCCACACAAATATTTTTATACACGCTATCCATTGATCTTGACGAAAGCTGTCGATTGAAACTAAACGAGCGTCGTAGCTTCTCCTAGTCAAAAGTTATTCTACGTGGAAGTTATGAGACGCGGCGAAACGAACTAAAAATTGTGCCCCCCTCCCCCCCATCGCCAACCACCTTTTTTCCTTCTCAAAGTCCTCACTCGGCGTAGCATATAATTTGATCCTTTGGCAATCGAGTGGTGTGATTGAATTTTTGATATAGATGATAGATTCGTAGCTGCAACGCCAAACTGTATCCCTCGATTTTGTTATCATCGAATTTTCTGAATTGCCTCCCACTTTGGTTGCAAAATTAAAAACGTATTCACCTCAAAAAGTGGAAAACATTTGTGCAAAAAAATAGTTTTCATAAACTTCGAAGCGTATTGCTGTTATGGGGACTGAATGATACCGTTTCAACGAGGCCTGCGTGTTGGCAGAGGAGCTACGTATTAGCGTGACGTAATTCTCATTTCTTTGGTCAAAATTGGGAAATAATGTCTTCCGTAGACATGAGCCAATAATGAAAAGAACACTTCACATATGCAAACTATGAATTAAATCTTTACAAGCGGACGTTACTCCTGCTGCATATCACTGTCTCTAGAAATTATACCTTCACCTCGATATAGTCCATTAATGGTTACTTCCTATTTTTATGAAGGTGTGATAAACATACACTTTAGGCCTATTACTTCGCCTCATGCAAACAAAGCTTAAGGCCACAACCTCCCATTTCTACATCTTTTGCAAGAATTAATTTTTTGAACTCAAACGGGAGCCGATATTGTAAAATCCTCTTACAATTTTGTTGCAAATTGTTTTTTTTGTGTATTCTAATTTTTCAACGCAATAAACTGTAAAAGTTAACTAATTACTAAATAAACCAAATTTTCCTTAGTTAATTAATTGTATAAAAGGGTACAGTTTTTTGTATTGAAAAAAATTAGATTTTAAAATAAAAACAATTTGTAACAAAATTATAAGAGGATTTCACAATATCTGCTCCTGTTTGGGTTCAAAAAATTAATTCTCGCAGAATCTGTAGAAATGGGAGATCGGGGCCTTAACAAAGTTAGGAACTTACACTAAAAGTACAGTACAACGCACTGGATGTGTGCTCACTTAGTTTAATAATATATTGCATGAGAACTACTTCTTACTAGGAATTACCAACAAGCGTATTTCCTCTCTTTTTTTGTTAGTATTAATTATAAATAAAAAAATGTAGGTAAAATATGAGTATAAGTTTGATGTAAAGAAAAATAAGATACCTTTATATTGACAGATGTATTAAGCGCTTGTGATGCATGAAATATTTAGGAAACATCCAAACACGTCATACAATGGGTTAATTTTTCAAAATTTTCATTATAAAAGTATGAAGGTATCATGAATAGACTATACAAATGATAATATGCATGAAGAAATGAATTATTTGTTAGACTCATTTTGAGAAAGTGCAAACTTTCGAGCACCAAAGGTTTTCAGCTGATTCTCGCCGTATTCGGGGGAAAACATCCACTATAAGTTATGATTAAATTTTAAAACGTAAGTTCACTCACGTGCCTTTCCTCATTACGGCTCAGTTAGAAATTGCATTATGAGTTAGCGGTGCAAAGCGGGGAACTTATCCCTTCCCTCAGGCGTGGTGTTTATCCCTTCGGGGATGTTCATAGGCGTGGGACGTCGAGAGGAGAATGGAGAGTGGTTAAGATGTGGGTGGCTGTTAACATCAAGATGTTGAGAGCCGATAAAGGCGGAGTGAGGTGAGTATGGAGCAGCGCCGGAATATAAGGGCGGGGGAAACGTAAGATCGCCGTGAAAACTCGCCGACCAGCGGTATCGTCCGGCACGATCACCACACGCGAAAATACGGGAGCGACCCTTCCGGGAATCGAACCCGGTTAGCCTACGTGGGAGGCGAGTAGTCTAACTACTACACCACCGCGGTCCCACGTTGATCGGAGAGGATTTGTCCATATAGGCTGTTCACGGTAAAATGAGCACTTTTGAAAGCCCTGCTTAAGATCTACTTGTATGCACGTTGCGTATTCTTCCGCCATATGTAAAATTTACATTGCCATGGGCCTTATCGCTTTATTAATGCGTCGGTCAAGTAAAACTGTGAAATTATTTGGAAAGTTAATATTTTACAAATCTGCTCATTTTCACACTTCGATGCATTAAAAAAAAAGAAAGTTAAATAAATAATTAAATTTATCACAAATGGCTATCTAACACTTTTAATTCAACGTTAATATATGGAACTACTTGCCATCAATCGTTGCCAACGTTACTGGGCGGTGTGACTCAGTGTGCCCGTTAAAATATATCCAGGTAGGAGTAGTGACTTTTTCTAAGGTTGATTTAAAAAGTGCTCACTTTATCGTGAACAGCCTATATAGAGAATACGCATGATAGATTGGCAATGGCTACTCACCATGTTGAAACATATAGCAGACTTTTTGCCAATAGCAGTATCAAAAATTACATGGACAGAATTTGAGTTTAGGACAGTCTTTATCTAAGTAAGTGTCTTTAGAGATTGAACACTTCCCCATGCCTAGTTTTAATGCCACTAGAATAAAAAGTTTGTCAAAATAATTTATTGTTATCGAAGCGCGAGTCTTTTGGGAATTGGCGGACGGTGCTCTTAACACTTTTCTTGCCAGTGCCGCCATTTTGCTAGCATGTGAGGCTGAAGCTCGTGTCACTAGTGGCTGTTCCATTTCTGCATACTTGAGTACTATTTGGCGAAGCGTGGCACTTGCCTGAATTAACGCAGCTTTGTGACGTAGCACCCACCTGGCGGCTGATTTCGGACACATCACGCCGCAGTGTTCGCTCGAAGAGTAACCGTTATAGTTCGTTGACCAACGATATTTTAACGAGCTTGATGACGCTGACTCTTACACACTTTCCCTTCGTTTACGACGTGTTCGGCTGTTTCATAAACACGTCATGTATTACACGCGTTTCATTCTTGGGTTAGCAAGAAAATGCCTTATTATTTGTTAAATTGAACTTTTGCCTATATTTTACGCATATATTATAATATTTTATTTATAGTTAATATAAAAGAAAAATAAATAAATGTAAAATATTATTAAAGTGAGTGCGCACGAATTCGGTGCGCTGTCTCTTTGGTGTCGTTTTCTGGAATCGGTTAAGCTTTATTTGCATGAGGCGGAGGAATATCCTGGAAGTAGAACTTTAGCAGGGCTTGAAAAACAAATTGGAAGTAACTATGAATGTAGTGCATCCTTCTTCGGCTGTGTGTACCTTCTCTACGTGACCTCGGTGCAAGAAGTTGACACATTGACTGTTTAGTACAGATAAAAGTGAGTCGCACGTACTCACGACTACACGAACATCAATTATGTTGATCTCTGCACTCCCGTTTACAGCCATCCTATTGGTTTGCACGGCAGTAGACATGTTTACTGTGCTGAGCAATGTCTATTTCTGGGTGGCTCTTTGCCAATAACACACTGAATTGAAAGTGTCACAATCGAATGCTCTTTCCTACGTAGAATAATACACAATCCTTCCTCTTCAAATGAGTAAAATTTATAACTTTCGAGTCTTAACGACGTAATATCATACTGCATGAGACATTATGAACACTGCTTGCGAAGTAGCATTTCTTTTTCCGTGTTTTAAAAGAATGCGGACTTCGTAATGCTACCTTAAAAGTCCACATAACTCAGTTAAATTCATCCGACTTAATATAACATCAACAGTACTCAACATGTTTAATTGGAGAGTTTCTTATCTCCTGTGCTGGGTTGTTCCAGAAGCCACAAACATACATGGAAAGGGGTTGAAAGTGATGATTTCGTATATATGTATAAATACATTTACATAGATTATGCTCTTTGTCTTGTATGGAAAACTATCCCCATTTTATTTATATATATAATGAATTATTTATTATGTTTTAAATAATATGTTGTACACAATTTTGCTCCTGCTCTAAAATTTGATCGCGGTAACATTTTTGCCTTGTTTTCTCTCATAATCTGTGCATGAGGCGAAACGCTTACCATGAAGAATGAGTTAGTTTTCGGTCTTCTTTTAAATTTTTCCGGTCACTAATAATAATTCGGCTTTTTTATAAACTAAACGTCTGTAATTCGCATGAACGCGAAATCAAGCAAATCATCCACATACAAGAAACAGGTTACGGTATCTTAAATTGCTATGTCCATCCGAAAAAATAAATTTATGCCGTGGAGGTGAGTGAACCTAAATAAATTCCATTTTTCAGTGACTTGCAGGTAGACTTTGTAGTCCTCTTATACAATCCAAGTAATGCAATTTATTCATTTGTTATTGCGACAGGGAGATTTTGAAACCAACTGCGTGTGTTTCAAATTTTTTTCACTGCTTTAATAATAACCAAAGTTTTCCAAACAGTGGCAAAAAATAAAAGAATGAGAAGAATTAATTATATCTCTGAACATAAATGTGATGCGTACGTCCAACTATATGGATTCCTGCCTTTCATTGCCAATTCTTTTTTTTTTAGGTGTGTAGTCACGCTTGCACCACAAAACCAATGCGGAATGAAGACTGTGATTGATATTGCTGACCAGCTTTTTACGAGCTTGAAGTGTGGTCGAATCCGAAAATGGCTTTGCCACATGTGACGATAGTATTTGATCGGATGACGTTTTCAGCTGTTTGCTGACATGTAAATTCGCCTCTTTTACAACAGTCGCACTGAAACAAATACCCAGACAGAAAATGTTCCAACGCTGTCAACACGATACCCATATGCAGAGAAGTTGACGCGCTAGAAATGTTATCTTTTTTTTTCAGGAACATGGCACGACACTAGTGACTATGGTAACAGATGCACGTTTACACGTGGGAAACATGAACAGTGAGGTTTTTGTAGATAAGTTGACTAATGCGTGGAATAATCAACACCTGTAAAAATATTAGCTTTTATTAGTTGTATGGAAATTACATTTTGTCGGCTCACCACCAATACCACCACCACGGTACAGAAACGCCCTTGGCCCACCACACACACTCATATAGACACACACACGCAGAGGGACTCGGTAACACAGATATTCCTTAATCTTCCCCAATCACCACCGTCAAAATATCAGTCTCACATCTTCAAGTACCCACTCTTGGTAATCGGGTTGATTACCTACAATTATCGAGTACTATTCACTGTTATTAATCACCCATATAGGCTTCATGCATACGGATCCTTATTAGCACAGAAATTATTATCCCTTTTATTTTTCTCTTTTGAACCAAAGGCCGCTGTGGTTCTTTTGATGCGAGCTTACTCATTCTCCGATTGGCTGACCGGGGCCGCGGTGGTGCAGCGGTCAGACTACTCGTCTCCTACCAAGGCGAACCGAGTTAGATTCCAGCGGGGTTTCTCTAGGGTTTTCGCATGTGGGAATCGTGCCGGCCGATGCATCTGGTCTGTGGGTTTTCTCAAGGATCTCCTGTTCCCCCCCCCTTACATTACGGCGCTGCTCCATACTCACTTCGTTTGTCTCCTCGACTCTCGGGACCTCGATGTCAATAGCCGCCCAGATCTCACCACTCCACTCTGATCGGATATGCGAGGTTCTGATAACGGGCCTTATGTCTGACTGGCTACTGCAAGCTGGGAACATTCCCAATTGGCTGGGCTGCAGGCTGGTGAGTAGTTTACCTTACACTGATTGGCGGACAGCGTTCCAACATTTTGCTGGCCTGTGTGTGCGGCTGGAGTTCGCGAAACAGGAGGCTGTTTCACCTCTGTATTCTTAAACACTCTGTGACCTCGACATTTTTTCAGAAATTAATACAACAAAAGAAATAATGTGAAAGCATCACGTGCAAAAATGTTGAAAAAAGTAGCCTCGAACCATAGCAGAAATTCATGAATAGACAATTAACGCCAGAATATGTAAAGGACCATGAAGTCTAGCTGTTCACCATAAAATGAGCACTTTTGAACTCAACCTCAGAAAAAAGTCACTGCCCCTACCTGCACATATTTCAACGATCGGCCTGAGTAACATACGCCCAGTAAAGTTGGTAACTATGTATGGGAGTAGTTCCGTATCCTAACGTCGAATAAAAAGTGGTAGGTGGCCATTTATGATAACATAAATATTTTATTTCGCTTTATGTTTAATTTTGAATGTATCGATGTGTAAAAATGAGCAGATTAGTTAGATATTTACTTTTCAAATAATTTCACACTTTCATTTGACCGACGCATGAGTAAAGTGATGTGGCCCACGACAATGTTAATCGTACTTAAGGCGGAAGAATGCACAACGTGCTTATAAGTAGATTTTGAGCAGGGCTTTCAAAATCGCTCATTTTACCATTAATGGCCTATAATCGTAAATGAATGAGCGACGTTCACGTACTTTAATTTATTGTTCATCCAAAGTTTTTGTAAGTGTATAATAATTATGGTACACTATAATGGTACAATTAATCATTATCAAGTTCTATACCATGAACAGCAGAAGGGCGGAGCTAAAAACAACTCTATGATAAGCCTTAACACAGTTCTCAATATTTTATAAAAATTCTTTAAAGGACTTCAAAAGGGCTAAAAAAGAAAGCCCGGAACCAAATTTCGCGTTCCTCCAACGAAAGGTGCAGTCTAGCATGGAATCGCCTTGAACTATCACTGCAGGAGTATAGACTATTCACCGTAAGATGAGCACTTTTGAAAGCTGTGCTTAAGAACTACTTGCATGCATGTTGTGTATGCTCCCACCTTGTTTAAGATTAGCATTGTCGTGGGTCTCTTTGCTTTATTCATGTGTCGGTCAAGTGAAACTGTGAAATTATCTGAAAAGTAAATATCTAACAAATCTTTTAATTTAGACTTCGATGCATTAAAAAAAAAAAACAACAGAAAGCAAAAAATAATAATTTAAGCTATCGAAAATGGTTACGTAACATTTTTTTTCGACGTTAAGAGAAGGATCTTCTTCCGCCCATCGTTACCAACTTTACTGGGAGTATGTCACTCAGGGCGCCCGTTGAAGTATATGCAGGTAGGACTGTAACTTTTTTCTAACGTTGATTTCAAAAGTGCTCATTTTATCATGAACATCCCTCAGTAATTACACTGCTTTTGATGTTTTCAGTAACACTGTCCTGTTTGTTCAGTGTACACAGGACACGGCCGTCTTCTTTAAAGGCCGGTTTCTTATCAGCTGAGCGTCATAAATGTACTGGCGAATTACTACGTACAATTTAAAGTTACGATAGTTAAGGAACAGGGTTTACTAGCATGCGTGTTCGTTTGACTATTTTTAAAAATATGGTATTTATGACTGTTTCATTTTGACATGCTTTGTTCTTGTGGGTTTCTTAAAAGAAGTGGAACAATGCAGATATATTCGCGTGTGTTCAGTCTTTAAGGAGGGAAAATAATTTCTCATGGTAGCCCAGGACGAGGTACACTGGCGTGTAAACTTCGGAGGTTTAAATAATTAACATAGGAACAGAATTCAAATCACAAATTTGAAGTGACGGAACCACCACGACGAATCACATCCAACCTGCTTCAAGCAGTAATTTTCATTGTAATACTGCGCAATATTATTCGCAGTGGTACGGGAATTTCTGCAGACAGTTTGAAGCTTCAAGAACTAGCAAACCTCTTTCCGCTTAAACTAAAAAATTTCGTTAGAATTTTAAATGACTCCTTCTAGTACAGAAACGATTATGCTTTGCCTATTAAAGTTTTGAAACTTCGTTTTGTGTTAGAAAATGACAGGAATTGCATTAAACGAGAATTTTAAGTTATTAATTCAACAGACTTGACTGTATTCTAATTCTCAAGTCGCCAATGAAGCAGAGCTACTGTTTCTTATTTCGCCGTAATATCAGAAGTGTTTTTTTTTATTTGCCATAAAATGAAGTATATATTTAGGCATAAATGTAATGGCGACCTAAGCAAAAATTTGTTTCAGTATTGAATAGTTATTTCTTTGGAACTTATACTGCTGGACTTATTCTTATGCATAGAATTGGAAAGTATACAACAAAATGTATTCATGGAATCTGGGAGTAGATTTATTTTATTTAGAACATGCATGTGGATAATATTTTTACTGAGAATTTTATATTCGATACTATCTAGTGAGATGAGACATGGGGATTGTGGTAGGATGGGAAAAAAATCCGTTAAATACATTAATATGCATGTCTCATTATATTAACAAACAAGTAATCTAGTTAGTCAACAGCAATTTACGCGTAGAATTATAAATAAGCTTATGTCAGAAGCAGGTTTATAAAACTATAATAACTTGACACTTGTCGTAAACAAAAGAAACAACTTAGTAATCTGTGTTTTAATAAGTTGTTAGCGGAAGATGATTATTTCCTCTGCAGAGTTTCGAAACATAAGTCATGGACACTTGGGCAATTGAAATCTACATTCTTAAGTAAGTTTATAAATAATGAATACCTTTGGTGGATAAGCAATTTGAAATTTCATCGTATTGTAATTATTTCTCGAGATAGTTATCTAAATATTTTTATCAATACGAAAGGCGAAGAAATTTCAACGGAAAATTGGAGAAGCTAAGGAGAAGGTGTTTGTGGTCACAGAAATAAAAGAAGTGTAGCTATAGGACACGGAGTAGTTGAATAAGTACACTTTTGAATTCAAACTTTCAAAAATGTACCTTCCCCCTAGATTCATATATTTTGACGCGTACACTGACTTGGCCTACGCTCAGTTAAGTTGGTAACAACGGACGGAAAGTAGTTCCATGTCCTGACGCTGAATTAAAATTGTTAGGTTAATATCTGCGGATACTGAAATTATTAATTTTTCTTTCTGTTATTATTAATACACCTAAGTGCAATAATGACACATTTGTAAAATATGTACTTTATCATAATTTCACAGGTTCATTTGACCGCTGCATGAATAACGTGATCTGCCCCATGGCAATGTTAATATTTCATATGGCGGAATAATACTCTGTGCACTTAAAAAATTGTTACAATTTTTTCAGTAGGCTACGGAAAATTAAACCATTTCCTTGAGACTGGTTTATTTACATTAACACAATATTCCTTTAATTAAAAAAAAATGTTACAACAACATAGGTTTGCTGTTAAAAATGTTTTCTTTATACGTTTTGGTTTTATGGCGAGATTATCTTCCTTTATAGCAAAACAAATTGACATTCTTTGAGCTGTTTTTGTTCACAGTATAGAAACATTACTTCTATCCAAAGGTAGAGGTTGTAAGCTGTAAAATTTAATTAAATATTTCATCTACTACACACCCCTACCCATAATAAAAACTTGCGTGTGTTCACGTTTACAAAGTAGCCTCAGAACCTTGCTTTTTAATTTTGTCTTAGATTTTGATTAAGTGTATACGTAAAACAAACTATTAACATATTAGTCTGAGTTCACTTAACGAGGCAGAGTGAAATGCAATCTTCACCTTTAATTTAATTTTTGTAGCTGTTTATTTCTTTGATCTATTTTATGTGCTTGGAGTAAAATAATATTATGCGTCGGTGTGACTAGTTGCTATGTACAGTACAAAAAAATTTGTAAAAGGAAGAATTAATTCTCCATTTTGTGCTTCGAAGAGGTCTGATTTTAAGAACTAACTGTTCGTAGAATTGAATATTATTATTATTATTCAGGTTTACTTTTTTGAAGCAATGGCATTTGTAGACGTAATGTGCAGAACAAGTAATTATAATTTGGCTGCCCGAAGAGGCCTTTACCATTCTACATAGGTTCTGTGTAATTTTAAAGATTACTGCAAGAAATTATTTAATCCTACCGAAGATGATGGTAAAACTACATTACAAGAATATGCGGGTAATACAAAATTTTGCCTTTGCTTCTAAATAATCGTTTGCACAATTAATGGTAATCGCATTTATTAAATTTAAATAGTATTACTTATAATTGACACAGAGAATACCTGATTATGAATATAAGATCTAAAAAGCCTGACATTACTACTAACAAAAAATATTTCCTAAGCTAAGGAGTAAGACTTAAAGCTTGAGCATCTAAAACATTCAGTAAATTCACAATTATCATCTATTGAATGAACCAAATTAAATACTGTGGTTCTAATTTGCAAACGTGCTTTTATATTCGGTGTACCTTGTTTTTTTTTTTAGATTGTAGGAAAGGAATACTTGATAGATTCTATGTCTGTTGTGTGAAGTACTTGTGTTCTATTGAAGTTAGAATTTTTCGCTATTAGTAAAATGCATGATTTCTTAGTTCACGATCAAGTTTGTTCTTTTGGGTAGTGTATAAGCCAGCTTTATGGTATGATGCATAGTTCAAATGGGATGTATATTCGTTTGTCGAATGATTAACTTTGCAATAATACAGTTTGTCCCAGGAGTGCATATATTGCATGCTCATTTAAGCTCCTGTAAATACTTGCATAAACTTCCGTTGCAACACCGTTTTACTCAGATAGTAGCAAGTGTGGTACACCCAACCCATGTTGAGCTTACCCCACTCAATGTTTAGCGAAATTAAAGTTTTGCTGTCGTTCACTGTAGTTTTCAGTACGTAATTGCTGTCCCGACGCAAACATTCATAAACAATTATATTTTGCAGTGCAGTTACGAAACTGCAACTGAGAAAATGTACAGTACTGCTGCAGATGTTTAGTATAATTTTCGAGTGCAGTGATTCTAAAGATCACTAATCTCAATTATTCCCAAGAAGCGACATACTCCTGCCCGTTTTATTACGTTATATAAGCTTCCTATCAGAAGTATTTTAACACAAACTGACAAAGTGGTCGTTTGGTGTAGGACGTTAGACTAATAACAAGGGGGGGTTTAAGTCTCGAAGCCGTACTAGTTATTTTTTTTTGTGTAAATACAAGTTAATTTTTAAATATTTGTTACTTTTCTCTTACTTACTAATCACGGTTGTTCTTCAGAGCACAAATTTTATTTTCAGTGAAACGGATGTTATCACAAAGACGTTCGCTGACCTTTTGTAACGACAAGGCAACGTTATCATAGTCATTACTATATAGACAAAACAAAAATGATGCTTGTGACAAGCCTACTTTGCAGTGATTTCTTCGCGGTAACAAATCATGTGTTGCAGCAAAAAGAAAAAAAACCTTTCTTACGGTGTGTGCATACAAGCAGATCTTAAGCAAAGCTTTCAAAAGTGCTGAGTTTACCGTGGACTTTCTATAAGAATTATTTTCCAAATGCACGGTAATGCAAGATGTATTTTGGTATCGTTTTCATTGAATTACTTAGAATAAATTTTGCGCGTAGGAAAAAAATATTTAAGGGAAGTAACTGTTAAATATAAATGTACAGTACAGTTGCAGTAGAAATTACTACATTAATCATCAAGACGCGAGCCCAGGACGCAGATTTTGGAGATACAGCCATGTGATGAGAACGTGTTAATCATTTATCGTGGCAAAAATACAATTTTATCAGCTGTTTACTCTAAAGCGTTTATTAGAATGTGCATGAATTCGGAATTGTCATTGAGTATATAAGAAAGCATTGTGTTCTTAATAATGAGTTTAAAAATGGGTGTAAATTATATACATATTAATCACAAGTCCTTCAGTGTCATTACTGCCCACATACTACGAAAAATTGTTTGGCTCAATTTATGCTCTAATGAAGTTACATATACATTGTCAACCAAAATATTTCACTTTTGGCAAATACATATTTTTTATTAAGGCTTGGCAAGATATTTTAAATAGCATATCAAATGAAATATCAAGCGCAATGTTATTTTACTACTTTTCTTCATAGAAGCATATATATATTAAGTTTGTAAAGCGCAACGATAGATAATACGACACAAAATATCTATTTGTGATTGATTGAAATACACTGATGTAACAGGATGAACGTTATTTAGTAAAAATATCCTCAGATTCAAAAATATCTGCTGTACTACTTTTCCTTGTATATAATTACGCCATATTTCTTAATGCCTAATCCCACACAATTAACATTTAATTCCTTTGATTGCAATATATTTAATGCATAAATTTGGAATTTTGTGTAATTTTTAGGAGTCTGGCAAAAGCCTATAATTGATGAGCGAATCACTAGAAACTACGTAAAAAAATTATTATGCATGATTTAAAACACAAGTAACAGGTGAAAATTCATTTGTCAATTAAATATCAGGATTTATTCGATGAGAAATCACTTTCACCTTTTAACACAACTCTGTAACCAGGGTCATAACTATTCAGAATGCAGACGTTGAGCCCAAACAGCATAGTCTCCACATTTTTCCTTGTCAATTCATATCAAATGTCGATACAAATGCAAGCAAACACGTTCATCACCGTTTACTATGTGACTTCGACAGCATCGCAATGGGCGAGTCAATGGTGGGGACATTCCCGGAAAATAAAAATTTGGCTACCTCATATTTTAGCCTATGATTTTAACTGACACGCCAGCAGACATTCTCGCAATAAATTTGGCAGTTATTTAAAAAAAAAAAATAATCACAAGCTTGGACGTCTTATTATTTTGTAACGTTGAATTTGTGGATCTCGAATTTATTTAACTTAATACCTATTTATTTCTTACACATTGGCGTAATAATTAACATACAAATAGCATAGTTACGTTACTAAACAATTTCACTGCCGCACATGATCGACGCATGGATAGTCATTCGGCCCATTGCAATGTTTATTTTACGTACGGTTAAGGTTTATTCTACACATGTTAAGAACAAAACGAGATTTATTATGGGGAATTTTGGTATAGGGAAAATTTCTGCCGCTAGATCCGCAGTGTTTCAAAAGGTAACATTTAATTAGAATTTTTGCTAACTACACGAGTAATAAAAGATACATATTTTACTTAGTCACGAAGTTATTTTTATTTGATTTACGATCATTACAATCATTGTGGATTTTAACGTAGAAAATATATAAAATGTGGTACCTTGCGGACACTAGCGCTTACCTAGTGACGAAATTTTCCCTTTGCCAAACTTTAATCTTTGATCTTCCCAACCCTTAGTAAAAATAACCTTAGTATGGTATAGAAATACAAAGTATTCGGAGAAGCGGATCCTAATGTTTACAAAATTACTGAGTTAACCGCCAAAAGTCGGCACTGGGCTGGGAAACCCATCCAATCACTGAAGCTGTAGTCGATTACAACAACGTTGGGCCGTTACTGATTAGTTGACTATATCAAATCACGAAACATTTTCACGTGCACAGTTCTGACCAGGGGTGAAGAAAACGCTGTTTCCACTGAAGACAATTTCGTTTTCGAAAAAAGATATGTCTTCGTAGCTTTCTCGCCGGATCAGTTACTAAACATGAAATTTTCGGCTGAGTTTGGATTCCTTTTGCAGACTTGAGCAAGAAATAAAATCAGCAGGTAGAAGGGAAGATATTCAATTGTTCGTAAGTAACCAAGTTCATGACAGAACTGACTTTTCACTTTGCCAGCTGCCAAATAAACATATTTCTGTGATTTTAGTTTACGTACGGATTTTCAGCCTAACATTCAGATAAATGAGCTCGCCAATTTTTCCGCCCTATGCCTATTGTAACGCGATGATGAAAGGAATACAATAATAATTATTAAAATTTTATTTGTTCCAGCTGACAAAACTTATTCGCCAGGGAAAAACGTTTATTACTGGTTTATCAATACATTTAAAACAATCGAACAACCACTTTACTGTGAGTTGAAAACTGGAAATTTCACACAACTAGCAGTTGTGTGAAAAAAATATTATACAGGGCGCTTAATTTTAAAATGAAATTCCACAGAGGCAGTCATCGATGAACAATTGACGGTGGCTTGGGTATGCAGAAGACTGTGAAATCTAACGTCTTCACTTTTACATTCGCGGAAATTTCTGGTGTCTGACGATGGCAAATAAATCGTTGTTGACATCTAATCCCCACGTGCAGTACCAGCATATAAAGCTTTCCACAAGAGGAAAGTTTATTTCGAAACACCTGCTGCCGTTTGGCAAAGCAATTCGTGGCCAACTGGTTGAATGTTTTGTTTAATACCTTTGTAGGAGGAATCAGTAAAGGATTAAAATAGCAGATTCCATTCGAAAATCTGGTATTTATTGATAACCAGGGAATTATTTGCAGCGCGAACAGGTTTATTTGGGGATCCCGGAAAGAGTGGAATTAAGGAACGGAAACTCATGTTTGCAGCGTCGACAATTTATTGGCGGTAAAGCTTATTGTAGACTGCAGTATTTCGTATCGCTGCTAGCTTTGAGGTTAAACCTGTGATCGGAGTGAGGTTTATGGCTTGTTTTGACTCGAGCCTTTTAAACGACACCGCTAAACCGCTTTCATTTGCCTACCTCCTCCCCCTTTACTCTTTCCCAAAGATTGTACAAGTCACATCGATTTAGTATCGATGTCACGCTGTCTAAACACTTGCTTTATTTGTGTGTCTGCTCTGTTTGGTTAACAGCGATTCACAATTTTCTGCTATCTGCATGAATAAACGAGGGGCCAAACATTGTATTTGTGCGTCTTTTCACTGTTACAATGCTTTATTGTACTCATACTAAATTTCTTTACTTTGAGTTACTAAGATCTACAAACTGAAAATAAATAATGATCTGTGAGGAACAAAACTATATTTTAAGTCATGTCTATATAAATTATTGTAATTAATAATAAGGGAAATATTTAAAATTTCACGATTCTGCGAGAAAATAACATTTTATTAGAGACGTAAGTGGTATTAATAATAAAATTTGTTATAACTCTCACATTCGCTACTTTTTGTGATTTTCACAACAGTTTACGTGTGATTAAATGGTCGCCATATATTGTTTTTTTTTTTTGTCAGCGTTATTTATGACTACCCGATGTTATCTCCTTCCATTTTACTGCCAGTATATTAAACTTCTGGAACATATTTCGCTGTTTCCTAAGTAACGGGCATAACCTCATGAGCTTCGAGGTAACAATAATCAAATATAACAGGCGGAAAGTACGATTACCACAAGCTTTTAGGTTACGTTATTACATCCCACCCTCAAAATAAGTTTTACGAGAGTAACCTCATCCCTTTCTGAAGTTTTATGAGAAAGCAGCTTCTCTAAGGTAACGTCATTGAAAGTCGACCTTTCCCACAGCAGAAAATGCTTACGAAGAGTAGTGCAGTCCGTGTTGCATATTCTGTGAGGCAAATACTGCAAACATAACGATATTGACAATCTAGAGTAACCTATGAAATCATTATTAAAGGAGAAATTGCTCCAGTGCTGTTTATCATCGACTCAACGTAAAACAAAATATCGTTCTCAGTAATAACGTATCACTCAACACAATTCAGAGTTGTTAACAGTATAAGGAAAACCTCAGCACATGGTGGTGTGCTATAAAAACCCTAGATGCATGCCTTTAAGTTAGTAATGCCTGAAAATAACTCTTACACATTACTGAAAAATTAAGTATAAGAATAATTTAAAGTGATGTGTTTCGAATTAATATCAAGATTAAATATTTTCCAGGTGTGCACAACTATCGTATTTTTTAATACAATGATTGATGGTAACTGGAGAGTTTTATACACGCCGCTCTAATTTTACATATCCTTTACTCGGCTTTTAATCCTTTTCGTGTATTCCAACATCTTTTGCTGCAGGGATTCACCAGGCAGAATAAATGAGCTAAACGACAAGGAAATGTTTAATTTCCATAACGTTCCTCTAAAACTACACGGTAGGAGACTGCCTCGGCAACATAATTAAAATATAAATAAGCAGATTGCGCTTAGATAAGTATACTGAAACAGCGAGTCTAGGCGTTCAAGACACCTTTGTAGCTAGCATACATTGTTAGAAAGAGACATCACGAAGGGCTTAGTAGAAAACATTTTTTAGTGGTTACAGGATGAATACTCACCAACTTTAACTTCCTCCAAGCTCCTCTCTATTTCCTCGTTTATTGCAGATGTCACTGTATCTATTAATTGTCTTGTCATTCCCTTCAGACCTTCCCTTCGAAGTGTACTTTAATAACTCATGGCAAACTGGCCGTAAAAAAAATACAGTTCCAATCGGCTAAGCTTTGAGAATGGGAAATGACGAGCAAACTATGTTTGAGACGCGAAACAACCCGGCCCCTTCTCCCTCTTTCTGTTTGGGCCAGCCTTAAATGCTATCTGCAGGTGGTTTTCGGGAGCAATACATAATCTTTATTCTCTTTCGCTTGTCGGGTTGAAACTCTGAAGATTGCAATTATTACCGGGCCAGCTCGGCGTGGAAGAAATAAAGGCGTTTTATTTGACAGGATAACGGCGCTACAGAAGAGGAAAGGAAAAATAGGTCATATTTTTTCCTCTTGAGTTTCGGAGCTTTAGCGTGGTATTCATACCGTGACGTCACTCAGTTGACGGGCGGGCGACTGGTATTGACAGCTTGGCTTTATCCGTCCCCTCCACCTTTTTCCATCCTCTTCAACATCGTCCTCCGCCGACAGGAATTTGTATTCTATAATTGCTCACTGGGTAGGGGGGGGGGGGGGAGATTCTCGCGCTCCAGGAGGAATTTGGCAGGAACGACGCGACTTTCCCATGTTATGCAGTACGCACTTAAGAGGATTCATCACCACTCTTGAAACTATGCACTTTGTGCTCGCACAATCTCTGTTATTCTCTGTTATTAAGCGCATCATGTTTCATGCTCAAACATTTTGTCCCTGCCAGTATCTGTGGAACGTAAGTGAAATACGAGAAGATACGTTCCGGATTTATAGTGGACAGTAGTATGATTTACAAATGTTATAGTAAATATATGTGACATTGTATCATGACGTCAATTATGAGTATTCGGTTATTTGTGAATTTCCAGATTGCAAAATAGCTCCTTCAAATTTTCATTATGTGTGTTATTACAATTTTTTTTGTTGAACTCGAATTTTTAGCCTGTTTTCCCTCCGAAGGAAAGATAGACTTATTAGAAGGCTTGTCTGTAGGTGTATCCCTCCCTAAAAACTTTTGAATCCGTAAACTGAATTTCGCCAAATTCGGTCACATATAGTAGGCTACTTAGTATGGACATTAGACTTTAAACATTCTCACCCACGCCATGGCACTATTTCATATCTCCGGAACCACTAACCAATTCAAACCAAATTTCGTATTTTGACAGTTCGTCATGTAAATATTTAATGTATAGAGGCATATTGTTATTGGTTTGCCATTTTCGAAGTTAGCACTACGAAAAAATAAAGGCTTTACATCTACTCAATACATTCCCACCAAATGTGGCAAGTAATTAGTATTATGGTAGTCCATTAAAACATATTTGAATTAATTGATGAGATTATTATTTTCAACATGGCGGCCAGATAAATATTTTAAGTTAATTCGGTATATATATATATATATATATATATATATATATATAATACAATTTGACCAATTTCAACCAAACCTGGTATGATGAAAGTATTGTTATGATGGGTACTAGCGTGAACCTGCCTTTAAACCAACATACTCGCTGAACGCACCGTAGGTAGACATCGCAGTATTTAGGACAATTTGCAAACACCCACGGCGAAGGAATGCCAATACGACGCTAGCCCCGAGGACACATCAACACGAGCCTCTGGAAACAAAACAAGCTCTCAGCAGTTTCGCCATAAGGCGGAAGGTAAACCAAGACAATTTTATAATACAGAATCGTTAATAAAATCATGTCGCACCCGGAAAAGCTGTCTGTCTGCAGCCAGCCACCGAGACGAGGAGATACTGCGCTAGACACAGCGCCGTCTTGCACGACCTCCGCTTCCTATATGAAGACCAGCCTACAGCGACGACACAGCAGTAGGCGAGCGTGCAGATATGGACATTAATACTAAATGAATATGTGGCACCAATCAAACGTAATATCCCTCCGCGCGTTACAGTAAATGTAATTCTACCACATTGTTGCAATCCAGATGTAACTCAAAATATAACCATTGTATACTTTGTATTTTGTGCGTAGTAATTTTCTAACTCCCAGTCTAAAATACTAAATACTCAATGTATGGTTTGCAAATATAAATATAACAAACCATAACAGTATCATTTATAAACATAAAATATGCTAATCATAACATATTTTGTCCACCATTTTGTAAAATGACACCAAATGAAAAAAGAATTCAGTGTAATATCTCGAGAAGCACTCAACCCATCCCCACTGAACTGGGCAAGCAATACATACTGTATAAACAATTTTGATTGTAATGTTTCAGTTATGATACCAACCCAACTTTTTATGCTGGCAGAGGCCTACATTACAATCATAAATTTTTTTCCGTTTTGTAAGATAAGGCCACTTTTATGCCATACCTTGAGGGACAATCAACCGGTTTACACAAAATTAAGCTAACCATTATTATTAGTATTGTATAACATGTAAACGACTATGTTTTAAGTGGCGAGACACTTATTTTAAAAACAATGGAAATAAAACATATTTTAACACATAATATATTTATTTTGTCTAAGTCTTATAGCAGGGCCCACATCATAAAAGTTATTCGCCTTCACATGTAGAGGAAAGTAAGCTATAGGGGGCCACGCCAGCAGCCCCCCCCCCCCAAATGGAACATTGGTTTCTTGGGGGGTGTTTTCCAACCAAGTAGGCTAATTACTTAAATTGGCTTAAGTACTAGTTTCTTTTCTTCTTTTTTTTCGTATTTCCATATACTTTCTCAGCAGATAGCGTCTCAAGACCTCGTTGTTAACAGCCGCCCAAATGTTTTTACTCAACTCTGCAGAAGAATCTTTCATTCTTAATAACATAACTTGGTTGCTTCCCTTAACGTTGTTGCTATAGGAACTTTTGAGAAAGTAATTAGTGCCAAGGTGCTTCACACCTTAATGGACGATTGGTGTAACGTACATCCATATCCGATGCGAAGAAACATGATTAGGGCCGCAGAAGAAGAGGAGAGAGAAAAACTCGTAACTTCTTACTGATGGGCATCTTCAACATTATGTCTGCCAAACAATGAGCTACAAAATAGTGTAAGCAGCCGCGCCAGAACTTTTTTTTACCTACGAACAATATCTTAGCTCGCTCCGTAAGTTCATCAGACATGAAGTGTAGTGAATTCGTAACATATTTACAAGAGAATAAAGTTATCTTTTCAAATAAACACATATCAATTAATTCATATGGGAAGTAAATCACTTTACAGTTATTTCAACTTCTTCGTACTAATTTAACTCACTTGTTGACTTATACCAGGAATAATCATACAGAAGAGTACAAAAGATGCCCGTTGCAATACCGAATAACACAATGAAAAACCGCCCCTACAGCACATTCGTACTTCAAACGATTTATTTCCCACTATTAAAAACAAAACGCAACATATAACACGCAACAAAATCCTCTGTACATTAAGGATGGTAAAACAACTCGAGATATCCATAGATATGCATGTCTCCAGTCGTACCAACCAACTTTCGATTCAACCAAATCTGATCTAGCTCAAACTTCATCTTCTTACGCGAAGACAGCGACCCCTTGCCAGTTCATATTACCAATTTTTCGATAGCGTTTCTCCTTCCGTATAGGTTACAGTTGAGCCCCTCTTCAGGCCTCTCGCTTTGGATAAAACAATTTACATAGCCATGGTTATTCCTTAAAGCCTATCAGAACGTATTCTAAGTTTCTGCTAAACCCACGAGCTTTCGCAGACAAAATGGCGGACATCCTTGTAATATACCCAAGCCGTTTATATTCCTTTACATTAAAATTATGCATTCCATTAAACGCAGTTTTGTACAAATGATACTTAGTGTTTGTATAAATAATAATACCTACATACACAGAATAATTAACTCTCATAGTAAGACAAGAAATACAACACCATAAGTACGAAATACGCAAGACTGTAGCAGTACACACCTGAATGTATGTGTATATATGTAGACATCTGTATGTATACATATATAGAGAGAGCTTATCGTACGAAGGTTGGTCTTATGGCGTTTATATTGGTGAGCTTCGACCTCCGTGGACTCCCTTAGTTGCATGCCGTCTTAGGCGTTAGGGGTTTCGAGTACATGTTCTGGGTAAGATAGGGGTATAACATTGTATGAGTCTCTACTGTTCATCCCACATGGAAAATAAAAGCCAATAAAATCTTTGTAGACAAGGATTTTTATTATTAAGCTTATTAAGTATAATATTGAAATTGATCGCTGATTATGTATTTATGAAAGGCGTAAACGTTCGTTATAGAAACTACGAGAGTTATTTGTTTAGGTATTGATATATATATATATATTGATATATATATATATATATATATATATATATTGATATATAATATATATATATATATATATATATATATATCAGGACTTATTCCTTACATCGTTTGTGGAGCAAAATATGTCATATACATGTAGGCCCTATTCCTAATATCTGCAGAGTTATTCGAAACATTTGAATAATGACGAATAAACTAATAACCCTTTCGGAAGTAGATCCAGTGATGTATGACCAGACCATATTGTTTACAGTTGAGCGTCACAATTGCATCTAACACTCATACAAGTGATGTTCAAAAATTGTTTCCGTCTATTTCCAAACACTTTGCCGCACGCTTATGAACCGCGCGTGTTACTCTACGTAGCTGCACAGCTGTCTTTGATTTCTCTAGCGACATGCATGACACGCGCAAGTAGTTCCTCACGTGTTTGTGCATTCCTTTTGTAAACAATATCCTTCATCCATCCCCCTACGCAATAATCTAGGCATTTCCAATGTTTCGAATTACTCTGTAAATATTGGGAATAAAACTCACATTTAGGCTATATGACATATTTTACTCCAAATGATATTAGGAATAAGACATGTGAGTGGCATTAATTCCTCGTGAATCTTCCTGTATATAATTTTTTACCTAAAAGAAGTACTCGGGAACCTAAATAAATGAATACGTCGTTAAAAACATTGATTCGTCGTAGATTTTAGGATAGGTCTACTCCTACGGCTAGCATTTAATTGCATCTGCATTCCTGTCGTAGGTTGTTCACGGTAAACTGCGCACTTTTGAAAGTCTTGCTTAATATAGTCTATTCACGGTTTCTTCGAAAGTTTTGAAACGAACCTTTAAAGGATCGCCCCAGGCGTAACATGTCAACATTTAATTAACTTGTGTACCAAACATATATAAAACAGTGATTAACTTTAAAGTACTGTATTATTGAATAAATGAAACTTTAATTTAGTGTCTTATATAATGTGTGATATTTAAATGAATTAAAAACAGTGAGAGTAGCGATGTGTTGGCAATGGCTGGTAAGAAATCGTTCACAGATAAATATTGTTTTATCCTTGTTTTTAGGTATGCTATTTGTAAATTAAACGTTGCCTATTGATATATTTTAATTTCTAAGTAACAATTATTACAGTTAAATATATCAGCACAAATTACCGTGCGTAAACCCTGGTGACATGGTGTTTTTCTTTTCGTCCGAGGAAGAAAATTCGATAGGCAGAGTGGAGCTTGTCGCGCTCTCGCTCTCTCTCTCTCTCTATCTCTCTCTCTCTCTCTCTCGCTCTGTCTCTGGAAGTTTCGCAACACCTGTAGTAGCAGGGAAATAATAATATTTTCAATTTTAGTATATTTCATACTTATTACAACAAACATAAGGTTTTTGAATTTGTAATTTAAAACTGAAACTAGATTTTATTGTTTCAATACGTATTATAATAAACTATGATGTGATGGCGGGAAGGTTACAAATCCGAAGTTGGCAGAAGTGGCGACTGGCGACGGCTATATGATATGACATGTTTCTGAACGAAGTTTCAAGTTCGTACTCGTGTTTTTTAAACCTACCTAGGCAAGTTACGATGTTGTGATAAATATGTTTTTCTACAGCAGGAATAAATGTGCTGTAAAGTGCGTCGTGACCACTGTGTGTGTGAAAAAGTATTGTTTCCATTTCGTTAAGTTGGACTAGCGCGTGTGTGTGTGTGCGAGCGCGCGTGCGTGATTGCAAATAACGGACGTGTGAAATTTATACGTTTTAATCGCGAACTGTTTTAATACGAATTTAATTGTTTGAAAGTCACGTCTATTTATCACATCATTGTAACCTTCACCTAGGTGTTTGAAACACAATTGTGCAACATGCTTACGTTTCTGTGATTTGAATATTTGTTATAGCCCCAACAAAATACTAATCCCAGGCAGATACATGAATATAAATAATGAAATATGAGAGCAATAAAAGTTACAGTAATCCTATTTGTGTGCATGTTCACCACTATATTTTAAGTTTGTCCTTGCTACGTACAATAAATAAGCGACACGAGTTGCGAGCTTGAATTTACTGTGTCTTTTCGTTGGACTGGTTGCCCCTTCGTTTTAAGTTTTATTCCAACTGAGGTCGTTCTTTTAACGAAACAACCCCAACACATATCTATAACAAGAGGTTAAATAGGACAGTTCCTTCCCCGCAGTTCTAGTAGAGTTAAACACAGTCGCGGTAAAATATTAAAGTGCATTATGTGTAATGTGGCATGTCGTGTATAACAAATATACCAACAATATAAAATAATAATCGTAAGAACTATCGTCAACATAGACATTGTTAAAAAATAAAAAATCTGACGTTGATATGGTTATAGGCCTAAATTGTGGACATTCTTATGAAATGGTTTTTGAAATATGATTATATTCTTTGAACAGCTGAAAACAGTAAACGAGCGTTAGACAGTTAAAACGTAGTCACATGGCAGTGTTTAAGTTCACATGTAGCAGGAGGATATTTAATCGGTACCAAATAGTAGAACTTTAGCAGGGCTTCACACTTTAGTGTGAAGTAACCGTGAATGGCCTATATCTACTTCTATGCACTTTGTGTATTCTTTGGTTGTATTCAAAATGAACATTCACATGGGCCAGGTCACCTGATAGCTTTGTTCATTAGTCGGTCACGTGAACCCTAAATTAATAGAAAAGTAAATATTTTACAAGTTTGCTAATTTTTACAATTATATGAGTACACAAAAAAAAAAAGCACAGAGAGAAAGATATCAGTTCGATATTTACAAATGTTTACTAAACTCTGTTAAATCGCCGCTAAGACATGGAACTACTTTCCCTCCGTCGTGGCAATGACATTTTTCAAACGTTGATTTCAGAAATACTCAAGAATCGCGAAGAGCCTGTAAATGCGTACTACCTGCCAGTTGTGAGTTGGTTTATCTGCATTCCATACTTTCTTTTGATGAGTTATGTATTTTGTAATGCTATTGAGACTGGCATACGTCTTGCTATATCGACGGGTAAAACATAGGTATCGTGTAAGGCCGGCATATGATCCTGTCATTATTAGTACTAAAATTTGGTGCAAATATTTATGTAAAAGGCTTAAAAATTGTCGTTTAACGTTCGTAATTGGTGATGTTGGTGTGTGTGTGTGTATATATATATATATATATATATATATATATATATATATATATATAAACACATACATATGTATACATACACACATACATATGTATACATACACGCACTAGCGTCCCTCCCCGGCCTCGCTCGGGCGCGATTTACAAATATGGCGTTGTTTAGGTTTACAGCAAGTACATACTTACACTAAAACTAACTATAGGAGGATTAATACTGTGTTGTTGATAAAGTCTTCGAAATTGAACCCCTTCTTTAAATCAGATTTTATAAGACAAAAATGTTTACTGTGGGTCATTCTTGAAAGATAAACATATGCTGTCGTAGACTTTTTTGTAGACCTTTTTGAGATGTACAATTCCGTAGTACATTAGTTTGGTGTATCACTTATGGTTTAGTTAGCGTAAGCCATTTAAGTGCCCGAAATTAAAATTATTGAAAAAAATAAAAGCACAAAGGAATTTTAGCAGATGGACTGCCGAATTTACGAGGGGGAGGATTCCTATTGGCTGAATTAGAATATTGAGTAGCTGCTGCCACCAGGAATTGAAGTCAGGACTTGCCGTGTAGAAAATAACGGTTACCTGATTACTGATGATGCTGGTGTGGATGTAAAGTATTGCGAAAATTAAAATGACCGATTAAAATATGCTGAAAGTTACGTAGACTAACATGAATCGTGTGGGGTTCGATCTCACGTTTCATCTTCCAAGGTTACCGTGCATAGACGCCAGGTGAGTTCGGAGGTAAATTGCCACTGAAATTACCTAAACCTAAGCAGTTTCGTCAGTTTTACGTCCCCGCATTGTACTTGTGCTCTTCGGAGCTGCCGTAATTTTGTGCTGTGCGCACTACAAACATAACTTGTCATCACTATGTAATTAGGCATTGATTCGCTTGTCATTTCTATTATTCTTTATTGATTATTATTTCTCTTTTTTATTAAATTCATTACTGCACACTGCCATTGTCATTTTATACCTGTTTAAGCACTAGTAATGATTGTAAATAAACCCGCTGTCACCACCGGGAATCGTACTCGGACCTAGCGGCGATGCCGGGCTCCAGTTTTGCGCCATGGGCTGTAGCACTGCGGGGTTGTATTACTTCTCAATCCGCAGGCTCAGGTGAAGCACCCGGTGTGTATATGCCTGTTTACACACACATACATATACAGGATGGATTGTAAATGGCGAATCACCTCGCTGCCCGGCCATGCTAGCCAGGCCAAAAACAAGACGTATGAGCATAGGAACCACCCCTTTGTCAGAAAGAGTACGGGTGTACATCCCCTATGAATGTGAAGCTGAGGAACATGTTAGGTGTCAAAAAAGCAAAAACAATTTGAGATGGAACATTCAACTTCCGTATTCCGTTCACTCGCATGGATATACACGCATGGTGAACAAATGGGGACTGTCATCCAACTACGTCATTGGAAAACTGGGGTTTGCCAACCTCAGTATGCATGTAATTATGTAATTGTAGGAGATACGAAACGTATATAGGCAGAGTGATAATCGGCATGTTATAATTAACCACAATAGGTTTCTCTTTTTGAACACGCTCAGGCTAACCGTTTCTGCGATAAGAGCACGTAAAGTTTGAGCGCCGTGTTTAATGCCTACAGATAGGCAACCCGTTTACACCCACTTAGTGGCAATGCACAAAAACAATATCACTGTACAGCTTTGGTGATTTGCAACACACCCGACAATGGATGGCTTTGTAGGGGGAAGATGTACGCAATGGAGTAGTGCCCCCGCTAATTGTGCGTTAACAACAGTCGAATATACTATACAGTACTACTGCGACATGTACAGCACACTTGGCGAGTGTCGTGGTAATGCGAATGCCGCAGCGCGATTGTACGGAGAGAGGGTTTGTGATCGTCGTAACCCGACAGCGGATGTCATCAGAAGGCTGGATCAACGGGCACGAGAATCGGAGCAAATTATGTCTGGGCAGGGTGTAATTTGCGGATGGCAACCATATCGACGACCACCGCAGGTCGAAGAAAGAGTTTTTCAGATGTTCGCAAGGAATCCCCCGCCTTGAGTTCGCGCACTGCCGGACGGTGCCTGTGTGTGAGACATTTCCTCGTACTGACCATCTTGCATGACGATGGGCTCTACCCCTTTTGCTACAGTGCCATACATCATTTATAGAAATGAGATCGGTCTCGCCGCCTCGAGTACTTTCAAGGGATTCTGACATCACTTCAACATTCAAAATGACCCAGACTTCGTGGGTCACATTCTTTGGACGGACGAAGCACGGTTTACCTGCGAAGGCATATTTAATTGGCACAACAGCCACCATTGGCATCAAATCAATCCACATGTAACACGTTCCAGAGGATTTCAGGCACGATGTAGCATAAACGTGTGTTGCGGTGTTTTGGGCACTTGGTTAGTGGGGCCGTATATGTTGCCAGACACACTCACAGGACGGATTTATCCGGTGTTCCTTCGGGAGATTCTACCGGAGTTGTTGGAAGACATTCCACTGGTCGTTCGAAGAGTTATGTGGTACCAACATGAAGGGGCACCACCTCATTACATCGGAGCAGCTCGCCGGGAACTTGATCACTTCCGTCCGCAGTGGTGGATCGGTAGGGGAGGACCGGTATCCTGGCCACCCCGTGGTCACCGGACCTCAATCCCATGGACGTTTGTTGTGGGGATTCTTTAAGGAACTAGTGTACCGTGAACCTGTGGACAGCGTCGATTAATGCATTGCTCGACTGCATGCTGCTGTGATACATGTAAACAATGATCCTTGTGTGCGGTACAGGCGGCCATTCCACGATGTGTGTGCGCCTGCATTGAGATGGAGGTTGGTCAGTTTGAAAATCTGTTGCAATGAAACAATTAAAGTAAATAGTACGCATGTATTACACTGCCAACAACATTTTCCTATCAAATGCATGTACAAATGATAGAATGTATAAATAAACCGAGTGATATAGCTGAGTACTATGTAATTTTATTAACATTTACCAAATCATGTTTAATAATAAGGCAATATTTTGTACTACACTATTAAATACATTATCCTCCAGTGTACAGAAAAGAGCTGGTAAATATGCATCCAGAGGTGTCCATAAACGTTCGAATAAAACGTACGGGCGCATTAATTTACAAAAACGGATTTTTCGTAAAGTGTACACAGATTTCCATGAATTAATGGAACCACTCAGTTAATTACCTTCTTAGTTTTCCGACGTCCAGTGTTAAAGAAAAAATACAATGAACCAATTAGTTTCTTTACGTTATTTGGGTGTTCCACTGTGTATAAAGACGATATGTAAACAAGTTAAAATATTAATTTCTAGGCTTCTGGGCTTGAGCCGCGCCGTAGATTTCTTCTCCAACGTTTCGGCAGTCGTTGAAGCTGCCATTATCACGAAACAATACAGAGGACAGTCGAAGGAAGACGCTATTTCCTGATTGGCTGGGCTCTTCGGTCAATCACAGGCTGTCTTCCTCCTTATTGTCCGAGGTGGTTGGCCAATCCTTGAGAGGGTGTAGTCTACCCTGATTGGCTGGACTCTTTGGCCAATTGCAGTCCCTCTTCCTCCTGATTGGATGAGGTGGTCGGCCAATCCTGGCGAGTCTACACCCTCTCAGGGATTGGTCAACCACATCAGCCAATGAGGAGGAAGACAGCCTGTTACTGGCCGAAGAGCCGAGCCAATCAGGAAACAGCCCTCCAGAAATCAGAATATATAAGAACCTCTTCCTTCGACTGTCCTAACTGGTCACTCGAGATCGTGTTTTCGACGAGTGAGGACGTGTCTTCAAGGAGTGAGGAGTTCGGCCTGCCACTGTAGGTTTGTATAGCTTTCGCGACTTTTGAGTGTCTGCTCGTCGGCTGTTGGGTCTAAAAACCTAACAGCCATCTCGAGCCTAGCCCCTTGGGGGTCAGCGGCAACAGACTCTCTTGAAGCGAATAGGCATACTTAATTCTTTCTCCTTACCGTTGCTTTCCTAGTGCACTTCCCCCATTTTTTTTTGTCCTGGACGGGCGTAGCTCTGTGGAGGGGGTTGGGCCCCCAATGAATCCCACGATAATCATCGTCATGTAAAAAACACAGCACCCGGTGCAGAATTTTATGAACCCAACCTGAACAATAGGTATTCTGTTTTTTCGAGCCGGGAAGTTAATTCTAGTTTTCCCCTCTCTTCCTCAGACATGGAATTTGAATTCGAGCTTCAGGGTAGCAACCTGAAAAGGCGCAACTATTATGAAAACTCGGAGGATGCCAGAGCCGCTCTTCGTACCCAACTGAGCAAACGACAAGCAAAAGAAAACATTGAGTACGAACAGCAAACCCTGGTTGAGTCCAGGCAACAGGCACAATGTGCCCCTGGCACGGCACTGGACGTGCAGCCGAACATTCCGGTTCGAAACCGGTACGCAATTTTGAGGGAGCAAGTGGCTTCCACCTCGATCCCCGGCTCTTCAAGCCAACCACCAAACGTGAACCTGAACCTGCGCAACAATGCGAAACACAGAAAGCCAACTTTCCGCCTCGTGGTGCGTGACACAGGCAGGTACTCTTTCCTCGTTCGACAGCTCCGAACCATCCATCCCTCAGGCTTTACCATCAGCATGGCCAGGAACGGTCTACACATCGTTGCAACCGACCTGCAAAAATATGAGGCCGCGACAAACATGCTGAAAAACACTGGCGTTCCATACTTCACTTACAGTACAAATATCGATCCACCTCAGAAGGTCGTGTTTGATCTGTCGGCAGACACGGACCCTAATACCATCGCAGAGGAGCTCACACAGCGCGGGTACCAGGTGACTGAAGTGTATCAGTTTTAAGTACAGAAAACAAAACGATCTAGACCCCTCCCAATACCAGCTCGTACCACAGAACCGCTTCTGCGTCACTGCAGCAAAGAATGACTCTCTCGACCCTCTTATCTCTGTAACCCGGCTAAACATGACAATTGTTCATCCCCGCCAGTACCAGAGGAAGCTCAGTGACGTTGCTCAATGCAAGCTCTGCCAGGCCCTGGACCACACTAAGAATTACTGTAAACTGAACATAGTCTGCCCACACTGCACCGGGTCACACACTCTGGATGCCTGTCCCCAGATAGCTGCTGCACCTAAATGTGTAAACTGCAATGGTGACCACCTTGCCAACTCGAAAGATTGTCCCAAAGTAATCGCAATCGTACAGTAGCGACAGCAAACGGCCCTCAAAAAAATGCAATCTAGAATGCAACCCCAAATGGCAACGACGTCTGCCCCACACGTTCCAGCTAGGGATATCTCGCAATATCCTAAACTCCCTGATGCAAAATCTCTTCCCCCGCAAGCCTCCTACGCACAGGCAGCCAGAGGCCCCGTCCGCCACGCTTCAATCCCAACACACGCCACGCAGGTGCCACTAGACCACGAAACCTTACAGATGCCAACCGCCCCACCCCGCAGGCAAACCCCCGCACCTGCCACAACTCCGCCCCATCGACTTCTGGCGACCTGGGAAGCACCATGAATGACCTCGTGGACCTCATGAGGTTCCTAAAAGAGGCTATTTTCCGGGCCACTATGAGCCATTTCCGCGGCTACATGATAGTAGCAAACACCCACCCAGACCCACAAACCAAGTCCATGCTCCTCACGGAGGCGCTCATGACTTTTGAGGAGCAGATGCCCTAAATGGACCCACAATCCCTGCAAGCTTCCGGATCCCTATCCCTGTTGTACTGGAACAGTAACGGTATTTTCCCACAGCTTTATGAGTTGGAGCGAGTGCTGGAGACGTACGGGATAGAAATCGCGTTAATACAAGAAACTAGACTGAAACCACGTCGTCGTTTTGCCATTAAAAACTACACTACATACCGTACTGACAGATTACGAGCAGGCGGAGGTACCTTAATACTAGTTCATAACAAAATTCAACATCACGTAAATAAGGACCCCGACTGTGAAAACATAGAAACCACTACAATAATAATAAACACAAACTCCGGCCATATAACCGTCATCTCAGCATACCTAGCGCCCAGAGCGAAATTAAAAACCACGGATCTCGATAAATTAATAAACCAGCCCTACCCCTTCATAATTGCAGGCGACTTAAACGCAAAACATACCGACTGGCACAGTAGAATTAATAATGCTAGTGGTAACATAGTACAAAACCACGCGCAGCTCCACAGCTATATTATTCAGGCCCCCGACTCACCTACCTTCTTTCCTGCAAATCACAGACATAATCCGGATGTGCTTGACATAGTTATTACTAACCTACCAAATTTAATTACAGAACTTACAACCCTAACCGAACTAGACTCAGATCACATGCCAGTTCTATGCAAAATCAGCACAAAATCACTTCAACACCCAGAAACCATTTTAGCAAAAATCCCGGTAACTAACTGGAAAGGTTTTAAAACTGAACTGGCGGTAATCTTTACAGAACAACACTTAACGATTCGCGACAAAAATGGTATCGATCCAGCCATAGAAATCCTGGAAAATACTTTAAAAACCTAACTAGCAAATCATACAAAATTTTTGAACAGGTGAGAATTTTTTAAAGCAAAATTTCCCAGGCATAGACATGCTACTTGCCGAAAAAACGACAAGCTAGACATGTATTCCAACGAAACAGGACAGAATCAAACAAGCTGAAAAAACAATTAAAAATCAAATTAGAAACACAAAAAATAACAAAATGGGAAAATTTTGTTACCGAACTTTCAGACAACATAAACCATTTCTGGAGGATATCCAGAGTGCTCCGAGGTACTAGAAATAAAACTCAATCTACACCTATCCTTTCCCCAACAGGACTATCTTACGACCCCCAAACTAAAGCAGAAACTATAGCAAATTCTTTGGAAAATCAATTCACTCCGAATGAGGACCTCGGAGACATAAATTTTACCAGAGATGTAATAACAAACACACAGAAATTTCTAAATAGAAAACCAAAAAAGGAACCGGAATTAATAACTATGCCAGAATTAATAGCTACCATTAAAAACCTAGGCCCTAAAAAAGCGCCAGGCCCAGACAAAATAAACAACCAAACTATTAAAAACCTCCCATACGAAGCCCTCTGTCTTTTACTGGATATCCTAAACGCCATACTAAAATTCAACTACTTCCCACCTGCATGGAAATTGGCAAAAGTGATCACTATTCCTAAACCAGGCAAGGACCCACAATTACCTGTAAACCGGAGGCCCATATCGCTACTCAGCTCTGTAAGCAAAATTTTTGAAAGAATTCTCTTAGCTAGATTAAACTCACATGCAATTAAAAAACGCATTATTCCGCAAAGGCAGTTCGGTTTTAGGGCAGGCCACTCCACAACTCACGCTCTAACCACTTTTGTTACAGAAGTTATAAAAACTTCACGCATAAATAAACAATATTCAATAGCTGTATTCCTGGATGTGGTTAAAGCTTTCGACAAGGTTTGGATACCTGGCCTCATTCAAAAACTCATAAATTTTAAATTTCCCGATTGCTACATCCACCTCATAAATAACTACTTCTCCAACAGAAAATTCTTCGTAAATTTAGAAGGCGGAAACTCCTCCCACCGTCGCCTAACTGCAGGAGTACCTCAAGGCTCCGCAATATCTCCATTTTTATATAATATTTACACTGCCGATATCCCCAGCACTTACTGCACTCTACAGATGTATGCTGACGACACCCTCTTCTATTCAAAAGATAAACATATAAAATATGCATATTTGTTTGCACAGTGTCATCTAGACGAGCTGAGTCAGTGGTATAACCGATGGAAAATTAAAATTAATGCAGAAAAAAGTCAAGCACTCATTATCACGCGCAGGAAACAGCCAGAAATTAAACCATTAAAATACAATAATGTAGACATTCCCTACTCAGACACAGCTAAATATTTAGGCTTAACAATAGATAATAAATTAAAATGGTCCGCACACATAAACGAAACAAGGAAAAAAGCTCTAGGGAAAATCCCCTTAATTTACCCTCTACTAAAATCGCCTCGGCTTCCTAAACGGCTAAAACTTTTAATATATACCTCTCAAATCCGCTTAGCCATGATGTATGGAAATGAAGTATGGGGAACCGCGTCTAAAACATTAATTAAATCACTTCAAGTCATCCAGAACAAATATTGAAAAATAATCACAAATGCACCGCCGCGTACACGCATTTCCGACATTCACGACGCACTTAAAGTACCTTATTTAGGATAAATTCCATTCCCAAAACAATAAATTCTATGATAAATTATTAACACACCCAAACCCCGTACTAAAAAGGATAGGGCAGTACCAACCAGACACGCGTAACCACTTAAAAAGACCTAAAATGCCGAAATTAACACAGTAAACGAAACTGCAAATAACACATTAAAACCTCGGCAGAGCGAGGAAATTCTCTGATCAGTCCGGGACGGAAATTCACAAACTTTTAATAAAACTACTTCCCTGTGGCTGTTTCCAGTGAACTTCTCAATCCTCATCGGAGCTGCGCACATCTCCCCACCCCACCAAAACATAACAACACGCCTCCAGCATTTGCTCCTTCTCATTCAGCTGCAATTGAGCCTATTTTTCGCGCCGATTATTATAATTAACTTATTAATTTTCTCCATAATGGAAATATCTAAATTTAAAATCACTAATTACCATCTCACGCTTCACCCTACCATTTCGCAATCATGGCAAGCAGAACTCACGAACCTTGAAATTAACTTCACGGGACTCTTGGCTTAATTAATAACTTCATATATATATATATATATATATATATATATATATATATATATATATATATATATATATATTGCAGGCATATGGATTCTTCGAAACCATATGCCAGCTTTGTTAATATTTAATTTCACAAGACCTGTATTTTCAAAATTGATACCGTTACTGAAATACAAACTTGGGCACTCAGTTCAATGTTTGCCACCCACCTACCCCCCGTAGGCAGGGAAGGACAGGGTTAGGGAACCGCGGCTTTGCTGGTCTGACTGGCGGGCTGTCTGAGTTGCGCCGGGACGTGCAGGGCGTCCTGACCTCTGGGCTATGTGTTCTTTGCGGTCTGGTGAGGGAAACTTCCTCAGCCCGCAGAGAAATACAAATGCTGCAACCGTCTGGGTGGTATAAGGGCCCTCACAAGCTTCGGCAATGATGAGAGTGTCCTAATTGGTCAGGTATTGTTCACTGATGATGGCAGCTGCAACGACTTCCGAAACGTTGGAGAAGAAATCCACGACGCGGCTCAAACCCAGAAGCCTAGAAATTGACGACAATGGTCGCGAAAGCCTGCGAACTATTTTAGGTTCAAATATTATATACCTGAGCGAGATGTGAACACGTGTTAAAGACTTAGATGTCCATAACTATAACCACTCATCTACGACCATCACACACACTCTTGCAGTATAACGTTTGTATTTCTAATGCAGTCACATAAGCAACCTTTACAGTCTCTATTAAAGTTAGCGTATTTCAATTGATGCTAAATGTTACAGACACCTGATGCTACTTTCTGATGTTTGAACGAATAGGTCTAAGTTGCGTGGATAACTTAATTGCCACAGAAACGATAATAGTTCTGATTACAGTTGCGAAGAAAGCATCGTTCGGTCTCAACATTGTTTGTTCCCGAAACCCAAAGCTATAGGGAATACGGAGACTTTCCGTATTTGTATTTACGGGCTCATATAGGTTTTACGTAAGTACGGATTGCGTTTCCGTATATTTACTGTACGCTTCGGTAACATTTTCCGTTATACGGGCAATGTTAACATTGTTAGACATGTAGGATGTGAACTGCGTGTCAGATATGACCGCTAGTGGTCCCCCGGCCGCATGTGTTGCGATGCGCGTGTTGAAAGGGTTGCCTGTCTGCAGGCATGAAGACGGCGCTCAAAATTTACGTGCTCTTATCGCAGAAACGGTTAGCCTGAGGGAGTTCAAAGAAGTGAACCTTTTTTGTTAATTATGACATGCCGATCATTACTCTGCCTAGATATGTTTCTTATTTCCTACAGTTACATAATTACATGCATAATAAGGGTGGCAAACCCCAGTTTTCTAATTACGTAGTTGGTTGACAGTATCAATTTGTTCACCATGCTTGTATATCTATGCGAGTGAACGGAATACAGAAGTTGAATGTTCCATCTCAAATAATTTTTGCTTTATTGTCACCTAACATGTTCCTCATCTTTACTTTCGTGGGGGATTTACACCCTTACTCTTCCTGATAAAATAAGGGGGGGGGGGGGTTCCTATTCTCACACGTCTTGTTTTTGGCCTGGCTACCATGGGCCACGAGCTGATTCGCCATTTATAATCCATCCCGTATATATACTGTTCGCACCCCCAAATCACTCAAGTTTATTATCCAAGTTATCTTAATTCTGATTGGTCTAGCAAAAAACTAATTTGGTGTCAATTGCACAGAGTAGCCAATGAAAGCAGAAAACATCAAATTGGAATATTACGTTGAAGTGAAAACTGTTGGCACCATTGATGCTGTCCTGTTTCGTCCAGCAGGAAAAACCCTGGAATCTTTGCGAGCGTAGACAGCAACACTTTTTATAACCATTCTCCAGTTGCCGGTGGATATGCCCCATCCTCTCCGGCGTTCATTGATCGACAAGGAGCGGTGCAGGTTCCCCCTCCCCTACTCTTCTTTTTCGAGTCGTTTCTCTCTCGTTTTCTGAGCTGCTCCTAGTCGATCCTCTCGCTTCCTCGACTTCCAGGTGGATGGGCGGCCAGTCGGCCGTCGTCTGCTGTGCATCCTTCCCCGGAGCGAAACCCGGTCAACTTGCGCCTCGTCTGCGGGGAATCGTTTCCTGGGCGGCGAGCGGGGGTGGGGAAAAATAGTCCATTCTCGAATACTCCTAATTTTTCTGAAGCTCTGCTAAAGATCTGCCTTCAGACTATTTCTCCGCCTCACAGCACACAGAGCGATACCGGGTTTACAAAATAACACCAAAGAGACAATTCATGTGCACTCAGTGTCATAATACTTATCATAGGAACTATTTCTTAATAGGCATTGCCAACGCACCAATTTTCTCACTGTTTTTATTCATAAGAATTTTAAATTAATTATTGTAATTGATATCAAAAATATTAGTTAAAATTTTAATTTAACCAAAATTACATTTTTTTATGTAAACAGAAGTATAAAACGCCTGTAAATACTGACATAGCCTATTTAAGTAAATAACTAAACACGTCATACATGGAAAGATTTTTCAATGGTTTGATTGAAAAAATGTGGAGAACCCGCAACTAGACTATAGTAACGAATTGTTACTTTAGAATACGTTACCGCGCTGGATCCGAAGTAACGAGTACCGATTCTCGGAAATACTCGTTAATGTAGTACCTGTATTGTAAAACTGTCTCGGGTCAATATTGTGCAGGCTCGGTAGGATTCGCGCCGAAGAACGAAGCAAAAATTTCCAGTAGAAAAATAAATAATTCCACACCTCCACCCAGCTTGGCACTGTATAGGGAATATATATGATGTGTTTAATCCGTTGTTTTGATCTGGCGTCTACAGAAACCTATTGCGTGTGTCGCGAAAGTATTGACCTTGGAAATATTTATATTTGAATTTATGCATGCTCTGAATATACATTAAACAACCCAAAAATAGCGTGTCATACATCCTTTGGAATGAGAAACAACTTGTAATCTGTTACAGAAGTAAGATAGTTATGAAGAAATTGTTAAAATTTTTACGTGCTTGAAAAATAAATGTTATGATAAGGTGGTTTATGAAAAAGTGGTAGTTCAATGGCAATTGAGTAAACAAAATAAAATAACGAGGATCCGATATACGATTCGCGTGTCCATCAGGTAAATATTAAAACTTAATAAAAATCAACGTAGTATAGGTTTCTCAGCTCCCTCCCCAAAACACTAAAAAATTTTTGAACGTAAATTATATGGCGAACTTATTATGTTAAGCAAAAAGCATGTGTTTAGTCGAGTCTACTATGAAACCATATTATTATTTTTGATGAAAGAGCGCGCTACGTTTATGAATCTTTTAGTCACAAGTGAGGAAGTACTGGGAACTGATCCCCATTCCCGGCCGACGCGCTTTCTTGCGAAGGTCCGATCAAATGTAACCAGTTGCTAAATAACGAATACAAAGTAACGAGTCTTTGTTTGTGAAGTAACGAGTAGTAACAAATACCCGAATGTAACGAAATCGTAGACTAAAGATAAAGTTGACTGCTTATTCGCTTCTGCGCATGTACCCAACAATAATATAACTCGAAAGAACTCAACTGCAAAAGCCACATGGTCAACAGTAGTAAAAGTGTTTGTTTATATGTTAATTTTTATATGACTAGCGCTATTATATGAATAAAATCTTTTTACCAGTTTGAATTCAATCGAACTGCATTACCAATTGGTTAGATGAAGTATAACAACATCTCATACAACATTTATTTACAAATCAGTTTTCTAACCTAACATCCAAACCATGCCGTTTTCGCAAGACGTGTTGGCAGAAAAGCAATCCAATGTTGGGATGCGGAGATTGGTTGTGCGCAGCCAGCGAGATCAGTTTACCTCATATTTTTAGTCTGCAAACGAAACGGTCCTCTCACTTATGGCGACACATCGGCATAGAAGCAGTGAGGGTTGTGGGGTTCCAGACCCAACTGGGTTATAGGAACCCTCACTATAATTACAGTGACCCACATGAACCCCCGAATCACACTTAAACTATAGAATTCTTTAGTTACTGTTATCTGTCGTATCGTATCCTAAAATACCGCTTCACTTCAGTTTATATTTTATATTCTACTTCTGTGTCAAACATATTTTAGAGTGTGTATTCGGGATGAGACGAACTTTACAAGACAAATCAGGCTATGAAGAGCATACTACTATGGAAGCTGAAACGTTTTCTCCCAGTTGCCGACGCGGTTACTAGTAAGAATAAGTGGTAACCATACGACACTGGAATTGTTAGTTTTAATTAAAATTTCCCTTAAATTGTATTACACAAAACATGTAATAGTTTATTAAATTTATAGGTTGAGTTTAATAAATTATTTTGATGATAATGTAGTTAAATAACCTGTTTGTGTGTCTATATATATATATATGCATGTATGTTTATATATATATATATATATATATATATATATATATATATATATATATATATATATATATATACAAATACATATATAAATACACATACATATATGAGAGGTATATAAAATAAATTTTGACATTTTAAAACCAACTTTATAAAGTATAACTTAATCGTAATATAGTAATTTTTAAGAGTATCATTTAGGTTTCTCAGCAGTAAATCTTTAATTAATCCCAAAGGGGGATGATGATTATTGGCATTCCACCAACGGTCTAAAATGTATAATCTACTGGAACCAATAAAACGGTATTGTGTCCTAAAAAAAAGTAATAAACTTGGAATGAAATCCTGGCCACCAAAGCCCCCTTTGCTCTCTTATTGGCACGGGCACAGAAACCGCAAAGCTGTGGTAAGTAAAAAAAGTTTTCAAAGATGAACTCGCACTGGAAAAATATGCTGTATACTTTTTTGGGTGGCGTTCCGGAACGTTCATCTACAAGTAAAACACTGCTAGTAAATGTTACTTGCTCTTAGCTTTTTTTCTAAACACTGCAGAGTAATTACTCCGAGCATACTGCCTGAGTGAGATTTATACACACACACAGATACACAGACAGGAAAGTGATCTCGAAAGCCTTTCTTCCCTTCGGAAAGTAGGCTAAAAATATCTAAACGTATAGCCGATCAACAACGCCTGAAGCATTCGTAGTCACACTTTTCATTCGTAAACCACAAATATTCACACAGTCGACTTGCAAAGGTCACAGAAGTGAAAACTATAAACAGTCACTCCACTGTCAACCTCGCTCACCCGAACTGAAGAGTTATACTGACGACACTGCAGAAAACATGTGACCACTGCTACAGTTGTAGTGATGGGATAATCGCGTGTAAAATAATCGATTATGCGATTATTTTATTAAAATCGATAAATCGATTATTTTGAAACAATTCAATTGTTCACGGTTTTAAACTGTTTATACTTAAACAAAAAAAAGCATTGCAGATATCTACATGTTTCATCTTTATTAAAAATATAAAATATAATTTTGAATCAATCTATTATTTTTACTGATTATTTATTCGATTAGAAAAACAATCATATTCGATTCATTCGAATTACAAAATCATGCAACTATCCCATCACTATACAGTTGTATATTTAGATGATTGTTTTACATCCCAGACACGTCAACAATCAAGGCGAAGCTTGGGTTCAAAACCAGACTGACTTTTTATGGCTTACAAAATTTATATTTAAATAAAAAATATGCAATGTTGAACAAGAAAACGCGCAATGGCGAGAATGAATCATTATGATAGTCAGAATTCAGAAATATAATTTTAAAGAATCATTTTTTTCTCTTTTAGGATAATTTTCGTGTCTATATAATTACCCAAGCGGATTCGCAATATTTTTGGTTCCTGCCGGTAGGAAAGTGCTGTACATTTTAATCTCTTCGTAAAATATTTATTTTTAAACAGGATAGAGAAAGCATTTTTATTCATCCCGGAGCATTTCGCAGTTACTAAAATTTTTAATTAAATTTTCTGTGGTTAACATCGCACAGGTCATGATGATTAATGCTGGCAACAGTGCAGAACACGGTACACACTAGGGCAACGGAGAGACTGATGATATGTACACTAACGCAACAAAGCGCACGAGAAAGCAAACACGGTACGAAATATCGCCAGCCTCAATAGCTACAAAGATCAAATTAACATGCCACGTCATTCATGGCAGGTTCATTTATTCATTTCGTTGTTGCGGAAAGGTAATTCTGGAAAACTGCTACTTATCTAAGGGCCGAAACAATTACCGAGGTCATTTTTTTTATACAGTACTCGTGCATTTCAATTACATTTCCTGTTTTATAATAATCTAAAAGATTCAATAAAATTATGTTCCAATTCTGTAAGTATCTTACCTAGCAAATGCATACCGTTTATGGAATTTCTTTACGAGGTTTGACACGATGTCATTCTTGAGTTGAGTTGAGAGATTTGGGCGGCTCTTAACAACGAGGTCTTGAGAGCCGATGAGGGTGAAATTAGGTGAGAATGTAGCAGTGCCGGAATGCAAAGGCGGGGAAATGGGATATCCTCTAGAAAACCTGCCGACCAACTGTATCATGCAGCACGATTTACGCATACGAAAATCCGGGAGTTATCCAGCCGGGGATTGAGTCCGGTTTGCCTTGGTGGGAGGCGAGCAGTCTAACCGCTAAGCCACCGCGGCCCCAGCTACTCTGAGAGTAGAGTGAAGTAACAGAGCAAAATATGAGTAAAGTTATAGTATAAGTGGTTTTGTAACAAGTACAGCCTAATTTTAATAGCGTGTTGTGTTTACAAACATGTCCTCATTAAGCAACCAATATATTCCCAACATTTACAGAATTTCACTATTTAAAAAAATTATATCCAACATTAATTACACTTATCACAAACTAATCATAAACATATTGTCCGAAATTACAGAAAACTGTAAATAAAAAATACGAATTTTATCACTCATAATTTCTAATTTACATCTGTGTCTGTAACCAGAACGTGAATTTTTTGTTTCATTTAGCTTATTTAAAATAAACTCTCACTAATTTCTAGTTTGCTCTTTGTTACTAGCTGAAACAGAGAGAGATAGAATGAGAAGGGGGAGGGGGTGCGTGTGAGTTTGTGATCCCGCTCCCCTTTTCAATTTTTTAATGCGTAGACCAAATGTCACCAAACTCAGTAAATATAGGTCCTATAGTACTTAGTAAAGATACCTGACTTTTATAGTTTTCGACTAAGCCGGGCACATACTTCCACAATGGTGGCTATTTAAATATTTAGGGTAATGCGTCGTATCTCGGGAACCATTCAACCTATTTAAACCAAATTTTATATGCTAGCAGAGAATCGTGTGAGTATTAAATTTGGAAATGGATATTATTGTTTACGCTCCATTTTGTAAGATAGCACCCAATGAAATCATTTATATTTTATATTATATCTCGAAAATTTTCAAAGCAATTCTCACCCAATTTGGCGTGTTATTAATACTACGACAGGCCCGGTAAGCGTAAGTGATAGAATTTTATTAGAAACTTATTTTCAAAATGGTGGCCATACAAATATTTTTATTTATTTGGCATATGTACTATAGACCTAGCATTTAACCAATTTCGATCACATTTTGTGCGTTGAATGAAAGTATCTATTACAAGCATAATATATGCCAACACATAGTCATTTCTGATAGCCATTTTGTAAGATAGCGCCAAATTAATAAATACATTTTATGGCATATCTCGGTAAACAATGAACCGATTCCTACCAAATTTGGCAATCAGGTAGTACTGCGGCAGATATTAAATAATATATTATAAGTATCTCAGAGACTTATTTTAAAAATCGCGACCAAATAGTTGTCTTAGCTAAGAATGTAAATGCTTTGAAACCTTCTAATCAATTCCATCCTAACTTTGTATGCGGGCAGTATATATTACAACTATTAAATACGTAAGCACGGACCATCTTTGGTCCGCCATTTTGGGAAATACGCCAAATGAAAATATTATTATTTTTTGTAATATATTGGGAAACAATTTATTGATTCCAATAAAGTTCGGCAAACAGTTTACACTGCAGCAAGTATTAAAAACTTCTACTACGCCCTTATCTCAAGGACGTGGCAAAGGGGCATAAACACTACCCAGAATTCAATCAGAAAAATGTATAGAAAATTTTCTAAGGAGAGTAAAAACTTGCCAACATGTCTACTACTACTGAAAAGTAGAAAGAACATAAGACATGGGGCAAATTTATCTTCATATATCACCTTTTTTCAAGATCATAATACACAATTCATTCTACACAGAAAATCTAAACTTCACATGACTACATAATTTACTATTAAATAGTTCCACATGAACAATGACTAGGTATGGTGAACAAAGATTTTTTAAAATACAAATGTTTAAATTACCAAAGCCCAAATAGACAACCTTTATTTGCATGAGTCAGAATAGCTATTGCCCCAACACGTGGGCAACATTTAGGTAAATATTTTTTTCCAAAACACTAATATTTAATGTTTAAATCATTTCACGTGAATTTTATTAGAGTAATAAGTCAAAATGCCTGGCGTCCCAGCATGTGGGCAGCATTAAAGATATTATTTAATCTCAAATTGAATCTCTAATTTTTGGTGTGTCCCACATGGACGACTCGATCTTAAAATGTTCTCAAAAGAACAATAACTAAAAACAAATCCAAAAGCTTGAAATTACTCTAAGAATCATGAGTAGGAAACTGACAATTTAATTTTAATGCACACAAACATATAAAAAATTCCTTTTAAAAGTAATTTTTTTGCAATTTTACCATTCTAAAAATTACCATCTTTCCTTTCCAAGTTCATATTTCGGCAAAGTAGGATATAACACTTATAATGCCGATAAATTAAACAGTAGGAAAATGCAGGCATTGCCATTAAAAACGGCATATTTTAAAAACCTACTCCTAGGACATAAAGTATGCCCCTGTTCCTGGTCGAATGGGCCATTATTCTTATTAATTACAACATTACAATTTTTGTCTCTACTTATCTCTGCTGTAGATCCCAGACTGTACTTGTCTGCCTACTGAACCAGCCGGGCTAATATTTATAGTATGAGATATTCAATAGCCCCTATAGGGGCTATAGTGCTAATTCTTCGATCAATAAGAAACCATGGAAGTTTCCACTCTAATTTAAAGTTTTGGTTACAACTGTATGCAGTAGGAAATGGCGTCACGATGCACATGAGTTCTAGTTGCTAACTACCATAGACGATGGTGGCACTGCACAGCGTTGGCAGCGCAAAACACCAGAGCCCTCGTCTTGCAGTGCAGAACGGACAAAGGGGAGTGAAGGACGTATTTTCAGTGACAACACCCACGCCGGACATCTTGTGTTCCCTGTCGAAACAGGGAAACACTTTCAATGCAGAGTCGGCGTTGGACATTTATTAGTTTTATGTCATTCTTGTAGTGTACTGGTATTGCAGGTAAAAGTTCTTTTCTTGATAAACTTGATAAATGTTTTTAAACACTTTGGAAACTTTGAGTAAATCTTTGTAGCGAAAAAAAACACCGGTTCACTCGGCGAGCGTTCATTCAAATTGCTTACCACGTACGTGATGTTCGGAAAAGGGGGGTGGCGGCGGTTTTTCGATGGTAAATTGATACTCCTGTCTCACTGCTATGTTTTAAATAAGTAAGGGGCTTATTTTAAAAATTGTACCTACACTGTAAAACATTTTCTGGTAAACTTCCTAAACTGTAATGGAAGTTTTTAACCTATACACTGTATGGAAATAGTACTACGTATCAGGCTGAAATTATGGGAATGTTTAGCATCGCTACTATACAAAGTTGGGAACTTCCCTACGAATTTGACTGTTTCCTGAGTAACTGTAGGAACGTTACCATACAATTAAAATCAAGTTTTTATTCCATATCTCGGGAAACAATCAAAACATTCTTATTAAGTTCGGTAAAAAAGTTTGTAGTACCCTCAAATTATACATGTACTTGAATACCGCTGTAATTTGTGCATTTTCACACTGTTAACTTACATGATTTTTAATGTTTGTAAATATTAATTTTTTTATTTTAATAATTTTCTTTTTTAAAATCAATTCAAGAATAGGATTTATAACTTTACATATACCGATGACAATCAGATATGTTTAAATGGAAGAGTTTAGATAGCTTTTGTTTTATATTTAAATTTATAATTATTTTATTTTATTTTTGGTCTCCATATTGTAGCTACATGATTCAGGGTTTTGATTTTTTTTTTGTATCTCCGTTTTGAGCCCACTTATTATATGGCTTTTTAATATGTTAGGCCGTTAGAACTGGTTAGTTGGGAGGTTTTGGAAGGTATTTTCTTACGATTGGTCAGCATGTTTAAACTCTGCATTATGATTGTTATTGTAGGCCATGTTAGTAAGTACCATTCAGTTGAGCTAGATCGCTCTCTCCGCCATTAACATCCGAGCAGGCAAGACCTACAGTAGGGCGCCAGCCCGAAGTGGGCCTACCGCGGGGATTTATTTAGCGGTTAGGCTGTATAAAACCTCACCCTGAACGTAATTTTTAAGTGTAATTATTGCCAGCAAATAAGATGTGTTGCATTCCTAGCCCCTTTTGCGTGGTATATTTCAGGATTCAGAGCTGTATCGGGACGACGGTTGAAGTGTGGATGGTTTGGATCCACGTAATAAAACACCCTGCCCTGATTGGTTCCTGCAGCAGGAGCATCCCGCATTTGTACCCTGTTCCAGCGGAATAAAGCTGTTGTCCTGCGAGAGCAACGTATTTCTACAGATAAGGAATATTCACATTTTTTTACCCAATTCTACACGTGACTTATGGTTTCTATTTGTTCTCAAAGGTTTTTCCAGCGACGCCATGTTGAAAACGTAATGTACACTGTTCCCAGCGTTATTAACAACGAAGACTCCAAGAGTGATTTTCATGTTTTCCCTGAGCGTAATCAAGAAATTCCACACACAATTTAAAGTACTTTTGCAGAAACTGCCTAAATATTATTTTTGGAATCAAAAGTTTAAAACTTTTGCAAGTTATTACACACACGTAATTAAAGGGCACTTAACAAGTTAGGTACGACCACTATCCAGCGGCAGTAGGTTTTATTTTATCTAGATTTTGTGGATTGCCATCAAGGATATTAAAGATTTATTTTCTATCGGATATAGTGAAGTGTAAACTGCAAAATAAGGATTTCGTTAAAATTTCAAAGTCTGAAAGTATTATTGATGGTTATGTTTCTTTTAGAGTCGTTGCACCCTGGTCCTCCAACCCCAGTATGGAAAGTAAATAGTTTTTGAATGGCCTGGTTATAAGAAGTTTCTTGCACGCATACAAATTGTGTGTACAACGGCTGATCTTTAGAAAGGTTTGTTATTGGACAGAGAGTTCAACTGCTTCGCGGACTGTGGAGGACCGGGTCATTGTTACCACACAGGTGATTCAGAGTTCGTTACACATTTTACGTATGTTTATTTTCACATACACTATTCTTAACACATCACAAAATAACTAAACATATGTGATAAGTATGGAAGTGGCAGTTTTTTTACGGCAGGGATACTGCACAGCTATCATCTGTACTTTACTGCACGACATGCTATTAGCAGTAGTCTCAGGTATTCAAGTGCGAGTATCATATGCAGATTCATACTCGCTGTTTGTGTTTTTCATTCTTGTCCGCACATTTTATTACTCCAGGTGTTGTGCTTCCGTACACGCTTATGTTCTGTATTTTAAAGAAGTATTCGCTGTACGAACACTGTGCATTTATACTCAGCCAATTCGCCTGCATATGGTTACTTACACGTACAGCAAATACACTGCATTTCTCCGACTGCCATTTGAATACACGCAAGACTACGTGTGTACAAATAACGAGTGATGTACTCTACATATAATTGGCGCCCTTACAAGGGGTCATTAGAATACGTATAAGTCTGCATACATACCTGCATACATTTTACAATATTCTTTACAAGTTCTACTGTAGTAAGCAATATAAGTAGGCTATATTATGTAATTTTTAAGTGTGAAAGACACTTAATTCAGAATGACAACGATATCACTTTGTCTTAGCGTGCTATAATATGAAACTATGTAATATATTTTAAGATAGCTTTGTATACTGGCTGTCATTCATCGAATGCATATATATATATATATATATATATATATATATATATATATATATATATATATATATATATAATTCTTGTCCTTCACTAATGACGATCTTCACATGAATAAATTAACTGTAAACAAATGTGATGTGGCTGTGTTAGAGACACGGCCGTTTGTATAGCGTGAGTACCTATACGTTGACGCGCTCGGACGCCATGATGTTACTTTTTTTTACGTTCCCGGCACCGGTTTACTCGATCATATGGGATGTTATGGGTATCACTCGATTGCTTTTGAGATACTCTTTCCAGCCGTTTATGATATCTGTAATTTCGATTTGGCTTTTTGACGAGTATAGGCCGACATTGTGTTAAGGTTTCTTAATATTTTACATTAAACTCATACAATTTCACCAAAACCATGCCACACGCATGTTTTTACACACACGCAATCGATTGATCTTGACGAGAGCTGGCGATTGAAACTTACGCGAGAATCGTAGCTTCTCCTAGTCAAATGTTATACTACGCTGTACGCTGAATTTATGAGATGCTGCGAAACGAACTCAGAATTGCTCCCCCCCCCCCCCCCCCCCCCCCATTTCCACACGGGCAGCATCCTCTACCCGTCGCTCGCAATGCTTCGCAGTCCTCACTCAACGTAACATATTCTTTATTCCTTTGACAATCGAGTAATGTAATTGAATTTTTAATGTAGACAATAGAATCTGAGCTGCATTGCCAAACTGTATCCCCCGATTTTGTTATTATAGAATTTTCTGGATTGCCTCCCACTATGGTTGCAAATTTAAAGACGTATTCACATCCAAACCTTTTAAAACCAAACTTTTATTTATAAATGCCTAAAAAGGGAAAAATAATTATAGCAATTATAGAATTTGTAGAACTTGTAAGACATGGTCGAACATCTGTAGTAAACTATAATACAAATTATGTCTATATCAATTCATACTAAGTATTGAAATCTTCGCACAATATAGAACGTATAACTCATTAGCGTGGTCGTAGTAAGCACATATTGTGCGTAAGGCTGTTTACTAGTCGCCATATAAAATGTATAACTCATTTGCACAAGTGTAGTAAGAACGTATCTTGTGTAAGGCTGTTATATTCGCATTATATAATGTATTACTCATTTGCGCAAGTGTAGTAAGCACATATCTTGAGCAAGAATCTGAACTTTTCACAATATAGAATGTATACCTCATTGTCGTAATCGTAGTAAGCACGTATCGTGCGTAAGGCTGTTTACTATTCATTTTATAGAACGTACAACTCATTTGTGCAAGCATAGTACGAACATATCTTGCGTAAAGCTCTTAACTATTCGCGCCAAGCTTTTATATACTAAATATAAATTTATATAAACATAACAATTTGTAGTAAAGTTTATTACGGCTCTTCGACCACGTCTTAATAGTTCTACAACTTCTCTAACTACTGTAATTATTTTTCTCTTTTTTGGGCATTTATAAATAAAAGTGTCTTTTTAAAAGATTTTGTTTAGAGTTAATTGATTTTTCATTTTTTAATCTCACCAATTTTTATTTTATTATAATAACGGTAGACTATTTATACATTCATTCATACATTCGTGAGAATAAAAATACTAAAAATGTGTAGTTAAGCATTGAAGTCTCCTTCCACACTTCGGGCTGCAACCTGACCAACAGTGAGGAAAAGAAAATTATGTGTGAGACTAACACGACTAAAAAACCAATAAGTGTATAATTTTATATATTTTAGTTAGTGAGACTAAAAACACTGAAAATATTGCAGTTAAACACTGAAAGTCCCTTCCACACTTCGGGATGCAACCTGACGAAGAGCGATGAAAAACTATATGTGAGACTAAAAAGACTGAAAAAGTATCAGTATATACATTATTATACATCATTTAATATCTTTATGACTGTTTAAGTCTCTATGGCACACTGATTGTAAATTTTTTATGTATTTATATGTCACTAGCTGTACGCTCGCCTGCTTCGCTGGGTATTGATTTATTTTGAAAAAATATTTTTTATATTACAAACGTTCGAATTTAAATTTTCAAAGTAATTGTAATAAATTTGGAATTCTTAGTAAACTGCTACAGTTATGGTAAAAATTATTTTTTATAATTTAGTGGCTAATTATATTCTCTACAAAAATGTATCTTGACATATTTACGTACAACTAATTATTTCGCCTTAATTGCAATTTAAAGCAGCCTGCCATCTCTTGGCTCACGTTTTAGGGCGTTGATATATTTCTAACCACTGAGCCACAGGGGCCTCACTTGAGAGTGCTGTAGCAGCTGGACCACTGTAGCCCCAATTTATATATTTCTGTCCACTGAGCCACTGTGGCCCCACTTAAAATTGCTTTAGCCACTGGGACTCTGCGGCCCCCCTTGGAATCACTCTAACCACTGAGACACCACGGCCCCAATTGGTATATTTATATCCACTAAAACACTACAACCCCACTTGGAATCGCTGTAGCCACTGAATCACTGCGGCCCCATTTGATATATTTCTATCCAATGAGCCACTGTGGCCCCACATCGAATCGCTCTAGCCACTGGGCCTCTGCTACACCAATTTTTATATTTCTATCCACTGAGCCACTGCGGCCCCACTTTAGAGTGCTCTAGACACTAAACTACTAAGGCCCCACTTGGGATCGTTCTGGCCACTGGACCACTGCGGCCCTACTTGATATATTTCTATCCAATGAGCCACTGCGGACCCTCTTGGGATCGCTCTAGCCACTGGACCACTGCGGTCACACTTAATACATTTCTATCCAATGAGCCACTGCGGCCCCTCTTGGGATCGCTCTAGCCACTGGGCCAATGCGGCCCCACTTGATATATTTCTATCCAATGAGCCACTGCGGCCCCTTTTGGGTTTGCTCTAGCCACTGCACCTTTGCGGCCCAACTTGAAATATTTCTATCCAATGAGCCATTGCAGCCCCTCTTGTGATCGCTCTAGCCACTGGACCAATGCGCCCCACTTGATATATTTCCATCCAATGAGTCACTGCGGCCCCTCTTGGGATTGCTCTAGCCACTGCACCTTTGCGGCCCAACTTGAAATATTTCTATCCAATGAGCCACTGTGGACCCTCTTGGGATTGCTTTAGCCACTGCACCTTTGCGGCCCAACTTGATATATTTATATCCAATGAGCCACTACGGCCCCTCTTGGGATTGCTCTAGCCACTGCACCTATGTGACCCAACTTGATTTATTTCTATCCAATGAGCCACTGCGGACCCTCAGGGGATCGCTCTAGCCACTGCACCTTTGCGGCCCAACTTGATATATTTCTATCCAATAAGCCACTGTGGCCCCTCTTGGGATCAATCTAGCCACTGGAATACTGCGGCTCTATTTGATATTACTATAAACCTGGGGCTCTGTGGCCCTACTTAATATATGGCTGTAGACTCCAAGGAGGACTATCGATCCCCCTTATATGACACTGCAGGCCCTATGAGGCCCGAGGGCCCCGGGTTGGATGCCCCTGTATTAAACCGAGCGATCGCCACTTTGCAGTCCTACTTGCCACTATTCGTCGCTCATCACTCATCACCCATCACTCATCTCTCGAGCATCGATCAGGAAGTGCAAGTAGCAAGTGCCGAGATATCATTCAATCACCACTCAACATTCGCTTAGCTACCCTAGCAGGACGGAGGAAAGTGAATTTATGTGTATTGTTCTTTGTTTATCTGTGAGTTGTAACACACAACTTTTTTTGCTGATGCTTGTAAGAACACATTTTTGCTACCTCTATGTCCCCCCCCCCCTTTTCGGATCGCCGTTTACATATACGGTACCGTGTTTACCTATAACCAAAGTCCGCTGCCACTCCGTCGTGCCTGCAGCACCCACAACTGGGCTGAACAGTTTAGTCACTTTGCCCTCCATTTTCCAACCTCATCCACTGATCGCTTTTTCCTCTACCTCAGCACACATCCCCACCACATCCCCTCCTACTCATCTCCACTCTATATTTGCAACCACTTCACTCATGACACCCTCAGTGACACCAACCTCTCAACCCCTGCCATCACATACTTTTGGCAGAATTACCCATACATTGGAGCGTTTGTTGCGTGATTTCCCTGTTACAGATGGTTTACATGTTCAGAAATTTCTTGACTTTTTGAAACTTATTATAAAATTGCACCAAAGTAATACTACCCATGAACATCAACTTTTGGAAATTATCTACCCATTCGCGCAGAGTCCCCTCAGTGAAAGAACAAGGCAGGCCATTTCAAATCACCCCACCTTTGATTAGTGTCATACCGACATACTTCGCAATTAAATCCCATCCCGATTACTCACACAGTTGCAGTCACGCGTGTTAAACAGACTATAAGAGTATAATGAAAGCTCGCCAGTCAATGTTAGTAGCATTAGAGAAGTTGCAGTCATCTTGCGCCTAAACTTATCTGAAAGTGAGATTGTAAACAACATTCTAGAAGTCTTGGAACCGCAGGAGTGTTCACGCTTAGTGAATAATAGAAATTAACAGTGAAAACGAATAAATAAAATTACAGGAAAGCACAAGCAAATGAAGTGGCCTAACCGAACACCTATTTTGCCAAACGAACATATTCCTAGGAAAGGAATAATAATAATAATAATAATAAAACGAAAAATTACACAAAATAAGGCAAAAAAGCGGGTGTCAGCAAAATGTGGCACAGTACATTTCGATCGCACTCTAACACGGCATCATCACATCTCCATAGCAGTTGGCAAAGCTAAAACATCATTTAACGTTCACTCCTCACCTCCACATGTCCTTTACCGCTCGACACCCGGATTAAGCTCTGGCGGGCTTATATCATACCTATTCTACTCTATGGTAGCGTGGTCTGGTCGTACGTCGACCCATCTACATTCCGGCCGATCGTCCGAAATTTCAACGTCTGCCTTCGTCGCATCATCGGCTGTCCACGACTCACTCCGACAGATCACATCTACCAACTCGGTGGCATCGAGAGCCCAGTGCTCCATTTCTCGCCTCTCTCCTTCGTCAGCCCAACCCGATCATCTCGTCCATCGCTGACTACAGACCTTCGCCCCCATCGACGTCTTCTGGACATGCATATCGCCGACCCACCGTAACACCACCGTCTCTACTTCCAGATCACGTGACTCCACTCAGGGTCTGTGACTTGTGCGGGAGTGACGCCCCGTGGGGTACCTTCAAGTGCGTGTCATGGGCAATTCGTTTTCATTACATACGTCGACTCCTGTGCAACCCACTGTAATGTTATGAGATATGTTCCTCCTTCCTCCTACTTTTAAGTTTTCTGTAGTGTTTGTATAAATAGTAAGTATTGTTTGAGTATTGTTTGTTTATTTCATAATTATTATTGGAAAGACCCTTACGGCCACTAGAAAGATCTCTAAAGGCATTTTTAAGATATTGTATTATGTATTCTTTTAATAATTGTTCTATATTTATCAGCAAATAAGCTGCACTGTTTCAATATAATTTTCTGGTTTTTTGATAAGATTAGTATTGTTCTTTTATTTGTAATTCTATTTCATATAGTTTTCTTTGTTGTAATTATTGAACACTAAATTGTGTTATTGTGCTGTAGGTTTTTAACTAGATTTTCCTATAATTATTATTTTATGTTGACATTGAAAATATTTAATTGCATTATTGTAATTATGTTTTGTTAGTTTATAAACGTAAATTACTTTCTGTTCGTAAACAGTAATTTCAAGAATTGCAATTGTTGTTATTGCAACATTTATTATTCCATTACATGTTACAATACTATTTGTATATAATACAGCCTGACTGAAACATAACTTGTATAAAAAAAAAAGAAAATTTATAAATGTAATAGACATTTGTGTAGGTAAAACTGGTGTTACATTATTTTGTATGATTATTGTTTCTTTATTTCATGATTCTTGTAATATCATATAACCCTAAATAATTTCACCATAATTTGTCAATGATGTTAAATATAGTTCTTTAAATTAGAGTTATCATGATAATAAAAAACTACTGATAAATAAAGTTAATTGCTTGCCTGAAATCATTTAATGGTATATCAAATAATAGTTTAGTGCAGCAAAATGTAGGCTGACAGATAGCATATTACAGTGGACAGACTATACTCCCGCGTTTGAAGTGTTCAGAACGAATGTTTGTGCCCCATTAGTTTAATTTGTATGGAGAACTGACAACAGCGCATGCTGCAGGCACGACGGAGTGGCAGCGGACTTTGGTTATAGGTAAACACGGTACCGTATATGTAAACGGCGATCCGAAAAGGGGGGGGGGGCATAGAGGTAGCAAAAATGTGTTCTTACAAGCATCAGCAAAAAAAGTTGTGTGTTACAACTCACAGATAAACAAAGAACAATACACATAATTACACTTTCCTCCGTCCTGCCAGGGTAGCCAAGTGAATGTTGAGTGGTGATTGAATGATATCTCGGCACTTTCACTTGCACTTCCTGATCGATGCTCGAGAGATGAGTGATGAGTGATGAGTGATGAACGACGAATAGTGGCAAGTAGGACTGTAAAGTGACGATCGCTCGGTTTAATACATTCGAATGACGAGTACGAATAATCTTTCGAAATGGAATATTTCGAATTTCGTCTTTCGATTATGCTCATCCCTAAACGGTAAATGGAACCTTATAATTATGTAGGGTGGGGGAGGGGTAGTCAGAAAGTAACAAAAAAAAAATTGTTCTTACAAGCACCAGCGACAGCTGATAAACACAGAACGATACATGTATTTTGACTTTCCTCCCTTATGTCAAAGTATCGAAGCGAGTGTTGAAAGGCGATTGATGAGCGACTAATGATGAACGACTAGTAGCGGAGAGTCCTAGCGATTCGCTCGGTTTAAAACATTCGAATGACGAGTACGAGTAATTGACCACTCGAATGATCTTTGATTATCGAATATCTCGAATTTCTTCATTCGGTTATGGCAATTCTTAGTGTCATCTAAATGGGGAAATGGTAGTTAATATTACTATCAGTAAATATGTTTGTGTTGATTGTAAATGTTATGAGTAGTATATGGGTAGATCCAGGACAATCCATTTTTTACCCTAATATTCTCGATTTTTCCTCGAATTTCATGCTTGTTTACCTCTAAAATAATAATTACACACACAATCACACACGAATACTGATCTTAATACTTCTCGCAAAAATTAAGCAAAATCAACCGATTACTCATCAAATTAAACAAATTTAGACCAAAAAATGCAAGCTAATTCAAGCAAAAAAATTAAGGTGATATAGTCCAAAATTATGCAAACTAAGCTAAAATCAAATGTAATATTTTGTTATTCTTTATAGGTTATATTCTAAGTTATACTAATTTTTTAAGAACTCGTTTATGTTCAAATTCGGCACCAATTTCCCAAGGTTCATCTTCATGGCAAACAATATCTTAAATCAATAACTGTAATTTTTGTAGATTTCGATAGAATTTGAAAACTATATTTCGGATATCGGGAGACTTCATATTTATAGTGTACGCTGGAAAAGTTTATTTAGAACCTCCTTTTAAAATGTTAGTCAAACTGCATGGTAAACCAAGCAAAGCCATTTTTATTTATAAAGAAAAAATTTATTTAGGTTTAAAAAAATGAATTTTTATTCGGTTAATCAACTTAACTAAGCATCTAAAAAATTCAATAAAATTATGGAAATATTTATTGTTTCCGTAAAATCGTTTACATCCTCCATTTATTAATTTAAAAAATCTATCTATCTTCAGTAATATTTTCTTTCAAATAATCATAAGTTAGATTCGTTTGACTAATTATAACAACATTGCAAATTGTTCCTGCTTCAGCAGCTTTGTTAAAATCTACCCTAATTTTTATGTTTGTTTTATCTTTAACAATAATTGTTTTTCTATATAAACAATCAATAACAAATACTGGTCTTCGCCCCAAAAATGAATAATAATTGATATCACCTTGAGTGTTTGCAGTTAGTTTATAATAAAGTTTATTATTTATATATAGGATATCTAGTTTTGATTTTGAATTTCTGAAATCATTATAGGCAAGAAACATTTTATCACAAAAGCCATTTTCGATATCTAGATTCCAATTTTCTTTTGGAAAAATGTTATTTCTTACACAAATATTTCACACATTGCAGTGATCAAACATAGAAGCATATACATACTGTTCAACACTATTTTTTCCATTAGCTTGAAAGTCACAATTACAAAATCAGGCATATGAAATTGTAAATTATTAAACTGATCTCTTATATCAAAATTAAAAAACAGTTGTTCCAGCAGGAAATTTTTTTTTCTTCTGAAAATTGCCAATAATTAAAACTAATAGGTCTTTTTGGATGTTTGTATATTTTTTATTTAATTGAAATGGCTGTGTTAGATTCGTGTTCAACAATTGGCCACATAAATTCTAATTTTTTAATAACAATTTTACAGAGATCAGTGTAACTTTTCTGAACTGCACCATCTGTGTTCTTAGTTTCATAAACATAAAAACAATTGGTATCAGACGAATTTCGGATAAAAGTAATTTTATAACCGCCTTTCCGGTAAATTTCCTTGTCGTCTCGAATAAAACCATACAGATATCTCAGTGGATAGATTATTTCATTTGTTTTATCGCTGTGAACATATTTAAATTATAATTATCAACACCAGTAAATTCTAAATAATTTTGTTCAGTTGGAAATCTTAACAAAGTATTCATAAATATTGGAATTAAACCTAGGTTATCAACAGCCTCAATAATATGCTCATGTTTTGAGATTTCTACTCTAGAAACCTGGAAAGGAAAAAAGTTAGCACAAACATCAATACTATCTAATTTTGCATATTTTGCCTCATCTCCTTCTTTATCTCTCTTTAGTAGCCTAAATCGCTCAAAAACATAGGCATCATTTGGGAAAGAAAATCTATCACCTATAGGAGTATCAAATTCAATTCTATTATTGTAAACATTTAAATTCTGCCTAGTTTGATAAGTTGGAGGAAAAGTTTGTCTTTCAAAACTCTCGATATATACATATACACACACATACACACACTTATAAATGAGTTGTAAAAGTATATATATATATATATATATATATATATATATATATATATATATATATATACACACACACACACACACACACACACACACACACACACACACACACACTTATAAGTGAAGAAACATCATTTGAAAGAGAATTATTTGATAAAGATAGGTTTCCAAATTTGGGTATAATACCTCTGAAAGACTGAACTATTAGTCGTGGAAAATATATTTCTGGAGATATTAATAACATCAAAGAAAAATACGGCTTACGAGGAGAAGGACGTAATTTCTATATCGGTGATACAAAAGTAAATATAGACGGCGAAATTCTATTTGTCAAAGATAACGAATATGAATTAACAGAAGGACTTTCTAAATTGTTAACAAAAAATAGCGCAGAAGAACATGAAGGTGATTACAATGTTAGTGATCTTAAAAATTACACAGAAATAGTTTTATTGACCAATGCTGTTTTTCAAAAATATTTTTCTAATAAGAAAAGGAATAATCCAAGTTCAAGTGTTGGTTGGAAGTATAATAATATAATTAGACCAATTTATGAAAAATATATAAAAGATTCAAGCTCAAGATCAATACCAAACACACCAGAAAGAATGATTTCTCCAAGATCTCCAAGATCTGGAGAAGATATAAAAAAATATAATAATTTCCCAAAACAATATGTCTGGATGAATGATGTTAGAAAATTAGTTGATAGATTATTAGTTATTCATGGCGAAGAAAATGCTGGAAACGAAAATCATTACAATGAAAATGTTAACATAATGAATATGCTAAACAATAAATTTTCTGATTTTGTTGTTAGTAATCAAAAGGAATTCCTTATCTTATAAGAATTTTAAATGTAATTCCACGTTAATTTTGGAATTCTGTGTATCATGGAAAAGGTATAATAAACTGGCCATTAAATATTTTTAATTTACCCGAAATGCATTTGCCTGGTTATGAGTTTTGTGGTCCATTTACAAAATTAGATGAAAGGTTAGAAAAAGGAGATACGATAATAAATAAACTAGATGAAGCTTTAAAATTTCATGATACTGTTTATAGAGATCATAAATAATAGAATCTAGACAAGCAACGCTGATAAATTTTGATAAAAAGAAGCAGAAGAAATATGTTGGATAAAGATACTCCAATCGGTGAAAAAATTGCTTCTGCGGCTGTTACTTCAACTATGTTTAAAAAAAGAAAATTAGGATGAGGCATTAAAATTTATTCATTACAATTTTTTTGCTTATAAACTAAGTTAATAAATATAACATTCGATATACCAATTGCTCAATTAAGAGAATTGGGTATAGATAAATTTATAACAAAAAACTACTTGAGAGAAGAAATAAAAAATTAAAAGAAGGCAGAGGTTTGAAATTAACTTTGTCAATAACAACAAATAATACTAAAAGAAAACTTTGGAAGTGGTTTACATCATGGAGGTTTTTTTTTTTTACCATTTTAAATTCCAGTTGTAGCTGCACTCGGTGCTTTAACTGGAGGATCTAGCTCAATTTACAATTCTGTTGAACAAACTAGCAAAACCAAAAAATTATTAGAAGAACAAAATAGACATAATTTGGCAATGGGAAATAAATCAGGAAGTATTTTAGTTGCAAAAAGGGGTAGACCAAAAAAAATTTGCGTATATCACCCTTATCTAATTTCGCTATTGAAAAATATGTAAAAATTTCAGAAATGTTTATATGATTGACGAACTACCAAAAATAATACACAAAAATGAATGTGCTGTTGTTAATTTTGACATTTAATCATATTCTGGTACTCATTGCGTGTGTTATTTTTAAGAAAATAATAATGTTTACTGTTCCGATTCATTTAGAGGTAATATTCCTACTACTTTAACTAATTACTTCAAAAAGAGACATGTTTATTACAATGATAATAGAATTCAGAATTTTAATTCTGTTATCTGTGTATATTTGTGTTTAATTGTGTTACATATTTTTTCGAGAGGTTTTAAGTTTCATGATATAATTTCTTTGTTATTAAATGACGGTTATATTTGGGAAACAGTTAATCAAATCTTTTAATAAAAACTCTGACACTAACGCTAATGAATTAAAAACATATGTAGATTAAAAATACAATATTATTGTTTCTGCTTTACGATATCAACTACGTAAAGTTTTTGTTTATACAACAGACTATTTTCTCTTCAAAATCGCAGAATTAATAATATGGCTGATCCTGTAGATGGAAAATATGCAATCAATAAAAAATTTTTTGATAAAGAAATTGCTGATAAATTACAAAATTTAAACCAGTTAGTTTTGAAGTATTGCGATACACTTGTTAACTCTGGTTGAAAAAAGCGAAGAAGTTTCTTATAAAGAAATTTCTGATAAATTACATAATTTAAACCAATCAGTTTTGAATTATTGTGATACACTTATTAACTCAAAAGTTGAAAAACGCAAGGGAAAAAAAATCATGTATATTTTATTTACCTGCAAGGTGGAATAAAGTTAATAATATTTTTAACTTAAATTATAATCTAATTTTCTTTACCTTTTGGATGGATTGTACTGTTTATAAAATAACTATTGCTAATATTATTTTTCTGGTGATGTGACTGTTGTTAAGGGAAATAATCGGTTTACCCCGTCACTATTAGAAACCCGCCAACTATCAGCATCGTACTAAACGATTGCCACATGCGAAAGTCCAGGAGTGGCCCTGCTGAGAATCGAGACCAGTTCCCCTTGGTGAGATGCGGTCGCTGTGCCCAACCGCGACCCCGTTGGAACAGTTTGCTGAATAGAGCAGGGGGAAATGTGTGCTTCTATGATATTTGTGAATTTCCGGAATTTTTGTGGCGTTTAAACGTTTTTTTGTTGCAATGTATGTTTCGTGGGGCTGCATTGATAATGTCAGCGTGTTTACTATTTGCTTGATTTTTTTTCTGCAACTGTATTTTTTACGTTAATGCCCTACACTAGTTTTAATCTTGATAGCATTCCCCTCTATGATGTTTCTTAGGATATAGATTGAATACAAGAACGCCTTAGTAGGGAAATTACTGAAAAACTTTTGTAAACCGTAAATGTCCATTTTGAGATTATTTATTTATCACCAAAGTCATGCGTATCAAATTACAAATGCATGTCTTTTTGTACTTATAATTAACGTATTTTATTTTACCATTCGACTCTTTCACTCAATATTTTATCTACATTCTTCATGTAAACACCGTTTCTACACACTTCACTTATGTAATTTCATATTTTCACTGTACTTCATTTTAATAATTTTTAAATCACGTTAGGATATTTTTTATTAGGTGTACAGTGGCAATTTTACTATGTTTAAGATAGAAAATTATCTAGATTTCATTTATACTTATTTGTATTTACTTTCATGTCAATAATTTTAAATTTCATTTTTCGGTCTCATTTTGTGTTTCTTATTTTATAATATATTAGTATCTGTCCCGAGACCATACTTTCTCGGTTTTTTAGCAGTTAGGAGCTAGAAAGTGGTTCGTTTGGGAGTTATTTTTGAAGTTTTCATCCCCATTGGTCCACAGGTTCGAACTCTGACTACTGATTGGTTGGAATAATAGGCCCTAGTGTTATCTCCAGTCAAACGAGCTTATCGCTCGCTCTCTCATCCAGTAATCACCACTGTGAGCAAACGCAGCTTTGGACGCTCACCTGTACGTAGGCGCAGTGTAAGATTTTTGCTTAGCTGACAGGGTGTTAGATACTTCCCCATCGTTTAATGTGAAATAATTTTAAGTGTTCCAGCAGTGCGAGAGCTGAAATATTGCCCCTTTGATAGGTTTCAGTATTCAGGAGGTAGAAGTATCTAGTAGCGAAGTAACGTGTAAGAGCCACGCTCCACGCTTTGCTTGAAACTCTCCTCTCGCTCAGTCCTGCATGTTCCTACGAGAGCCGTCTGCAGAGTTTTGTTTGCAAAATAAAGTTTATCTTCATCAACAAGAGCAACAGTAACTTGACAGCTACTCTCCAGATAAGCCAACTAAGGATGGTAAAGGCTGTTCACGGTAAAGTGAGCACTTTTGAAATCAACCTTAGAAAAAACTCACTGCCCCTACTTGCAGTGACATGAGTGGCATGCGCCCAGTAAAGTTGGTAACGTTGGATGGGAAGTAGTTCCGTATCTTAACATCGAATAAAACTTGTTAGGTAACAATATCTGATAACTGATTTCTTTAGCTTTCTGGTTTTTTTTTTTCTATGGATCGAAGAGCAAAAATCAGCAGATTTGTAAAATATTTACTTTTCTAATAATTTTACAGTTTCACTTGACCGACAAGTGAATAAAGTTATAAGGCCCACGGCAATGCTAATCTTACATAAGACGAAAGAATACACAACGTATATGCAAGTAGATTTTAAGCAGGGCTTTCAAAAGTGCTCATTTTACCGTGAACAGCCTATATTCAGGTGGTATTCCAGCTTCGGCCATTATCAGTTCTAGAAATTTTCCTCTAGAGGCAACACCATGTTGTATTTTGCCAGCCTAGATTATCCCAGCTTATATTTTATTTACGATTAACTTGAGAAGAGTTTCGTTCTGCATTGAGCTAGACACTATAATCAAGTTTGAATTTAATTTTAGCAACTAACTTTTTATTTTTATTTTGGGAAACAGAAACTTTGTGCTAAGGAATTTTAGTTCGACATTTAACTAGGAAAAAGTACATTAAAACAGGGATACAAGAGACTAGGTACAATCTCTTTCAACAAAATTAGGAGTGTCTTGTGTCTTTTATTAGCTGTTGCAAATTGCCACCAGGGTTTTTAGCATAGTTAAGTCAGAAAACGTAACAAGGCATTAAAGCATAAAGTTAAATAAAAAAAATCTGAATATAAATGTAGTCACGGTTTATTGCAATATCTATCTCTATAGTTTATTAACCCTGTTGTCCCTGTTGATTTATGATCTCTTGCTAAATTAATACAAATATTTTCACAATTTTTCTGATTTGGTTTCGTGCACAAAAGAGTACGTTTCAGTTGTTCTGCTGAACGAGGTATGATAGCACAGTAAGTCTCTCTTCCAGCCTGCCGATACAAGTACCGGACAGAACGAGTACTCTAGTCTTGGTATAAAACACTCTGGCACACATAAAGCTGAGATTTTATTTTTTATGATCTTGTTTCACCTATCAACATGTTTGTGGTTAAGAGTGATCAATATTCAGACAAGTCTTTCAAGAGAAGAATCTAATAAAGTTCATTCCATATATTTTCGCACACTAACTGGTCATACTAGGGATTCAACTTAACCAATTACGGTTACCATATGTGTACCTGCTTCAGACTGTATAATTCAGTAATTACACTCAGTTATGTGACAATGTATATTAATGAAACTTTACGAAGTGGTTTGACTTTATAAAGTGTTGCAGTCCCTCAGTTAAACAAGGTAACATTGACACCAATTGCCTGTGCAGTAACACATATTTGTCACATGGTATTATTAAATGTGTGAATATTATTATTCTACAATTGTTGACCACAAGTGGAACGTAAGTGCAAGTGACTATACCTCAATCCTCAACACGATTATATATGTGAATAATATTTGCTGAGCTACACATTGTAGTTACATTGTACATGTACACATGTACGCAATGTACACATTGCACGTTAATTTTTGGCGCACAATGTGTAAGCGGAGTAAAGCTGGTAACTGAGTGTATTGGTAAATTAAGAGATTAAAATGAACACCGTATGGTTTAAGACAACGGACACGTATTAATTACAGAACATGACGTGTGCCACGTCCCTGACTCTAGACCGTCCCTCACGTCGTTCATCAATCCGCCAAAGTCCACCCCAGCACTACACGCGGGCAGCAGTGCACTGAAACCAGTGTTCCGTGTGGGTGTCTGGGCGTGCATCAGTGCAAAGCGTGATGTGCATTGTGTATTTATTTTTCTGTTTAGTTTTCAGGGCCCTTTTATTTTATTTTTATTATTATTTCTGAGTGAGTAATGATGTGTTTAAATTTAGTAATTGTATTTTAGTGCCGCTTTCGCTAGATGTATTGACAGAAAAAACAGTAGAATGTTGAGACACGGAGATTGGTTGTGCGCAGCCAGCGAGATCGGTCTACCTTTTCTTTACTCTATGGTCCCGACAAGTCCGCACACAAACACGATCGGACAACGATGTTAAATTGCATCCGCAGCCTTAGGCAGGGCCCAGGGCCCACTGTCGTGAAATCGGCCACAGTTCAGCGGGCGACACATCCTCACCGTACTGCAGCCGGGTATGAACTCTCGCACGTTTACAAACAGCAATAGGCTGGGCCCAGGGCCCGCTTTCACGCACTCACTGCACACACGTCCACTGCGCTCCGAAGCTTCGTATCAGCTCCTCTGAACTACCTCATCCCGGAACATCACGCACGATAGCGAGACTGTGGATGAGCGAGTTAAAGAGATTCGGGCGGCTCTTAACAGCGAGTTCTTGACAGCAGATATGGGTGAATAAGGTGTGAGTATGGAGAAGCGCCGGAATGAAAGGGCAGGAGAAACGGTAGATCACCGAGAAATTTCGCCTACCAGCGGCATCGTCCGGGGACGATTCCCACATGCGAGATTCTCGGGAGTGACCCGGCCGGAGATCGAACCCGGTTCGTCTTGGTGGGAGACGAGTTGGCTAACCGCTCAGCCACCGCGGCCCCTCGCAGCAAGACGTCGGTCTTTCAGTTTGTGGCGGGCCAGGCCTTTTGTCTACCTGTTCCGCAACAGCGGGCTTCGAGCGCTTGTCAAATCTGCCCATTTTACTGACGAAGTAATCTTGAACCCTAGGACGACGATGCACTTCCGTGAAAAGTTCAGCACAAGCCGACGACGTCTACGTCATACTGTAAATTCTTGGGTCACGCGGCCTCAAAGTTGCACCAAAATTTTTCCAAGCATAGAGCATGAACACGTACAGAAGATAAGTTTACTAAAAGTACTGTTTAGGGGGTTGGGGGAGGGGCAGATTTTTAACACACAATTTTTAATGAGTTTCTGTGTTGTCTGGGATGTTCTTTTGGGAGTTCCGTTGTGATAAAATTTAAAGTGACTGTTCACTTACTAAACAAAATTTTCTGTGACCTATGTGGATTGACTAAAAGTCAATTTTGGGTACACCAATTTGAGGCAACCTCAAGGCATCAGAGTTAAGCTCAGCCAAGTGTGTGAGTGAAGCAGTAGGAAGAAAAGAACAGTATAGTGGCAAATCATGAGCACATTAATAGTACTGGGTGCATTTAAGCTATATAAGTAGGTCATTAATAAACAAAGGGAGAAGAACAGGGCCAAGCATAAAACCTTGTACTCCGGTTTTGAATCCATAGCAGTCAGAATACAATTGGCCGAAAATGACGCTTTGACACCTGTGGGACAGGCAAGTCTTAAACAACTAACAACTACTTTATTTGAGAAATTAAAATTACATTCCAGTTTAGCAAGCAGTACATCATGGCCATCGTTATCGAAGGATTAGCTAAAGTCTAGTAGTGTAATAATAATAATAAGCGTTACATTATTCCCATCAGTGGCAAGTCTAATGTCATAAATATAAATACACATAAAATATATATAAACTTATATTCATTTTTATTTAAACTTTGCATTGTCCTTCTCGTAGAGTATTGCAACTCGGCATCCTGAAACGTAAATAAAACGTTATTAAAAATGTATTTACTATCAATAATATTACAAATTTTTAAGGCAACATTTTAAATTTTACTAATAAGTCGATGTTTAAAAGAGTTTTGCGTTCTTCATCACGTAACACTTTACGATATAATATTGTATTTTCAGTCGCTAACGAATCCCTCTTTGAACGTCAAATAAACTTTTTTTTTAGATTCAATGAGGTTTTCTTTTATTGGAACAAAAATATAACTTACGCCATATATTTTGTGGTTTGCGAATGAGAAAAAATGGGCGAGGGAAACGAGAGAGATAAGCCGGATTCGCTCGCTGTCATGTGCCGAGCATGTGTGCATTGACTAGACATATCACGTGTACAAAAAAACTATCACGAGGTAAAAAAAATGTAAACCTTTTTCAATAGAACGATACTTTTCAGAGTTTTTCGACCAGTAAGATGTGTTCGCTGGTGTATACCTACAATGCGCGAGCGTTGAAAGTCGGCTGTTTTCAGTCACGAAAGGCATAGTGGGAGTTTTTTGTTTGACACACACATGTTGTTTTTGTAGGCTTACTTTTACGGTGTATGGGAAAACATACCTGTTACAAACAAGCTAATTTTTGGAAATACTGATATCCAATTCTTTGTTATAAGAGTTTTCTATGCCTTCTGTGATTTTAACGAGTAATTCATTTTAAGATTTGCCACATCAAGAGCAAGTGTGTATCACTTTGGACACATCTTCCGCATTGCATTAAAGTATCGATTGATAGGGGACAAAATTTCCAGTTAAAGGTGCTACAACGAATAAATTTTCTGTGGAATTTTCGGCGCATTTTATACCATAAAACTTGCAGACTCCTTGGAATCAATGACATCAATGTTACTAATAGATGACGTAGTCCATAATTATGTTCTCATCAACAAATAACTAATTTTACGTAATATATTTATTTTATTGAAAGTTGTTAGCTATGGATAACAATAGAAACATAAATCCACGTCCAGCGAGGCATTTTATTTATATAGGCTATTCACAGTAAAATGAGCACTTTTGAAAACCCTGCTTAAGATTTACTTGTATGCACGTTATGAATTATTCGCCTTATGTAAAATTAACACTGCCGTGGGCCTCATCAGGTTATTCATGCGTCGGTCAAGTAAAACGGTGAAATTTTATGGAAAGTAAATATTATACAAATCGGCTCATTTTCACTCTTCGATGCAATAAGAAAAACAGAAAGCGAAAGAAATAGTTTAAGTTGTCACAAATGATTACCTAACACATTTTATTCGACGTTAAGATATGCAACTATTTACCATCCATCGTTACCAACTTTACTGGGAAAATGTTAGTGTGTTCATTAAAATATATGAGTTCAGGGGACTTTTTTTCTAAGATTCATTTCAAAAGTGCTCATTTTATCGTGAACAGCCATTAGTAAAACAATGAACCGGTGCTACGTGGTGTTATTACAATCTTCAGACAGTCTGTAATTAAGCGTTTTCTACTGAACTTTTTTTTACACTAGCTGACATTTTTTAATACACAATACATTTCACGGTACAGTTTGACTGGAATTTATACATTTATATTTCTTAGACAGGCTGTAAAGTTTCATATCTGCATAACTTAGTATGTATAATCAAATTACATAACCTAAAAAAACAATAAAAATTCCATTATTAGTCATTTTGGAACTGCTGATTTGTTCACTGTACTAAACGGTACAATATCAACGACAGACTGTTCATGGCAACTGAAACACTTTTTAAAACAGCATTTGGGGAAAAAATTACTGCTCGTTAAGTTGGCAGCGAATTAAGAAAACTTGTTCCTAGTCATTATATTGTATTACAAGTGTAATAGTCAAATTTATGACAACTCGAGTTGTTGTTTTTCTGCTTTATACACATCAGGGTACGGGATGACATATCATTAACATATCCAAGTTCCTAACCACTTTACATTTTCACTTGTCTGATGCGTGAGTCATTAGGTCAATTAGAATGTTAATTATACGTACGGAGGAAGGATACAAAATTAGGAGAGGATTAGAGAATAGGCAGTTCTTTCAAAAGGGCATAATTAACCGTGCGCAGACTATAGCAAACGAAAGCAACGTAACGAAGAAAGGACTATATGGAAGACAGCGCAGATAAAGTTATTCAACTTTACCTGCACTCAACCCACCATCGTTAGAAAACAGTGTAATTTCTGCGGCCACAGGAGATCAATAGAATATTGTTAGAAACCCACAAATCACGCAAATTAATTTGATGGCCATAACTCAAGCACTTAAGCAGTGAGGTTATTTATTGATTATACCATAATTTCTTCAGTTAATCTCGATGACCTAGAATCTTATAGAATAAAACAATTCGCCCGGCCACGTGGGTGTATTCTCCTAAGGTTTCTAAACTACTTGATGGATTTTGATGCAGTTTTCACCATAATTTAGATAATTTCTTGAGGAAGGTTTAGGTATATAATACAGTAATATTTAATGTAAGTTTAGTAGAGAAAAGTCGACGTTTCTTAATAAAGTAGGAAAAAGACGCTTTTCGGGCGCTTACATGACTTATGCTGATAAACCATAAGAGATACAGCAAACTAATGTGCTACAGAGTTGTAGACCTCAAAAAGGTATACAAAAAGTCCGCGACAGCATATGTATATCTTTAAAGGATGATCCACAGCGACCATTTTTGTCTTTTTAAAAATAGGCGTTTAATTACGAGGACTTTTGAATACAGTATTGATCCTATTTTAGTTACCTTAAGCATTTAGTGTACATACTTGCAGTAAACCTAAACCACGCCATATTTGTAAATCATATCCGGGCGAGGCCGGGGCGTGTCGCTAGTTTGTAATAAAGAGAAAACGTTTTGGTTACGGTATCGTGCTCAAGTCATCGTTCGAAGTGGTATCCGCTAATGCGCAAAGACTGTGCCTCGTGTGTTTACAATACTCCGATTTCTAACCTGTTACCATATGTTTTCGCACTATTTCTTTGTCTGTAGACTCAAATTCATTGGCTCAACTTCAGGTTGGATGTATATCTAGAAATACAAAATTTTTGCGCTAAGCGGTTAGCCTGCTCGCCTTCCGCTAACGCGAACCCGGTTCAATCCCCGGCCGGGTCCCTCCGGATTTTCGCATGTAGGAATCTTGCCGGACGATGTCGCTGGTCGGTGGATTTCCTCTGGGATCTCCCGTTTCCCCCGTCCCTTCATTCCGGTGCTGCTCCGTACTTACCTCAATCACCCTCATCGGCTCTCAAGACCTCGCTATTAATAGCAGCCCAAATCTCTTCGCTTCACTCATTGGCCGCAGGCAGCCCGGTTTTTACTGGCTCCTGCTGCGTGCAACGAGAATGTATAGCAGTGAACAAGCACCAGCTTTCCTTACAACACTTCACCACACACCACTGGTATATACTCACCAATGTGTTCACATGTGCTACTGGCTGCTTTTTATTTGGTGAACCATTTCCTTTCTATACTGCGCCAATCAGAATCCCGTTACTCCAGCGCAGTGTATGTGTGCACGTGACAAGGGCGTGAAGTGAAGTGATTAGCCGGTGAAATGTCTAAAGTTCGACGACACTATAAACCTCTGCCTTCTCAAAAGTGTTGTATATTTCCCGTAACTTCTTCCACAGAGATAAAGAACTCTTTTCGTTTATTAAGTCGAATATAATTCGTTCCTTATTGTGTAGCAAGTTTGTTTTGGTCCAGAGTCCTCCAAAACGTGTAACTATTTTTCATAAAGAAATGCATCACGAACTTACAAGTATTTGAATACTAGCCTGTCACCAAATGAATACCCGAAATTATCTTGCCTGTAATAATAATGAAAGAGAATGAAATTTCTGAAAATATTTCAGCAAAACGTATATTTAAAAAAAATAGTGTCGTATATCTTTTACAGCGGGTTGGTATTTTTCTGGCTCGTGATAATTGTTTGCACACGATTAGCATGTTTTCAGTGTCATAATGACCACATCTCCGTGATTTGGCCAAACAGGAAACGGCATCCACTGCAGACAACTTTCAGTTATAACAGGAAAAGTGCTTGTTACATATACCGTGCGCTGTTGGAAATGACAAATTACACACAGTGTGTTTTTTTTTTTTTTAATAATGGACTTTCGCAAAACTTCCAGTGAATTCACGAGATTTCTCCATAAATTTTCTGCCAAGTTTTTCTATATTCCCAGCTTAGAAAAAGAAATTACTCCAAAAACTAATTTTCTGTATGTGCGTGTTTGTCAATACCTATATAGGTATAGAAGAAAAAATTGAGAAGACTTTTTTTTTTTATTATTTGTTTTGAAGCGGGATTTGTACTGTACCTGACAGGAAATCTTTGAAGTTTACGACTTTTGTACGTGAGACGTATCTACAGTGTGTTGAGATTAATCCCGCAAAACATCAGTATTAATATCAGTATGTAGCTGAAGAGTACATTAAGTACTGTTCTGAAAACATTCCAATATTTAATATAATATTTTATTTTAGCAATATTACAATTAGAGACATGCAAAATTCCCGTTAATATCTGGTGTTAGACTAAACAGTTCGCTTCGGAGATGTCTGGATGCACTCGTCTTTGGATACGCCGTCCATGGCCAATGTGTAGGAACCTGCAAAATTCGCGTTATTTTTTGGCACCAAGCTAAACTTCACAGTACTGTATATACTAGAGCCGGCGTTGTTCCTTCATTGGCTGCCGCCTAGATGTGAAGTCACTCCCTTCCTAAGTGAACTGTACGTGATTGGGGCACACGATTGTGAAGTGTTCATTTATTGGCGCAGAGTTACCCGGGGCGTGTCAAATGAAGTATGGTCCAGTGAAAAAAGTGTTCCAAAGGTAGAAACGTTTTAAATTTAAACTGTCCTCAAATAATAACGTGAATTTTGCAGGTCTCTACCCAGTGTGATTGGCAAGAGGTTCCTAGGTTTATCCCGAACACCTGCGATTCTTAACATTTTCTACATTTTCCTGTGACACCGGCCGTTATGAAGTACTGGATTCCGCACGAAATTAGGTTCTTTAGCTGCGATGGATTCCAGTAACGGAAATTTGTGCCGAAACTACGAATGTGAGCTCTCAAGCCTACTATTCCTATGCATAAAGGTTTAAAAATTATTCTCTTTATTCGTACTGTAACCATGATATATGTTTCGCGAATAAAAAACCAGGAATAAGCAGTAATTATTTTATTTTTTGAAACATGAATTGCAGTGGAAGATCAGTGGGGTATTTTTACTAAGCAAGTGTGAAGATATAGCTGATTTAGTCTCATGATAAAGTGAGAACTTTTGAAAGTTCTACTTTCAGCCCGTTGACTGCACATCCTTCGGCATCCCAAAATAAATATTGCCATATGACTTTGTGCTGGTGTTTACATCAGCTGGATTATATCATGTTAACTGCATACTCATCAAATAAAAAATAATACGTATTAAATATTTTAATCAACACTATAAAAACGTGCATATTAATTTCAGTATATAATAATGGTTTGTGAATATTGTTGACGTTCACTTTATCTTTCTGTCTAGATATATGTAGAAATGCCTTTAACTCTGTTCAACTCTTCCGAGAGCATAAGAAAACATATTTTGGTGTAAGCTGTCAACAGAATAGCAGATGAGTTTAACATTATACTTTCTCTCGCTATAAAAACAAAGCCTAGACGTTTCGAACTTTTCTCTTTAAAGTGTGAATAATTGGAATGTTCGGCCATTAGATGCGCCATAAGGAAGGCACGCGTTTAGATGAAACTGTGTGTTTAATCCTTCAAGCAGAAGACAACCTTCGTTAGTTGGCAAAAGAATATAATGATTATGTTTAATACATTTACGAGTAGAATTAAGGAAAATAGTTTGCTATCATAAATGTGTTGAAGTGAAATGTGTTCGTATTTGTATTTTATAAGAATATTACAAAGTCTTATATTCACACGGTATTCATTGATATTTTAAACATATCTGCAGACGTATCTGAATTCGTACTGAAATAGCAGACGAATCCTCACAAATCAATATTTAAATAGACCCTACACAACTTAAGCAGAACATAATTAATCCAAAATTTTGCAGCATGCTTGCATGGTAATATTTATCACTCGCTGCATGTCTTATGAGAATTCGTCCAGCCACACATTATTTTAAAGCTCATAACACAATGACTTTTGATTAAGCCAACTAGGTACTTTTTGTGAAAAAAAAAATTATCTTACAACATTTAAATGCCTACACTAATTTGGGCGTAATCACACCGGAATACTAACAACCTTCACCTAACTTATAGTATCGTATTTCATGAAACTGCATCCACACATTTAATGCAGAATCTGACGCTTCCCCCTCTAAATTACCTACGTTGAAGTGTTGAAGGTTAGCCGCTGAAGGTACGAGTAGTTATTTACTGTATTATAACTGCACGCCCAAAAATTAAACCGTTCGGCCAGACGTCATAACACTGTGTTAGCATATTCCTAACACTTACGGAATATATCACGTGCTGTAACAAAACATTATCATGGACATTGCGTTTATGTTTCAACTCAAGGTAACAGTGTTACAGGGCAGAGTTATGAACTCACGAACTGACCTTTGGGTAATCACGTAATTACTAAATAAAACACACACACGTCCATCAAAGCTCTCAGAATTGCTACACAATATCGCAGATATAATTGAATGCAGTCGATGAAAGTTCCTTCATGTTTCTTCTAGCTTTTAAAATAATGTAACCAACTTCAGCTGTATTCAGATACACTGTCCAGGTCAGCATACAGGATCAGAAACTACGTCGTGACATAGCAGAAACCAATGACAAAATATACCACTTCGTTTAAAACACATATAGAAATAATTTACTTATTACGTAAATAAATATTTGAACTGGGGATTTCGAACTGCCTGCGAAAATCACGTTGTTTGAAGAACATAAATACAGGAACGGGAAATATATCGCCACGTCACGTTCGCACATAGCTCCAAGCAGAGAGAGCGGACTGTACCAACAGCCATCCAGGGAGCATCTCGCCACTTCGGCGTCGTTCGCGTTGTGTACGCCAGAAAAATTGGAGCCGATCTCAACTTATCGGCGCGCAGATCACGCGGGCAACGCCGATATTACCCACAATTCATTGCGCGGTGCCCAAGGCGAGCAAAATGGCTATCATCGAAGACTTAGATTCTTCTTACACTAGCTGTTACCCACGGCTTCACCCTCGTGAAAATAATGTAACCTGAATTAATGACCAAGTGCTCTATCGTATTGGTTGGTGGCATATTTTATATATTCTCTAAGAAACTGTTTGCTTTTCCGGAATGAAAAAGTACGCTATGCGCTAATCCAGAATATAATCTACCCATGTACCAAATTTCATCCGAATACGCCTAGCCCTTACGACGTGATTGGGTAACAAACCAACACACAAACTTTCGCATTTATGATATTATTAGGATGACACGTACACGATGACTATAAGCCGTTCACGGTAAAGTGAGCACTTTTGAGGCTCTAGTTACTTTTCTTTCAGCCATATTTTATCCTTTAACTTTATTTATAAATAAATATTGCCTTTTAAGTAATAAACAGTGTGTGTACATCCTGCTGCACTCGGTAGTGAACGTCTAAGGCTAAAATAAGACACATTTTTCGACCACTATTCTTAATTAGAGGGCTTTCAAAAGTGCTCACTTTACCGTGAACAGCGTATACAAATGTTGTCGTAAAGAATAGTGGTTCAGATGCAATACCACATATTTTCAAATTACTCAGCAAAAAAAAAAAAAAAACTGTATAATAATTTGACGTTTGTGTTGTAGATTTTCCACATTTTTTTAAATATTATGTTATAAAGATATACTTCATTCTGATAAGTTAACTGTGTTTACCATTTACCGCCCTGACCTTTATGTGACTTATCGATCAGAACAGTTTCGTGGGCTTTGATTTTAATCAGCAAGTGTAAATAACAAACCAAATAAATTTCGCGATTAAATAAATATCCTTGTGTAACAATATTATTAGATCTGTATAAGTAATAGACTTGCTATAATTTTCAATTAATACTTATATATTTATTAAAATCAAATTTACATACAAAAAGAGTTATGACAAATTTTATATCATTAAAATTATTTACAGTCTGGGCTATCTGGTTTCTGACAATGTAAGTAATAACGCTGTTATACAAATTACAATTTCCTTAGAAAAGCTGAACTGCCTCGAAAATGCAAAATTAGCCTTACCTGTAGAATTTCAGTGCCGTAAATATAGGGGAAGGTTGGTTCAATGGGCCACTCAAACAAAGCATCCAAATACCCCCACAAATTTAATGACACTTCCAATTTTTATAGCAAAATGTGAACATTGCCTGTTGATAGCCACTTTATAAAAAAGTAATGCCAATAGGATTTAAAGTTAAGGAAGTATTCAGAAAATTGAGGGACTGTACCCAAGGTAGCTTGTACTTTTGATGCCAGTTTTTTTTTGTACTTAATGGAGGATATTTTGGATCATTCGTACTGGAAGAGGGCAAAGCTTCTTTAGCTGAAACATCTGTAACAGTTGTGGAACTGTATGTGCCTACTGATTAACATAACTGTTCGTGTTCCTTCCATAATGGTATGACATATGTTTTTAATTCCATTGCTGCTACTACATGTGATAATCTTCAAACACGTCCCTACTGTCTGTCCAAAGCCCCATCGGCCGTATTTCACCCCTGCAGCCATCTACAACAGAAAACGTATTCGTGTTATTTTTTTCAAATAAGCTAACGCTTCATTAACTCTATTATTAAATAAGAGAACACAGTTATGTATCATCCAGCTCAAAATACTCGCTGCAAGCGTGAGTGTACGGAATTTTCATCAATGGGCAGCGTTTTAAAAATCCAGATTTTTCACAAAAACTTTGAAACTTGCTCCCAATGCGCTAACCTACAAAACAGAACACACACCTCAGACTATGCCTGTCACTTGTTTGCCAGACATCAGCACACTGTAAAAACAATTTCGGAGATCACCAACCTAGTTAAAAATGGATTTTTCAAAGTACGCTATCTCAAAATATTCGCATGAGATACATACGAAAGTACTCGAGGGGATTGCATTGAAGCTTGCTACAGACTTTCCACCAATTAAATAATAGGGTCACTGCTGAAAGTCCTAAAGTCCTATAGGTACCCCCAGCATGACGAAAGCTCTGCACGGCCTATCAGTCTTGTATGTAGGGCCGAAGAAGCACTAAATTAGCGTGGTAATTTCTCTTTTATCACTCTGACGCGTTTCGGCCTCAAGCGCAGGAAATAGCTCCAGGTAGACGATGAGGATGAAGCGAGGCGAGTACTGGAGCAGCACGGTAACGCAAGAACTGGGGAAACGGGAGATCCCGAGAAAACCCCTGCGACCAGCGGCATCGTCCGACACGATTCCCACGTGCGAGAACCCGGGAGCGACCCCGCCGGGATATGAACTCGCTGTTCGCCTTGACGGGGGGCGAGTGCTCTATCCACTACGCCACCAAGGCCCCGTAGTCGTGTTCAACGTTTCGGACTGTGTGACAACTGTCATCAGAGGGGACGGTCGGTCAAAGTAGGGCTGCTTTCTGGCTTTCTCGTTGTGACGACCGCAGTCCTTGCAATGGTACAACTGCGGCCATTTTTAAATAATAATTTTTCGGCAGTGTTGTTCTGCATTATGGCGAAGGGGGAGTAAGGGGGAGTTGTGTCACTTTGTTTTCCCAGCTAAAGTGTTGTTGGGTGGTCTAAAGTATGTTTTAAACATTTTCACTTGGGATAAATTGCAACTTGCTCTTAGTTTTTTTGCATATACAATTTTTGTAATTTTATCGTTTGTGACTAATTGTTTCTTAAATTTAATTTTTGAAGGAAAAAAACAGTTCATTTGTTATCAAAGCTGCTGTGAATGATTCACTTTTTTGCACTACACTTCATTTTCCAATTTTTCTTCGTCATTTTTGATGGGTAAACGTTACATGAAAACATAATTTGTTTATACAATTATCGTTTCCCTTATTGTATTTTCTTTTTTTTGTGAGTGGGGGGGAGTGGGTGGGATTTAGTTTTATTTTATTTTTATTTCCCTCTAAATGTACCGATACAAGTTTCCGTTTTATTTTGTTTTTATTTCCCTGTAAATATACCGATACAAGTTTGCATGACACGGTTGCACAACTGATATACGCATTAGCAAACTTTAGTATTACATTGATAACTAAAAATAGTAAACGTCTTTCATCATGTGTGTAACGTATAGGCGTATGTTTCCGATAGAAAGTTGAAAATACTGTGTTATCTACGTGCGGCAAACCAAGCTCTGACAAAGTGCGACAAAAGGTACTTCCATGATAATTGCTTTAAATACGCAGTCGGAATCGGAAAATTGGATTTAATTCTTTCGCTTTGTTCTAGCGCGTGAATGAATACGCTGACAATTAGTCGCTTTGAACCAGAAATTCGCCTTAAATCACTGTAAGCTTTTAGCAATCACAATATGCAATTGTGTCACTGAAGTTGTCATTTTATTTATATTAATACGTGCTTTTATAAATATTTTTGCTCACTCAGTTTAATTTCCACCGATAAGTTTCACATACAGTATAAAACAAAGTCGCCCGGCCTCGTGTGTCTATATTCGGCCGAGGCTTCTAAACTATTTGATGAATTTTGATGCGGTTTTCGCCATCATTTAGAGAATTTCTTGAAGAAAGTTTAAGTATATAATAAATTAATATTTAATGTAATGATAGTAGGTAAATATCGATGTTTTCTAATTTGGAAAAAGCCGCTTTTCTGGCGCTTACATGACTTAAGCTGACTAAACCATAATTGATACACCAAATTAATCTAGTCTGCTACAGAATTGTAGATCTCAAAAAGGTCTACAAAAAAGTCCGCGACAGCATATGTTTATCTTTTGATGACCCACAGTAACCATTTTTGTCTTTTAAAATTTGATTAAAAATAGGAGTTCACTTACGAAGACTTTGTGAACAACACAGTATTAATCCTCCTATAGTCAGTTAACTTAAGCATTTAGTGTATATACTTGCTGTAAACCTAAACCTCGCCATATTTGTAAATCGTTGTGAATTGTGGCTGCCTACATTCTGGGCGCAAGTCTGCACTCTATAATCCGATTGACTGTGAGAGTGAAAGTATATGATTCGCTGCTCCATGCGGAAGGTCTTGAGTCCGTGTTGTCTAGTTTCAAGAAAACATAAAAAAAAAAAAAAAAAAAAAAAACCGTTCTTGGCATTAAAAGAGTTATCCAAAAGAATGGAAAAAATTGAGCATATGTCTTTGAGATGTCCTGAAGTACCCGACACAGAGCATTAGGCGGAACCCCCTTTCTGCATGGGACATTTTATGTGCTTTCATGTTGACACATTTGGGTTTCGTAAATAAGCTGTATATTGGACATTGAACAAAATGGGGTTATTGTTATAACATTCCTCTGTATATCGCTTTCGATTATAAATAAAATAATAAAATATTTCCTACGGTCTCTATTTGAGCAAATAGCGTTCAATATGAAATGATTACAGTATAAAATTATTACAAACACTGCATCACTTTAACCATCCTGCTCTTATGATTTGACATGGTCACGTAGACCAGAGTAATATTCCTTGATATAAATGAAATAATAAATGACGTGCCACAGTCTTCATTGAAGTAAATAGCGTACAATATAAAATACAAACACCGCGTCACTTTAACTATCCTGCCCTTCTGGGTTGACATGGGCACGTGTAGACCAGAGTAATATACGCTCATAAGGTACATACGGCAGTAATTTAGTAATGTCATGTATTTTTGTCGCCTTCACTAGTACTATTTCCATAGCATATGCAGGTTCCGATGGAAACAGTGGGTTTGGATGACCAGGTTGAAAAAGTTGGAATCCAAGTAACTGACTATTAGATGAAACAAGTTTCATTATACTGATTCCAAAATAAACTTTCTGGTCTCGTGGTACTGTCCTTGGTGCAGTTTCTAATGATACGCAGTTTCTTTTGTACACAAGGGGCCAACTTTGTGTGTGCATTCGGTATCCAAGACTCTCCCCATTGAGGTTTAAAGTGATAAAAATGTGTCTTGTATCATATTAATTCCATTACTGGACTGAAGTAATTTTTACTTGCCTTACAATAAGGACTTCAGTCCTGAACTGAATTCCTTTTTGCTCAGAACATGAATTATTAGGCGTTCATTTTGTGCTTGGAAAGCATTGTTTTGAATTTCTTTATGCACAGAATGATAAAATAACCAATAAAAGTATTACTTCCATCGACATCTCAATTTCGGTAATATTCTGACTGAAGCCCTTTCTGCAAGCGATTCCTATTTTAAGCTAGCTATAAATTTGCGCCTATCTCAGGTCGTAACAAAAAATGTTAAATATATATTTTAGCAGGGAAAATGCTTAGAGTCGCGGGTCATTTTGCCAAAAATTTTTCCCGGAATTCCCCAAATTATTATCATCGCAAACTCATCAAAGCCGACCAGTAGGTTTCGTTAATTTAATAACCCCAGATAAGGCAAAAAAAGTCATACTATTAAAAAAAATGTATTCGTAACTTCATAGAATCTTATTTTGCACTCACGTGTATTTTCAGATTAAAACTAATGTGACATTGATAACGTAAACCCATGTTTAACAATTGCATATTATTTCGTGACATGATGAAACGATATTACAAAATACACAATCGTGTTCCTATACATAACTGGTACACATGATATTGTGGGGGGAAATATACTTAATACGGACCGGTGTCTAGTTTGTAGATGGGCGGGAAAATGACGCAAAAAAAAACAGGTAAATTGTAAAGTGTCCAAGACTTAATACACCTCTAGTGTGACATAGCATATAAGAGATCCCCGCTGTGTCAGTGGCAAACATATTGCCAGTGACAGGACAGGCATGTCTGCTTCTAATTGCTGTATAATCCTAACGTCTCGACTGACCCACAACACGTTTCTTCTGGACCACAAAAACGCCGCCTTTTACATGAATGAACTCTCCCTCACCTCCTTATAAGGCAATTTGTCAACTGAAAACGATCAATCGGGCTTCGGACACGACCTAGTAGTTACGAACTTCGCCGAGAGATGGCAGAGCGACGGAAGTCCCAAGCGGTAGTGTGGAAAAGTGTCGGTAGATGGCAGAGCGCTGCAGCCATAGCGCAATATTGCGAAGAATAAAATGCAGATAACGCATGAAAGTTGAAATTTTCCCCTAGGGTGCTTTGCTGCTATCACAGAACAGAGTAGACTGTTTTACCTTTAAGTTAAGTTATATAACTAATATACAAGTTACGAAGATAATGTTGAAGTTTGTTTCTTTGAGGTGTTCCCGTAGGAGTAGTTCCGTGTCCGAAAAGGTTTTGGGAATTAAGGTGGGTACGATTGACTTAAGATATATATGATTCAATGTATTAAAGTTTATCAGTTTATAACTGTCGTACGAGAATCTTAACGGGCAGTGTGCGTTCTTGGCGTGACTTAGATCGTTATATTTTATATCTACGTACAAGTCATGCCGAATTAGCCAATCAGAGCACAGCTACTGTTGTTGGCGGGAAACTGTATTTACAACTTGTATTTAGGCTATATTTTATTGTGAAATCGTATGAAAGTAATTGTTTTAATTGAGAGGCAGTATCCTCTTAATTTAAAGAGTAGTTCATGGTCATGTTTTCTTTCGTGGAAAAGGTTATTGAATTCGCTTTAATTAACCTTTTTAGATTTATTGATGTAAATGTCTAATGTTGGCATCGGCTTCCTCTTCTATAAGTTTTCACGAGTTTTTGTTTAAACTATTACACAAGCATTAGCCTCAGGTAGTTTTATATATATATATATATATATATATATATATATATATATATATATATATATATATATGATGAACATAAGAAAATTTACAGTTTATGATTGAATTAGCAACTGTTAAGTCTAACCAATCGAAATCGTACGAGATGACGAGATGTTAGCAACCATTTGTCCATTTTTCAGGTTATTTCGGTTGCTTACATCTCGTCATCTCGTACGATTTCGATTGGTTAGACTTAACAGTTGCTAATTCAGTCATAAACTGTAAATCTTCTTATGTTCATCTTCTGTGTGCTTATCGAGTCATTAAGTACAATTCTTAATTCTTCAGTCTTTAATCGTAAACCCACCTTTAGGGTTTTGGATTTCGAACGGCAACAAGCAGCGCTCCTGGTGTTCAGTTATAGTACTGCATTACTGAATATTTCAATATTCCTTTCTTTCAAAGACAACGAAAAAGATATCACAGGTACTTTCTAATAATTATAAAATCGATTTATATACTCGCTCCCGTAAGCAAAACCACCATTTAAAATACAATTTTATGAAGTTTTGGGTTTTATGGCACAAATAACAGTTTCAAATATATTTTACACCACAAAGAAAATTAGTAAATCCAACAATATTATGCGCCTGTCCTTGGTTATCTGTTGGTGTGCAACGGCTCAATTTGCTTTATAAAATACTTGAAATAAAACGTAAACAATAGCAGATGCTTTTGCGGAGGTTTTTGGGGATTTAGCGTTATTCTTCAGCTCAGTAGATTTCGACCCTAAATCCCCAAATATTTAGGGCCTAAACTGGGTCACTTGTTCTTATATATATATATATATATATATATATATATATATATATATATATATATATATATATATATATATAATAAGAACACAGAAAATTTTCAGAAATATATTCCGTAAATGAAAAAAAGTAAGTACACGTTAAAAGTTATAGAAGTAGCAAAACATTATATATATATATATATATATATATATATATATTATATATATATATATATGTGGGGGGGGGGGGTTAATACCTATTGCGAAGGCCTTAAAAAGTTCTTACATTACGATGAATAGCCTATACAGCATTTTAAACAGGCGAAGTTTTGATTTCTTCATATGCCGATGGAGATGCTTATGCGGATGTAGTTATGTCGGTTTCCCACCTGATGTCAGTTTGCTCAGAAGCAGAGGCCGTTTTCGAATACTGACATTTTTGTATATTAATGTTTCAGTATTTATTTGCGTTCAAATTCGCACGCAGTCGATAGGCACTTCTTCAAAGATACGTGCGATTTGGTAATTTTGTTTTTTTAGAAATTTTCGTTGCATACTAAACACTAAATACTAAAATACCAAATGTGTCACCGTTTTAGTTGACTAATTCTGGCCACGTGACCTTTCAATAAACTAAAAGTGCCAGTTCGAATAAGGCCCAAAAGAGGTGGCGTAGTGGATACCCATTGGAACAGGAGAACACGGGTTCGATTGCCGGCACAGCGATCCTGATCTCAATTTTCCAAAGACTTTCTCAAATCACTCAAGATAATGTTGAAATGGAGTATTATAAAGTAAAGTAAAGGCTCTTCACGATAAAGTGAGCACTTTTGAAATCACCTTAGAAAAAAATCATGCCCCTGCCAGCATATATTTTAACGGTTGCACTTAGTGACAAGCGCCCAGTAAAGTTGGTTATGAGGGATGGAAAGTAGTTCCATATATTAACGTCGAATAAAACGTGTTAGGTAACCGTATGTTATAAATTAAATTATTTCCTTCACTTTCAGGTTTTTTAATTCATCGAAGTGTAAAATTTACCAGATTTCTAACATACTTACTTTTCTAATAACTCCACAGTCTCACCTGACCGACGCATGACTAAAGTGATGAAGCCCATAACAATGTTAATCGTACACAAGACGTAAGAATACACAACGGGCATACAAGTAGATCTTAGCAGGTCCTTCAAAAGTGTTAATTTTACCGTGAACAGCCTACACACACATAACTTCCCAAACCTGATTGCAGGAGCGACTGGTTCTATCTGTAATGTCCTTACATTCTGCAGGAATGGCTAGCGTATTTAGTGCTTTGTAGAGGTTTAGTAGAAAATACGTGATTAGAAAAAACGGTTGGATGTTTTGTAAAGTGGTGTCTAAACACGAAAAGCAAATGAGAAATTTTTTTGTCCCTAAAGACAAATTTCAACTCATTTTCAACTCCAAGGATAATTTTTTGGTCGTTGAAATGGTAAAAACTGGTGTTTTCAGAATCAGTATCGACAGCTAAATATGCAGAAATATTAGAGTTGTCTGTAGATACGCGTCATAATTTTTATCTTTTTTTTTTTAGACTGCCATAAAATATAGGCTCGCCGCTTAAAGTGACGTTCAGGCGAGCCTCCGACGGAAATACAGCACGCTAGTGAGTATTATGTGCAAAAGAAAGAACCTTTAAGGGGACTATGTAGCTGCTCGTTCAAAGTCATGAAGCGAGGGAACCAAACGTACGACACTTAACGGCCGGCTACAATAACTTTGACACAACGCGTTTAACGCTAAACGTTGCCATAAGAAAACTGGCATGGCTACAATCGACGTTAACAGGAATAAACATAAAAACTTTTTTTAATAGCTATGCATGCAACTAATGGCAAGGGTGTTTTTTCAAAGGTTCATAAGTCGCTTCCAATCGGGAATGGACTATACATACAACTATTTTTGTTTGTGTTTGAAATTTAAAAAGAACCTTTTGTACAAAAAGATATTCCACGGACTTAATAGTTACACTCAATTATTTTTTAATGTGACGTCGTGACGCTGTACTGTGTAAATTAGATTTGTAACAGAGGGGTTTTATTACACGCGATGAAAGATCACAGATTAAACTACGCCCGTATCATTGCACTTTTCTCTTGCCGCTTAAGGGTCCCATGTACTGAAACGTTTTCTGTGAAATAGTTGTTTGCGCGTAAACTCGTATCTCGGTAAATAAATGTTCTGAAAATACGAAGTTTTGCCAGAAAGGATAAAAACTACTTTCTATGTCGCTATATCTTTACTTTTAACATATTTAATGTATTAACAGAAAAAAATCGTGAAATCAGTCAAATATAGCATGTTTAAAGCTTGCTTATGAAGTTTCTTTGAGCGGTAAGAGAAAAGTACGATTATACGAAGGTAGTTTGATCTGGGGACTTTCTTCGCGTGTAATAAAACCTCATTGTTACATATCTAGTGTACACAGTAAAGCGTTAGGGCGGAAACATTGCACGCCTTTCGCGTAGGAGCGATGAGGCGCTAGGCGTGCGTGTTAGTGTCGCCTATATCGCTACCCCGCTTCTTAACCTTGAACGCGCAGCTACATAGTTCCCTTACGGAAACTGCATATACAAGCTTTAAAAATGCGATATTTAACCATTTCACGAATTTTTTTCTCAATTAATACACTTAATATGATACAAGTAAAAACATACGGAAATATGCTATTGCATGCTGCAGCTGGCGCCGACTCAGTTGCCTCGCGCCGAAATCGGAGACCCACCTCGCCCTCCCCTCTCCCTGGAACGATGCGCTCGCGGCCTTTCTGATCTCCCTCCTGGGAATCCCGTGAATGCCGACAGCGGCGAGACTTGCTGGCGTCACAGACCTCCTCTCACCTACTAGAGTCTCCGATACCTTTAGCGACGACGCAAGAATGTTCTGGTTCTGGCGACGCATCGCACGAGTTGGGGAAGATTCTAAGTGGCGGCATAAGACACTATACATACTGCCGCAACCCAGCGGCCGGCAGTCTTTGTCGTAGGCCGCCTGGCGAGTGTGCGCGAGCGAAGGGTAGTTTTGCCGACGACTGGAGATTGCGGGACTACGGCGAGTGAGGTGTTCGTGGCTTGAATGGACGAGAGGGTGTGAAACCGACTAGTGAAGCCTACTGTGCGTGAGGGCGCTTGGAGAACTCTAGAACATTGCGACTGGCGGGACATGGACTGAACTGAGGTGGGACTGAATGGAAGCGTAATACTGATTTTATTGTAAATATTCGAGCTGTCAAATGTGGACGCATAAATTATAAAAAATTATTGAATACGTTGATACACTGTCTATTAGGACTGATCTTTAATTATTTAATTTCATAGACTTCTTTGTCGTAATTATAAATTTTATTAATTGGTGTCAATTGTGAACAGTAAGTGATTTCAATTTATTGTGAAAATTTGAGTTTTGAGAATTTTGCTGTAGTTGCTGTAAATATAATTATAATTAATTATTTTCTTTCATCGCGATTTAACAGAAAATTCTTTGAGTGCATAGTCCTCTTAAGCCACAAAAAAGTACTGAGAGCACTCTCCACTCTAGGGCAGGTATAATCTTACGCCATTTTGTCTCAGGCCTGCGCTCACATCAGTACGCAACTAGCACTGCGTCTTGTGGTTCTCTCCAACTTTTCCATTAGTACTTCATTTAAGGAAATAATGTTATTGGTACATTTAGAGTATGTTAAGAAATTTTATTAGTTTGGAAAGCAACATTAAGTTTTAATTCACAAAGGATTTTCACCTTAAAATTAGCACTTTTGAAAGCCCTGCTAACGATCTACTTTTATGCACGTTGTGTATTCTTCCATCTTATGTAAAATTAACATTGTCATGGACCTCATCACTTTAGTCATCCGTTGGTCAAGTGGAACTGTGAAATTATTATGAAAGTCAATATTTTACAAATCTACTGATTTTTACACTTCGATGCATTAAGGATAACCAGAAAGCGGAAGAAATAATTTGAGTTATCACAAATGGTTACCTAACACTTTTTGTTCGGCGTTAAGACATTGGAACTATTTTCCATCCATCGTTACCAACTTTACTGGGCACATGTCACTCAGGGCGCCCATTAAAATATACGCAGACAGAGGCAATGACTTATTTTTAAGGTTCGTTTCAAAAGTACTTACTTTACCATGAACAGCCTTTACTCATATTCTTTAATCAGGAATTGAAGTGCGCTACAAATATTCGTCTCTTTCGGAGGCCTAATGAAAATAAACTGTTGGTTGTATCCACATGCGGCCTTAACGCAGCAACAATACTTTTATCACCTAAGGGTATTTTTTATAAGAACTAGGAGCCTAACCCGTGACCGTGTTTTCAGTATTGTCACGTGCTATGTTAAAAAATTTGGTTATCATACAAAATCTGAAAAAAAAAAAATTGATATTTCTCTGTCCACTAAGCTACTGTGGCCCCACTTGGAATCGCTCTATTCATTGAGCCACTAAGGCCCCACTTGGAAATTAACTCAACATTGAAGCAAGACATTTAAAGTAAACGAAAATTATATTCCATTAACTTCATATCTCTATGCAATAATCTCTATGCATTAATACAAAACTTTCACAGGAAAAAAGTAATTAAAAATGAGTTTTTAGTGTTAAAAGTCATGATTGCATAATCTGATATATCTGAAATTCGAACCTGACCTGTGTTTGACCCTGGGGATTCGCTTTGCAAAATTTGAAGAACTTCGCTTGAGTTTCAAGGGACTTAGAAGTATTAAAGACGGACAGACAGACAGACAGAGATCGTCCTGTTAAATAACTAGGGGACCTAGCCCGTGACCTTTTTTGTGTTGTCTCGGGGCTAGAACAGTTACCAAGTTAATAAATTTGGTTATCATACAAATACTGGAAAAATATTGCATAAATATATGTAGGTAATAATGAAATTATGTGAAATTAACTCAACATTGAAGGGACTGCGGTTCTATTTAATATTTCTCTATCCACTTGGCTACTGTGGCCCCACTTGGAATCGCTATATCCACTGAGCCACTGCGGCCCCACTTGGAATCTCTCTACCCACTGAGCCACCAAGGCCCCACCTGGAATTGCTCTATCTACTGAGCCACTATGGCCCACTTATATAGTTCTATCCACTGGTCCACTGCGGCCCCACTTGGAATCTCTCTATCCACTGAGTCACTAAGGCCCCATTTGGAACCGCTCTATCCACTGAGCCACTGCGATCCCACTTGGGATCTCTCTAGCCAATGAGCTACTGAAACCCCATTTGATATATATGTATATATATCTACTTAGCCACTGCGGCCCCACATGATATAGTTATATCCACAAAGTCACTGCGGCCCCACTATCCACTGAGCCATTAAGGCCCCACTTGGAATCGCTCTACCCACTGAGCCACTGCGGCCCCACTTGGAATCTCTATATCCACTGAGCTACTAAGGCCCCATTTGATATATATATCTATCCACTTGGCCACTGTGGCCCCACTTGATATAATTCTATCCAATAAGCCACTGCGGCCCAACTTAACATAGTTCTATCCACTCAGCGACAGTGGCCTCACTTAATTAACTCAACATTGAAGTGAAACCAATAAAATAAACAAAAATAGTATTCTATTACCTTCATATCTCTATGAAATATTCTCTTATACATTAATACAAAACTTTTCTTAGGGAAAAAGTAATTAAAAAACGAGTTTTTTAAGGTAAAAGGTAATGATTACGTAATCTGATCTTTCTGAAATTCGAACTTGACCTGTATTTTTACCCTGAGGATTCGCTTATTTCGTGATTATTGGGAATCTTCGTTTAACATCTTAGAGACATTTCTGTAATTAAATTAGGACAATTTAAAATATGTTGACTCTTCCTGGTGAAATAATCTATCCAATCTTATTTTAAATACAGTTGAAATTTCAAAACAACAGTCATCTATGGTGTTACCAACTTAATAAGTAACTTGAAAAATAAAAGTGAATGAAATTAACAATATTAACTTAAATTGTGTTTATTCTTATATTGACTTTACGCTTTTAATACTCATGCAAACAATACTTTCTAGTGAAATTAAGTTAATACTCATGCAAACAATACTTTCTAGTGAAATTAAGTTAATACTCATGCAAATAATACTTTCTAGTGAAATTAAGTTAATACTCATGCAAACAATACTTTCTAGTGAAATTAAGTTAATATTTTACATTTTGAAATTTTGTATATGTAGTACATTCTCTTTTACAATTTTTGTTAAAACTTTAAAACAAAAAAAAAGTAAATGTAACAAAATTAAAATAACAAATAATACTTTTGAACAAAATCGAACCTTTTTGAATCACTAATTTACATCTTCCTTTCCTGTTTACATAAACAATATCATGCATAGAATGCAGATGCCATAACTAACATTCCAAAGAAATTTAACTTACTATTAACACATTTTTTTCTTACAAGTGCAGCACTATACATTTTAATTTCTCCTTTAGAGTATTGTATAATTGTCTACAATAGAAGATATAACTGTAAAAGTGTTTCGTAGTGGATCACGTTACATTGAAAAAAACATAAAGTTTCCATTTCGGTTACAGTCTTCTACAATTAATGCCTTACTGATAAATTACAATTATAAACAATTTTTATTTTAAATTACAACACAGTATTTTCGATGATGGTATTCAGGGTTGCCAAACAAATGTAAAGTTTCACCGATAAAGCTTTAAGTCTAGTAGCCCAAAAAATTTACAATATTAGTGTAATAGAAAATTTTAATTTTTATGAAAACTGTGATATAATCAGTTGAATCATTTTACTTTCACGAGCCTCCATTTTGTGCTGTTTTGAAGTTAAATTATCACGTAACCGTCCCGAGTCGCAAAAAATAAGGGGGCTTTGCTGTTGTGTAGGTATGACTGAGTGAAAGAAACAACGAACCTCAGAACAACACGATTTAAAATGAATACGGTCATGAAATAATTATAACCTCCTCGCCACCAAATGAAACGACAAATAAGAAAACGATGGCATTGATCATCGTCAAGCCGCTCACACAAGTTCACAGCCGCAGCATGTATGCGGTGGTAGCGCTGAACGTGAACATAAAGAAGAAATATTATAGTCCTATATACTGACATGCTTCTTGAGTCTGTATTGGCTGCTAGGTACCAAATAATAGCAGCTTGAAGCATCAATGCTGTTGTAAAATTAGCTGAAATGGCGAAGCTCCCCGTTTGGCACTAGCGCTTACCTAGAGGAGAATTTTTTTTTCCTTTTGCAAAACTTTTAACGTTGATGAGGCCAACCTGTAGTAGAAGTAACCTTAGCACGGCTTCCAAAAGCACGTACCGTAACGAACCGCGAACAGCCTACCTATAACTGTACCTTGTTGAAAACCACTATGGCATTATTACTTACTTCACTGCCTGCAAAACTAAAAAGGAACCGATTACTGTTGATATAGGCTGTTCACGGTAAAATGAACACATTTGAAATCCCTGCTTAATATCTACTTACATGCACTTTACGTATTCTTCCGCCGTACGTAAAATTGACATTTCCACGAGTCTCATCGCTTTATTCATGCGTCGGTCAAGTAAAACTGTGAAATTTTTAGGAAATGTATGTTAATTTTCGCACTTCAATGCATTAAAAAACAGAAAGCGAAAGAGATAATTTAAGTTTTATCACAAATGGTTACCTAACACTTTTTATTAGACGTTAAGATATGGAACGGGTTTCCATCCATTGTTACCAACTTTACTGCGCAAATGTCACACAGTGCGTCCATTAAAATATACACGCGTTCAGGGGCAGTGACTTTTTCTAGAGTTTATTTCAAAAGTGCTTACTTTATCGTGAACAGCCTTTACTTGCTCTGAATTGAATTTTAAACGTGACACACTACTGCTTTCGCAGTTCGCTATCAACATTACTTTCGATGTATCCGTTAGAATGTACGTTAAATTTCTTGCAGTATTAAGCAGGGAATGTTTTCAATGGTTGTTTACGAAAAATATATTTTAACTGGATCCAGCCATAAAGTAAATTTATTTATAAATAAGGCAGCCTAGTGACTATTCATCATCGTATATTTTACCTCCGGGAACATTAAATCGATAAGTATAAGCTCCTATCTACGGAGAACACTGCATTGTAAAGTTTCAAGTCCTTTTTAAATTCGTTTTCATACTAACTTTAAGTCTGAGGTTCTTAAAGAATTTTTAAACAGGCTTATTTTATTGTTTAGTCAATTACCGAACTCGCAATGCCAGAACTGCAATGGATCATAGCAAATAAGTAATAACAAATGCTGTCTTTTCATAGTAAATGTAAGGTGAATAATCGTATATTTGAAACCATGGTAATGATTTAAACCAAATAACCCCTTTCATGCAAATAGTAGCGCATTGGCGTACTTAATTTATTATTTCCTGTGGAATGATACGTTTAATAAAGCCACTCGTTCCTGATCGTGTGAGTTTATTTTTTTTCGCTCCATTTATCAACTTGGTTATCACTGTCCGATTTCCTATTAAAGGCCAGAATATTTTTATTATTTCATTGAACATAGTTATTTTTATTTCGTCGAAAATGGTTAAGAATTTGTAACTGTTAGCTATAAATGACGTAAGCCGCTGTAACTAAAAATAAATTATGGAACAGAAAAGTTTAGATTTTCATTTTCTATAAGAATATAATAAAACTAATAACGATTTAAGCTTTATAACCCGATGCGAATAAATGTTTGCGAGACAAAAAATATTCTGTATAACATTTTTCTAATGGTAAATATTTTCGGCAAATATTTATGATGCTAAAAAAACACCAAGACTATTTCGAAGTAACTTCTTTCTACTTAGCCGACATACTTTGAATGAAAGTATGTAATTCTTGAGTCCATGCGAAGCAAAGAAAAAAGTTTGAACATGTAGGTGCCGGCAGAAAAGCTATATTTAATAAGTTTATCTGAAGAAGTCTTGTCAAGTTGCGTAGAATCAGAGATTTTCTAGTCCCCGGTTTTATGCCGTGTGGATAACTGTGGGTGGATTATTTTACATATAGGCTGTTCACAGTAAAATGGGCACTTTTGAAAGCTTTGCTTAAGGTCTACTTGTCCGCACATTGTGTAATCCTCCGCCTTATGTAAAATTAACATTGCCATTGACTTCATCACTTTATTCATGCGTCGGTCCAATGAAACTGTAGAATTATTAGAAAAGTAAATATGTTACATATCTTATCATTCTTATACTTAGACTCATTAAAAAAACAGAGAGGATAAGAAATAATTTCAGTTTAGCATAAATGGTTCCCTAGCACTATTTATTTGACATTAAGATATAGAACTATTTCCCATCCACCATTACCAAATTTTCTGGTTGCATGTCACTCAGCGCGCCCGTTGAAACATATGAAGGCAGGGGCAGTGACTTGTTTCTAAGGTTGATTTCAAAAGTATTCACTTTATTGTGAACATCCATTACTAATGTAAATTTATACTAAACAAAGGCACATGCACATCCTTGATTCTTCCGAGATCCAAACACAATAGCTAGTGATCCAAAGGCACCTTACCAGCTCCTTCCTTAGCAACGTCGGTCACTGCGGCGTGATTGATGTGACAGTTAATCTTTTTTCACTTGAACTACCAATCTTGTGTGACATGGTTTTTGAAGTGATATTGTTGGCAGTGAATTCAGAGGTTTTCCATATAAGCGTTATTTTGGTGACTGAATAGGTCGAAATGTTTCCATAAATGCATATCTATTGCTGTTTGCACACAGTTTGTTCGTTACGCTCTGTATTACTATGGACGAATAGTAAAACTTCGCAATGGCTTGACCGTACCCCTGTACAGTCCAGGCAGATGGGAAATTACTTTCCACTGTGGTCGTCAGCTCTGTCCTTAGCTAAAACGAGGCCAGTTGCAAGAGATTTGGCGAGGCACTTCTCTCCAGAACCAGTTAATCCTCCTTCCCACAATGTAATCATCTTTCAAACAATATGCATTGCTCTCGAGCGACCGCGCCTCGTGTCTAACATTTTATTGATAACATATATTACATTTTATAAATATACACATTTAAATATAACTTATACATTTCGTCGTGAACTATATAACTCGCAACCAAACGAATGCTAAATATTGAAATATTTTTTTACAAAATAATTTTTCCGGGCGCGAGGCCCTGTGTGGCCGCACCTGTCGCACGCTCCTAAAGCCGATATTACACGATACCTGCAGCCGTACTTGGTTCTTGTACATGCTTCTACAAGCCTTGGTGCACGAGCCGGTATACCAGCCGCTATATGGGCCACCAAGGAAGATTCATATTACACGACATGTAGTTAGCTTACTAGCATTTGGCACCCTCGGTGGGTGCGCAGTGAGAGGTTAGTAGTAAATATGAACCCCTATCGTAAAACTGCTACCAGTTAGTAACATGCGTAGGCCTATGAAGAAACTAGCTAGCACATATTAATGTTGCTGTTTTACTGTACGCCTTTTACATAAATCTATTGGTTACTAGTATAGTTTCATTCATTTTATTGAAAATGACAATCATTATAGTACGAGTGTGTTAATTTCAATGTTGACGAAAATTACTGATTGGTTGTAAAATATAGTTTTTTTTCTTTACGTGCTGTGATATTACCCGCATGTAAAATTTAATGGTAAAAAATCTTGGGGCCGACGGAGTTCTGAACTTACGCCAGAGAAGCATATTAGTCTAGTATCGGACGCCTCAGCTTTACTATTGTACTACCAGTTGACACAGAAAAGATTAGGTTTATATATAGTAATTCTAGTTAATAATTTCATAGAGTAGGTTATGTTTGAAGTATTTAGAGCGGTTTTAAACAGTGATTAAAAGTTGCCATTTGATTATACAATCAAGATGGAGGCGTCGTTTGCGGTTTATTCATCAACTCGTTTCAAGTAGTAGCCACGGGGAACACCCTACGTTCTGAAACTGCGATGTGATTGGCCAGGTACGAATGCCGGTGTGGAACCTGCCACAAAAAATAGGACGTGTCCAATTACCAAACCTGGTACGAAATCTGGCCGTACAAGGCGGGAAATGCCATGACGGGGGCCACACTAACTCGTATACCGGCCGCTATGGCGGTCCTTGCGCAAGCTTTTACGGAATCTGGTATCGTGTAATATCGCCTCCTTTAAGGACGGCCCTGGTGGTCGCCGCCAGCGAGCAAGACACTCCATCTTAATGAAGACACATATAAATCATTGTAATGTTAACAGTTTTTAAGCCATAAAATGTATTGATAATTTATTATTGAAAATAATTGTTTGACAAGACATAGTAACTTATATACTCAAACAATTGCATAACTGTAATATCAACCACCTATTCGCGGTTTATTCGCACTTTTCGATCGGTTGTTTCCTAAATTTTTCGTGTATCATAAGCGTTTTATACTTGTGTTAACATAAAAGTAACTTTTTTTTTTTTTTTTGTTAAATTGAAATTTTAGGTATAGTTTATCTATGAACTATAATATTTAATTTACAATTAAAATAGTTAAAAACACGAGATGAAATATGTGTATTGGTGATGTTAAGTAAGAAATAGTTCGTATATAAAATATTATTACACTGAGTGCGCACGAAATCGGTGTCTTATCCCCTTGGTGTAATTTTCTGGACATGGTTAAGCTTTGTTAGAGAAGGAGGATATCCTTGAAGTAGAACTTAAGCAGGGACTTAAGCAGTGCTTCAGAAAAGTTGGAAGCAGCCGAGAATGGACTTAATCATAATAATTATCCCTTGTAACATCAATTGGAACTAATTATTATGTATTACTTTCTGAAAATGACTACAGAAGCGATAGTTGTACAATAAGTGAAACGATAATCACATTTTTAATACAATGAAATAATATTCGATGCCCTAATAAAATCATATTTTCAAAAATTAATCTCATTCCTAAGTCTTAATAGCTAAAAATATATAAATCCAAGATGGCATCCTACTACCCCTTAAAGATACGTATGAGATCAAAGTATAATGCATTGCCTGACAGTAAGGAAAATTTCCTAGATTTATAGATAAATAAGTTACATTACAGAACAATGGCATAAATTATCTGAGCATATTCTTCAAACCTGAATCACTGAAGTAAAAAAAAAATAATAAAATAAAAAACTGAGCCACAGAAAAAGAATGAAAACTGTGGACTGCTTCGGGAACTCAATGTCACAGATTTATCAACGATAAATACTGATCTACAGTGGACACGTCTGTTCCAACGCTCTTATTGTCAGCAAATTTAATTCATATGCCAGTCAGGATATGAAGAGCCAACTGAAATTATGTAAATCGTATGCCATTATTTATTATTTATGGTGTGTCAAGAAAATTGTGTTGTACTTATTTTATAATGTATGCAATGGCATACATTATAAATAATAATATAATAGCATAATAAACACTCAGGGATTAAGTGAATTCGATATTAGGAAATGCTTTCTTAGAAAATAATATTTGTTATTTATCCTGTCGCTATTATTGGGCTAGCCATTTACATATTATCGCCTAAACCACAGTGCAGATAACGATTACAATTGTTTATTCACTCTAAAAAATGTGGGTACTGTAACATACATTATTAAGAGGACATCCTACCAAATACATTGTAACGAACGCAAAATTATTTTGTGCTGACCGCAAAACAGGCAGTGATCAAAAAATAATTATCCGGTTTAGGAAAATAGAAAGTCACTGTCTCACCTTACGTAGAGAGTTCCTTTCTCTCGTATCAAAACGGTGGCTCTATAAATCTGGGGGGGGGGGGGGGGAGGAGTCACATCTGTTCTTACACTTATTCTTGAAGTTTCGTGAAATATTTATTAAAAATATTTTGACTGGCTTTCCCGGCTAGGATATTAAATCTAACAATGTTATATTTTTCTTTAGTACTCGGAATATTATTCATTGCAGTATTTATACGGAATTTATAATGCAACGCCACTGCCCGTATAAAATTTGTCTTGAATATATATATATTTTTTTCATATTAAGATCGGTTTTTAATTTTATTATTTTTATTACTTAGAAAGGAAATATTATAAGGTTAAATTTAACTTCATTTTTTTTTTGCGTGGACCGAAAATTAATTCCTGTAAATTATTGCTATGAAAATTTTGCTTGCTACAAAATTCCCTTCCGATTTCCGGGATCTTAGAAACATGCACTGTCTCAAAAATAAGAGGTTCAAGGAAACCGTCTTCATTGCTGGGTTCGTTTCCTGTACTACATCGACGTCTGGCACCTGAAACGATTATACAGGCTGTTCACTGTAAACAGAGCACTTTTCAAAGTCCTGCTTAAGATCTACTTGTATGTACGGTGTGTATTCCTCCTCCTTATGTAAGATTAAGATGGTCATGGGCCTAATCACTTTAATCATTCGTCGGGCAAGTGGAACTCTGAAATGATTAGAAAAGTAAACATGTAACAAATATACTAATTTTTACACATCGATGCATTAAAAAAACAGGAAGCACAATAAATAATTGAAGTTATCACAGATGGTTACCTAACATGTCTTATTCGACTTAAGATACGGAACTGCTTCTCATCCAGCGTTATCAATTTTACTCGGCGCACGTCACTCAGTGCACCATTTAAAATATATGCAGGTAGGAGCAGTGACTTTTTCCAAGGTTGATTTCAAAAGTGCTCACTTTATCGTGAACAGCCTTTAGGAAAGTTTTTATAAAAACAGTATGAAATAAGCACTGTTCTCTAAATACCAAACTTCGCCAGACTCGCTATGCTCCACTACATTGCTGTTGAACTGCGTCGAGGTGTACCTGTAATCCACGTTTCTATTAGAAATCTGAAATTTTATGTATAAAATCAAAGATTACTTCAGATGGTATAGAAATGGAATTTTCACGATATCATGCATCATGCATCAGCTGAGTTAACAATTTCTTTTTCAAACTCTGGAAATATACTGTCCGGATACAGATGAAACTTGGATAGCTAAAGGCTGTTTTTGAAATCAACCTTACAAAAAAGTCACTACTCCGCCTGCATATATTTAAACGGGCACACTGAGTGACATACGCCCAGTTAAGTTGGTAGCTACGAGTGGAAAATGGTTCGATATCTTAACATCGAATAAAAAGTGTTAGGTAACAATTAGTGATAACTCAAATTATTTCTTTCGTTTTCGGTTTTTTTTCGCATCGACGTTTAAAAACGAGCAGATTTGTAAAATATTTACTTTTATAATAATTTCACAGTTTCGTTTGACCAACGCATGAATAAAATGAACAGGCCCATGGCAATGTTGAATTTTAAGTAAGGCGGAAAAATACAGAAAGTGCACACAAGTAGATCTCAAGAATGGCTTTCAAAAGGGCTCATTTTACCTTGAACAGCCTATAACTTCACTGGGAATGTTAAAAAGTTAAGAAACACATTAAGAATGTCATTAAGAATCTTATTTGTGAAAATAATTTTTTAATAACAGGGTTCCGTGCGAGAATATGCCAGTTCCGCAGAATGTCATGTGAGGTTAGAACGACTTTTGTTTGGTTTAGCTGGAATTATAGAACCAACCGGGATTGTTAATAGTAAACGCAGAAGACATCAGCGATTACTGCATGAGTGCTAATTCATAATTTTTAATTGTAAACTCAGTCTGCTCTTCATTCACGTTCGATGGAATGATATCCAGACACATGCGAGATACGAATTCAAAATTCATTCTTTGAAAATATGCGGTTTAGTATTAAAATTGAAAATAAATTATGCCAGAAGAAGACAGCGAAGAATTTCAATTCCTGAGTGATTCGAGCCATCATTATATTAAGAATAATGGATTGATGACCCACGGTCAAGAAGTCAATAGTGCAATCTGTAGAAGCTTGTATGAATTGAAATTGCATGATTTAAAACATGAACTCGCAAAAAATGAATAGAAATTAAACGAGTAACAAGGCAGTGCTTCTCGAAAGAATGTCTGGTGTTATTTTAGAAGAAGGGAGACATCCTGAAAATGTAAAATGTATGGTTGACAGTAAACAAGATGCTGCTAGTAATATAGGTAGTAAAGACTGGCATTCTGTTTGGGTGGAAAATGATCTCCTTTTGAAGCTTGTGAGTGAAGTGGAGAAACGACTAGAATTGCAAGATTTCAAAATAGCTACTCTAGAGGAAAAAGTTACAAATCTGGAATTAGTGAATGAAGTTATCTTACAGAAAAATGTAAACATTGTTGAGCATGAAATAGGAACTTGCCTAAGAGAAAACAAAAGTGGTGAATAATGTAGTACAAAATGGGAGCAAAAGCCATGCAAATACTTTGCAGGCAGGTGTATATAGGACCGTATTAATTGTGCCAAAGGATAACAAAACAGTGATGAAACGAGAAAAATTATTAAGGCGCAAATACAATCGGAAATTTTAAAAGTAGGGGTTTTCAGAATGAAGTCAGTAAGTGATGGTGGTATTGTCAAGGTTGTTGTAGTTTCTCAGGTGTGTGATGCTCTAGGTGGAGAAACCTAGGTTAATAATGAAAGGCATTTATGATGGTAAAAGGAATGAGAACTTGGCCAAGGAAGACGTAGGGAAGAAACTCATAATGCAGAATAATCTTTATCTAAACAATAGTGATTTTTTACTTAAAGTAATATATAGTCCATTCACGCTTTCTTCCATCGTTTGGAATCGAACCTATGCAAAAATCACCCTAGGCGTAACATGTCAACCTGTTTTGTTGAATCACTTGTATTCCACAATTATATAACCCCGTTATTAACTTTAAAGTACTGTGTTATTGAATATATTAATAATTTACTTAGTATCTTCTATAACTTGTAATATTTATTTCGTATTACATACGATTTTAAAACCGCGAGAACAGAGACGTATTAGCAACAGCTAGTAGGAAATAGTTCACAGTTACAATATTTTTTATAATAGTTTCTATGTATACTATTTTTAAATAAAACGTTGCTTATTGGCATATTTAAATTGTTAGGTAGCACTGAAGGAAACACATTTTATTGCCGCAGTTAAAAATATCAGTGTAAATTATCGTGCGTGGGCTCTAGTGACACAGTGTTTGTTTTTCCGTCGGGAAGTACGTACCACCTGTGTAACAGGAAAATTATACATTTTGTTGTTTGTAATTTCAACATATTTCATACTAATTACAGCAACAATAATGACTTTTGAATTTGTAATGTACAACTGAAACGAAATTGTATTGTTTAAATACCTATTATATGTTGTTTAGATGCGATGGCATGACACTTACATATCCAGTAGGTTGGCAGAAGTGATGTGGAAAGGAGAATCCAGAATTTGATCAGCTTTCCCCTAGCCTAGCCACCTACTGCCTATTTCCACGAGCTTGTACCAATATGGCAGGCGATTATACCCAGTTTTTAGAGTGTTTTACGACTGGCAGTGATGTGGCGACATGTCAATGACACTGCGTGTTTCTGAACGAAGCGTCTGGTTCGTACTCCTGTATTTTAAACTTCCTAGGCAAGTTACAATGTTGTGGCCGCCATTTCCGTCTATGGTGGCTGCATTGTAATCGTTACGCAGGCCAGGTGTGTGTGGATTTCAAATATTGGATGTGCAAAATGTAAACGTTGTAACCATGAACTGATGTTTTGCCGATGTTAATTATTTACATTCACGTCTGTTTATCACAACATTGTACCTTTGCGCTAGGTGTTTGAAACACAGTTGTGTAACGAGCTTACGTTCCTGTGATTTTAATAAACCTAAAAACCAGTAAATACCAATACATGTAGAATAAACGTTACGGTAGGCCTATATGTTTGCATGTTCACCACTATCTCGTACGTTTGTCAATGATACGTACAATAAATATGCGACACGAGTTGCATGCTTGAATTTACTGTGTCGTTTCGTTGGACTGGTTGTCCCTTCGTTTTAATTTTTATTCCAAATAAGGCCGTCCTTTTAACGAAATAATCCAACACATATTTATAACAACAGGTTAAATACTATTGTTGTTTACGCCACAGTTGTAACGAACACCGTCGTGGCAAAATATTAATGTGTATTATGTGTAACGTGCTATATCGTGTGTAACAAATAGTTATAAAGCTGACCTAAATATTGTTATAGGCCTACATTGTGAACATTCGTAGGAAGTGGTTTCTGCAGTATGACATAATTCTTTGAACAGCTGTAGACAGTAACCAACACATTTGACAGTTATAAAAGTAGAAGTCACATGGCAGTGTTTATGTTTACGTGTAGCGGAAGGATACGTAATCAGTAACCAAAAGTAGATATTTAGGAGGGCTTCAGAAAAGTTCGAAGTTATCGTGACTCAACTATATGTAGCAATGAATGGAAGATGTAATAAAAACAGAATTGTGTTGGAAGTGGATCCAAATACAAGACAGGATCTTCTTAGCAAAGGTAAAGTTAATTTTGGTGTCCAAGTGTGTCACATTGAAGATTATGTGCATGTCATCCAATGCTATCGTTGCCAAGTTTATGGACATTATTCCAAGGATTGCAAGCGTGGGACAGCATATTATTTGTGTGGCAAGGATCACAAAGGAAAGGGGTGTAATGCTGATTATGACGAGGAAAACTTTGTTAACTGTGAAAGGGCAAACACAAGATGTAATTTAAATCTAAATATAAACCACATAGCAAAGGACAATAATTGTGACTGCAACATTGAAAGACAACTGAAAATGAAAATAATATTATAGCAACTGAAAGAAGAAAGTCAAATGAAACCAAGTAAGTGTGGGCTTAAATCAGGTATGACTTAACGACGTAACTTGAAAGTTTGTCATTTCAATATTAGAAGCCTGACAGCAAACAAGGATGAATTACTGGATGCTATAGAGACTTACAAGCCAGACATTGTGTGCCTGTCTGAAACACATGTTACGGAACTTATTGAAGATAGTGAGTTATTCATTAACACTTATTGTTTAGTTAAATGCAACTCATTAAGTAAGCATACTGGAGATGAAATTATATATGTTAATGTTATTTATGAATGTAATATGATATTGTCTATTAATAAGGAAAATATTATCTGGTTGCTGGTAGTTGAAGTTAAGTAAGTTACTCTTACATCATAGTTGGAGCGTTGTATAGGTCACCTAGCTGTAACCATAATGATATTGTACAATTTTTTGAGGGTATTTGTGATAAGTATTTCGTCAGGGAAATATGTTTGTTATTAGGAGATTTCAATATTGACTTGCTGAAAACTCATAGTGTGACCATAAAGTTTATAAGCACAGTAGATGGTTTTGGGTTGAAACAATTGATAAACTCACCAATGGTATCATACCAGAGTAAAGCATTATTAGATTTGATAATTACTAATGTAAAGACCTGTGGTGAAAAATTACTGAGTGAATTGTGTATTACAGACCATGAAATAATGTAGGTTAATTTTGAATTTTGCTATGTATCATATAAACTTGCCAGAGGAGCGATGAGAAACTATAATAAAATAAATTAGGAAAGGCTGAACGACAAACTGGCAGGTTATACCTGGTCTGATCAAGATAATACTAATGTGCTCGCTGAAACTTTTTTTGAGAATTTGAAATGGTGTGTTAATAGGGAAGCTCCTCTAAAAGTGTTAAATGGTAATAACACAAAAGGCTGGGGTAATAGTGGAATCAGTAATATTAGAAAGTTTAAATATGGCATGTACAAGAAAGCATAATTAACTTGATGTAAGGAAGATTGGATTGAGCATAGAAGGTTGTGTAATATGTTGGTTCAATATAGAAAGGAAGAAAAGAAGTCATTGTAATAGGTTTTTTGGTTGTAGTAAAGAATTATCCAAAAAATATGCGGGGTAAACGTAAGGAACTTATCCATGGTAAGATAGCAGCTAAGTATTATAGAATCGCAAAGGAGGACGTTGCTGATGTGTTTAGTAATTATTTTGTTACAAGTGTAAGTGAAATTGTTAATAGTATTGAAGGAGTGGATGAATGACCCCGTACAACAGGTGATCAATATTTTTGTGTTGATATTGAAGTCTTTGACAAATTAAAAACAGTGCAGCAGTAAGAAATTAGGGAAATAGTACAAAATTAGAAATCTGGCAGCAACGGAGATGACACTATCAATGGTAAAGTAATGAAATTTACATTAGGAGCTTATGAGCATTTCTTGTTAAAATTTTAAAATAAGTCATTGACTGAAGGTGTATTTCCAGATGGTTGGAAATTGGCTACAATTGTACGTATTCCCAAAGTATCAAACCCTAGGAACATTGAAGAGTTTAGGCCAGTTAATATGCTTCCACTGTATGAAACAGTAATAGAAAGAACTGTGTACAAATAACTGTATGAGTTATGTGTGAAAAATAATATATTGGCAACATTTCAGTCTGGATTTAGGTCTAAGCATTCTTGTAAAACAGCAGTACAGGTCTTGTAATTTGATGAAATTCAAAGGCTTAAAGTGAACAAAAATAAATCAAAGTGTATGCTAGTGTCTAGTGAGGGTGTAATAAATTATACAAATTCCATTATAATGGAAGATAGGAAATTAGATTGGGTTAAAGACATGAAATACTTAGGGGTAGTTTTAGATGACTGTTAAAGTTTCAGAGCTCAAGTTGGTTATATTTTTAAAAATATAGGTAGAAAATTTTAGTATTATACAGAATAGGAGAATATATGTCTAAATATTCAAAAACATTAGTTTATAATACGCTGATTAGACCACATTTTTTGTATTGTAACTCTGTACTTAGTTTCATGAACAAAGAAGACTTGTATTTGTTACAGAAGCAACAAAATAAGTGTGCCAGAATTATCTTAGACAAAGGTATTAATTCTAGTATTGTAAGTATACTTAGTGAATTAAAATGGCTCTCTGTTGTGGAAGAGGTATGGTTTAAGATGCTCATAATAGTATTTAATATGAAGAAAGGTGTAGCACCTGCATATATGATTCAACGTTGTGTTACTAATAGCCTGGTACATTGCTACAATACTAGAGATAAAAATTATTTATTACAAGAGTGGTTTCAGTTCGAGGTCAAAAGTGTACGATGTTTAATGAGTTTAAAATGTTTAACATGTTACCTGAAGAGTTGAAGGAATGTGTGAATGTCTTAAGGCCAGCCTACAATTGATTTAGTACAGAATGTAGCACACGCACAGAAAGTAGAATGCAAGTCTTGGAATGGAGCTGCCTACAATCACGCACAACACACGCACAGAAACTTAGCACAGAATCCCACAGAAAGTTGACCAATATCCTATAATTCCTGTGCGTGTGCGCCGTGCGTGGCCAATCAGAACGTCGATACCACTGAGTTCATGTGACGATCAAAATTACTGCAAAAGTAATGAATTTTACTAGGAATTGGTGAGGTCGGCGCCACACAAACATTGGCTTGCTTTGATTGAAATTGTTATTGTATAAGCGATGTATGTTAAGATGAACGGTATAACGTATTATTATTTTTTTTTACAAATTAAGGCACGAGCAGAAAAGTAAACAACTGTCGACAATATATTTTTTAATTCCAGTGTGACCAATACACGCACGCGAAACATACCGAGCATAGTTTCTTTCGTTTTCATGTCTTTTTTGTTTAAACATGCATCGGTTTTGTGCGTGTGTTGTTTTGATTGCAGGCTTTCAGATACGAGCTGTGCGTGTGTTCTGTGCTATCGCACGTGCTGTACGTGTGCTAAATCAATTGTAGGCTGGCCTTTAGTACTCAAAAGAAAGATAAGGAAATGGCTATTAGATAATACAGAAAATAATGTTTGTGATTTACAATATGTTGTTTTGTTATGCTCTGAACAATATGCTGGTATTTTGAGCTGGGATATTAATTATTCTGTCGAGAACATCAATGATAATGTTATTATTTTTGTATCAATTCTAGGGAACGGACAATAAATAAATAAATAACAATTTTTGGCCGTTTTTTTTTTAAATATGGCAGTGATTCAGGATAACGAGGTAGTTAGGATTGTTTGCTAATTGAGCAATCGGGACCGTCAGACGTCCTAGAAATTCGCACTGTGGACGGTAGATAGCAGCACTGCCGCCTTGAGCGAAAAACCAATAATAAGGAAAGGCGTCTAAAGCCTCGTGCAAAATCGCGTGGCGTGGCACAACGTAACATAAGAAGCATATAAATGTTAAGTCAACCAGCCACGATCGGAGGTAATGTAAATGGGGAGAGTTTTACATGACCAGTCATAATAAAGTATAGAACTAGGATAGTATTCTAGCAGCAATGAAAATGTTATTTTCTTAGGATGGCTGTATTGTCTTTCTAGGTTGTGATTTTTTTTTTTTTTTTTTAGAAGGAACACAAGGCACAAGGAACTTTTATGATGTGATAATGGAGATGGGCCCAGTCATCTATCGGCTTTTTAAAATTGACTGTATTGGTTGCGCACTCCGTGCGGACCGAAAACTAGAAAAGTGCAATAATCACGTGATTGCCAGGAACGAGTCAATATTGTTTATGCACTAACAACTGGAACACGCCTGCAAAACATGTGTGACAAAATATGGTTTTTAGTATAAAATATCTCTAACGCACTAACCTACATGCTGATGAAAGTGTAAAATTCAGATAAACGAAATTCCAGAGACATTTTTTTTTTTTTTTTTAACTAACTGGTTAATACGTGGACCACTGGGTGAAATTAACCTTACAACGATATCGTTAATATACCAATAACATATTTGTTCCATATTAACAGTTCAATAGTATTCTGCTGCGGAACTTTCGACTGATGAACGGATGAAATTACAGCGTTCTAAACTTGCATGTTTTGTTACTCGTTCATCGCGAGTTATTTACAAGGCTGTGTGTGGTGTGTGCAGCGTTTTGTTTTGGCTGTCTTTTGTTTTCATATGTTTGTTTATGTAACTGAAAAATTAAATTAAGCTACTTTTTCCTGAAGATTAGTTGATAATTACGTTTGGAAACACGAGCTCCTTTTGTGCAATAGCAAAAATATTAAAATTATGCTTTATGTGCTATTAAAAAATTTTTTTACAGCGATTAATTTCCGTTACGTACGTGTATGATTGTCTTAGTACTTAGAAACACAATACCGCCAAAAATTTTCACTATTTATGAAGAATTTTCTTCTATTTGTAAACGGTTTTGTTTTTATTAGTTTGCAGCAATGAACGTACGACGGACGTGCGAAATTTGGTTGTAAATAGCTCGGCTGGGAGACGGACGAACGTATTACGAACGGACGCGACGGGCTGTTATAAATCCCACTACTAGCAAAAAAAAAACTCTATGGCGGGAAAGTACACATGAAGTCAATTACCGATATTTTACGTGCATACAGATCTCATTTGACGAAAACGGTTCCGGCAATGACGTCCCGCGTTCTGATTGAAGTGCGTTAAAAACTTCCCATAAGAAAATGTAGCGACCGTCTTTACACCAATCCGCGCCGGAAAGGCGTGGGGCTCTCTAACAGAATTTGTATAATTTTTGAATTAAGTGGAGAGGCTTTGACTGTTACCTATACCTCTGCCGGTGGGTATCGGGTACCACAAACATACCTCACTCTTTCTGCATAAACATTTACATCTATACCCTAACGGCAGTGGGGTTTCGACTTAATGATTTTCCCTCTTTGGGCCCAATTACAAATTCCTTTTAACTCTAATATTGATTCAATGTTTGTATCCCTATCACACCATATTAAATTGTCACAGGTTAGGTAAGTTTTCATTAATGAAGCTCAGTTCACTGATTGGCCTTTTATTAAATACACGTTCACTCGTTTGTTTACATTTTAATCCAAAACACAGGCTCTCATTAAAATTTGCACTAAAAAATTCTACCATATATTCCGTACCCCAATTATACATATATTGGGCACAATAAACTCACAGCCTTTCCTAACCATTACGCTGCGGTTATTCAGATTATTCATAATAATTTACGAGAGCCGTCAGGTGACTTTTAATTGCGTGTATCAGGCCAAGAATTTGCAAACGAAATGATCGTAGAAAATATATGACTCGAGGAAACCTCGCCGGGATAATCTAGGCGACATTCAAACTACGTCGACTCCATACCTGTAGTTTAACACGCTGTCGGCGTGAACAGATGAAACGCCTCGAGTGACACACGTCACAGCTTAACCGGCCCGTCTGCTAGCAGCGTATTCACGCGGCGGCTCGCTTTTACAACGTCATGTGAACCATAAAATATTTATATAAAATACATAATAAAATATAAATATAAACGCAAAAATATTTTATCACTAATGCAAATTATTAACACGCATTTACTAAGCCATAAAATATATAGTATGCATACCGAAATGCTTAAAATGGACATCTAATAAAAATACACAGCAGACACGGCTTGAACCAAAGACAGCGTTGCCAACCTATGACAAAAGCAACCAGGCGCAAAATATCGCTGTGACGACCTATTCGTCACAGTATTTTTACACGTTCTAGTCATACGTTTTAGAAAAATTACTTCATATATGACTTATTTGGTTGTTTTCTAAACATGTTATGTATCACAAGCGTTTTATACTTCTGTTTACGTAAAAGTATCTTATTTTTTGTTCAACTGAATTGTTCTGCGCAGTTCCCCGGCGATAGTTTTATAGTCCTTTCTTTTTCCCTGACAACACTGTTACGGAGATCTCGTACCTACAAACGTTTCAGAACTGGCTTCTCCCGCAGATACAGGCAGATCCCGTTAGTTTCATTCCCCAGCAGGACGGAGCACGACCGCACTGGCATTTGCAAGTTCTAACGTTCCTGAACTAGATTCCGCGCCGGTGGATCGGCCGTCAGGAACCTGCTGATCTGGCAGCACACCACTGACCATCGCGTCCGTCCGATCCCAGTGTCTGCGAAGAATTCACTTTGTGTGCCAACTCTTCCTACAACAGTTCACGAACTTCATAACCACATAACAACAGCATTGGAGGCTGTTCGCGATAAAGTGAGCACTTTTGAAATCAACCTTAGAAAAAAGTCACTGCCTCTAGCTGCATATATTTTAATGGGCGCACTGAGTGACATACGCCCAACAAAGTTGGTAACGATCGATGGGAACTAGTTCCGTAGGTTTACGTCGAATAAAAAGTGTTAGGTAACCATTTGCCATAACTTTTAAATTATTTCTTTCCCTTCCTATTTTTTTAATGCATCGAAGTGAAAAATTGAGCAGATTTGTTAAATATTAACTTTTCTAATAATTTATTTCGCAGTTTCACTTGATCGACTCATGAATAAAGTGATGAGGCCCATGAATATGTTAGTCTTACATAAGGCGGAAGAATACACAATGTGCATACAAGTAGATCTTAAGCAGGGCTTTCAAAAGTGCTCATTTTACCGTGAATAGCGTATAAATGTATTAACACCAGGCAGGCATGCCCACTAATGTGTAGGACGAGTTCGGCTATCGTGCAGATGTATGCAGTGCGTCTGCAGGAGGGCATATTGAGCTTGTGTGAAACTTTTAAGAAAAACTATCCGTCAGTCATGTATTTTTTTCTTTACTGCATGGTTCTCTATTTCTTAGTTTAAAAGATATACCCATTTGAAATCGGATGAATATTTTTGAAACAATCTGAATAATTAGTAGAGACCTACGAAATTTGCGTTTTTATTGGACGACAGACTATAATTCGCTGCCTTGAAAACGCTTGAGAACAACCAACTAGTTCACTAGTAACTGTGTTTGGTTATTATGCCGCTGAACTCTCTTCATTTGCTCAATAATTCTTCGCGTTGCCGGGAAATATAGTGAATTTTGTATGTTTCTAGTAATTACTTTATATCGTGCCGGTTTTAAAGTATTTGTAATTCAGGTGCTGCAGTTTGTAGTAATTAGTACTGTTTTGAAACCATACGTGCTTCTGCGTATCTCGTTTTACTATAAATTTTGGAAACACATTTTCAATTACAGTTACTACGCTCGAGATCGCTATGCATGAAAAAATCTATAATCATTAACATTTTACGTGAGAACCACTTAACCATTTTTGACGCTTCTCACAAGAAAAATCAGACTTCTAAGTGGATTTTTTTTCGCTTACAATGCAATTAAACAAAAGGTATTACATCCTCTTTCTCCCGGGTTTGTTAATAGGGCTCTTAATGGTCGCGTTACTCTGATTTATTTACGTTCCCAGCTACACTGTATGCTAGGTAGGTATAGGCTGTTCACGGTAAAATGAGCACTTTTGAAAGCCCTGTTTAATATCTACTTGTATGCACGTTGTGTATGCTCCCGCTTTACGTAAAATAACCATTGTCATGGGCTCCATAACTTTATCCATGCGTCGGTCAAGTGAAACTGTGAAATCATCAAAAAAGTAAATATTTAGCAAATCTGCTCGTTTTAACATTTCAGTGTACTAAAAAAACAGAAAGCGAAAGAGATAATTTTAGTTATCAGAAATTGTTACCAAAAATTTTTATACGACTTAAAGATACGGAACTATTTCCTACCCATCGTTACCAACTTTACAGGGTGCGTGTCACTCAGGGCGCCCGTTAAAATATATGCGGTTAGGGGCAGTGACTTTTTTCAAAGGTTTATTTCAAAAGTGCTCATTTTATCGTGAACAGCCTTTAGGTGACTGGGTTTAGCGTCTCGTCGACAGCGAAGCCATTACATACGTAGAAAGTTGCTGAGAGAATAGGGATTGGGGAAGGAACGGGGAGGAATCGGCCATGGCCTTTGTTATGGAACCATCTCAGCATTCGCCTGGAGTGATTTTGGGGGGGGGGGGGGAATAAGGATGGCCGGACCGGGAATCGAACCCCAGTACTCCCAAATGTGAGTCCTAAAGATTAACAGCTGCGCCACCTTCCTCGGTGCACTGTAAGCAATGTCTTACATCGCGAGAGCAGTAAACACGCGTTGTTTGTGCACGCGGCGAGGTAATGTACCGTTGTGTAAAATAATTTCAAGAGTAAATATAATCAGCGGACACCAGTACAGTGCATGGTTTCCTGTCTCATCTGAGGATCGGTTGGCCCCACCATTAGGTTCTCTCTGGTGTCCGATCATTGGGTTGGACTTGAGCTGGTAGTGGTTAACTCCGTATGCTGGAGGAGGTCTGGAGCAATTCCCGCTCTCGATGACAGGCCGGGTGGTGAGCGGCAACCTGCTCCTGTTGTGTCCTGGAGAGGCACTAAGGGTATGGATAGAACCCCGGCCAGACCAGACACTTGGTTTCTGAGTGCGAGAGTCTCAAAACCTCTGCGGTAGAAGGGGCAGGGATGTGCAGACGTGCCAGGCTTGGGCTTGGGTCTGGCCAACGATCGCTTTAATCCTGGTCTCTTTGCGGTGAGAGGACGTGATTCCTCTTCCCCGCCTATTGGGAGGCCGAAGCGTGGTAAGGCCGTAATGTTAAGAACGCTGCGTAAAAATACAAAATACATTGCCGAAAGTTCCACACACATACACACAAACACGCGCGCGCGCGCACACACACACACACACACGCGCACGCATGCGCATACAAGCAGATCTTAAGCAGGGATTTAAAAAAAAGCACATTTAACCTTGAACAGCCTATATAATTTTATACCAGGCGAACGGCCTGTGTTCCAGGACGATAACACTGCAATTAAAACTGTTTGGCGTGTGGAAACATGGATGGTTGTGGACGCGGATGTAGTGCAGCGTCTCACTTGGCTTACTCAGTTTTCTCACCTTAGCATCATAGAACACTAAAATAATTTTTTGGAGGCTAAAATGATTACCTACTAGGCTTCCACCTCCTCGTCATACTTTCTCAAATACACACTGCTCTGCTGATATCCTTTGAAGACCGCGAGTAGTCTGCATTTGTCAATAATATGTCTTATACGAAGTGTTATTCAGGTCAAGGGTGGGCAAACTCCGTAACAATTACGATTTAGTGCTGCTTTATTGGTGTTCACACTTTATCCACAACCTGAGTGCACGTTTATGTGAGCATTCATCAGGAAGAGACTTTGGAATTGAGAATAGGTTGTGCAAAAACTTGCATCTTGCATTCGGAATTAAACCAGATTTTTCCGTCTCTTACTTCGACCTTGTACAGTATTTTTTTTTTAAAGCAAACTGTTTCGTCGTCTGGCGGAGTAGCCAGCTCACCCTTCATATTGAAAATTGACATTATGAGAGAAACCCAGAATAAAAAGATAATTCTGCGTAAAGGGGCGTGCCGTGGAACGTAAACGGCGGTCAAAAACATGTGCAGACTGACGATGAAGAGGAGGGGATCTCCTTTATGCAATCCGCGGTCCGATCAGAGTTCAAACGAGCTATTCGACCACATAGGCGCCGGGAAGGGAAGGGGGGACGAGCAGGGAATTTCTGACAACCGATCACTACGAAACCGTACCCTGAAAATGACGTTCTTTATGGGGAGTTGTTTGACAACACAGAGCTTCCGCAAGTACTGTTGTGTAGATCGGAAGGGGCGTTACATGCCGCCCTTTTGACGTTTTATTTACCAGGTCATTACAAACACATGTATACAGAAAGTTTTTGCTGGTCTTAAAACAGCATGACAGAAAAATGTAATTTGGGAAAGTTCAGTTTTCTCCAAGGTTAGTATTTTCTATACACATTTACAATTACTTTGACCCACCTTTTGTATTCTTAATAAATAAGCATCTTTCTGCTACTGCAATCTTTCATCGACGCTGCCATTTGTAGAGGCCGTACAATAAGCTGGAAGTAGTAGAAGGAATGTGTACACTCCGTACTAAGCTGCAAACATCGACTTTTACACATTGCAAATTTAAAAATTAAGTAACTTGGGTAATATATTTTTTAATGTTTTGTTAGTGGCAAATTATGATTTGAGACAATCGTTTATTGCGGGAATTCGATTCTAGGATTCAGTGTATACTGTACATGTGCCTATAGGCCGTTCTTCACGTCAAAGTGAGCAGTTTTGAGATTGCTCTAGCTACTTTTTCCTTTCAGCCATTTTATATCCTTTAACCGTCTTTTAAAATAAATACTGCCATTTAAGTAATAAACACAATGTACATATTCCTCCGCACTCGGAATTTAACGTTTAGGACTAAAATAAAATATATTGATTGACTATTATTCCAAATGAGAGGGCTTTCAAAAGTGTTTTTTTTTTTTTTGCCGTGAATAGCCTACAGCAGTTTTCTTTTGTTACTGGCTTTCATGCATGTATGAAGCTACTATTCCGTTTCAATGAGCCAGTGAGGACTTTTGACACTCTAGAAAGCAGAACGTTTGTGACTGGTCTGCAAATAAATTAGCTGAGTTAAAAACATAATCACCTAAACATAAAAGGATAAACTGGTTAGAGTGATATCGAAGATATGTTAATTAAGAAAATTTCCCGAATTTCCAATGCCTCTAACTATGACTGTAGTCAGTATCCTATATACCTATAGCTACTCATCGGCGCAGGTGTAATCGATTAGTTGCTTCAAGTCTTGGGAATGGGCTTTCCGTATTACTGACCCTGTTATGCTGTTATGCTGTTATTCTATTTGTGAGGACTGGAAAATGAGGAGACTTCGATTACCTGCAGGCCAAGCTTTACATACCCTTCTACATACACACGCTCGAACTGTTGGTTCATTTGCTGCTATTACAGTTCTCATTTGACTAGGCAGCACAGGGTCCATCCCTTGTTTTATTGCAGTTTATTTTAAAGACGTTCACCTAACTGGAGCATTTCCCACGCCTGAGGTCGAGAAATGCAGAATCGATAAGGGTGACACTGACAAACATCGCCGCTACGCGCAAGACTCTGAACTGGCGCACAGTGCTCTCGTCTTACTACATGTACTTATTTAACTTTAAGGTGGTCGCCTGCGTAGGCCGCCGAACGGTGCACAGATATCCAGCAAAAAAAAGGTTTTTTTAAATAACCCTACAACGTGCCTGAGTGAGGTCTGCTTAAGAATGGCATTTAAGCAAAGTTACACGTTTGTATTTGTTTGTCAGTTTCTCCATTTCTCTTTGAAGCATGTTTTTGTGGTAGTGAAAATGGCTCAAACGGGTGTTTTCGCGGTTACTTTTAGGTATGAACATTCCGGTACAAAACATTACAAGAGGAATAGGGACGTGCAGCAAATCTTAATTATTATTACGTCATAAAATTGTAGGGTCTCCTCTGAAAGTCTTATAGAAGCGCGTTATCGACGGCAAGACTGCACGCATGTTCAGTGCTTTACGCGAAGAGACGATGAGAGAGTTGTCGCGTATGCCTCGATCGCCCTTAGCGCTCCCACGCTCTTAGGCCTCAGACGTCCATGATTCCTTCTACCAGGCGGCCAACTTAAGATTCGAACCTATCAGTTTCCTGCTGACAAGTCTCTAGTAGACTTTAATACATCCTCCCGTCCTAGTTTCGCTTGTTTCCGGGTAATGTGTTTTATTATACAACTGTAGAGATGTTGGAAGGCCAAAAAATGATATAAAGAATGCGTGATATTTTCAAAGAAACATTTTCTCCTCATCTTGGGTGGTTTTCTTTTCGTTCGTAGGTAAACACAATGGGAACATAAAAAATTATTTATTCAAACAACGCATATTTCAAACATACTACAACAAAGTTCAAGTTCCAGGTATGCCGGCCCCTTAATTCAGGGTTCTGCAGGAGGTGTGTGTAAACTGCCATCGAAATGGAAATGTAAATACAAAAGAAAATTCTTGAAGTCCAGTAACATGTTAACGGTTTCAGCTACCGAACTACTCCTACATTTAGTCATATAAGTCACTTACAAATATTTCCCTTCCATAAAATGCACGCCCGGGCCTCTCGCATGGTAATATGGCCATCCAACCAGTTATTATATGGATGTCATCAGCATTTGTTGGCGAATGACGAACCGTACTGGCGGTTTGTTTGGCATAACTTCTGCAGCGCGTTGTTGTCAGATGTGCTGCCACTTGCCTGAGTGTGTTTGGTGGCTTCTGGTCTCAGTGTCACACAAGTTAAAGACATACTTTCACCCTGCTGCACTCCAAAATTAACGGGGAAAACTGATGCACTGTAATAACTGATGTTTCATAAGGAAATTACTGTAGTTCGCAGTGCGGTTTGCTTTTCAGCAAGTTGGTAGCTTTGTATTGACTTAATTTCACTTACTGACATTGCTGATTCGACTATCCGACATAAGCCTCTCTCTGTTTCTCTCTCTCACTCACTCTCTCTCTATATATATAATTTAGGTTTTTGATTTTAAAAAATTATATAAACGTCATGAGGTGATTATTTAATTGAGGGAGGTATGCACCCTTAATGCAAGATATTTGGGAATGCTTCCATGAACATTAGAAATTACGCGATATTACACTACAAAATTTGGTATAACATTAATGTTTCCGGGTTTGTTGGCAACAAATCTGTTGAATTTGTGCATTTTTGTTTTGTAAGATTACCCCCTAAAGTTTATAAAATTGGACGTGACATCATTGTAACGTTCGAAAATTTGTAATCATGCCTATTAATAATTTTTTTTGTGGATGGTTGCATAACAACCATATTCAGATTAACAAAATATGTTGCCTTGGTGTAACGCTATCAGGCCATCGGTTCCCTTTGATATTTCATTTATATTAATGATCGAATTACAGTATAACGCCTCGCCACTATGCAACCGGTGATACTTAAGAATTTCTGGTTGTCTACCACGCAGGCGCAGTAAAACATTAACTACTTTTGTTGAGTCGGCATTGAGGCTCTTTATGCCATTCCAATCATACATGCATCAAGTGATAGCTCTAAAATAACGTTGATAGTAATATTAACACATAAGTCATGAAAAAACAAAGTAACATATTACATTACAGATGTTTACTAGAATTACTAGTCTTACAACAGTTACAGTTCAGCCGTGCTTACGTCCAACTTTTCTGAAACTCTGCTAAAGTACTACTTCCATCATATTTCTCCACCGTATGCAAACAAAGCTAAATTACACCAAAGAGACAACGCACCGCATTCGTGAATGGGAACTATTTCTTACTAGACATTGCCAATTTTCTCTTTGTTGATATTTATATTAATTACAAATAAAATATTATACTTTATAATATAAATGATGTACAAACGAAAGTTCAATTTAATAAAAAAGAGATTATTTAATGCTCAGATAAGTATAAAACGCTTGTGATACATGACATATTTAGGAAACAATCAAACATGTACATGAGAAAAATTTTAAAAGGTTTGATTCAAAAAGTGTGAAGAAACCGCGATTGGACTACGCCCGCACAGATATTGTGTTGATTTAACTGAGGGTGCTATAATAATGGTTCAAAGTAGCGACCTTGGACGTTAGTACACAGCTGGCAACGACACAAGGATTGCCGGGTTCTTCCGAACATGCCTTTTGTGTTTGGAATTACGTTGCAGGCGTCCATGATCTGTGGCAAAAGGTTCTCTTGTCGTTCCACTGGGGTTTAGTACACCGAACTCTTTAAATGGCCCAACAGGAAAAAATTAAGAGGACTTAGGTCGGGTGAACGCACAGGCCATTCGACGGGGCCGTGATAATCAATACATTTGTTGTCAAACGTTTCCTTCAGGTGTGACATTCCAGTGGCGTTGCTGTAAGCTGGATCTCCATCACGTGTCACGTCTTCCAACAAGTTGTACATCTTCCAATAACACGGGCAATATCTCAGACAAAAATTCACTCTACAGATCCCCGGTTAACCAATTAAGAAAACCAGTTGGTCTTACGAGGTGGTCGTCGATAATACCACGCCACACGTTGATTGAGAATCTCACCTGATGTGCTAGTGTAGACATAGCATGCGGATCTTCCTCATTCCAGATGTGTGCTGAATGGCTATTAAATATCCCGTCATGTGTGAAAGTTGCTTCGTCAGTAAACAACACCAAATTTTTGCTATAAGTTATCACACATAGGCTAGAGCCACGAGTATTTCGCGAATTCATTCGGAGGCGAGGTAGACTCCAATCACTGGTTCTTTTCTTCTACTGTTGTGATTGGACAACAGTTCTTCAGACATGCCCCGTTTAACTGCGAGCTAGTAATAAGCAGGAAGCAGTAGTGTGAGTGACTGTTTCACAGTCCTGTACAGTGGCCTCACTTGATCACACCAACCAATAAGCAAACGATAATGTATGGAGTGTATAGAGGGATGTCCAGCCTAGCTTGCTACCAACTCAATTCGCAAAATACTTGGGGCTCAACACATTGCACACTATTGCAAATACCACAAGCAAAATTGAAGTCGTCTTGGGTGATCATTCGGGGACAAATGTAGTACATGTTGCAGGTGATAGGGCGGCAGCAACTGCTCGTGGATAATGTGCCACACTGCCGTATGAGTCGTCGTAACAACATTTGTAATTACACGTGTACTAGTCGAAGGCGCATTACACACAGCCTTGAGAACATCGTATTCAAATGCAGGTGTCCTCAGGGTCCACTCACGATTTTTTGTCTTCTTCGCCAGCAATGAACCGGCGTCCCGAAGCCGCTGACGAAGCCGTTGGAGCACTCGGTGACCGGGATGACGACGTAGTGTAAATCTGTCTTCGTATGCCGGGTTTTTGATTTACCGTTGCAATTAGCAGACCCATACACTGGATGCATGTCGGCGAGCTGTAGCGAAGTGTGGTGTTCCATTGCGCCCGTCAGAACACACTGCCACGCGCACACTACCAGCCATGTACAACGCAATGTTATCGATGGCAGGTTCGAAATGGTCATATTGGCCGTACCATCAGCAACAGTGCACGGATTAGTTTACTTTGTACTGCACCCTCGCGGTAAACAACCCGCTAAGCTTAATAATCATAGGTTGCATTGCTGCAAGGCGGTATAACTCCATATTTGACTAAATTGGAATTTAAAGAGAACTGGTGGCCTGAGAGCGTTACACCAAGGCAGTATTTTTGTTAATATAAACATTAGAGTTATTAATCTGTAAAAAAAATATCAGTTAAAATGCATGGTTTCAAGATTTCGAACATTATTCTGATGCTACACCCAATTTTGCCAATGTTAGAGGAATGTTTTTACCAAACTAAAATGCTCACATTCACCAGCTTCATTCACATTAATGCATATCAAATTTTGTTGTTTGATATTGCGTAGTTTCCTATTTATTCCCATAAAAGTATTCCCAAACATCTTGCATTAAGGGCGCGTACATCCCTCAATGATCACTTTTAGACTGCAAGTAGTTTTATGCTTTTCTTCCCATTTTGCATAAAGGATCGCCTCACGACGTTTGTATCATTTGGTATAGAACAACATCTCTTACTCTTCTCTGTGTCTCTCTCTGTATCTCTTTTTCTCTCTTCCTTTTCTGATTTCTATGTACACTCGCCATGCGCGTGTACCTTTCATACTGCAAATCATTGTTAAGTCTATTGCGAACGAGAATATTTCTTAGGAAACGAGGTAGCCCCTAAGTTTTAACAACAGTTATCTATTCCGTTGTGTTTCACCCGAATCACGAAGTGGGGCTGCGCTATTTTTTCGGGCACGGAGTGTACAGCTGTACCGGGTGGGCGGGATCAGCGCCGGGGTATCGGATAGCGCCCCGGCATGGCGCGGCAGAGCGGCGTGCTGGCCGTCCACATTCTGGCCTCCCCAGTAACGATTACCTGTTAATTAATTTACAAGGACTCCCCACCCGGGGCGATTAATCATGGCTGCTGCGGAGGCGCCGGGATTATGAGCGCGCGTCGCGCATTGTCCGCACCCTAGCTGCAGCGGAGGAGATATTTCAGGCGGCCGGCCACCATTTCCTTCACACATGCGATCGTTGGCGCGACACTTCTATCTGTTGTGTACTTGTGAAGGAGACTGCTTTGGGTGGCCAGCTCGATCCTCTCAGCTGCACTGCCAACATTTTTTCTATATTTATACAAGGAATTATTTCGTTTGTAAGATATATTTTTGAAACACTACAAATAAATTAGAGCAGATTTCAATAATCCATAGTATGGAATGTGCGAAAAAGATGGATCAATATTAACAAGCAAGTGTTATAGTCTTCAAGATTTTCATAAATATAGAGCTACACAAACAAATTTTTTATTTTCCCTCCGTTCCGTCTTAATAACCTGAGGTGTTTTATGTTATTAAAGCGAACAGGTTTGGGTTAGGCGTATCTCAATGTAAAAATCGGGTTAGTTCAAACGTCTTTATAGAAAACCCAAATAAAAAGCCACTAACACGACTCTCTACAATCGATTAGTTAAAGCAAGGGAGTCAATTATAATAACTGCTAACCGATTACGCAGAGGCCACCGTATTATTAATTAGCTAAATGTATCTGAAACCGTAGGAACTTATTCACCTTAATCTCGATGACGAAGGCTGCTTTACGTCACGTCTTGGCAGCGGCGGTACACGGTACGCCCATCTGCGGTACTTCTTGACCCCGCGGCGGCTGGCTGGCGTCAGGCCTCGTTTCATGTCCCCGCCGGCGCTAAATACCCGCCGCGGGTTTACTAACTTAACTCTGTTTCCAAAACGTCACCCAGCTTGTGGCTTCGCCTTGATTGCAGCAATGCATCACCTCTCGTGCGTGGGGTGTCAGTTCTAGCCAGTGCTATGGACACGGCTTACCCACACCGTAACACCTACTAAAATAATGTGTTGTAAATATACAATATTTCAGCTGTAGATACACAAGAAAATATTTGACAAATGGTTCACAAAGAATTGTTTGTAAAAAGTAAAGAAACTTCTTACTGTTTTGGTGGAGCTGGAAATCCTGGAATAGTTTTGAAATTTCGAAGTTAGGATCTTACGTCACCTGATTATAAAAATAAATGAGGCGTGGTCATGTCGGAGAAAACGACCGTGCGTTTTACGTGAACGCGTATGCGTTGGCAGGTAACGTCTTCTATGGGAAACGGGAATGTAATGAACGCAACGAAATTGTTTACTTGACTCTGGTGGCTTAGATCGACAGACCTAGACGAGATCTTTCGTTAGTCGTGAAAATCAGCGCGCTGGCTTAACGTAGTTGCGAGATATGCTGGCCGGAAATTTTCGTCCGCGCCCGAAATTGCAGCCAGTCGCCGCGGGCCCCCACCCGTGCTTCGCGTGTGAGCGGCACCATCTCAGGATCGTGCTCTAATCGTAGTTGTTTTCCCGACTTAACGAGGCTACAATTATTTCAATCGTGTTCTATTGTCGGAATGGATCACCGTGCGAACGTTACCTCGTCGTTTCCGTGCTGGTATAGGCTACTCATTGTTAAGTGAGCACCTTGCGAAGCTCTCTGATTCGGAAAAATATTCAATAAATATACTTTATTATTTCAGCCTTAGACGCTAACTTTCGAGTGCCATGGAATATGCACACTGTGTTTATTATTTACATGGCAATATTTCTTCAAAAATGTAGTTAAAGTATAAAAAACGACTGAAAGAAAAAAGTAACCAGGCCCCCAAAAGTGCTCAATTTACCGTGAACAGCTTATACGACTCCTTGTGTTGGTCTGATTTTAAAAGACATATTCACGTCAAAAGTCAACGTAAGACGGACCCTAAATTACTATAATGGGTTCCGAACTAATAGCAACCGTTCTCAGTTCTTAGAATTTGTTTTGAGATCTGCTGTGTTGAATACAACCACCGATTACCCACGCAGCAGAATCAGTATCATTTTGTTGGAATAATCTGAAAAAACACGGGACACCAGCAGTTATTTTGCTGTCACTATCTCTCTGTTCGGCTTACTGTGATTCGTGTGCAAACAGATAACTAGTACAAAAAGAAACCGGCAAACCACGAAAGACTGAAGACACTAGAATGTTTTTAAATATAACTTGTCCCCTAGATTTTTACTTCGTGAAATTTTGCAGCTTCTACGCATCCAGCCATTCAACAACCGATTGTAGAGGGCAGTGAGTTTGTTCTATTGCCAAATTGTAGAATTTCAAATTTGAGACCAGGAAATTTCGCGAATTCATTTCGGATAGTCTAAACTTCAATTACTTGTAGTTTTGAGTGAGTGAGTGAAGAGATTTGGATGGCCCTTAACATCGAAGTCTTGAGAGCCGCTGAGGGTAATTGATATGAGTATGGAGCAGTGCCAGATTTAAAGGGCGGGGAAACGGGAGATCCCCAAGAAAATCCGCTCACCAACGGCATCGTCCGGCACGATTCCCACATGCGGAAATCCGAAGTGACCCGGCCAGGGATTAAACCCGGATCGCCTTCGTGGGAGGCGAGTAGACTAACTACTCGGTCACCGTGGCCCCTTGTAGATTTGAGATCCTGCTTCTGTTGATCCGCAGTCTGTTGGACATGGCCCGGACGACTTTCAACCAACAACAAACTTGCAGGGGAAAAAATTTACCGAATACCATGTCACCTGCTTCCGTGTTAAACTAGAGTAACAGCCGATGGACAACTAACTGATGCTTGAATACACCGATGATTGCGGAGTCTAGTTTGTTGGCGTAAGAATTCGGGAAAATACCTCTCCGCATGACGGCCTTGCGATCACGCCTGCAGAGTGTTGAGAGCACTGGGACCCTGACCTGCAGCACCCTGGGAGGTGTGCCCTACGCCGGCCACGCTGTTGAGGTCATGGCACCGAGGTTGGAGGACAGGGCGGCAACGGGGACTCTCTCTACGATACTCAGACGTGACGGAGTCCAGGGCAGGGCATCCGCTAGCCGGCGACCAGGAGAAACCGAATGACGGAGGACGTCAGCCAGTCAGCTTCGGGGACATCAGGATTATCCTACGACGGAGAAACTTCGTGCGTGGTCGATAAATTATTCAGTGGCAGGTGAATCTCGTTTACCAGTGCAGACCGGTTCAGTCAGGGAAAGCTACGCTTCGCGATCTAAGAGTATAAACTAATTGAATGTAAAATAGTATCTCGGCTATAATATATCACCATTTTGCTTGCAGAAACATTCTGAGGATTCCGTTCAAGCAACTAGCTACGTTTTGTTCTTATAGTATTCTATAATTTATCTTAATTCATGCTGAGATTAAATGAGTAGTTATCTAAATTATTTGAATTATTATTTGATGCCATCAAGCTCGCTTCCCAGGTATTTACATAGTTAGCTGAGCGTTTAACACAGTGCAAATTGAGTTTGTAATAAGAGTCTGGTCGAGGGACCAGAACAAGAGGACCCTGTTGCTGCCAGATGGCCACCCGAAGAGCGCATTTCTCTTCCGACGAGCGCGGCTGGCGAGGACCTAACCTATCGCAAGGCGCCGTGTCTACAGTAGGTACCTCGGGGTGTCGACGGCGAAACGGCGAAACCCGCCCAAGTTGGCTGCGATTGTGCACGGGAGATGGGATAGGTTAGGGGGAGGGCAAATGGCCTCATCTCCATGGTAATGCGGCCAGTTCCGGTCTGCTCGCGCAAGATATCCTGGGCTGGGGAAGAGGGGCGGAGGCAGGCGATGCAAGATGCAATATGCTACTCGCAGTTTTCCCTGTCTTGAGGGCGCCAGAGGTAGTCGGCGTTGCGTATATCGGATACGTGGGAAGAGTCGAGGACTCGTGTTTACTGGTCGGGTCGCCACATTCAGCACCGTGGCAATCGGCTGGTGAGTCATTAGGAATCCCAAAGAGACTGGGAAAATTCACTGCTTAAATGAACTGTAGGCCAGACTTCATAGTCGCATGCATGCTTGATCTTCAGTATATTTTTTTTACCTTAGTACGTGATTAAATAGTGAGAGGGAATCCAGAAAATCCGAGGATAACCAAATCGGGGTATACAGTTTGGCATTGCAGCTCCGAATCTATCGTCTACTTTCAAAATTTAATTATACCACTCGATTTCCAAAGGATCAAGAAATATGTTACGTTGAGTGAGAACTGCGAAGCATCTAGTCGTCGAAGGAGGGAGGGGGGGGGGGCGCAATTTTGAGTTCGTTTCGCCGCGTCTCATAACTTCCGCGTAATATAACTTTTGACTAGGAGAAGCTACGACGCTTGTTTAAGTTTCAATCGACAGCTCTCGTCAATATCAATCGATTGTGTGTATAAAAACATTTGTGTAGCTTGGTTATAGTGAAATTGTTTGAGTTTAATGTATATAATTAAGAAAACTTAACACAATGTTACCCTATACTCGCCAAAAGCCAAGTCGAAATACAGAAATCGTATACGGTTGGAAAGAGCATCTCAAAAGCAATCCAGTGATGCCCATAAAACCCCATATGATCGAATGAAGCGGTACCGGGAACGTAAAAAAAATCAAGGTATCCAAGCGCGTCAACGTAGACGTATTCACGCAAAACAAACGGCCGTGCCCCCAACACAGCCAACCCCATTTTTTTTTTTTTTTGTTGGCTCTTGCTTCTCCGAGTAGCAGGTTTCACCCTCTACCACGGCAGCCAGCACCAAACAGTACTTAAAAATATAGAGTTTAAATAGCCGCCTAGCGCGAACTACATCCACACGCCTGCAAAATGGCGTCACTGGCCATCAAAATGTTGTAACGCCGTTTGCCAATCAGCGCCTGGTAACGCAGTCGCCAGCCAGTAGTTTAACCAATAGAGAACTTTTAGCAGCATGCAATAGCCAATTAGACACAAGACCAATCCCCAGAGACTCACGCAGCCAATCAGAGTACGGGCACGCCAACGTCAAATGAACTGCCGCGCCATTTCGTCTCTGTGTTCATACCTACTATGTGCTTCCTTTTCCCTCTTGTAGATTTGTTGTCGACTCAGAGTCCTCCTGGGAGTATGTAACAAATTATGATTCAATTTTAAAGAGAAGTGAAACGCAGAGTTATGGAATATAAACTTTTTCTAAAAACGTCTCGTGGAAAATTCTTGTGTGTAGTTAATCTTATAGGTACATAGATCGATTTTTGCGGAAATGCTATGCACGAAATAGATTCGAACACACTCCAGGTTCGTTTTATTTTTACTGTTGCATGTCCTCAGAAAGTCGCGAACTCGTTTTGAGTATAAAACATTCCACACTTGTATTTCCCTTGCAATTGGACCGTGATTTGTTAGACATTCCCAAATGACTATGGAATAATAAAAATATTGTTGTTAAAGGAGGTGCCAGTGATGGCAACATATACAGAAATACAGCGGATTTAATACACAAATGCTTTTCACGTCAGTCTACCTAGAAGCTATCGAACTGAGGGAGTTTTTCCGTCCTCTGCTTGTAACTGCTCGGCAAGTCTTTTTACGGAATTCAGAGCAAATGGTCACAAGTTCCCGGTGTTATAGTAGGAATTCTGTGACCGTATATAGTTAATAATTGCCCCCCCCCCCACGTATTGAAGTAGCAAAAATATATCAGCTGATGCAATAGATGTATTTGCACACGTAAGACTTTTTCTGCTCATCGCTTGAGATTTGATATATTATAAAATTTGCAGCTTCAAAAGCGTACAAAACGTTTCGGCAAAATATTAAAATTTCCCGATGTTGGTGATATGCAGGAGTGATATGCTATTCGATCTGATGATTTTGTACTGACATCAATTTTACTGTTTTACGGGTGTCATAATATTTACGCTACAAGTTTATAACTATAGGCCGTTCACGGTAAAGTGAGCGCTTTTGGAAGCTGTTTCATAAGATGTAATAACGAATAAATACATTTCATTGTGGCCTCGGACTTTTGGTTTTGGATATGGTGAATGTATACACTGTGTTTATTACTCACATGGCCGGGTTAACATTAACAAGAAATGGTAGGATATAAATTGGTTGAAAGAAAAAGGTAACTAAGGCTTCAAAAGTTCTCACTTTATCGTGAACGGCCTATAAGTATTTTGGTCGTTCAGCGTTATTTAGATACCAATATTTGCTGCGATGGCCATATGCTTAAAAATTTTAGATTTGTATATAATATTATTTGCGATACACTAGCAAGTACTTTCGTTATTTATGACAATCATATATTATATCTGTATCGGCATACAATTTATAGGAACAATATTCAAAAGTGAATACTGGATAGGCTAGCGGGAAATTTACTGCTCGAAGCATGGGTTTTGCGTCACATGATAGCACGCTGACGTTCTGAAGACGACGGGATCTCTGGCATTTAGCGGGTTCCGGACAACTTAATTCCTGACTCTTAGCTCAGATTATTGTGCCGGGAGCTGGACGTGGTGGGGGGTGAGTATTCTAACCACTCAGCAACCGTTGCCCCAATAAGCATTGGCGTTCGATTGCTAGCCGTACGTGCAATCGCAGGGTAATCTTTTTTGAGGTATCTAGTAAACCTTAGAGCTACGAGACAGTGGCGTATGATGCAACTGCATCAGTTACCAGGTCCTGAAAAAGTCAGCGAAAATTTATGAGGATATATTATACCTGCAATACGTGTACTCTACATGTCAACTACTTTTGCAAGCAGGTCATAGTTTATCAAAGACCCTGGAGGCCTCTGGACCGAAAGAAGCACGCGAGGAAGGAGGCATAGAATTCCGCCCCACCTGATCGAGGGTAAAACTTGCAATTCGCTGTAAAAACCGGCAAATAAAATATAGATAAGGCACGGATATGCCTAGTATTGTGGATTCTATCTCACAAATCGCCAAACACGTAACATTTTTCCGGTCGCTTCCATTTGCTAAGAACTGAGTAATATCTCGATTTTTTTCGAAATCACAATGTGTCTTGTTCAGCTTATGGGGCAATACCGTTCTTTATATCGTACCTCATTTGACGACCGTGAACCGAATGCAAATTATTAGCACACAAATGTAAGTTTCCCGTGTAGATAAATCATTGTCGAAAAAAAGCGGGAACCTATATATTGTTGACCGATTCTTTAGTATTCTCATGTGCGTGAAGTGTATGTAGTCTGATTATCAAATAAACCAAGAAATGGCAGAGCCAGTTTAATCGTTAAGAAGACAAAAATTTACGGGTTTTTTAGACAGTTAGAAAATAAATCTACGTATTTTTCATTAGCGTTGAGTTGTGTGACACCGTTGTAACAACAGATCAGCTGCAGAAGTAAGATTTCTTCATTACTGAAAGATTTATGGCAGGTTGGTCGTGAGGTTCTTCATATATTTGGAGCCACTGTTGAAACTGCATACACGTACTGTAGAATTCAATAGTGTTTACACTGTTCCATTGTAATTGGCAGCGGTCAGCAAAAGATGCCATTTTTAGGTTTGATCGACCAGGCCACTGTGAATTTAGTAACTGCGAAAATTAATGTCCGTGATTACTTTGCGAACATTTCAAACATGCAGAAAAATGATCAAGCAGTCATGAAAAACAGCTGACGGATTGCATAAACAAAGAACTAGAAAACCCGACATTTCTTTGGGCAAAACGCGAAATTGCACAGTTCTGTGTAGCCTATATATGAGTTGCAAAATGGTGTTCATTTGCTACTGCCCTAACGGGGAGTTTTTTTTATACATTAACTAAATTTGAGCTAAATTCCATACGATTTGGTTGCACTATTGCTAGGGACAGACATGCTTAACTTCAATATCCTTCGTCCACAACCACAAATTTCATTGGTTATTGGCCAGGTGTCTACGTGAGAAGACAAGTTCTTATTTGACTGGGATAATCGTAGTAAAGTACTCCGAAACTGAACGTCCGTGATTCGCGGACAGACATTTGAGGCACGTGAAATTAAAAAAAAAACCACGAAAGTGCCTATGAACAGAAGTGTTTTGGAGTACAACTGGTCCTGAAATCTTTTCGCAAAAAACACCTGTTTCTAACTATTGCTATAGCCATTCATGGATCGTCTAAAGATACGTGGTCTAACCATAAAAGTTAATACTTTTGCATAAGTCATACGAAATGCGGCTCTCTAAGCATAGAGCTCGCAGCTAATCCTCCGGTGGTACTGCAATGAGTAGGGACAAGTGAAATGCGCGATTTCGACGACCAGAACGATAGACTTCACTAGATTATGCATTTTCGAGCCTCGGTTATTGGTTCATTGATTGTTGTCGCAGTTCGTAGCTATTTCTACCTCAGGCTGGGTTGCATGAGATTCAGGCCTTGTTTCCTTGCGGGTCTGATATTTGCTGTGTTCATCCTGGTCGCCTCATAAACTATGGTCCAATTGTAAACACAGCTGAAAGATACATGTATTTGAAGACTAGCTCGCGTCCTAAAATTAATTCGCAAAATTTTTCAGTCCCTAGCCACGAGCGTACACGAATCTTGCATTTTGTTCCGCAGCGATAACGGGGTCAGCGAAGCGCACATGCCATTAATAGCAAATGCAGAGTTATTGGATTGAAGTGTCGAATACACGAATTACATGTACCTTGCCGCTGTTTTCTGTCCAACTGACTCCCCGAGCGATTTTGCAAATACCCTTCTCCACCAGAACTCACCAATTTGCCTTCTAGATTAGTCTTTACGTGCGTGCGGAGTGAACCGCGAAATAAAAGTTCTCAACCAAATACATTGATCTCTTTCAATCAAAGTCCATTACAGAGGACACTTTTCACACTAGACAGCGTGATGATTTTAACCGTACACGTGAGGGAACAAGCATTCACTATTGGCAGTCCTTCGTGTGTTGGAAACGTTATTTGCTGTTGAAACCATTACTTACTAGGTAATCTAGCAACTGCCAGTAACACCAGGCCTGACATTCGTTGTTTAAATGGCTCCGAGAAGTAAGCGAGCGTCACAGATTTAAAGTACAAGTAGACATGAAATTTTAAATTTGCCAGCGATTGAAGCGCTTTATATGTGTGGGAATTTTTGTGCCACTCGTATATTTTTTTTATTGGATATCTTACTTGACTGGTATACCAGAAATCTTGGGCTCTATTTTTGTGGCCGGTATGGAAATTTTCATTTTCGAAAACTTATTTCTCTATAGGTCCTGGGTAGCTGCAGTGATGGCTGTTCACGGTAAACTGAGTACTTCTGAAAGCCTTGCTTAAAATATACTTGTACAGACTTTGTGTATTCTTCCGCCTTATGTAAAATTAACATTGCCATTGGCCTCATCCCTTTATTCCTGCGTCGGCCAAGTGAAAATGTGAAATTATTAGAAAACTAAATATTTTTACAAATCTACTCATTTTATACTTAGATGCCTTAGTAAAAAACAAAAAGGTAAAGAAATAATTTACGTTATCACAAACGGTTACTTAACACTTTTTATTCGACGTTAAGATACGGAACTACTTTCCCTCCATTTTTACGAACTTGAATGGGTGCATGTCACCCAGTGCTCCGTTAAAATATATGCAAGTAGGAGCAGGAACTTTTTTCTGAGATTGATTTCGTGAGTGCTTACTTAATCGTGAACAGTCTTTATCACACCATAGCAGAAAACAGTAATCACCACAGCAACATTCATCTGCTTAGAGATTCAAGGGCGTGCCGTTGTTTCAATCACCGCTGTGATGTTTGGTTGAAACCGGACGTGAGACTCAACACCTCTTTTTCACAACTTCAAATTACATAGTATACGATAGAAATACCATTATAATCTTGCAAAAGTTAACGAATGCAAATAATATTTTGAATCTTTCAGTTACAGTGTCCTATGTACGAGACGTTGCACAAGAAGTGGATGTGGTGCCCATACTGTATAGTTGGTTCTTTTTATCTTCACTCGTTTTGTATCACTCCTGTGAAAAATCACCCCGTGTTTGACGTGTTTGGTTGTTTAGATACGTCACGTACCAGAAGCGTTTTATACTTCTGTTGAGATAAAAGTATCTTAATTTCGGTTAAACGGAACTTTTACTTACATTTTATCTAGGCCTGTACAGAGAGACCTGAAAAATTCGCGAGTTCAATGACCTGCTAGCTAGACTCTACAGTCTTATGCACAAATATTCCGATATCAACTGTACATCGGTTGTCTGATGTCACAGTGGAAGGCGAATTGAACACTGTTCTCGAGGAGGTGTCAAACATCGCGTGGACCTATGGCTAATGTTATATAAACACACGTGTTTTGAATTCTAGCTTGTCCCAAAATGAATCCGCGAATTCTTCTTTTCTCTACATATACATTATAATTATTCATTTTAATTAATATGAATAAAACAGGGAGAAAACAGGTGTATTGGTAATGCCCAGTAATAAATAGTTCTCATGCAACATATGCTTAAACCTAGTGCCCAAAAATTAGGTGCGATGTCCCGTTGGTGTAACTTTCTAGACTTAGTTAAGCTATGTTATCATGAGGCGGCAGAATGTCCTGGAAATAGAAACTAAGCAACTAAGCAGGGCTTCTGAAAATTTGGAAGCAGCCTTGACTGGACAACACACAGCATAAAACCGCAACCAATATGGAATGCTGCTCACGTGGTTGAGACTGTATTCCATTGTGCGATGAACACCTGCTGCCAACAACGTCAAACGCAAACACGCGTTTATTAATTCTGACATATGGCAAACCGTTCTACTGATATTTGTACAGTTGCAAACAAAACACATGTTCGTTGCAACGCCGAAAGTTATAAGTTTATCTGTGACTGAAAGGGTTATAATTTCTTTCGCTGTCTCTCTATACCGTTAATGAGTTGTCTTTTATTTTGAGAGTTTAGATGAGAAGAGACTATTGAACTATGAGTTCCTGCTCGTTTATTCATGGGTAGAATGAGAGTATGCAACGGAATAGTTTAATGCTTAGAACTTACAGCTACCGAAGAAACTCTCGTTTACTCATCGCAACGAGAGACTACTGAGCGAAAAAAAAAATGTGAGTTCGATGAACTGCACGGTATATCGACCAGCAGTGAGTGTACTCAAGTCGCCTTGATTTGTTTTTTGGCTGCTACTACAGTGAATGTACAGCATAGGCTGTTCACGGTAAAATGAGCACTTTTTAAAGCCCTTTTTAAGATCTACTTGTATGCACCTTGTGTATTCATTCGTCGCATGTAAAATTAACACTGCAACGGGCCTCAACACTTTATTCATGAGTCGGTCAAGTGAAACTGTGAAATTATTAAGAAAGTAAATACTTTACAAATCTGCTTATTTTTACACTTGGATGCATTAAAAAATATGAAAGCGAAAGGAATAATTTTAAGTTATCTCAAATGGTTACTTAACACTTTTTATTCGACGTTAAGATGTGGAACTACTTTCCGTCCATTGTTAACAACGTTAATGGGCGCGTGTCACTCAGTGCATCCGTTAAAATATATGCGGGTCAGTGACATTTTCCTAAGGTTGATTTCCAAAGTGCTCACTTTACCGAGAATAAGCTTTAATGATCTGAACTTAGTTGCTCGTGGCTGGTACCCACTTATGTTGCTGTTTCCTTATTGGTTCAGGGCCTTTCAGGTCATGTGTACTAAGTATTGTCTGTATGCTAAGAGAATAATGTTTATTCGTCTACACATATAATATCGAGTACTAATCCAGCCCTCTTTGTCTGTAACGATTTACGTTTTTTTTTCTTCAAATGTAACATTTGCTCGGTGGCAAATATAGATTATTTCATTTCCCAATATATTTGGTTTATCTGACCGCACAATTGATCATCGCATGCCAGAAGCCAGTTCCATCTACGGCTTAATTAAAATGGAATTTGAAATTTCTAGAGCTGAATGTTTGGCATTGATTAAACGCTCTTCACACCATACATAATTATTGGTGATCTAACCGCAGAAGTAAAGGTTTCTAAACATTTACAAACATCTAGTAAGAAGTAATTATTTTATGTCCATTGTCACAGGAGTACCAGTTCTATTGGCCACTGCACCGCAGATCTGTCGACCCGAAATTCACCGGATATGCTGATTGTACAGTGAAACGATCATTATTTGTCAGTTATCAGATAATATAGCCAACTACTGAATTTAACTTGTCAGGGTCATGTTTTTATCCAGCCATGTTCATTTGAGCTGTTAGACGAACGAGTGGAACCCTGAAAATATACCCATATAAGTTAAACGATAGAAGAAATTCTTTACTTTCGTTGCTAGCACACTCCAGTATAATTCTCAGTGTTAAAAGAGATACCAGAATTTTTTAATCCTAGACTGGTACTAAAACACAATGCGAATTGTTAAAGTTGCTAGTTGCAAGGTTCTTGGTCGAGGGTGATTAGTAAGAAACTCGTTATTTTCAATGTATTTCTGTAACAGAATTCAAACATTTATGTCTTTCGTTGACTATTTTTGAATTGTGATAAATTTGGTATGCCGTGGAAGACACTGTAGTATAGGATTTATTTTCGATTCCGCAAATCACATATCAAGTTATTGGTGAATTTTTTTGCTGCTGAATGGGCAGCGGCGCCAGTATCTACTGGTAAGCAGATACAGTAGGGAACTGTGAAAATCTTTGTGTAATGATTTGTTCAAAAATACTATCGTCTCGTTCCTGCAATATGCAAGATATCAGTTTTTGGAAGAATCACGCCCGTTCAGTACGTACAGCACCAGAATTCTCACGAAAGAACCGGGCGAAATGGAGAAACGTCATGAGTCACGTAGACGGCAGCCAATAAGGAGATGAGCGAGTTGAGAGAGGTTTGGGAGGCTCTTTAACAACGAGGTCTTGAGAACTGATAAGGGTGAATCGAGTGAGTGAATGGAAATATTTGGGTGGATTGTAACAGCGAGGTCTTGAGAGCCGGTGAAGGTGATTGGAGTGAATATGGAGCGGCGCCGGAATGAAGGGGCGGTGGAAACGGGTGATCCCCGAGAAAACCCGCCAACCAGCGAGATCGTCCAGCACGATTCCAACATGTGAGAATCCGGAAGTAGCCCCGCCCGGATTCGAGCCCGGTTCGTCTTGGTGGGAGGTGAGAGACAGGTAGCCTGGTTATGATTTGCTCGGTGGTCAACGAGTCTCACTGTTCAGAGCAGAGACTAGAGCTATACCGATTTTCGTCTGCGCATTTCCCAACATTGTTTCACAGTTGGCCAATATTACTGTCAAAGTGAAGTGTTTACTTTGAAATTTACAACACTACCGGCATTTAAACAAACGAAATACTTCCATTAAATTCAATATATTTTGACTGCATTAAAAAGTAGGCTATATAAGTGTACAAACACCTCAGAGCATTTTGTTACGTTTGCGACATCACAAGCGAGTTCAAGCTCGGCGGGAATGAGGGGGTATACAACAATTTGCTCACTCTAAGCTTGACTCAGTGATATCAATCAGTGAAACAACATTCACTGAAAGTCAGTTGATAAGCTACTGCCGACTGTCAAATCAAGGGGGAAAATGCGAAAAAGTGACTCAAGGCAGTGGAATTAAGCCGCCATATTAATTAGTTACAGACAATGATTATAAGTCGCTCAATTCTCACCATTTTCGCTGATTTGGCTTAATTATTTCTGTTCCAGATTTAGAGTGTTCACTTAAACTATGATGTAACTCTAAACCTTATCTACGTTATTTCTCATGGCGCAATCAGCAGAAAAACCGTTCAGTTTTGGAACACAAAGTGTAGTTACGGTGCAGCTCATGTGAGCACTCTACCCCATTTTTCCTTTACGGTACAGAGGCGAGCTCGTATTAATATCCGCAGAGTCTCTCGGCGATCTTCAATTTCCCCCGCTCTCCCAATGCGGCTCTGCTCCACTTTCACCTCGCTTCACCCTCGTCGACTGTCAAGACTCCGTAGCTAAGACCTACCCAAACCTCAGAACAGAACATATTAAAACGGCGCCAGTGCCCAGCCGAAGGCCATAACTGGTCTCAGTTACGAATTTAAAATAAATTTATAAAATAGTCGAAACATAAAATTTGCCGCGTCATAACTTTTCAAAACAAGTTAAATTTTAAAACCGAAGCTTATAATTATTTTGTTAAAGTTTAAAAGAAAAAGTTACGTCATAATTTTAAAATATCAAAATTTAAAATTCCTCTGCCTCCACCCTTGAACCCTTACCCCGCCATCCTCTCCGGAGACAGAGGGGCTAACGGTTATTGTTGTCGTTTTGTGAGGTGTCCATCGTGTGTTTGATGTCTGTGTCGGTGTTGTGTTGGTGCCAGCGTAAAGTTGTTTGCGTAGGTGTTGTATAGCGTAAGTGTTGTTTCTTCAGTTTATTTGTTCTTGTGTATATCTGTATTACTGATGTATGTGTGGGTAGTTCGACATCACTATATTGAATATTATTATTTGTATTAATATGTGATGTAGTATTTGTAAGGGTTCAAGAGGAATATTTAGTAATTTAGTTTCTAAAATTATACTGATAGTAATTACTATTCATACTCTATCTACTATCTAGATTGGGAGCTTCTCTTTTATTAGTGATTACATTTCAATAAGGAAAATATTTCTAGAAACCACTTCCAGGTGAACATTACCACAGGAATAGGTAGGTTAACAATTTTTAAGGATTACTACGGTGAACTTGGAAATTTGGGGGGTCCGAATCCGGGAAGGCAGCGATTCGCCTGGGTGCTTGTCTAATTATATATTTAAAAAATGTTATTTAAATTTTGGGCCAAAACGTCCAAACCTCAGCACTCCGCTCAGATACCGTATCCGGCGCTGTACGCGGTCCTCTCCGCTCAGCCACAGTGTCCGGCGCTGTACTCAGTCAGACGCGCCAGCCTCTTCGCCGCCAGAAGAAGGCGCGCGCTGCGGCCGGGGTTATTGTGTTCGCCAGCCGCCTACACGCACGCACCCCTGGACCTGTAAATCACGCGTGGGGCTCAGACGAGGGGATGAAAAGACGAGGGTTATGTCGAGTGGGATTCTGTATCCACCCTCCTGCCAGGAGCTACTACCCCCATCGAGAGAGGGGGTAGCAACTGCAGCGTTCCATTCCCTGCACCCCCTCCCCCTCAACCTTCCGTCGTCGGCTTCTGGTGGCGGGAAATAAGCGTTTCACCGAGGGTTGTTTGAACCGGCAAACGGCTTCCCCCCACCCCCGTGATATTTATACACATTCCAACCCCCTGCCAGTACACCCCTCTTCCAGAAACCCGGTCCTCGGTTATGGTAAGTTTTTATCATCACATATTTACTTTGCTAAGCAGAGGGTTCCTCCACGTAACCTTAACCACGGAGCAATTTTAGTTTACCTTAACACTTTAAGAACGGCGTCAGTTATGGGCTAGTTAATAACTTTTCAATTGTTTATTGCGGGTCTATGTGATTCATCCCTCTTACTCGCGAAAAGGTCGTCATTTACCGATTTTATGGGAATATGATTATGAAAATGAACAAAAAAAAATCGAATTCGTGTGTTTAACAAACCTCTGTTTGAAGTCAAACTAAACGTCTTTGTCAGAGATTGTTTGTACTATATATGTGTATATATATATATATATATATACACACACACACACACACACATATATATATATACATATATATATACATATATATATATATATATATATATATATATATATATATATATATATATATATATATATATATATCACTTTGAAACCCGACATTTTTTTTTGGGAACAACCGATTAGTCAAAATTATATTCCTTTAATTCAGTTGTAATCGAACAACAAAATTATCACTCAAGTGAGCAAATATCGTCTGATTAAGTTGAAGAGAAACAGGCTTCAAGCAGAAACGACAAACAATTCTCGAGTATGAACAGAGTTGTGGAGACTTCAAACCTGATAGTTGAACATCCCGCGAAATTGTAGGGCCTGGTAGATTTTCATCCAGAGATATGTTATTCACTGAAAACTCAAGCTGAATAAATAATTAAGTTGGGCGCTTTAGGAGCTAGTAATTATAAGCCGTGGTATACCTTGAGAATAAGCGTAAATCATAGTTTAACTCATTCAATATCAGTCACTGTTTTAATTATAGCAATTTTATTCACTACTTTGAAGTCATATTTACTGGTTTGCATGCATAAGTTTCCACAATTTCGATTTTAATATTTGCCGATATTCTTCGTTAAAGGCATTTACACACTGCCATGCTTCTTTACCGTGTCACTCTTTACACGAGAGTAGTGAGATGTTAACAGTTAAGTACAGCAATGGAAATTTTGGCGTCTTGAGTTGGCAACAGACAAGACTGCAAATGCCTCTGTATGCTCAAGCAATTAATTGTCCTTTGGTTGCTGCCGCGATGAAACGTATTATATTTTATTATTATTATTATAAAATTTTTGTTTAATCGTAGATATTTTTTTATTTTATTTTATTTTGTATTATTTGCATCATTTATTATTATTTTATTATTATTAGGTTTAAGTATTGACCCGTATTAAGATTGCCTTCGCAGTTCTTTTGTCCAGTCACAAACGTAACAACTCGAAGTTTGCGCAGACATTATATGAATTTTGTAAAATACTGCGGTCTCTAAAGACAAACTTTCTAAGTGAAAAATTTATTCGACGCTCATGGGGAAAATTTTTTTCTGATAATGTTTATATATGGAACTACTCAATACATCACCGCAGAAACAGTTCTTTCAGCACTGCAGCGACCTACTCATCCACATTGCTCACGACTGAGGTAGGTATACGTTAGTTACTGTTAAGCACTCGTACGGCAAAGTGAGTGTTTCACAATTTCAGAGACGTCCGACAGAAAAGCAATTTTCGGACCAGAAAGTTAATATTGTTGTTTTTCGAAAATCAGCATATTCGATCCCATGTGCCCATACGTCCTTCGGGCAACACATAACGAAAATGTTCTATCCTGGGTATCTTGCACACGCTATTGTAATACGTGTTTACACCGTGGCGTGCTGAGAGACGAACATACGAGCCTAATAGAAAATTCCATAAGAGTAAAAATTTTTAATCGGAAGTGTTGTAAATATTATGAAAAATCATTAACGAATAACACCGCTGTGTTAAACAGAGAGAGAGAGAGAGAGAGAGAGAGAGAGAGGGGGAGAGAGAGAGAGAGGGAGGGAGAGAGAGAGAGAGAGAGAGAGAGAGAGAGAGAGAGAGAGAGAGAGAGAGAGTTGTTTTTCGCTATGATTTTCCGTACCACCATGTCTTCGAGAACACTGTACTTCGTGCTAGATCTGCGATTAGATTTTTTTTTTCTTTTGACACAGCGTAGCTGTTTCTTCTCATCAGTACCAGAGTCCACGAAATGTCGTTGGCCCAGTAAAATTAGGAAATAAGCTATTCACACGGGCCGCTATCAGTAACGACAGGCAAGTTGCAGATTCGTATACACTGTTTTGGAGACTAACAGGCACTCCCACATTTTTGCCAAAAAAGGAAGCACTGTTATATTGTAACTGTTACAGAGGTTAACTGCCACTTCTTGTTTCACAATGGGCTGGTAATGAATGTTTACCTTACAGTTGGTGAATAGCGTGTGGTCAGAACAATTGAAGATATGTTCAGCATACATTGCAAATGTCAAAGTAACTGTCGGTTTTTAGAAGTTGGCTATGCTGGCTTGACTTTAAAATTCCATTTTACTTTGTCGAGTGCGTAATTTGTTACTCACTGGGGCAGCAACTAATTAATACAACAACTTGTTTAATATAGGGACAGTAGAGTTAAACTGAACTTTCGGAATTATTGGTGCCTACTCGAACATCAAATTTAAATGTATACTGATATATTTGTAACAATTATTCTGAACAATATTACTGAAGGAAAGGGGAAGTATAGGCTATTCACGGTAAAATGAGCACTTTTTGAAAACCCTGCTTAGGATATACTTGTGTGCATGTTGTATATTCATCCGCCGTATGTAAACTTAACATAGCCATTGGCCTCTTTACTTTAATCATGCGTCGGTCAAGTGAAACTGTGGAATTATTAGAAAAGTATATATTTTACAAATTTGCTAATTTTTACTCTTCGATGCATTAAAAAAACAGAAAACGAAAGAAATAATTTAATATATAAAAATTATCTAACCCTTTTTATTCGACGCTAAGATATGGAACTACTTTCCATCCCACGTTACCAACTTTACTGGATGCATGTCACTCAGTGTGCCCGTTAAAATATAAGCAGGCAGGGAGAGTGACTTTTCTCTAAGGTTCATTTCAAAAAAGTGCTCATTTTATCGCGAACAGCCTTTATCGATAAAGGGTTGCAGATGAGCGCTATAAGAACTGCAGAGCGTGCAGAAGGCTCGCGCGGCTTGCAGTGTGGCTGAGTGTGATCTGAAGTCCAAGACTCAGTTCAGAAGTTGTTCTGGTGGATAAGAGGCGAGGTTGAGGGCGAGGGAGGAGTTGTATCTCCAGTGGATTAAACTGGAAGTAATTACATTTGTGTTAAGAGCCGGGGGCTGCTCCGAGTTGTCCCCGAGCGCGAAGGCACGTCGGCAGAGGTTCGACGACCACCCTCGACGGCACAAGTTTCTTCCCCCCACACCCCCTGTTTCCACTTCTTGGTCGTCCTGTCAAAAGACTCACCCCGTCTCCGCCGCTCGCCTATCCAAGCAAGACTGTCCCCTCTCTCCGCCTCGACGGGACTGTGGCTCTAGCGCTACTTTCTCCGGGTACGGGCAAGTCGCGGAGCATGACGGGATTAACAGAATTCCAGGAGAACTCGCGTCCTTTGGCGGAAGTCCGAGACTGTCTCCTGGGAGGTTCCTACCATTCCACTTGTCCCCTTCGCCTACCGCGTCCTCCCCCTGGACCACGACACGACATCCTTAATCGCGTTCTCTTAGTTTCATGTCGCCGATGTTACGATTTGACGCGGCCTTCCTTGTGCGAAGCTGACACCGTGGAAGGTTGGCGGAGACGACGAAATATGCTTTGGTTGAGGGACGAACAGGAAAGAGTGCAGACTCTTGTTGTTTATTGTTGACGTCGTGGTTATCGCCTGCCTGTCCGGGCGCTCCAGTAGCACTTTTAGCCAGTAGTAAGTTCTCAAAACAGAGCAGAGAGAAATTTTTTGTCACAAAAGAAACATAACAACGACAAGGATAGGAAAAACTATGCATTATCATTTACTAATCTAGACACTGAAATAGCGCTACTTTACATTAATTTTCCTCTTATTTTGCAGTTTATTAGAATCGCTTTGCATAACTCTGAAATAGTAACAAATTTGCAAATAAAAGGATATACCTTCTACTCACTCAGCAGCAGCCAACGAACAAACATCTGAGGCTCAAACACAAAGATGACTCCACCTGAAAGCCCACTGAACCCACATTATCGCCTTCTACTATGTTTAAATGTGGGTGTTTCGATGTTTTGATTAGCACACCTTGAGCATATTGCAGCTCTTCTGTCGTGATTTACCAAAGTGTGTGTGAGAATTTGTGACATAAGTTTACTGAGCATGATAAATGAATATCCTGAAATCATTCTTGTATAATATTTCTAAAGGAGTTACCTGAGATCATAGTAAATAAGAATCATTAGCATTTTAAAATACCATGGAATTCAAATTACAGACTAAAGAACAAATAAAAGAATTTAAGAAACTTCAGATTTTGCTTTTTACATTGATTTAAAGAATGTTTTCGTCTGATTAATTTTAAAGGAAATAATATTCAAACTCAGTGGCTTATTTTAAGTTTATTAATTTGTTATGTGTGGTGCGGTATTAAGGCTATGTTTTTTAATTGTGTCTGTATCGTTTCGAGTAAAGTGTTATTTCTGGTTTATAGTATGATATAATATGTTCACAACAATTTTACAGTTGAATTAAAATAGTTATTTGATATAAACGTGACATGAGTGTATGCTGTTATTAAAGTGATTATTCTTATCTTATATAAAGTTTTATGTACACTAATATATGTTATAATATAATGACTATACACAAACTTAATTTACGCCGCATCAAGCATGGTTGCTTGTTGTATTGAAATGTGCTGTGACAGATAATTGTCAAGCTATCCCGTATGCCATAAAACAATTAATATACCTTCCGTTTGCAATATAATTCCTTTTGCAAAATGATAGGAAAACGTAATTCAACAGGTAACGATGAGGTTTAATACCACATTAAAAAAATAGGGTGATCAGACACCCCATTACGTTATAATATTTTGTTGAACGAATGTGTCAAAAGAATCTTAGTCTATTCGCAAGATCATTCCTTTGACATTGATAACGTAGCGTTTGGGTGCCTATTATCGTTGCCATCTTTGTAACTGTTGACTTTATTTGGATTTTTTGAAAGATTATAAAAAATCATGTTCAAATGAACAAACGTTGTGGTCTTGATACTTTTTTTCTCACACTGTTAAAATTTTCCGTATATTTACGGCCACTTTTACGGAAACGTATAGTAAGCATTACTTACGGAAACGCAGAGTCTACACGAAGCTTTCTTCGTCAATGTAGCCGGAAAATTAGTTTCTGCAGCAGTCACTATATCCACGCCACTTAGACATATTCCTTCAAACATAAATAGCACCAGACGTTATGTGACATTTAGCAACACTTAAACTATACGAACTTTAATAGACACTGAAAAAGTTGCGTAAGTCTTTACATCAAATATCACAATTATGCCTGCAATGATGCAAAAAGAATGTAGGTGAACGGTTAGGAAAACAGTAAGTACAGAAGAATAACTAAACAATTTACGGAAATGTTTTGTGAATTCACGGAAAGTCTGGTTTTGAAAAGCAACATGTCCACAATTTTACGGAGAGTTCACAAAGATTTCTGAAGAAATTTTTGTACCAGCACTTTTCCGTAAAACGAGTGAAATTTTTTTAACAGAGCAGTGGTTCTTGCCAGAACACATAATGTTTTGGATGGATGTGGTATAATGCCTGGCAGCTATGCAACTTGTGACACGTCAGATGGCCAGGCTGGAAACTACGCATAGGTTGGCGTATATGAAGACAAGTACGTCAACCCGACAATACGCTCAGCATGACACTTTCGAGCCTGCTATGGTGTCACCTGTTTTATGCAAGGCTGGTGTAGGCTGTTCATACGGTAAAGTGAGCACTTTTGAAGGCGTATTCCTTTCGGCTATTTATTTTTCCTTTAACCAACTCTTTAAATAAATATTTCCATGTAAGTAATAAACACAGTGTGTTATATTACACCGTACTCGGAAGTTAACGCCCAAGGCTAATATAAAATATATTTGTTGACTATTATTCAAAATGAGAGAGCTTTCAAAAGTGCTCACTTTACCGTGAATAGTTTATGATGTGACAATATGTTCTGATGGTGACATGTAGGTGCAGTAGTGTAAACGTGCTTCTTGCAAGGGCCCAGTGATATGCACTTAGCTTGTGCTGCTGCTAATTGCAGAGGTAGAACAGCAGCATCGTGGTATGCAGATATGTTTCCGCAACGCTGTTATCCTGGGTCCACGGTGTTTCAACGACTTCACTAGCGGTTTCGGGATACCCGTTCACTGCTGGTAAAAAAAAAGACAGAAGACCGTGCGAAGAGCACGAGGACACCTGCACTTGAAGAAGTTCTCGGTGCCGTGAGGGCTGCGGCCTCTATCATTACGCGTGCACTCTCAGAATGTTGTTGAGTCAAGTCATACGGCAGTTTGACGCGTTCTCAATGAGCGGACGCTGCTACTGTATCACCAGCAACGTGTACGTTTACCCCCGAGTGACTGATCATTCAAGAAAAAGGAGCCTTGCACGAGGTTTCTGCTAACAGTGTGCCGCGATACCTCACTTCGCACGTTCGGTGCTGCACACAGACCAGCGACAAGGCGAAAATCACGCGGGACGGGATACTTAACAGCAATTCGCAATTCAGCATACAACTGGGCCGCAGTGGCTGGGTGGTTAGCCTGCTCGCCTCCCACCGAGTTGAACCGGGCTCGATCCCGGCCGGGTCACACCCAGATTTCCGCACGTGGGAACAATCGTGCCGCACGATGCCGCTGGTCGGCGGGTTTTCTCGGGGATCTCCCGTTTCCCCCCGCCCTTTCATTTCGGTGCTGCTCCATACTCCCTTCAATCACCCTCATAGGCTCTTAAGACCTCGCTGTCAAGAGCCGCCCAAATCTCATCTACTAGCTCATCCCCGCGCCTGTACGTGCACATCAAGTGAGAGTCTCAGTGTGTAGTGTGGTATTGTAAGTGAGCACCTAATAGGACTATGTCCTCTCCATCGTTTCACTGGAGCACAGTAACGTGAATTTTTATCTGTGAAACTGCCTATATTGTTGTAATACGTACTACTTCGTGTTGCACATAGCACGTGGTTTTAGCATGACGATGCTCCATCGCACAGCAGTGCCACTACTTGCACATACCACCATGCAGCTTTTGATAACAGGTGGATTAGTTATCGCGGCCATCGAATTGCCTTCGCTTTTACCTGACCAATTTCCACTTGACTTTTTCTTATGGGGCCATTTAAAGGAGTTTGGTTTATAATCCCCTCGTGAAATAATAAGATGACATTTTGCCGCGGAATATGGACACCTACGACGTCATGTCTCGTCTTTAACCCTTGAGCAGAAATTTTCGCGTCATAATTTTGGATTCATAGTAATTACTCACAATGTACTAGTAGAGAAAATTAACATTACACCAGATGTTTAATATTTTTGTGCGTAATTTTAATTGTGTGTTATCCGCTTGTCGTAATAAGTCGAGAACATATTTATATTTTACTAATACGTTCTCGCCTTTTCGCATCAAGCAGATAACACATAATTAAAACTATGCACAAAAATATTAGACAACTCGTAAAATGTAATTTTTCTATAATATTACATTGCTAGTAATTATCATATAGGCTGTTCACGGTAAAGTGAGCACTTTTTAAGGCCCTTCTTAATTTTTCCTTTCATCCTATTTCCACCATCCTGCTGCTTTTTGATATAAACATTGCAATGCGATGAATAAACACAGTGTATACATTTCACCACCCTCGAAATTTAATGCCTGATGCTGCAATAAGATGTATCTATTAGTGGTTAAAGCCTGTTTGGGGGGGGGGCCTTAAAAAGTTCTCACTTTACCGTGAACAGCCTATAGATTCGAAATTATGACGGAAAATGAAGAATTTCTGCACAAGGTGTTAGGCCGACCTTAAAGGGAACCCGGCAGTTCTTGCTGCTTTGTTGATACTTGTTTTTTGACGTAGAAGTTCGCCATTTTGAAAAATTACTGTACAATATTCCATTAACTGAATGAATACATTTTGTACGACTGATTTACTAATAATAATTCCAATCGTTGTCTGTACAGTACGTGGCGAATGACAACTGTTGCTATATGCCAGTTGTCACTCGCAACATAAGCTATTGCATTAGCCGACAGAGTATAAATGATGACAGGACGGTTGTGCACAGGATCAGTTGTTTTTGTACTGCACTTGCATGAATGCAGTAAAGGTTGCGTAGCTACCAGGCGTTACACCGCACCCTTCCAAACATTGTGTGTTTTGGCGAGATCCCTTGGCTAAGAGAGTTCCACCAAGGCAACCATTTTTGTTCATTTAAACATTATTGCGAATAATATTTTTAAAATATCAGTTAAATACAACGGTTACGCAGTTGCTAACAATAACAAGAGGGTGCGACTTATGCTACTAATGGCATAGGAACTGTACATTTAAATACAAAAATTATGTACGCGTTATTTGCAGCTCTAAACGGTTTTAATATAATTCCGGATATGTGAGATAACCCCGTGCCTTCCAGGCTGTTTTGTTTTCCGTATGGTGTGGTGTCCTACAATGCAATATGGCCGACCTTTCCCACCCGACATCTATCTAAACCATTTCCTGTAAGGACTTCCCCCTAGTTTCCCCCTCCTCCTCAGCAAGAGGACATTATCACGTGACTAATGGCGGCCGGGGGGCGCCCAACAAGCGTCGCTCGTTACTCGCCGCGCGGATAGATGGCAGCATATGTTAGCGGAAGCGCCTGCATTATTCAACATGGCGCCGGGGCCAGGAGAAGAGTAGATGGCGCTTGGCGCGCGGCTGTTCTCGAGGAACGTGGCGAGCTTACGTTACGAGACACTCCTGCCAACATTGTCCGACTGCAAGAGATAAACATGCCCCGTTTCTTGTCTATGAGTATTTCCTTTGCAATTAAGCCTCTGAATCTTTCCACTTTCAGCCATGATGTGTTTAAACCATGGCTGTCGTTTTTGCATAACCTAACCTTAGTTTATATATACTTATATATAATTTTTTAAAATTTATCTGGGGTTTTTATTTTTAATTAAACACAGCCTGTATCCATCTGGAAGAATGCAGCTTTCTAATAGTGAAAGAATTACAAGAATGGACAGTGTAGTTTTTATGATTACCCGAGACATATAAACAAATAAACAAACTCAGATTCGGGAAGTGCATATCGAGGTGCCGGCGAACTGCAGTTCGCCGGCACCTCGATATGCACTTCCCGAAATCGACGTCGTCAGTCGCCGTCAACAGGCTGCTTTATTCTGATTGGCTGCAGCTCATCGCAACGAAACGCAGTATTTTGAAAACCGCTTGACTCGTGGCCTTCCGTACAGCCACACAGACCCTCCCTCCTCTGTCCCGCCCTCCACGCGTCATCCGAATACCACACGCTCGCGAAACAAAACCACGCCGCATTTGGCGCCCGCGAAAATAATGAAAAGCCATTTGTTTTACTTACCCGGGAGCCATATTTCACCGGCCAGCCCGAGGGTCATCAGTGACGTCCTCGGCTGAGCAGGGAGGGAGGCTGGTTGGGGCTGGGCGAGCCGACTTTCTCTCCCTCGCTGCTTGCGTCGAACGGCCTTGGACATCCCCGCCCGCTGGGCGACACATCTCCTTGGTTGACGGCCAGATGGGACTGCGTGTTTGTTGCCAACCTATAAGTCATAGCGTTATGATATGGTGCCACACTAGACTTCACAGTTCTGTACATACGAACATTTCGAATGCTGTTTCCATAATCAGAACCAAGTATCTTGTTAGATTCGGCCCCTCAGAATTAAATTATCGGAGTGGAGAGACTTTTGTAGCCCTCAACATCGTGGTCTTGCGAGCCGATGGGGATGAAGTGAGGTGAATATATGTGCAGCGCCGGAATGCTAGGGCGAGGGAGGCGTGAGATCCCAGAGAAAACCCGCCGACCAGCGACATAGACCGGCACGATTACTACATGAGAAAATCCGGGTGCGAACCCGCCGGGAATCGAATCCAGCTCGTCTAGGTGAAAGGTGAGTAGTCCAACCCCTTCACTACCATGGCCCCAATAAAGCTATCGGATTGCTACCCCAGGTATGCCGTGATTGGTTGTTTCTCAAATATGTTTTTTTTTCATGCTTCTGTTGACATAAAAGTACGTTAAATAAATGGAGATATTTGGACATTAGCTATTGCGATGCAAATGTCTGTCATGGGAAAACAGGATTGTTTTTCTATGACACACATGTGCAGTTATTCATTCACCCCCATTGAACTATTCATTCAAAGATCACATAAAAACATCTTATTTTTTGTAAAACTAAAGTTTGACTTACATATTATCTGTAAATTTCTTTTATAATTCATACGGATAAAACAGTGGGTAAATATGTGTGTCGGTAATGCTTAGCAATAAATAGTTCTTATGCAGAATATTATTATAATGAGTGCGTACGAATGCCGTGAGTTGTCCTTGTGGTGTAATTTGCTGGATTCAGTTAAGCTTTTTGTGCATGACACGGAGGAATAATTTGAAAGTAGAACTTAAGGGCATGGCCTACCAGTTTGCAGATGTGAAATTAAAACAGGAAACTCCGTGTTAAGGACATTTCGCCTTAGAGCGTTAATTTTAAAGATAGGCGTTTCAAACGAAATGTACTCTTCACGAATTTCGTTGAAGTTCTCTACACAGGAGATGTTTCCATAACCTGTATAGCCTGTTTGCAAGGAATTTTTAAAAATTTATGTTTTATAAAAAAACTGCATACTGCTTATCCGTATTGAAAATATACACTCGTAAGGATCTTCTACTTAGAAATTATTGAAGAATACATTTTGTTTGAAACGCCTGTCTTTAAAATTAACGAACTGATGCGAAATTTCCTTAATATCTAATTTCCTAATTAAATTTCACAGCTGTGAGCCGGTAGGCAGTGGCCTTAAGCATGGCTTCAGAAAAGTTGGAAGTATACGTGGACGGACTACGCTCCGATGCTTAGGTGGAACCATAGACTGAAGCTGAGGTAGGCCGCTTATTCCTCTTCTGCGCATGTAGGCGTACGCAACATTCATCTACCCCAATCCTACACAAATGTAAAAGACGCATGATCAACAGTGATGATCGTGTTGTTTAACATCTTAATTTTTAAATGACAAGCACTATTATATTAATAAAAACACTTACCATTTTGAATTAATTCAAAAAGCATTCCAAACTGGTTAGAGGAAGTAAAAAAACATCTCTAAGCACTTGTTTACAAATCAGTTGTCTAACCTAAAATCCAAACCATGCCATTTTCGCTAGACGTGTTGCAGAAAAGCTGTTCAGTGTTGGGACACGGAGATTGGTTGTGCGCAGCCAGTGAGATCGCGCACTCTACCGCACTTGCCCTCTCCGGACGACTGTTGGCGTCGATCAGGCCGCGACGAGAGCGCTTCAGTGCGGGGCTGCGACCGCGGGTCAGTGCCGCGGGCTGCACCCCCCTCCTCTTCCTACCTCACCAGCGCACGCCCTTCGAGTGTTTATCAACACACACGGGCGCACACATGCGGGTTTGATGCATGGCCTGGCAGGCAGCCGATAACCACCCCCATCCCTTACATCCCTTACATCCCCTTTCGAAAATGCTTCCCACCCTTCCCCAGCCCAGCCGCGGCTGCGACGCGCACAAAACACGGATTAGAAAAGTGGGGGAAAGGGGGGGGGGAACAACAACTGGTGGCACTCGATATTCCTGTTACCCGTCCAACCCCAACGGCGAGAATGGGTTTGCCTTCTCTTCCTCCCAAACAATCGTCGGGCTGGAAATACCGTCGCGTCGCCGGCCCGGAGCTGCCGCACTGCCTGCTCGTAAATTTCACAAGTCGCTGCAGGATGGGAAAAAAATCATTATCTAAAGTCGAAGCGATTTCACCTAAAAACTCTTCCCCGGATAGGGATTTATAGACTCCTGACCTGGGAATGTTTCTGGTTTTCAAATTTATATCACTTCAAATAAGTTGGAAAGTCTTCCCCTGAAGTCGTGATGAAGTTACTGACAAAATCTCAGTAAAATTATGCGGACACTCCATTTTCTCAGTAAGGAGCTTTCTGCAAATTTTTCGGAAAATTCTACGAATTTTTTGAACTTTCTAAAACTTCATGCTTTTACTTGTGACTTTTTAATGCAGTGGCATTAGGAAACTACATTATTTCCCAAATGTGTTCACATCTTAGTAACGCTGTTGTTGCCACTGCAGAATGTCTCTCGACGGAAGTCAAACTTTTGAAACTATATTTCGGGCTAAAATGGAATAAATTTAATTGCCGACGTATAATTAGGAGAGTCAATTTTACGGCCCTAGAAGGCAAAATTGGTTCACGCGATTTAGGATTAACTTTATAATTAGTTTAATTTATTTATAATTTTCGAAGACTTGGAATAATCTTATGACAGTGTGTTTCTTTTGCTATTTTAATCAGCGTGATTCCGTAAGCTATAGCATTATAATTCTTTATGAGTTGCACCACACTTTGACAATCATATGTACGTGGCTATCCGTTTGATCTATTTGATCAGGCGAACGATGAACTCATACTGGAAACCTTACTTTTTGAAAGAATAAGCTGTGGCATGCAACTATACGTGAACGCATTATCAATAGAAAATGATAGACTGTCAAACACTAACACTAAAAAATTTTGCTAACATTCCAAGACATGTAACGGAAGCTTCGACATATACATAACACGAAAAGTTTACTATAGGCTATTCACGGTAAAGTGGGCACTTTTGAAGGCCCTCTCATTTGGAATGATAATCAACAAATATATTTTATTCTAGCCGCAGACGTTAACTTTCGATTGCGGTTGAATATACACACTGTGTTTATTATTAACATGACAATATTTATTCAAAAAATGATGTTAAGGGATCAAATATGGCTGAAAGGAAAACGTAACAAGTGCCTCAAAAGTGCTCACTTTACCGTGAAAAGCATATATATATAAGAAGCTCTACTAAGAAGCAAGTACTCACAGCATTTCTACGCGCTATTGTGATACGAATCTGGTAAATAACCCTTTCGGGCCCGTTAATTTTATGGTTTCAGGTGATGCAACTAAGACATTTTTGTATGCATATAGTAATATGAATAATTCATAATCAAGAAAAATAACACTGCCTAGAAATTTCGTTACCCACACATAAGATAAATAGGGCACAGAACCTCACAGTGTACAGTGCGAACTAAAATTAATCGTCCTTTGTGTTATGTACAGAATTGTGTAGGCCTACACAGAGGTCTTAATGGGTTAAATTAAAAATTTTAAGAGAGCTATAACTTATAAGTGTGAAAAAAGTTATAGGCTGTTGACGGTAAAACGAACACTTTTGAAACCCCTGATTAAGATATACTTGTGTGCAAGTCATGTATTCTTCCGCCTCATGTAAAATTCACATTGTCGTGGGCCTCATGATTTTATTTATGGGCCAGTCAAGCGGGAGTGTGAAATTATTAGAAAATTAAATATCTTACAAATATGCTCATTTTTACATTTAGATGTATTGAAAAAACAGAAAGCGAAAGAAGTAATTAAGATATGGAACTACTGTCCTTATATCGTTACCAACTTTACTGGGCGCATGCCACTCAGCGCGCCCGTTAAAATATATGCCAGGCAGGAGCAGTGACATTTTTCTAAGGTTGATTTCAAAAGTGCTCACTTTATCGTGAACAGCCTATAAACAATTTCTGCCTAGACTCAGCACAACTCCTACGGCTATGGGGAGAGTTGAGTTCAGTTGAGATATTTTGGCGACTCTTAACAAGGTCTTGAGAGCCAATGCGGGTAAAATGAGGTGAGAATGGAGCATGCCGGAATGCAAGGGCGGGGGAAACGGGAGTTCTCCGAGAAAACCCGCCTACCAGCTGCATCGTTCGCCACGATTCCCACTTTCAAAAATCCAGAATGACCCGGCCGGGTATTGAACCCGGTTCGCCTTGGTGAGAGGCGAGCAGTCTAACCGCTCAGCCACCGCGGTCCCGCTATGCGGAGACATGAGGTGGATTTTTAAAGAACCATTCTTTCAGACGTACGCTATTGCAAGGATTCAGTTACATTTTATTTATTGCCATAATCAATCAAAAACCAGACAAGTATATTCTAACATATTTCAAAGCCATCTGCACAGTGTATTGCAAAAAAGTGAGCTCTATGAAATAGTGTGTTGAGTGTACATAGTATAATATATTATGTGTAATGTATAATGTATGAAACATAACGTATAATGTGTGTTGTATAATATTTGATGTCTAACTTATGACGTATCATGTAATATATAATATTATAATACATAAATCTGAATGTGTGGAGATCAAAACAGAATCAGCAGACACTTATTCACGCAAGCTAATGGAAAGTCAAAGTTTTTACGGATCCATTGATTAGCCAATCATAAGAAGCGAAATATTGGACTTCACATTATCTCTAATTTTGCTGATGTAAACTACAAGTCACCATGTGTATAGTACACAGAATTCATACATGGTCATTCCGGATATCCTTTTACGGAAATGAAGCAAAATAATTTCCTGGTCGATTTCTCGTAATGATTACTCTCCTGTCTGTATTTTATTTAACATGTTTGGTTTCACGCTGTGATGGTTTAGTTGTTACAAATATGTCAAATGAATCGTCTAATGGAAAAGTGGACTTGTTAAATTTAAAGCTAATCATTATTACCTTCTTTAGTTTCAAATTATTATTTTACTTGCATTAAAAAATCCGGATGATTTTTCTCCATTTATGAATTCCGCAGTCAAATGCAAACGTGTATCGTAAATTCTGTGACCTGGTTTATCACATATTTTTACTGTACGTCAGTCTAAAACGAAATGAATGTCAACAATGTTGTCATCTAACGTAAAACTCCTATGTGATTAGTGGGTTATTCTTGGTAGAAAGCACTTCGGAATTATGCTTTAAATTTATATTTATAAGGTTTGATTTTTGTCAGGAAGATGCAATTAACATGACATCAGTTTGATGCTGCAGATGTCAAAAAGAGATTCAGTGAAGTACGACTTTAGCCTGAATATATTACTTGCCTTTATTTATTTTCATAAACTGCCACATTTTACCAGGTGCCCAAGTACGGCCACATTTTATACGGGTAAAGATAATTATAAAAACGACATTTTTGCGAATGTTCTCGCGTAGGGAGTGTTTTAATCACTACTTAGTCTGTATTTATAATTGCGCTAATCTCGAGAACCACTGAACCAATTTCGAAGCGGTTTTTACTTTTACTATCTGCATTTATTGAGGAAGGTTTGTGTGCATTAAAAATTGCGGTATCGCTTATAAGAGCTGAGCATTAACGGTGTTAGTGAATCAAGTCGGGGAAAAAAGTGTGCCGCTAGCTCCAATTCTTACAATTCTTTCATTGTTTGCAAGCTACATTCTTCCATAGTGGAGCCGCAGTAGACCAGTGGGTAGAGCGATCTCAAGTGAGACCACAGTGGCTTAGTGGACAGAAATATATCAACTCCACAAAACCTGAGCGAAGCGATGGCGGGCTGCTTTAGTTTGCTATTGAGTCGAAATATTTACATGTACATAAAATTGTCAATATATTTTGTTTAAAGGCTTTAATCAGCTACTAGATTATAATAATACCTGTTTACTATACATGTATGACTTTAGCAAGAATTTTAAATTTTTTACAGTTTCTTTTAAAATGTACATTTTAAATCTTTCATTTAAAAATGATTTTCTAAATAAATCAATGGCCAGCGAACCGGGCGACGGTACAGTTAATACCGTATATATACATATTTTTATTTGTTCAAAGCTTATTTAGGTGCCAAGCAATCTTCTTACTTAACTGGCCCCTCAGGATTCATTTACCCCAGTAATGAGGGGTTGCGTTGGCTGAACGGTTAGACTGCTCGCCTCCCACAAAGGCGATAATAGTTCAATCCCCGGCCGGCTCACCCCGGATTTTCGGCAAGTGAGATTCGTGCCAGATGGTGCAGCTGGTTGGCGAGTTTCCTCGGAGATCTCCCGTTTACGCCACCCTTGTATTCCGGCTCTGCTCCATTCTGAACTCATTTCACCCTCATCGGCTTTCAAGACCTCTTTAGCAGCCGCCTATATGTCTAAACTAAACTCAAGTTACTACTCCAGCATTGCGTGAAAGATTCGCATAAGTGCATGTATGACTCAAAGTAACTACTTAAGAATAAGGAGGTGAAACCGCGGCTTATACATCAAAATCCAACATATTGGAACGTGTTCACCAAACAGCGCCTGGTATCTACCCACCAACTGGTAGCCTAGCCAATCATGAATCTTTTGCAGTATGCATTAGCCATTCAGACACAAGACTCATTCTCAAAGCCTTGCACAGCCAATCAGGGAATGCATATACCCACATCAAAAGAACCGCCACGCCATTATTTTTCTGTGTATTTGTATACTAGGGGTTTATCCCGTGACCGTGTTTTCAGTATGGTCACGTGCCTAGAATATTTACAATATTAAAAGATTTGGTTATCCTACAAAGACTGAAAAAAAAAACATTCTCTATACACTGGGCTACTGCGGCCCCACTTGGAATCATGCTAGCCACTTCACCACTGTGGCTCCACTTAATTAACTCAAAATTGAAGTGATACATTTAGAGTAAACAACAATAATACTCCATTACCTTCATATCTCTATGCAATAATCTATATGCATTTATACAAAACTTCCATAGGAAAAATAATTTAAAAATGAGTTTTTATGGTCAAAGGTCACGATTGCGGATTCTGATCTTGCTGAAATTCGAACTTGAACTGTATTTGACTCTGAAGATTCGCTCTGAAAAATTTGAGGAATTTTGTTGACTTTCAAGAGACTACAAGTATTATAGAGGGACAGACAGACAGACAAAGATCGTCCTATCATATAATAGGATTTTGTGGAAAGGAACGTGAGAATGAGCGTCGAAGTTTCACATAAGTAATGCGAAAGTGAAAATTGCGTTTAATTATATCTGTTCACAAAATATTCTCACGGAAAATCGGCATCCGTAGTGAATTATTTTAACCCTTTACGCAGTGTGAGATTCAAAATGATTAGTGACGTTCCTCTAAAATGCAGTACAAGTTTATCCGCACTACAGAAGCTTCGTGAGTCTGTCCGTGTCCATGATTTTGCCTCAGAGTACTAATTAGAGATCCAAATTGAACATATGATTTCGAATAAGATATTATTAGGTTATAAGATAATTTTTTATTTGTATTTATGAGAACTGATTAACTTTTCTACCATGCTAAAATTGCTTGCTTTAGGAGTTGTTTTATTATTATAATTATTATTTACATTGCACAAAGATGTTAGGAAGTTGGGATATAACAGGTTAACTTAAAGAAATCTACTTTATCGTTTTCCATTATGAAATAAAGGCCGTTTAGCTAATTAAATATTTTCACAAATCACGTGACGAAGACCACAAATATATGCTTCTTGGGAAATAATTGTCTCTGAAGGCGACCAAGTGATTAAGGCGATAAAATTCATTTGATAGAATATCCACCTTTTAAATTATTGACAACTGACGAATCGGTGGAGTGCAGTTCGAATCAGCGCCGCGGTATTGGGATAAACTTACTGACATAAATCACAAAGACACATAGAATTCCATTGTACCAATGAGTATACGTTCAGTGAATTCTGAAAAGCATTTCTTACGGATATGTAAAAATGTCACCTTTTATTTTGGGAACTTTTTATTGTTTCAATTCTAGAGAGCGTACAGAGACTGCAGACGAAGAGACAGATAGACAGAGAGAGAGAGAGAGAGAGAGTAAACAAACGAACCTTTTTCATACTTCGTATTTTCAATGATAGCAGTTAGATTGTCACTAACCCAATTAGTTAGTACCCTTTTTTTATCCATATTGTGTGTAACACTACTTTCTGAACAGTAAAATGAAATAATTTATTCTTTGAATGAGATACTTTAAAAATATAGTAAAACAATAAGCAAGCCCGAACAACTAGCTATTTACAAGATGAAAAAAAAAAAAAACCATACTTTGAAGTCACTTTATAGCTTGTTATTCGAAATACAACCTCTTATTCATTGTTAACGAAACTGTGAATGCTGCAGTTGTAAAGGGCAGCAAGTTTTATTTGCAAATCGTGTAATAGCTTTGGTAACCTACTGGAAATATTCTTCTGGAATAGATAAATTATCAAGCCACTGTAGGTGGCTTACGAAGAGAAACGGCCGAAGGGGAAGGGGGAAAGCCTCATGACCCCAAGTTCCGCCCGTAACTAGTGACGTCACGTGGGAACAAGACGAGTGGCTTCTTACAAGCTAGAGTGTAGTGGGGAGGCTTGGAGTGTCTGCAGTCGCCTGGAAAGTATGCTTGCCCGCCACTCAGCGGAGCGTTGCTGTGTCGCGGGCCGCGAGGGCGCTCAGGGGCAGGACGCCCTCCCGCCCTCACAGGCGTCCCGAGCACCCTTGGCGTCGCCACCTCTCGACTATTTATACACCACCTGTCTCCTGTCACACTCGCCTGTTTCACCAGCGAGCGCGCGGGACAGTCCGGGAGGGCGCGAAGACCGTGTCATCATGAAGTAGGCAGGTACAAGGATGTGAAATAGCGCCGACTTCCTTTAATGCCGCTGTAAGTTTAACGCGAATACATTTTGAAATATACCTATTCTTAATTCATGGTTACTTCCAACTTAACTGAATCCCAGCTAAAGTTCCACTTTTAGGATATTCCTTCCCTTCATAAAAACCAAGCTTAGAAAATTACACCAGAGGGCCAACGCACAGCATTCGTGCACACTCAATGTAATAATATTTTGCTTAAGAACTATTTATTACTCGGCATTACCGACATACCAATATTCTCTCTGTATTTATTTATGTTAGTTAAAAATGATATATCATAATTTATTGATTGAATATAAGTAAGAGTTAAATTTAATCTAGAATACGGTAATTTTATGTTAACACAGGTATAAATGCGTGTGATACGTAACACATTTAACAAACAACCAAGTACGTCATACATGAGATATTTTATAAAAAGGTTTTATTCAAATGTGCGAAGAAACAGCTGGTAGACTATACAAATGAACTGAGACCTGCAAAATTCGCGTTTTTTTTTTTTTGGCGTCCAGTTAAACTTCTCAGCGTTCTATATACTGAAGCCAGCGTCGTTCCTTCATTTACTGCCTCCCAGATGTGAAGTCACTCCCTTTCTGAGTAAACTGTACGTGATTGGGGCACACGTTTGTGACGTGTTCATTTATTAGCGCAGAGTTACCCGGGCGTGTCAAATGACTTATGGTCCAATGACAAACGTGTTGCAAAGGTAAAAATGTTTTAAGTTTAAAGTGTCCTCAAATATTAACGCGAATTTTGCAGGTCTGTACAAATGGGGCCCCAGGACGAAAACGGTGATGTAATATTTGCATGGTGATCTATTTAGACACTATACCTTCTTGCCTAATAACGCGATTGAAATAAATGTTGTCTCGTTTGATCAGGTATATGACCGCGATGAGAGGACGACCTCGAGTTGGTGTCACCACGTATGCGCAAGGTGCTGGCTGTGGTCCTTGGCAACTGGTTCAAATCCAAGTATCAATTTCGTTAATTTCATTTTGTTCCCGAATCTCAAAGGAAATATTACCTACTAGTGCACAGATATTTGTGTAAAAAATACTGCCATGTCCTTGATACATTGACACCCTGAATTTTTCTTCCTTTAAGAAAAATTCGCAAACGAGAAAAGAAAATTTGAAAAGGTACTAAAAATGATTTCTTTAAAAAAAATTCTTCGTACCGAAAATTTTACAAAACTTGTAATGTAATGAAAATTTTATAAGCTCGATATTGTATTATCATAATATATGTTTAAGGCTAAGAAACTTTACTTATGCTTAAAATCAAACACTTTCTGAGGCATGTGTTTCTTCTTTATTCACAGAATTTGCAAGTGCCAATGTCTTCAATACCCGCGTATTTTTTCTCGCACTTCCTACAACTTGAAGCTGATCACTGATTTCTTATATTTTCTTTCTGTCCTTTGCGCTATAGATTCCTCAGGTTCTCAATTGTCTTGTTTCCATTGCTTCTGTTATTCATTCGTGGTTAATCGTTACAGTTTATGTTTTATAGTGATATAATATTATAGCCACTACCAAATCCCTGCACTAGCTATTGTAAATACGAGATCCTTTCTCGATTTTGTTGCATTGACAACTTTTCTTTGGAAATTTCTACTCTAGAAAATTCAGTCCAGTTCAGGTGTGCCCCTGTAAACTCTTTGCAACCTGTATGGAGTAGCTTTACTTACTAACTCATAAGTACAGAAAAACTTCGTGAGTTCATTTCAAGACAGTTTGAACTACAAAGATGTGCATATTTTAAGTTACAATTGTACATGACTCTTAGGTCATGAGAAACACTTTAGAGGACTCTTGGTAAATAACAAACTAGAAAGGAATAAAAACGTAAACCTGTGTTATATGGTCGAGTCTGTTACTGGCTGCTCATTATAGAGTCAAGTCTGCGTGAATATTCTTGTTCTTATTAATCATTTAGCCAAACTTGAACACTCCCGAGAGTCGTTTGCAGCTGTGTGCGCCCGGAGAAGTCTCTCTAATGGCGTGGAGCATGGTTGGATAATGATTCGTGCCCAACCTCAAGCACGACTTAAAATTGAGTGCCTTGTCGGGTTTACGTAGTTTAGATGATGCTATCAGGTGTATTTCTGTACATAGCCGTGCAACACTAACACCGAAGTAAATTTTCTAACACTCGATAATGCAGGAAAAATAATATCCTCTCCGGTGGCAGCAGCACCCAATCCTATCTGTTAAATTGCAGACATAATCCTCGTGTTAAGGTCTCGAACTCGCCACTTGGAACGTGAGATCCCGTGTTGTTTTGCCCAAAGCCTGTACGAGGGATACAGGGGTGGGCTGGGGCTGGGGAGTTGCTGTTGCAGACTGGACTGTTAATTAAGAGGACATTGTCGACGAAGCCACCCCTAACCCACGCGGGGTGTTTTAAAACTGCTGTCATCCTCGCTCTGGACCCCTACCATTCCACTCCCTGTTACTTTTTTTTTCTCATTTCATCCCGCGGTTGGGGGTTGGCGCCAGGCTAGGCCCTGCCCCACTACTCTAACCCCAACCCCCGACCCCGAAGGGTTGAATGTGTGCGGTACATCCGGGATTGATTTTTTTTTTCTCGATGCGTGACACGTTTCTTTCAACACACGCCGAATTGGACACAATCTCTTTTTCCCACCCTCTCTGATGGAAGGGTTGGGAAATGCTGAAAGGGCGAGCTTGCGGCGAGAAAGCCACGTGCTGTGGTGCCACGAGGGGTGATGGTTAGCCCCAGAGCTTGGCAGTTTGCAGGGCGAGCGCCGAGGAAAGTTGGTTAGTGTATACGGTACGCGTTATTTAAACACATTGAAATTAACATTCGATCAATTATGCTTGCAACTGCTTGTATTAAAGTAATAATTATAATGACAAATCAATGATCAATGCAGGAAACGATTTAGGTCAAGTAGCTTCATACCTTTATTTTTAAAATGTGTGCTTTTTAAACTGGCAGACACTGAAGTTTGTTTATTTCTGAGCTGTGCCATGTTTATATTCCAAACAGTTTCTCTATATCACGTGATCTTCACGTGGTTGAGAGTTTCTATGTCCGTGCAAAATTAAATTTTTCCTGTAACTCTATTCTGCACGTTAGGCAAAAAGAACAAGACTAAGCAGAACTGTTATGAGTATTCAGTAATCGCGAACTTATAAATAGGGCGGAGAGCATCCTGGTAGATTCAGTTGAAAATTATTGGGCAGCGAAATGTTTCAGTTTTTAACCTGATATTTACTGTTAGAAAAATAAAAATTAGTTAATTTTCTACGAAATAAAGATTCAGAGTAACGCCCCGTTCCTGTGTCCACGCGGGTCTTCCCGCCCTTTTGAATTCGTCTATCTCTGAATTAATTTCAGTGGATGTAAACGCTGTTAATTTTAGAAAAACATGTTTTAAAAATATTAATTCTTTTTAAATTTGTTGATTTATGCTAGGAGTTGAGGTTCATTAATTGTATAAACGGCAAATGGATCATAAAGAAAACATGGATCATAGAAATTAATACTGCATTAATATTAATTATGTTACTGATTTTTATAAGTTGAGGAGATATTTTTGGATATTAGAGATATATACACTGTTTAACACACTGCTTAGTAAAATAAATATTGTAAGTGTCGGAGAAAGTAGGATAATTATTGGCGAAAATTATTTATTATTGATGCATACTTCATTTCAAGTTATGTTCAAGTTGCAGACACGGTGAGTTCTCGCGTTTCCAGACTTCTCAAGCCTTGTGTTTAATCTGGGCCGTCGCCAGTTGTTTATTGCAACAAGTTTGTTTGGTTATGCTATTGTATACCCAACTCGTATTCGGAAGGTAGTGGAGTTGTCCACAATCGATTATGATTGGATGTGGTTTCTCCCACGTGATTTTTCACCCCCCCTTTTTTTTTTTTCAAAAACATTAATGCATGCGGTTCCTCATTATGTGCCGCCCAAATCCTCTAAGCGTTAAGTGAACGTCACGGTTTAACCTGTGTTCATTAAAGGTACAAACGTTATGGGTATTTATTCACAGTGTAGAAGTACACATTAACATCGCACTGTTATGACAACCAGCTGATATCCTGAATAATCGCATTCTACGTGCAGTGGCTAGACGGCGTGATAAAGTTTTATTGAAGCTGTCGGAATGTTGTCAACGGTATTCGAAGCCATGCAGACTGCAGTGAATCCGACAAACTGATGAGAGGTACACGTGGTGGAGGAATCTACACAATCAAGAAGCTCGAGGTTGTCTCAAAGCTGCTCGATTGGGTTCAAGTATAGTCAGTTTAGGGGGCAGGGAATTTCTTGGAAGTCAGACAATTCTGGCTGTATGACTCGTTGCATAATCCTGCTGGAGAATCCCATCCGCCCCGGGTAAGACAGTCAGCATTTGTTGTTGTACATGGCATATAAGGATTTATAGACAACCAGTTTGGTCGAGTGTCTTTCAGAAGTATCACTGGACCCAACCAATGTCAAGAGCTACCGCCACCAACTTATGTTCTTCCAGCAGTGGTCATTAGAAGTTTGTTCTGGGAGGTTTATCGCCTGTCACACCAACGTCCATCCGTTCGATGAAGAAGAAAAGCAAAGTTATGAGAGGGATGGCAACCCTTTGACAATCAGAAGAGTTACCATTTTGGCATTGCCGTGCAAACTGAAGCCGTTTCTGACCACGAATCATCTTAAGCATGGGTGCAGTGACCAACCGTCTACCTTGGAGATCTTAACTCAACATGGTTTGCTGTACTTTCGTTTTAGACACGTCTGCACTGAGCAAATCATATGATGGTAGGAACCAAATCGCTGTAGTCCCAACCTGTAAACTCTTAGTATAAGGAAATAAATCAAGTGGATTAGTTTTACAGTCGTAATTATGTTAACAGAGATAGTAATAGCAACAGAACTGTATTTTCTTGCCCTATCTGTAATTGTACCTGCAACTATAGATATGGTCTCCAGAAAAGAGCAACCTGCTTTTGCTACAGAAAAGATTGTTGTTTAAGTAGAAAAACTTCAGTGATGTCTCGATTGTTCCTGCGACAAACAGAACTATCAATAAACTTACGGATCATTGTGATACTGGTACAAAGTTTGGTTGCTCCTGCCGTGAAGCGTGATAACGTAACATCTCTGTTATCACTCCTCTGCTGATTTCTTCTTGTGTTGGCCCTTTGGTTCATCTAGTCAGCGATTTGCTCAGTTGTAACGTGATGATGGGCCCTCAAACATTTTGGTAGCCGATGTTGACCATTGTACCCCACAGTTTCCATGCCGTTTATTCGCAGTGGCACTTGTTTGTCCAAGCACAGTAAACCTTAACCACAGCAGCATGCTAAGAGTTTCAGAAATATTGCCACACTTCGCCGGAAAGCGGATGATTATCCCCTTATCACGTGATAAATCGAACGCTTTACCCGTGCCAGCAATGAGTGGTACGTTTCTATAGTCTGTCCACGACTGGAACAGACTTTTGAACAACACCTTAGTCCTCAGTTGTATGCATCGCTATTAAAAACAGGGACTGCCGTGGGTACAGTTAGTTTGGCAGCACGGAGAAAGAATATAGTTTGAATGTTTTAGTGTATTTTTTTATCTATTGCTTCAAATTGGGAGTACTCGTCGTAAGTGAGGCTATTAGAGACGAAGCAAGAAGGAACTGGAAAGGATTCGGCCTGGAGTGATTGCGGGACACCGTGGGAAATCGGAATCAGGATATCCGCACTGAGAAAAAGGTTTACTTGAATCAATCAAAGATTGTTTGGCACAGCTGAATTGATTATTTGAAAGGAGCAATGACATATTTTGTTGTTGAAACCAAATTATTATGTTGCTCTGATATGGTTGCCACAAATTGTAAGATTTGGTGGGTGCAACCAAAGATTTGTTCAGCTCTTCGTACATTAAAATAGTTTTGGTTATTAAAGGAAAGTAAAAGCATGACCGAGATTCCAACATGGATCGTTTTCGCCCGAGCGTTGCGAACTAGTAATTTCAGCAAAATTGGGAATGTAGGTAGGTATAGGCTGTTCTCGGTTAAAGTGAGCACTTTTAATAGCTCTGCTTAAGATATACTTGTGTGCCTGTTGTGAATTCTTCCACCTTATGTAAAATTGACACTGCCATGGGCCGTATCACTTTATTCATGCGTCGGTCGAGTGGAACGTTATGTATGAAACTCCTTTCCCTCCAATGTTACCAACTTTACTGGGCGTGTGTCACGCAGTGCGCACGTTAAAATATATATGCAGGTGAGAGCAGTGACGTTTTCCTGAGGTTGATTGCACAAGTGCTCACTTTATCGTAAACTGCCTTTAGGTAGTAGGCCTTAACATCACGTTGACAGTGAGGTCATTATAGTCGAGACGGAGCAAGCTGGTCAGAGAAGTAGGAACTTGGAAGGAATCGGCCATGGCCTGAGGTGAGGGACAATCTTAGCATTCGCCTGAACTGATTTTAGATATCATATAAAATCAAAATCAGGATGGTCGGGCCGGGAATCGAACCCAAAACCTCCAAAATATCAGCCCAATGGTTTACCACTGTACTCCCTCTCTTGGTATAAATGAGAGAGGATACTAACAATAGTCATTGTGGAGGAGGAATAATTATTTTATATAGTCGTACATCAGAAATGATTTTTACGTAGTCGTGTATTGAGATATCATATCATTTATTAATTCCTAGTGTTAGGCCTATTAAATTCATATTATTGTTTTAATTTATTGAATGTATTCGCAATCCTATTTTAATATAGTTTGAGGGTTTCTGATTTAACTTAGAAATTATTTAAAAGATAACCCTACGTTTAGAAAAAATCAACATATATAGTATAAAGCCTTAGTAAAATAGCGAAACATACGATAATTTATGCGGAATGAGGTCACTAGAGAAAAATAATTCTTCTCAGAATAACCGAATTATAAAGTTGCAACTGATCAGATATAACTTTTATCTTCAGAGAACAACATTAAAATAGTCCCCGAAGGTTGATTGCCTCACCTACTCGGCGGTTTGCCTGCGGTATTCAGCATGATATGTGGCAGCGGTGTCGTGCTGCATGTTTCTAATCCCGCTGTCCTGGATACTTTTCCGGGGCTAAGGTGCCTTCACTTTGGTTGTACGCTGACGTCGTCACTACATATAAAAGTCACGCTTTATTACCATGCATTACGTATCAATATTCTAGCAATGTACAAGCATTAAGAGTTACTATCATTTTTTAAACTTATGGTAACGCAATTTTCATTGTGAGATGCAAAGACGAGAAAACGTGAAAGCGATAAATATTGTGATTTAGAGAATTCTCGTATTTAATGGTTTATGTGACGGTGTTTCGTACAGACAGTCTCACAAACACAATAAACTGAACAGAAGGAGGTAGTATAAATGTATGATACAAGGTCGTTAAATAAACTTCATATGACATCAGCTCAGTTTAAAGCCTTTCAGAAAGAGGTCCTGATTAAAGCATCTCGCTTTTTTAATTTTTTACCTGGCAAAATAAGGAGTATGCTGATACAATCAGCCGATAGTTTTAAAAACAAGTAAACATATATTTTATGGATAAACCTTAATATACTATAGAAGAATTCATGGACTAGGATTATTTGTGATTATATGCAACAGTATGATATATGATAAGTACTTTTAATTAGTTTTTTTATTGTGTAATATGATTTGTGTTATTCGCATGTTTTTGTGTTAAACTTCACATGTTCCGTATTCCCGTAACTTGCCTACTTTAAAGGGCTCTAAGTAATAAATAAAAATAAAATAAAATAATTCCCCGCTCCATTCAAGAACTAAGCTAAATTTGTAGTGAATTAACACTGGTATTTGAGACAGAAATCATTTGTAATTTTAATGTTTCGTAGTGTATAAATGCATTATTTTCTGCTTACCTGAGTCTAAAATATTTGTTCGTTGGCTGATGCTTAAAGTTCACCTTCGACCAGATAGCACTAGGTCCGTTATTTTAGTTCTATAGGGTTCTATAGGCGTTTCTAACAAACTGTGTTAATTTGAAAAATAATTGGGAAAATATACGTGTTTGGGGTCTAATTAATTTTCATACGAATTCATTAATTTTTCTGGTGTCTACTCTTATTTCGAATTCATACTCTAATATTTTATTGGCAAATACAGTGATTATTTTGCTATAGTAATTATTTTTACAAACACACGGGTGTTATCTTACTAGTTTTGGAAGGTGTCATTAATTGTTAAGAGATTTTCTCATTTTATTTTATTTTAATTATTTTTTGTCCACATTTGTAGTCTGCTTGGTTAAAGTATGTCTTTTTAGACTTCAAACATAAGTATTATTTCATGTATCTCGTGCAAAATCCTTGTTAATTTATCATCAGAACTGTAATACGATTAGTTACAAGCATTTCGTCACAAGCTTCCTTCCGCGAGGGAAAACAAAAGGGGTTGGATTTTCGGGGGCGACAATCGTGACGACTACTGGACAAAAGGGAAACGTCTGTCCGAGAAACAACGTCTGTTCCACAGTGCTTGTCGCTGCCCGCGAAGACAGGGGTAAAGGAAAAATAGGGTAGTGGGTGGTGGGAGAGTGGAATGGGGGAAACAGCCCCCAGTCACACCCCCGACATACAATATCTCCCCGGGGAGCCTGAGAAATCCCGAGGCGGCATCAGCGAACAGCCCAGGAAGAGGACGATAGGGAGGCGGGGAGAGAAAAAAAACTGATAATAAACGCGGAGCGGGATGTGTTTCCAATAAGCTGGAAGCACGAGGAAGGAGGGTCGGAGAGGGATGAAAGACGGCCGTAACAGTTTCATCTCCCGGCTGCGGCGTCGCATTGTCCCAGGCCAGTCGCGCGAAGGCGACGCACAATGGTCGCGTCCGTGCCCGTGATCACGCTGATGAAAAATTCTGGACCAAGGCGAAAAATGAAGGAGAGAGCGGGAGTGAGAGATGGGTGGGAAAGGGATATGCGAGTGGGGTTGAGCGGGGGTGGAGGAGGCCATACGTCTGGCGCCACAGACCCGCGGTGCCGCAAGATAGAAGGAATAATAATACCCGGATGAAAGAACGGCAACGGACGACGCTTGAAAACCGTGTTACATCATCTGGGAGTATGGGAGAAGTAGCGAATGTGTTCAAGGACGAGTTGAACTTCAAAGCACTAGCAACATCAGTTATTTCGCCAACTGAGTTGAAGTTTATCAAACATTCCGTGTATTACTGGATGGTTCATCCTGCAAGAAAGCTACATGTTTGAGAGTATAACTATCCACTTCCTGGGGCATGAGCCAGTTAACCAACACCTGAGGCTCGAGTACGTGAAATTTAGCCTGTAGGTCAATGAACTCACGAATTTTTTCAATTCCTGTTACACAGACGGGCAGTGAAAATAGCGCAAAATGAAGAAACCATGCGACAATCACGAAACAATGTAAATTGCGGGTGTATGGGCTGGTATAGTATATTCACGGTTTCTTCGCAAATTTTGAATCAAACCTTTGAAAAATCACCTCATGTATGAGGTGTTTAGTTATTTCCTAAATGTGATATATACCTATCACAAACTTTTTAAACTCTGTTAATATAAAAAGTATATAATTTTTTATTAAATTAGAGTTTCACCTATTTTTTGTCTATAAATTATAATATTTCATTTATAATAAATATGACTGCAAACAGTGAGAAAACCTGTGTGTTGGTAGCGCCTAGTAAGAAATAGTTCTTTTGGTGTAATTTTTAGACTTAGCTAAGCTTTGGCTGCATGAGGCGGAGGAATATCCTGAAAGTAGAACTTCAGAAAAGTGTGAAGTAACCTTGAATGTATTACATGCACATGGACCCATGTTGATTCGTTTTCATTTGACCTCACACCCGGCAGTGGCGCTGCAAGCACCGACCAGCGGTCGTAGACTCTGGCGTGTGGTCGAAGCCGCACTAACGCGAGAAACACCAGACGATACCAAGCAAGTGTACAGAGTAAAGAAGAATACCGGGAAGACGACAAAGACGTCGCGTTACACGAATGAAGAAGTTCGAGTGAGGACCCGCAATCTGGCTGGAAACTGCAGGGTGGTCGTACCGCCGTATAGCCCACCATGTGGATCGTTCGGGTACATACTGTCCGAATCTGTTTGGAGCAGTAGATATGTGTGACTTGCTCAGGACGGACGAGTTTGACTACCAGTCGAGAGGATCGATGGATCGTTCACCAGACGCGGAGAGATCCGATGTCTACCCGGTCTACGATACTATCCTGTGTGTTCAGGGACCAATTACCGATGCCTCGCGGAGGCGAACCTGCGATCCCAGCGTCCAGTACATGTGCTGCCATTAAGAGTGGGATGGACCCCCGCATTTTTGTGAAATAGTTGTTTGCGAGGTAATAAATGTTCTGCAAATACGACTTTTTGTCAGAAAAGATAAAAAAAAAAAAACCATTGTTTATGACCCAATATTTTTTTTTTTTACTTTTGTCATACTAAGTGTATTCTTGGAGAAAAAAATTCGTAAGAATGGTCAAATAGAGAATTTTTTAAAGCATGCCTATGCAGTTTCCTTAAGCGGCAAGAGAAACGTACAATTATACGGACGTAGTTTAATCTGTGGTCTTTCATCGCGTGCAATAAAATCCCACTGTTACATACCTAATTTGCACAGTACAGCGTTACGGCGGAAACACTGCACGCTTTGCTCGTAGGAGCGATGAGGCACTAGGTGTGCGTGTTAGTGTCGCCCGTATGGCTCCCTCGCTTCTTGACCTTGGACGCGGAGTTCCCATGGGAGTCCATGCCACTCTTAACTTTGCAACAGTGGCGACTTCATTTACAGTGGTGCCAGGCCAGAGAAATGTGAAACGCCACATCTTGGCGATGTGGGGTGCCATGCGAAGAGTGCCGCTTCGTTATGGGAACTGCTGATAGTCGCGTGCGGATGTTGAGAGCTCCTGGCGAACGCCCACAATTCCAACTCGCTGTCGGGCGGCACACTTCCCCCTCAGCAGGCATTGTGGTCTGGGGAGCCGTAGCTTACGTAAACCGATCAGCTTTTGTCGTGTTTGTGGAACATTTGACGGTGCAGCGGTTTGTGGTCGAGATCCGAAGTCCCTATGTGCTCCCATTTCTGGCCGGGAATCCAGGTGCGATATTTCAGCAGGATAATTTCCAACCGCCCACGGGATGGGTTGCCCATAACTGCCTCCGTCATGCCCAAACACTACCATGGCATGTCCGCTCCCCTGCTAACATGTCTCCAATCAAGCAAACGTGGGACGAGTCGAAACGCCAGCTGTCGCCGTGCCACAGTATCCGGGATTTGGAACACACCGTCCAACGATATCGTGGGCCCACCTGCCTCAGGACATCTGGTGTCTGCTGGTCTCCATGCGTGGGGGTGCGATGCACTACGTATTGAAGATGACTGTACGGTGTACCACAGAACCATATGTAAATGTCATGTGGTTATGTTTTTGTGAGCATGTGTATTACTCATCTGTATCACTACCACTTAAAATTTTCAGTACCATCCGATGCAGCCTTCTGTGTGCAATATTTTGGTTGACCTGAGCGTAATTATGTGTGTTGTACAACACTCAGCTCTCTCGCATGACGTTGAATAAACATCATTCTGCAATGTAGCCGGCTCGAATCCAGTCCCTGGCATTTCAGGAAATTCTGTGTGCTGGCAGTACCGCGGACAGTGCAGCGGCATGGGGTTCTCCGAGTACAATTGAAAATATGTTAAGTACAGGGCGAGTCCTTTAAAAGAGGCCCCGTTGGACATGTGTGTAACGGAGCGGGGGAATGAAGAAATGCAGTCCAGAGTGACAACAAGATACCTAGAGTAGGTGCTGGAAGTGGCCACCATTGACCTCGAGGCAGATGTGCAGACGACACCAAAAGTCGTAAAAGGCACGGGCGAGAACATGCTGCGGGATGGCATCGATAGCTGTGATAATGTTGGCCTGGAGTTCTTCGAGTGTGTGCGGGTTGTTGCTGTAGACCTGTCCCTTTAGAGCGCCCCACAAGAAGGAATCACAGACGGATAAATCTGGAGAACGGGGTGGCACGCCATTTTGCAACTAGTTTCTGCATGACTGATTTGGCAGGAGAATTCGCTGCAACCCCACCCACCGCAAACTCCGTCTGAAACAATTCTGCACACTGCTTCCAAGAACTGTGGCGTGCATATGTCCCCACCACAAAAATATGCTGCTGAACCGTCAACACTATGCCGATGCACCGAAACACACAACATTCCTCATCGCTGCCCGTCTCTCAACCGACCGTAGTGCGCGGGAGCTGCGCGCAGCGTGCCTCAAGGTCACTTGGCAGACACATCCAGCACCTTACTCTATATTTTGTTATCACTCTGCTCTGTATTTCCTCAATTCCTCTTTCCGTTACACACATGTCCCACGAGGCCTCTTTTAAAGGACTCGGCCTGTATATGGAAGTCAATTTAGAGATTTACAACTTTAGTATACGTTGCCTGCATAAATCGATATCGAATTTAGTTTGAATTTTCAAAATTTTAATGTAAATCAGCAGATGTATAGCCTCTATTTCACTATTTTCTATAATGACAGAATTAAATATATTTCCACAAATTCTTTTCTTCCGTAGCCGTTGCAAGCCTGTAAGTGTTATTCCACCGTATCTAGTTATAACTTGGCAGTCTGTAGTGTCTTCCTATGATCCTTATGTACAAATAATGGATGAATTCTATTTCCAGCGCAAAACTGAAAACCGTAAAAAAAAATTATTTCCGTGTTCTATTCTACCATTTTTTGTTGGTTTTCAGTCATGCCTTGTACTTGAATTTACAGCTACATGATACAAGTGGAATGCACGTAGAGATCTTTGAAATGTAAGCTCTTATCACACAGCAACGCAAAATAATGAGCAGTTCCCGGGCGATTCGTTGTTTTTGATAGTACTGCCGTTTAGTCATTTTGACAGACATGTGGACCTGTGTAAAATCTAGTGTATTTGCTATTGTAAATATAACATTTTCAAAATTAACACTTAAGTAAATATTGCCTATTGCGATATTTATTTCAAATAATTTTTAGCATGTAAAAGGTATTTGGATATAATTTACGTATCAGTATTCAATTTGGATGGCTGTTGTCATGACCCATCTTGTTACTGTGCTCGGCATTTCATACCACCATCTTATTTTATAACCTACGTAGGGCACTGACCGTTATGCGAGACCTAGAGACCCTAATGTTTTACTGTATGTTTGACAGTAAGGTTATACTATAAAGTTATAACATTTCAGAAAACCTGTCACTTGCTCATTGGGTGTGCTTCTGTCAGAAGGCATTTCGCCTTCGACTTGGCCCAGCGGAATTCATACACTTGAATGATAATTGTGTGCCATTGGCCCAGAGTCGTTTAGGGTGTGTTACCTTAACGACTAGACAATCGCACACGTTAAATAGATAAATATTCGAAGCCCAGATTTTTAGATAATTGTTATTACAAATTTGGTTTCAAAGCATGTAAAACGTGTCATGTGACTGGAGTTAACTGCGGATCAGCTGAAACAAACCAATAATAATACAAAATCTTATTTTTTACCGGATAACAACGTATATAGCGGGATCCCTAAAATAGGCTGTTTGGGAAATTTATCAACGTATTTGCGATCGAACGACTTAAGGTTAGTTTTTTACGGTGTGTGTTTTCTCAAAGGAAGTGATTATTCTGTTAAGCGAATTTGGGTTGTAACCTGAGATGATAAATTTTCATTTAAATAACTTTCGTGAAGCAAGATTATTTTAATTTTTTCGCCTCACTTTTCGATCACAGAAATGCTTATTTAATTGGGTTTAAAACAATTTTTCTGCCTTACAGCGGTAGCCTTCTCGAGTGACTTTCCGAACCTAAACGGTATTTTTGAGGAGTACGAAGGTGTTATTTTATTTCACTTGGAAAGGCCTGGAAGGATAATAATCTCTTCGTATTGTTAAAAATTATGAATTAGGGTCATATTCACGTAATAAAGGGGTTAGGGGCATAGCTAAAATGACAAGATGAGATGGTAGAGCATAACTATAAGTAAGGGAGTTTAATTAAATATGAGATACAGGCAATACAAGAAAATATAATATTAAATGTTCGGGGGAGCTAATATTACATAATTATTCTATATTTCATTACATAACTGTCATGTTTAACTCACGCCTTATGTTGTTACACTTGAATGGACACTCCCCGCCTTAACATGATGCCGGAGGCTGTATCTAGTTGTGCGATTGTCGGCGATCTGCCACACACATTCTTGACCTTCCCTCGAAGCTGGCCGGAGCTGGAAAGGCGCCGCGCACTGGCTCGTGCTGGTCTATATCGGTGCGTTGTTTAGATATGGGTTGTCCCCGATTGTCGGCTGATTGAAGGGGATATTGCTGTCCACCCTTCTTTTATAATACGCTGTTGTGATTTCTGGCGTCCTGCTTTACTGAAGTTGTGATGCCGGATTCGTACTAGGATTTTACACTAAGGTTCACTCATAACAATACGACAGGCGGGCGTGTTGAGTGCCGATAGATTTTCAGTATTGTCCTGCTTGGAGAAGCAGGAGGAGGGGGGTAGTACTCATGCCGGACAAGGACGAAGGTGCCATCTGGGCGGTGAATCAAGAGTCCTGGAGATAACACTTAAAGCTTGTATGTTTTGTCAAGTGGTCTGTTAGATACATATGGCACGACGCTGACTAAACGTATTTCAGTACCACACCCATGGAGGCTCGAGTGCAGAGTACGTTTAAGGGGCTACAAATATATGATGTGTTAAAGAAATAAGAAGCAAGATGAATGTGTAATCAAATCGTACGACCATGGTTGCTAACACATTTTAAAACCACGAGTTTCAAGTACAATGTTTGGAAAACCACAAACATGTGTTTGGTTTTTCGCACTTAAAGGGTTGACATTAGAAATACATAATTTAAAAAATAATCAAACCCTAAAACTAGTCCAAATAAGAATGCCCGGTTTTTAAATGAACATTAGAGGGAAAATGTTTGTCTGCAGCTGCGTGTTTTTTGACTAGCCGTATACTCGAACTGGGGTACGCGCATATATTATGTTATCAGCGAATAAGGAAAATTGTTATTTTTTATTTATAACTCTCAAACAGGTATCTTTGTGGTAAGAACTAGCGTAATAACAAACTAGCTGTGTCCTGGAAAATTCCAAACAATTTCACTGATTAATTTTATAAATGTATGGATTCTAGTCGTAAGGTCGATAACAATGTCAGTTTATTTGTACGGAAGAAGGAAACAATGAGGACTAGGAAGAAGTAAAGTCGATTTTTTTAAGAGTGCTCAACCGAGAACAATTCAAATAATAGTTGCCAGTTTGAAAATGGCGTACATTGAGCGAACTGTCATTGACTGTAGACAATGAAGTTAGGAATAGGCAGGAGATGGCTTTACGTGACGTTGTTGAGGCTATAATTATAATCATCGCCATGTTGTAATGCCCAAAATACTTCACGGAAAATATAGTTAGTTGTTTATGTATCAAATATATTCTAATTGCGGTAGATTGTGATTGTTTGGATATATGCCACAGCTCAATTATTAAGGCAAACCCCCAGGCAAATATTAACACACTATAAAAATAATAGTTATTTTGAAATCGCTTCTCTTAAAATTTCCATTTTTTTGGGTGACAAATGGCCATGGGGAGGAAACCGCCTATTCCCCACACAGTAAAAAATTTATGTAGTTGTTACAAACAATGATTTGTAAACTGCGTAGTTGACAAAGATTTTCTTGTAACCATATAGCGGAAATATTGTACATTTACAACACATTATTAAAAAATTTACAGTACACATTAATTTTTCTATAGTCCATTCCCCATTGGAAGCAACTTTCTCGGAGCCCTGCTAAATATCTACTTGCAGACCCGTTTCGTATCCTTCCACCAAATGTAAACAAACATTGCCATGTGACTGCCATGTAGCATCTGTCAAAATCAATGTTTACATTCCATTGTGTGTGTACATATGTTCGTATACTTTCGATACACCTAAAAATAGACATTGAAATGTGACTTCTACTTTTATACCTGTCAAATATGTTGGTTACTGTTTACAGCATGTTAAAGAATTCTGTCATATTCCAAAAACCATTCCGTACGAATATTCACAGTTTAGGCCTCTAACATTATTTAGGTCTGTTTTATGACGTTTTAAAAATGCCTGAATTGACGAGAGTTCTTACGTTTATTTTACATTAACACATTTGTTTTCCACAACATAGCTCAATACATGTAATGCACGTTAGTATTTGCCGCGACTGTGTTTAACACTGTTACAACTGCGAGGTAAAGGGCTGTACTAATTGTAATTATCCTTTTGTTATTGATACGTGTTGGGTCATTTCTTTAAAAGGACGGCCTCAGTTGGAATAAATATTAAAACTAAGGAATAACCAATCAAACCAAAAAATCACATTGAATTCAAGCACACAACTCGTGTTTCTCATATTTGTCATACAAACTTTAAAAGATAGCGGTGAACATGCACACAAATAAGCCTAAGATAACTTTTATTCCGCTCATATTTCTATGTATTGCTACTTTCTGTTTATTAGGTTTCTTGAAATTTATCGGGCTGAACTTAGCATTTTTCTTTTGGGATCGTGGCAAATTACGCTACACGACTGTGTTTCAAACCCCTTAGGGCAAAGGTACAACGTTGTGATAAATAAACAGACGTGGATGTAAATAAATAACTTCGTCATAAAAACAGTTCACAGTTAAAACGTACATACAGTGCTAATCAAATATTTGAAATCACGCACACATGGGCCAGCGTATCGACCACGATGCACAAAGGCACGCCATTTCACAAGCGCAATGGTTAACGAAACACACACCACAGTATATTTATTACTGCCGTGGAAACACAGATTTATCACAACAACGTAACTTGCCTAGGTAGGTTTAAAAAACACAGCGTCTACAAACGTGATGTATTAATTTGAAGTATTTTCGGAGTAAGACTAATTTACGTTTCGTTTGGCAAAAAGCAACAAGCCATGTCATGGCTCGCGACGTCTGCCAGCGTCACTTGGCAACTGCCCCGCTATCATATCTAAATATATTAAATTAAGTATTCAAACATTAAAATCTCTTTTCAGTTGTATATTACAAATTAAAAAATCATTATTTTACTGTAATAAGTATGAAATATGCTACAATTGAAAATATGTATAATTATTTCCTTACTAGCGAAGTGAAATTTCCCGAGTTTGAAAGAGACGAAGAAAGAAAGAGAGAGAGAGAGAGAGAGAGAGAGAGCGAGAGAGAGAACGAGAAGCGTCACCGGACATACAGTTTTTCAGATGCTTTCTTGCTCGATAAAACAACACCGTACCATTACGGTTTACTCACGATATTTTCCGCTGTTATTTTAAACTGTAAAAATGATATATGTCGCCATCGGAGATACCTAAATATTTCAATATTTCAATAGGCACCGTTTAATTTACAAATAGTATTCTAAAAAAACTAGGTTAAAATAATATTTTTACTGTAAACTATTTCACACCGGTCGTTGCCAACAAGTCGCTGCTCTCGTTGTTGTTAATTCATATTTAAAAAGAAAGAAATATTACAAGTTATAGAAGATATTAAGGTAAAGTTTCATTTATTAAATAATACAGTACTCTAAAGTTAACCACAGTGTTATATATTTGTGGAATGCAGGTATTGAAAAAAACAAGTTGACATATTGTGCCTAGAGTGTTTTATCAAAGGTTGATTTTCATAAGTCGCTTCCAATCGGGAATGGATTATAGATGCTTCTAATAAAGTGGATATCTACAAAGCTCGCTTTTTATAGTTAAATATTAATTTTACTTATTCCACACTAGAGTTGTGTGGAATATACTCGAATTCATCTGTAGTGTTACACAAATATCTTCGGCAACTAGTTTTAAAATAATTCCTTGTAGAGGTTCAGTTTTCTTTACAGTGCACCACACACATACAAGCAAGGTTGCATCTTGCTGCAGACCCACTCACCTACACACCCGCGTACGTGGCGCAGACAGTGGTACCAACCGGCAGGAGACGTACGTACTACGTGTATGCGCGTAGTTTAATCTGGAGCGGGCTGTGGTGCTCGGCGGAGCGCGGACTCGCTGGCGACAGCGCACGTGTGAGGACACAATGGCGCGCGCCGCAGGGCGTGGTGGTTGCCAGGGTTTCTGCATGGCCACGTCCTTTGTCTCAGAGACGCGAGTCCTTCTCCTCCTCCTCTTCTACCTCTGGTTAGCGGGACGACGCCATTGCACTTTCCCGATGGCTCTTCCTCTAGAATACTTCCGCTCCGCTGCCAGTACTCGCCATCTGCTTGGACGCATCTATAGCGCTGTAAGGCCCGTTCTACAATGCACGGATACGCAAGAAAACAGAGTCGGAAACGCAAGCGGGACAAGACGATTACACGGAATGAATTTACAATACGAATAAACGTACGGTCTTGCAACTTACGAAATCAAAAATACTCAGCTATTGCAAATTACTGATACAGGTTTTTTTAATATACACATCTCATTTTGTACATTTTTACAATGTTTAAAAATACGTAAATACTACTGCCGAACCGTGTGCACTTATTTATTAAAAGAAAAACGATAATCACCACGCCAAATCGAAGGACTTGTTGCCGTGAATACCACAATGGCCACGAAAATGAGTATCAACAAACCAAGTACTCGGTGCCTATTGGCTACACGGATTCACGGACACGCAAGTGTTGGAAGTTTCCAAGCTTTGTTACGTGGTTCCGTACGTTATCCGCGTGCGCATGCGTGTCGTTGTAGAGTGTGTTACGCGTCAGCTTTAGCGATGCGTATACGCGTGCGTGTCGTTGTCGAATGCGCCTAACATATGCGATACTGTTCATTCACGGTTACTTCGAACTTTTCTGAAGAACTACTAAAATTCAACATCCAGTATATCCCTCCGCCTCATGCTAACAAAACTTAAATGAGTGTAGAAAATTATACCAAAGGGACAACTCACCCAATTGCTGCGCCCTTAGTATAATAATATTTTGCGTAAGGACTATTGCTTTCTAGGAATTACCAACACACTTATTTTCTCCCTATATTTATTCAAATTAATTATAAATTAAATATTGTTGCTTATAGATAAAACATAAATAAACATTCATTTTAACTGAAAATAAGATTCTTTTACGTTAACACCAGAATAAAACACTTCTGATACGTGGCCTATTTAGGAAACAACAGAACACGTCGTATATGGAGTGATTTTACAAAGATTTGATTCAAAAAGCGTAAATAGTGTGCTACTTACAGATTGTTACCACTCCTGACTTTCAGTAAATGAATTGGCATTTCGCATTAATTACGGCGCATTTCTATATTACGAGTTACCGGTTTCCAGTATGTCGACATATTCGTCAATCTAATCCATCTTATTAACAGACGATCACTGAATAGTATTACATTTTGATATTGTAGTTTCAGGTAACAGTGTAGTAGTTATTTAACTTTTCAATTATATTACATAAAGAAATATGAAAATTTTGCAAGTTATGTAGTAGTAAGGCTAATTCCAATAATCTTTGTTTATTGCCAAACAGCTGCTGCTTCTGTAGGCTTCTTTTCTGCATGGGTTTTGTAGTACTCAGTCACTCCAACTCCAGCTGCGCGTCACTATCTCGGAGCCCTCTGAGACGCGTTCGTTAGTTTTCTGTAGAACGATAGAAGCAATACAAATTCAGGAGTGTTTTAAGACTCACGTACTCGCTAAATTTATAGTTCTCTATCAGTGTATTTGTCACGTTACCACAGAAAGCGGATCTATAAACTTATATCGGCATAAATACTGCATCCACTGATAGAAATAATGTGATATAGACTATTCACGATAAAAACAGCACTTTTGAAAGCCAAGCTTAAGATCTACCTGTATGCACGTTGTGTAATCTTCAACCTTAAGTAAAATTAACATTTGCATGAGCCTCGTCACTTTATTCATGCATCGGTCAAGAGAAAATGCAATATTAGTATAAAAGTGAATGTTTTGCAAATGTACTTAATTCTACACTTTGCATAAAAAACCGAAAGCGAACGAAATAATTTTAGTTAACACATATGGTCACCTGACACTTTTTATTCGACGTTAAGATACGGAACTACTTTCCATCGCTCGCTACCAACTTTGCTGGGCGCATGTCACTCGGTGAGCCGGCTAAAACATGTGCAGGCAGGAGTAGTAATTTTTTTCTATAGTTGATTTCAAAAATGCTCACTTTATCGGGAACAGCCTTTGATATTAGAGATAGGTTGTTTAGTATTGGAAATATAAGCCGTGCGTATTTTTATATCATTGCGACAGTGGCGCTGTCGCAGACGTCCTGAAGTTATAATTACTCTGGGTAAACGGCACTTTCCTCGACCAACTTGCTCCCCTCCCTAGTTCTCCCCTTGATCCCCTCCAGCCTTGACCACTCGTTTCCCCTCCAGGTTAGGTTATTTAATGCTGTGCATACCCCCACCCCTTTCTCATCGATCTCTCCTATTATAACTTGGCCGAGACAACAGAATATCTCAAAAGAATGCGGTTCTGCGGGTCTGACCGCGAGCGAGAGAGAGGGCGGAAGAGGATACCCAGCGAGCCAGTCAGAGGCCAGCAGCTTTAACACGTACACGTACAGTCTGTACTGCATGAAAATCGACAAGGCTAGTCTTGGGTGGTGGTAGTAAATAAACGTAGTCTGAAGGAGCACCTATTTACTAGTACCCAAGTAGTTGATCATTCCAAACGTGTACATATATTTTTGAGCGCTAGTGTAATGTTGATAACATTATGGCTTCGTGTAGAAAAAAACTTCCCCTATTCATAATGAAGGCCGCAAAATAATAGGAAACGTTATTTCATTTTTTTATGGAGGGAAGATACCTGGGAAACATGCATATCCAGTTGAAAACGCAACAAAGCGAGCAGCAGCTGCAATAGGAAAATCTGAGGCAACAATATGTAAAATACGGAAGGAAATCAGTGTAGGAAAACTAACAGGCAAAAAGAACAAAGTACGCCTGGGAAGAAACGGAAGAGGAACGCCCAAAAAATTGTGTTAGGTGATTTTGATTTGTGTTGTTCGACGTACAATCCAAAAATTTTTTGCTCACAGGAAAGGAGTGCCTACATTGAAGAACTTACTTTCTGTACTACGAACAGAAATTAATTTCCGCGGAAGCAAGGAAACGTTGCGGCAAATCGTAAAGATTAGCTTCCGATTCAATAAATGAAAGAAAAAAAAAAAATAAAAAAAAAAAATAATAATAATAATATAAAAAAAAGAAAATTGTATTAATGGAGAAAACAGACGTTGTTGCATGGAGGGAAAGGTATTTAAGGAGAATTAGAAGAAAAAAATGATAGTCTGGGGGAGAACAGGTTACCAGTGGTTTATGTTGACGAAACGTGAATCCATACTGCGCACACAGTCAGCAAATGTTGGCAAGATCCCCACACGCCAGGTGTGTTGAAGAACAACACGGCAAGCAAACAATGGATTATTGATCATTCTGGTTCGGATGCGGGGTTTGTTCCTGGCGCGTATCTGATCTTTCAGTCTATAATCAAAAGTAGCGACTACCGCGATGAGATAAATTTTGCGAATTTTTCAAAATGGGTACCCGAAAAACTCTTACCCAATCTGTCCCGTAGATGCATAATTGTAATGGATAATGCATCCTATCACTCGGTGCAGACAAACAATGCCCCTACAATGACATAACGTAAGGCAGAAATACAAGAGTGGCTCAAGTTAAATAACATTGTATATGAGGAAGATATGACTAAAGCAGAACTACTCCACATCGTGAAATGTCAACGACCAGGTCCAAAGTATTGCATAGACGAACTTCATAAAGAATATGGCCATGAAGTAGTTAGGCTGCTTCCATATCACTGTAACTTAAATGCCATCGAATATATATGAAATATTGCCAAGTCTCATGTGGCGAAGAGCAACGTTTCTCAAAGAGCCGAACAAATAAAGCCACTGACAGACGAACAGTATTTCTGAAAACGATTGGAAATCAGCAGTGTTACATGTGAAGAGGGAAGAAAACCAGTATTGTAAAAATGATCGTTGCATGGAAGAAGAAATGGAGAAGATTGTAATTAGTTTAGGTGGTGACAGTGACTGTGAAAGCGACAGTAGTCATGATACTGACAGCTTCAGTGACAGTAGTGTACATGGAAATGTAACCGATGGTGAACTTTCAGGTATCGAAGAACTTGAGTATACTTAAGCATGCATTACCGATGCTGCGTAACTTTACAGCTCACATTATATCATTAAGTGTTTCGGTAAATTGTGACACATTCCTTTAAAACAGTCCGCATTTTTTCAGTGTACATTTATCGACATGTGCGGATGCCAGGAACGCACACCAATGTACCTTTCCTGGAGTCAGAATATACACAACACTTGTTTCGACGTACATAGTTATTAACGTGACACTTTGCTAATGATTTATAACGTTAACAGTTGTAACTGCATTATGTATGGAAACATGTTATTGCTATTATGGGGTATTATTTTAATAATGATTCCTCAATTGTTTAAATTATATGTACACTAACAGTAATTTGGGTATTGTATAATAGGACAAGGCATAAAGGTGAGGAACGAGTGTAGTAAATATAATTTGTTCATAGGTGATTTACAACTATATTTAATTGTATATTATGTTAACGTTATTATGCCAAGCTAGATGTATGTTTTTAGTATGTATATTTATGTACCGTATGTGCGGAACTAACTGTGCTTGTTGAATTGTACCACGCCGAGGGGGCTCTACAGTTTGTTGTGTAGGCGCGTAAACAGCTTTCATCAGTACGAGATTCACGGAAACTACACTGCCCTTTGTGAGTGCCAATGTACTGTTGACGGTCCTCAGTAGGCTGTCCTGAGTGTGCTACTCTCCCCCTGGGCGTGTCGCTCTAGGAGGGGCAGCGTTGCACCTTTCCCTTACGGGCTGTTTTGTTGTCGTGGCCGACTGATAGTACAGTGCGGTTCGGCGGTAAGATCCTGGGGCGATCATGAAAACCTCCATCGGGTTACTTCGGCTGTGGTGGGTGTTGGCAACTAGCTGAACGTTTCTCTTATGGGGCTCGTCAGTGAATTTTATTTTTCAAACGTTTTTATAAACTAGGCACGATGAACTACACTACGAATGCGGCGAGTCTCGGCTTCAAACGGAACAAACAATTTAATAACGCTATTTTGTGAGAATATCTTTTTGCTTGTGCTAGTAAACCTGACGCTCTCTTGCCAAGCCTTCTGCTTGTTCATAGTAGTGGATTATTAATATTAATAGTCTGGCATAGTGTTCAAGTAAACTTTGTGGTGTTAAATATCTGCCTGTCTGATGGACTATCACTGCACTTTTTTTCCGTTTGACTACCACAACTCACGCTGCTTGTCTGTCCACTCGCTTATGAGTGACGTCAAAAGTATTTGCTCTACAATTTTCAATGGTTTACTCATTTTTCTAGATTCTATTCCGACAGCTTATTAATTTTGCTAAGAATATGTTTTACCCAGGGCACGAGTGGCTTTGGTAGGACTTGTTGCCCACTCGTGCATGAGTTGGTCGTTGGTAGCTCTTGCCCGAATGACTCGGTATTTGTCGGCATTCACACAATTGTGCTAAGTTGATGAAAATGCTTTCACTTCTAGCCCACCCAGTTCGAGGCCCGATTGAGAGGAAATAAAATAAACGCCAGTTTGTAATGACTTGTTTTAAAGGAAACACCATAACACAAACTTGTGTATAATAGAAGTCAAATGTTACAGGCCGTATTGATGAATGTACGCCTGCCTCATGAAAGTAAATTTTGTTCTAAATTCAGACCTTTTAATATACGTGAATTTTAGTGGTTTATAGTCAATTAACATTGATTGAAATTTTTGAGATCAAATAATAACTAGGCAGTTGTATGATGTTTTGTGATAGCGCTAATGTTTTAATGACATGGATAGAGATTTTGTAAAATTCAATCGGGGTGTAGCTAATTGAATATTCTGTGAGAGTTAAGACTGAACTGGTCACTGTAATTTTGCCGGCCTTTAATTGGTTTGGGCATAAGAGAGTTTTGATATTTCACGTGTCGCGGCTCGTTATAATGAGCTCGTAGAATAAACGTTAATGTTGAGGAAAAGGTATTTCTCTTGAAGTGCAAAGGCCGAATATTTCACACTGTTGCGCGATAGTAAATGATATTATACTGTTTTTTTTTTAATGTTTGTTGTGTATTGCTTTATACATTTTATTATGATTCAGAGTATATATTCCATGGTTTTGATACAATTTATGATTCACTGTTGAATCTAGCGTAATCCTGCTGAGCAGGGAAAAGAATATAGTTGTATACATAGGTATCACTTCACCATTTAAATGTGTTTGTTTTGATATCACAGTATGTTACTTGAACATTGTCGTTCACTGTATAACGTGAATTAATTTACGGCTGGTTTGTATTTATTCTCAATTAATTGATGAGACGAGCATTTCATTAAGAACATTTAGAAATATTATGCTACATATGTTTCTATTGAGAAAATGAAGGGTTGCCTCCCTTGGCATAGTGTGCAAATGTTAATGAAAATATGTGTGCACGATTATTAAATGAGCATTTATGTCAGCTCATTCTTGATACTCTTATAATGTTGAAACCTGCTCAATTCTTTTAGAAGTGTGTTTGCTATTTTTGTTAAATAACAGGCTTTGTCTTTCTTTATATATATTGTCTGGTATAATTTATTATCCCTTGTTTTGTGCGCACGGCACATTATTGCAAATAAGTAAATAACTTATATTTAGTTGTTTTATTGCTACCAAGAATTGCATCCCCCCACGAACACGCATACGATTCAGGCGACTCGTAACAAAATACGGCTAAGGGCGCCGACCTCCCGTGGCGCAGTTGGTTGGCGCGCCGCCGGTCTGGGACGTGGGAGGCTCTGGGCTCGAATCCGAGGCAAGGCAAGGGCGTTAGCTTAAGTTAGGCCATACATTAGCTTGCAAGCCGCCCCTCGATGCGCCCTCAGGCGTAACACTGGGGACGCTAATAAGCCCTTTCCAATCCAATGGCAAAAGGTTAAATATTTTCAAACAGTATTACAGCCCAAAATAAACGATTAAGTAATTATAAAAACAAGGTTATAGACTGTTCACGGTTTCTTCACACTTTTTGAATGAAACCTTTGAAAAATGACCCCAAGTATGTAGTGTTTAGTTAATTCCTAAATATGCCAAGTGTCACAAGCGTTTTACACCCGTGTTAACATAAAAGTATGTTATTTCTCGTTAAACTGAAATTGCACCTATATTTTATTTTTAAATAATAATGTTTGATTTATAATAATTATGAATAAAAACAGTGAGAAAACGTCTGTGTTTATAGCGCCTAGTAAAAAATAGTCCTCGTGCAAAATATTATTACAAGTGAGTGCGCAAGAATTCGGTGCGTTGTTCTTCGGTGTAATTTTCCAGACATTTAAGCTGAGTTTGCACGTGGAGGAGGAACATTCTGGAAGTAGAAATTTATCAGGGCTTCAGAAAAGTGTGAAGTAACAGTGAATTGATTTGATCTATTTTATAGTTAACTGATGCAATGAAGTCTATCGTAATGAATTCTGAATGGAATTAGTTTGCCTGGTTTTCAATAAACTTCAGAAACAGCAAAGCTGGTTTTGTTTCAAATTACTGTGTGTGTAAATAATTTCTGCTAATACGTATAGGTAACACGCTAATTTGAGAAATCTTTGTAATGAGAAAAATCGAAATATACTGCTTCTCAATAATTAATACACAAAACTACGAAGCTAATGAAATAACTGCAGATTTAAATTTATTGTTTCATGTCATCCTTAGTTTCATTTCTGTGTAGCGTGATGCGACTTTGGGCAGGCGAAAATCGAAGCATGAATACGCGGGGGAAAATAATGTTATTCTGTGAAATTGTTAGCTAACTGAAGTATATTTAAACTAGTCTTAAATTATTTGGCAAAACACTTATGAGATAAAAATAAAACAAATGTAATTTAAAAGTAAATCAAATAAAGACGTTTTGAGGACTAACCTAGTAAGGCTTTTTATTGCTTCGAAAGTAGACGGCGACTAGTAGATACATTATCGCGCTTCGGACATAAGGAAAACTAGTGTGGTGTGAGAGTGCACTTGGTATTCGCACTTGGTCTTGGAAGAGTCACTTGAAGGGTTCTGTCTTGCCACTTTGTAGTCCCGCGTCCGTCAAACAAGCCCTTGGTTATTGCCCGTTCTCGAGCAATCGTCAAATTCTTCGACGGCACGCCGATAAAGTGGCAGATGTGGAATTCTCGATTTCAAGAAACAGAGTTTTCGTAACTCCCGTACTGTACACAAATAGTGCTGCTATCTAGTATTAATTTACACAAACTGGAGCGAACTCGAACTCGCAAGCGACAACACGCGACCGCGTTCCTTGGACAGGGTAAGCAATCGTTGCGTCCTCCAGTCCTACCTTTTCCCTTGGAAAGTGGATTAAAGTGTTCGCGGAAACGGGAGTTTTCTTATAATTTGTAATATGCTCTCTAAATATTATTCAGTTTAATTATTATTACATTAATTTCGTTTCCGTTTTTATAGCTAATGTTAGGTATTATAAAACGGTAAATGGTAAATACATGTGGAGGGTAAATAAAATTGGAAGTTGCGTTTGTTAGTAGAAATTGCTTACCCTGTAAAAAAAACTCACTACACGCCTCGGATCGACACATAATTTTTACATAAAAATATGCTCAACTGCGAGCTTTGGCTAATCAGTCAGAAACTCCTACCAGTTTACTAAAATTGAGTACCGAAACTTTGCGTTTGGAGACCGAGTGGTAAAACATACTCGTATCAGCCACTATTCTTCAATAGCTCTCGAATGCAACATATTACCTCAGATGGACAGGCACGTTAATAACACATGTTGTTATTATTTTATTTCATTATACAGTATCATCCAGCTAGAAAAGTAAATATTGCTCCATTAATAATGTGGCACATTTCTACGGCTTCTGATGGGTGGCGTTACAGTTCACAAAACCTGTGAACGCGTAGAAGTGCCTGATCTTCCTCGTTAACTGCGCCCGACAGAAATGTTAAAAACGAATAAGATAAACGAAATTACACTATTTTGTGGTACGTTTAGTGCTTGCTTTTTTTGCTATGAGTTAGTGAAGTATTGAATTAATTTTACTATGTTGGCTACATATAACGTAGAAATAAAAATTTAATAAATTCTATATTTTGTGTATCAATTTAAATAGTCACTGGAATGTGGCTAAAAATGTTTAGTACTCATTTAGTTAGTCAGTGAAGTTGATAAGTACTCAGTTTTACTAAAATGGAGGAAAAGTTGGTGTCCTATGACTGCAGTTTTCCGTCTTTTATTGGTCGATGTATGAGTGAGTTATTGCTTTATATTTTACAGGGTGTTTGAAACCTTTACATTCTTGCTGAACACATATGAATACTCCAACAGTTAGAGTGCGAAGGAAATAAATAGCACAGTTACAAGAGTAGCGAAATGTTGTAGTTTTTAGAATAGTTTATTAATGAAAAATATTTTAGTGATGTTACACATATTTTGGCATGTGGCTGGTTGACATAGTACACGCATTGTGAAATTTTGTGCCGCAGTTTATTCACATCGGGAAAATCTCGACTGGAAAAATGAGAAGCGAGCACATGTAACAGTTATTCATGATTATTGGTTGCAAATTGATAATCTCCCCCATGGTGTAAACGAAGTACATTACAAATAGCAACTGGCAAGTGCGGCGACCCCCGAGCTGTCTTATCTGACAGGCGCGTCAGGGGTGAAGGGCTGATCAGCAGACAATGCATGCTAGGGGGGGGGAGGAGAAGGAGGGGTCGATGGAGCGACGCCGAGTGATGGAGCGATCCACCAGGGCGCCGGGGCAGCAGATAATCTGACGCGGGCCTGTTGGCCGGGGGAGGGCGGCAGCCCCATTGTTCGGATGCCAACACGATGCGACACCCTTACCGGATTGCCAACGCACCCCTGTACTTCACCCCCTCTTTGGCAGGGTGATCACCCTTGACACCCCTGCGTAACTATTCTGTGTGTGTGGCGAGTCCAGCTATGCGGGTGGTGGCGCTATAGAACTATTTATGGAGAACCTTTAACCCTTAGCATGACTGATTCAAATGCATTCCTTAGGTCAGACAGGGGCGCATTCTTACGTTAAGACCAATAATCGTGTATAGGCTCTTCACGGTAAAACGAGCACTTTCGAAAGCCCTGCTTAAGATCTACTTGTATGCATGTTATGTATTTTTCCGCTTCATGAAAAATTAACATTTCCATAGGCCTCATCACTTTATTCATGCATCGGGCAAGTAAAACTGTGAAATTTTTTGGAAAATAAATATTATACAAATCTGCTCATTTCCACACTTCGATGCATTAAAAAAACAGAAAGCGAAGGCAATAGTTTAAGTTATCACAAATGGTTATCTAATACGTTTTGTTCGAAGTTAAGATATGGAACCATTTTCCATCCACCGTTACCAACTTTACTGGGCAAATGTTACTTAGTGCGCCCATTAAAATATATGCGTTCAGGGGCAGTGACTTTTTTGCAAGGTTGGTTTCAAAAGTACTCACTTGATCGTGAATAGCCTTTATTAGCATTTGAGGCAACGTTTTGAGAACAGATTTAGTTAAATAAACACCTTTTTAGATTAGTTTTGAAACTCGTGAAGAAGTAGTTCTCAGCTGAGTGTGTTTTCACAATTTCGTGTCTTGAGATTAGATTTTACGATTCAGTAGTCGACTCTTGAGATTTGTGCATAATATTAGACACTGAAACTAGTATCAAGAGCCATAAATGTCTCGTTTCACGTAATTGTTGTTCGTAGGTGATTTCAGACACGAATTTATTTACTGATGTAGGTTATATTTGATATACTTTCCTTGTAATGTGCGATACAATCCTTAGGATTTTTAGGTCGTTATAATAATAACGATGCGTGTAACGACTGACACGGAAGTGCATTTGCGAAATTTTATCTTCTATGTCTCACTCTGCATAGTGGTAATTAATTTGTTAATTTCGTGTTTCTGGTAGAAAGTATAGTTTATTTCAGTTCTGATTAGATAGTAATTTTTAATTTCGTTTTTTGGAAGTAATATTGTTTTACATACGTTTAACATTTGAAGACTATTGACATCATTGATACGGTGATGTTCCATCCTAACTGTTGTTATAAAACATGCCAAACAGTAGACTTATTTGAATTGTATACGAAATCTGATCATTTCGTGCTGTCGAAGTTTTGAAAAATATGTATGTTCTGGTTTTTTTGCTGGGGCTAGTCGGAATATAGCTTAATGAACCTTGCATTAATTTTAATTAAGTCATTTTAAAAGTATAATTTTTAATGTTTCTTCAACACTGTGTATTTTTCATTATTTTTAAATTCGTTTTGGCACAAGAAACGAGTAAAAACTGTAACTAAATACAGGAAACAGTCGAGAATAGCGGCAAACAAGCTGGAATCAACAACAAAAAAGCCTCAATTTCTGCTTCGTAGACACCTTTGCGTGGCTATATTATATATATATATATATATATATATATATATATATATATATATATATATATATATATATATCTATATATATATCCCACAATCCACTAAGACTTCAGAAAAGAAGCCTGAAACTAATATCAGCTAGGTATGACTCGAGAACTTACTATTAATTCGCGTGAGTCTCAACACTATAAATTCATCGCAAGACAATATCATCTGGTAAGATTTCAAGACGGGATATGAGAAACGAAAGATTTCAAGACGGGATATGAGAAACGAAAGATTTCAAGACGGGATATGAGAAACGAGTATCAATACGGCCCTTAGACAGGCACTATTTACTAAACCCTACAGTGTAGCGATTTTCAAGCGTCGTTGCTCAAAGGTCATTTATAGATCGTCAAGAACAGTAAAAATTTGCGGATTATATTTACCTATAGGCCAGGCAGTACTTCGCCTCGAGCATCACATGGTTGTTTATTGGCTACTGCCACAGCGAATAACCAGTTTACCATAGACCAGATATAGTCTATTCTCGGTATATTCCCACTTTTTTAATGAAACCTCTGGAAAAAACCCATGTATGGTTGCTCTCTAAATATGTAATGTATCACAAGCGTTTTAACTTGTGTTAACATAAAAGTCCTTCCGTTTGGTTAAATTTAATTCTAACTTATATTTCATCCATAAAATACAATATTTCATTTATAAATAATATGAATTATGATAGAGAGAAAAAAGATGAGTTGGTAATACCTAGTAAGAAATAGTTCTTATGGATCATTTTATTACGCTAGGTGCGCACGAATGCAGTACGTTGGCCCTCTGGTGCGATATTCTCAGCTTTCTTTGCACGAGGCGGAGGAATATTGTGGAAGTAGAACTTTAGCAAGACTTTAGAAAAGTTGGGAGTAACCGTGAACTGAGCATAGCATGGGAGTTGGTCCTTATTCGAACCTACCCGGGCTTGAATGGCAGTTTATCGTTAACTCAAGCAGCAATGTTTCCCGACTTCTAACGATTGACATTGCATTGCCGCATGCCTGATATACTCGGACATGTGCATCAGTCAGTAAAGCCTACATCAACGCATGCCTTAACTTCTGTGTGTGATTCATCTTGCAGTCATAGTATAAGTATACATTCGGCACGTCCCCCCCCCCCCCCAAAAAAAACGTGCAGCCGTGATGAGTTATCTTATTACCTCGGGTGTCAGAATTTTGCCCACCTGCCATTTCTTGCTTTTAGCTTCGTGCGCGAATTATTCAAAAATTTACTTTGCATTACAGTAGTGATACAAGTTAGCACCTTTATATTAAATTTAACATGCAGTTTTGTACATTAATTTAAGAAAATGAATTGCATTACATTATTGAATAAAACACATTTCAGTTCCCGAACTGATTTGTTTGCATTTACAAATGTACGAGTGGAATGAGATCTTAGTTAAATTCCATATTTTTTGAGAAAATATAGTAGAACACTTAAAATACTTTATGTTTTATGTGTACACTATATATATATATAGTAGTTAACTATATATATATATATATATATATATATATATAGTAGTTAACTATATATTACGAGGTCAAGTATTTAATGAAAATATGTTATATTTTAATATTTACATAAATATTTACAATAAATGAGAATTACAATTGCACCCTTAAAGAAAATTCAGGGTTTTTGTATACCGTAAGTCCTGTAAATATTCTCAACGTTGTTTTGGTGACAAAACTTTCAGTATTTTTCACTTGTGATTTACAAGTGTGCTGAGAAAAATTTTAGTTGAACAAAAAAAAATGTATTTGGCTCATCCAAATTAGTTGTTTGTGTAGCAACAATTTAATATTTTGTTGTTGAAACGAAATATTTTGTTCTTCGCATTTGATTGCCACAAACATGTGAGATTTGGCTGCTTCATCTATAGATTTGTATGGCTTTGCGTATATTAACCAAGCTTTTTTTTTCATAAAAAAAAAGAGCATGTGAGCACGACTGAGCTCCGAACACGGAATTCTCGAACTCGAATGTTACGCCTTAATGACCTTGGTGTCGACGGTGAAATTTTTATTTTAAGTTACTGCTCGTACGTAAATAGTAATAATAAAAGCTTTCAATTTTTACGGCTTTGCTTTTTTCCTGTTTAATTTCTTTATTTGGGATTGACTGTAACATTTATAAGCATCAATAAATGCACCGACAAACACAGCTGTTCTAATTGTGACAAAAGTTACAAACAACTTCATGAAACGCATTTTTGGACGAAGACAATCAGATAACGCGACCGCCCTACCACCAACCAAATGAATGCTTATCCCCTTGAAAAAAAAATTGATTTCTCTCTACCACAATATTAATATTGTTTGCCTTAACCAAACCGATTAAAGGCTGTTCACGATAAAGTGAGCAATTTTGAAATCAACCTTAGAAAATTGTCACTGCTGCTACCTGCATATATTTTAACGGGCGCACTGAGTGACATGCGGCCAGTAAAGTTGGTCACGATGGAGGGAAAATAGTTCCATATAAATAAATCGAATAAAAAGTGTTAAATCACCACTTGGGAAGACTTAAATTATATATTTCGCCCTCTGTGTTTTTTAATGCACCAAAGTGTAAAAATGAGCATATTTCGAAAATATTTACTTTTATAATAATTACACCATTTCACTGGACCGATGCATGAATAAATTGATGAAGCCCATAGCAAGGTTAATTTTACATAAAGCGTAAGACTACATAACGTGCATATAAGTAGATCTTAAGCAGTGCTTTCAAAAGTGCTCATTTTACCATGAATAGCCTATAGTCGAAAGTACTTGTAACCTAGTTGTGTGTATTAAGTACATATAGGTGATGTTGGAACAAACAAATAATTGTTCGGCTAAACAATTCATTTTGAAATTATTTATTTGGTTCAAAGAAACAAATGCAGGTGTTTGTACCAACGATAGATTGATTAAGCGAACAACATACTGCTCATTGTAAACAAGTACTTTTCAAACAAATTTATGTGGTATCTGCAACAAAATCTTTCTCTCACAGCAGTACGCGATCTGATTTATTGCCCTACATTAGCGAAGCCGTTAATATAATTTAAATTCGATATAAGTGGCGTCTATTCATGCCGAATTTCGAGGTACGTTTCATAAGCAACATAAACTTTTCAGCGACGAAATAATTATAATTTTTGGAAGGTTTCTCGAGTCAATTACTGTACCGTAGTTGAATAGTTAAAATTACTCAATTATGCAATTGTTCTCGAAGAACCAATTAACGAATGTTCTACAGGAATTCCGTTTTTTTGTGGGCGGGGGTTAAAATTTTAAAGCCACAAGTTTGAGAAAAACTTGCAAATGTCAGTTCTTGAAGTTAATGGAATTACACGGCGTGGGAGGAAAATGGGGATTGGAGAAATTAATTATAGGGGATGAAGATTTATTCCTCGAGGTCTCGTGAATACATTTACAACAACGTGATTGCTAATTCTTAGTTAATTTTATTGCCTTTCGCATAATTTACAAGTTTATTGAACATCAGCTGAATATTTACGGAATTTTGATCTCATAGGGGAATATTCATTATTTTAAAAACGTGATATTTCGCCCCAAGACTTAGAGGAACCTACTTTCATCAGCTTAAAATATAATGTTACGGAATTTAAATATAAAATTCAAGCAAAGGAGTGGGTAATATGAAGCAAACGGAAGTCTGAAATATCCTGACAATATCGGATAATCATTGAAAATCTTCGCAGGTCTCCAAATAACGGTAGTAATATGTTAAAACGGTGAAAAATATGGATCATTGTGTACCCAAATGTGGATCACAGCATTAAAGCTAAACGAGGACCATACAAGAAAATTATCACTAGAGATAGATTAATTTGGCGACGGAAACTATGTTCGTAAATCAATTAACCTAGTGAATACAATCGTATGTCGAAAAACAATCAACACATTCCTACAAAAATTGGCAAAAAATAAATACTACAGTAGGCCATGAAAGTGATATGTTTCGTGTGGGTCAGACATTCATTTTAAAAATGGCGGCTATATAAACATTTACGATTGCTGTGCAATAGGGCTATGTCCGAAAAGATGTAACCAAATTATTACCAATCTTTATATGATAGCATGTAACTAATATTATGTTAATCGATGCTAACTTTTGCGATTTTAATGGATAACACATTTTTTAATATAGCGGTGATATAAATATTTTAGGATAGTTTGGTAAGTATACCACACTGTTCTACTAGTTCCAACCGAACTTGGTATGTTGAAAATAATGGCTACACGCATAGCAAATGCTAACACATTGCCTCTTATGTCCACCATTTTTTAACAAAGTGCTGCACGAAAAAAAATTGTTTCATGTTTCGGGAATCAATCAACCAAATCATAATAAATTCGGCAAACAAGGAATATTACATTACTCCGTGTAAACTAATATGTTTTAAGTGGGCAGGACACTGATTTTAAAATGGCAGCTATGTACACATTTGATTACCATACTATATTTACAAAAACATCTAACCAAGTTTAACGTAACTTTTTTTGTCTACTGGCAGTAGCTTATATTACAACCATAAGTCTACCGAGACCCTTATTTTTCCACCGTTGTGTACGATAACTTCGTTTTTTTTTTTTTTTTTTTTTTTTTTTTTTTTTTTTTTTTTCCTCGGGAACAGTCAACTGTTTCCCACCAAATTTGGTCAAACATGTAGTTATACGCTAGGCCATGCGAACCGGAGTGTTTTAAGTAGGCCGAACACTTATTTTCAAAATTATGGTAACAAATATGTTTATTTCCTCACACAATTTCCCTTTTATCTCAGCCTTAGAGTAGGGCCTGCTTCATCAAATTTACTGGCACACAGATGTTGAGGAAAGTAGGCTAATTAGTTATATCGGCAACGTCGTGTTTATGAATAACATGCAGTGATTTTTATATACCGCATTATATATCGGTTTTTCCACCATCACGCCAGACTCTAAAGTTGTATACATATTCCAGAGCAAATAAACTTGTCATCACTTGCGATTCCGTTAGTAGCCATTTTCTTTGTTGGTTTGACTACACGAAATTTGTGAACACAAATAATATACGACTTTCTATGACATACAGTCCTTCAGAGCGTGCCAAATATTCCCTTTCAAATCCACATTAATATAGGCCTACGGCAACAGGTTATGCAACATTTTTTTTATAAGGGCCGTATTTGAGTCGACAAAACATTTGTTTTGTTGTTACAACCAATAAAGCCGTAGGTTCGTGTTCCGCTCTATAGGCTTTTCTTGGTAAAATGATCACTTATGAAAGCCCCCTCATTTGGAATAATAGCCAATAAACATACTAAATTTTCGCCTCGTAGATTAACTTCCGAGTGTGGTGGAACATACGCACTGTGTTTATTATTTATTACATGGCAATATTTACTTCAAAAAGTTGTTAAGGAACAAAAAAATGGCTGAAAGAAGAAAGTAACTAGCGCCTCAAAAGTGCTCACTTTACCGTGAACAGCCTAAAGTTATATGAACCATTCATAACCTGGAACAGCTGCTCGGCCTACTATAGGCCGTCCACGGTTATTCGAACAGCTATGAAATGAACCTTTGGAAATTGTCGCGGACCCTACCTACATGTATCTTGACAAGCACGCAGATTGGCATGCACCAACGGAAGAACAGTAGCCCCATGTCTGAACATTGTGTGAAAGGTGTTCCATAAATACTTGTGAGTACAGAAATTATTTCTTTTGTTTTATGCTTTTCCAATGCCTGTGTCAGTGACTAAATTTATGAAGTATTTACTTTCGTAACAATTTCGGAGTTTTACTTGACTGACGCATGAATAAAGTGCTGAGGCCAAAGCAAATGTAATTTTCCACATGGCGGGAGAATACGCCAGTGTGCACACAAGTGGATCTTAAATATTTTTTCGTGAACAGCCTTTAATGGGTTATGCTAAAGCTAGAGATAGTTGGATATTGAGCCTAGCAGTGTACAATGCAGGGCACAAATAACTTCCCTGTGCGTTATGCACACCGTACTGTAAAATGGATCGGGATAGGTTAAGGACAGTTCAATGGCTCAAGCAAAAAAAAAGTCCCGCTGATAGAAATCTAGGTATGGGCTATTCACGGTAAATGTGGGCTACTCACGGTAAAGTGAGCACTTTTGGAAGTCCTCTCATTTGGAATAATTGTCAATCAATTAAATTTATTTTAGCATTAGACGTTAACTTCGAGTGCGGTGGATTATGCATACTGTGTTTATTACTTACATGGCAATATTTATTTACAGAAGGTGATGAAATGACAAAAAATATTGCTGAAAGAAAAAGTAACTAAGCCGTCAAAAGTGCTCACTTTACCGTGGACATACTATACCCACTAGGTTCTTAATGAAACGTAGCGCAGAAAAGTGGAGTCCCTGCTGACGGCATTCGTGAACGTAAGCAATGGCGTCAAAATAAAATATTCGTTTTCCAACTTTAAGGCAGTTCCTTTAATATAGGCCGTTCACGGTAAAATGAGCACTTTTGAAAAGCCTGCTTAAAATCTACTTGTATGAACTTTGCTTATTCTTCTGCTTCATGTAAAATTTACACTGGCAAGAGCCTCATCATTTTATCCATGCGTCGATCCAATGAAACTTTAAATTATAAGAAAAGTAAATATTTCACAAACATGCTCATTTTTACAGTTCGATGACATAAAAAAAAATGGATAGCGAAAGAAATAAATTAAGCTATCACAAATATTTACGAAACTTTTTTTATTCGACATCGAGACATGCAACTACTTTCCACCCATCGTTACCAACTTTACTGTGCGCATGATACTCAGTGCGCCCGTTAGAATATACGCAGGCAGGGGCAGGGACCTGTTTTTTTGGTTGATTTCAAAAGTGCTCACTTTATTGTGAACAACCTTTAAACGTAATTTTCCTACTGTGCTCACCACGGACAATAAAGCCGTATTTTGTGCAACACGTATACGGAAGATCGCCTCTGCAGTGCGTCACGCCGACAGCCTACGCCCGGCCCGGGCCGCATTATTCTCCCCAGTTGGCTAGTAATTTTTTCTCCCCCGCGTTGCAGGAATGAAAGGACCTTCCCCCGCCTCCCCTTAAACAAATCCCTGGTGGGCAGATCGTTGTGTTGGCAGCCGTTAATAACAGCAGCGCGGACCTGTGAGCTACATCGTTTATCACGGGAACAGCTGCGTCATGGCCTCTCGCTGACTGCAAAGAAAAACTATGCGTGGCAACGTTTACTTGTATTACGCAAACACGCACCTTTTCTTATATATATATATATATATATATATAATATATATATATATATATATATATATATATATATATATATATATATATATATATGCTGTGTATCGCTTGAATGAATATTTCTGAACATTTCCTGTAAAATCAACAGTAGAAAAACTGGCAAAGAGCAAAAAATCTTTGGAATCCGAGTTTTATTAAGAAAATAAATTTTCTTTCTATTATGATGATTGGGTGGTGCGTATTTTCCAGACAGCGCAGAGTTCTTAAGACTAAAGGCAGTTCGCGGTTATTTAAGCCCTTTTGAAATCAATTTTTAAAAATGTCACTGCCCCTATAGTCTATTCACTGTAATATGAACACTTTTTAAGGCCCTGCAAAATTTTTCTTTTCAGCCACTTTCTATCTTTCCGCCACTTTTTAATATAAGCATTGCCTTGTGACCAATAAACACAGTATATACATTCCACCACTCCCAGAAATTGATGTCTGAAGCTGACATGAAGTATATTTATTAGTGATCAATGCCTATTGAAAGGGCCTTAAAATGTGCTAACTTTACCTTGAACAGCATATACCTGCATATATTTTAATAGACGCGCTGACTGGTAAACGGCCAGTAAAATTGGTAAGGTCAGAGGTAAAGTAATTCCATATCGCAACGTTGAATAAAAGTGTTAGGTAAACATATGTTAATAATGTAATACTGAAATTATTTCTTTTGCTTTCTGTTTTTTTCTTTTTTTTTTTTTTTTTTTAATCAATTTAGTGTGATTTTCATAAAACTTCATTTTCTAAGAATTTCACAGTTTTACTTGACCGACTCATGGATAAAGTGATCAGGCCCTTGGCAATGTTAATTTTACATAGGGCGGAAGAATACGCAACATGAGTACAAGTAGATCTTAGGCAGGGTTTTCAAAAGTGCTCAGTTTACAGTGAGCAACGTATAAGAGACGATCGATACTAGAGCGTCATTCACTGGAGGACTCAGAACGAGATATAACATTCTAAAAATAGAGTGGCAGAACCACGTCACAGAGTAGATAAGTACCCTGAAGCGAAACGGCGAGGCGGTTCTTTTGATGTGGGCGTACCCACTTTCCCGATAGGCTGCGCGAGGCTCTGAGTACACGGTTTGTTTCTGATTGGCTACTTCATGCTGCAAAATTTTCTCTAATAGTTGAGTCAAGCACTGAAAAAATAATTTAGCACTATTGAAAGAAAAACTCTTGGAAACTTGTTTCCAAAAAATTAGTTTGTAGAACTACAAGTTTTCTTGCAAAAATAAAAAAAATACATATTTATAATATATTAAAATGGTATGTCTACCCTTGTATTTTAACTTACATTATTTTTAAAAAAATCCTGGAAAATAAATGTGATGAATAAATTCCAGAAAGAAAAATAACATTTGCACTCTGACACCACAGGGATTCTATCCCACGCCCATAGCTTTACTTCTTCGTGCACCTTTAACCACGTGAATAACTTTCCTTAAGAGGTATAGAGTTATTTTTTTACTATATATATATAAATATATAAATATAAATATATATATATATATATATATATATATATATATATATATATATATATATATATATATATATATATATATATATATATATATATATATATATAAGGTTAGGCACTGACTAAAAAAGAAGAAAATAAAGTCGTGTTCATTGTTTTATTAGGATTTGTTTTAGTGGTTCTTAGTGTTTCGCGTTATTTACGCCGGCTTTATGTATCTTTTGCACGCAACTATGCTTGCATCACCCCTAGTTTTTGCAGAAACTGCTACATGCGGTTTCATGTCGTTGAATGTTTGTCATTATATCTGAGCTCGTAGATAGGTGTCATTGTAGTACAAACATTTTTTGACTTCTATAACAAACGCGGCTGTTGTAATTTTACAAACAAACAATTTTCCAAGAGAATTTTTTGTACTGTTACAAACGTTTGTAAAATTACAAATAATTTCTCAGTATAGATTATAAATATTTTTACAGTGTAGGCTGGCGAGTAGATTACAAGGCGGTGATTGGCGATCGGCCAATTTTGTGACGCCGTTTTGGTGGCGTGTGCGGCTGGAGTTCTCGATATGTCACATTTTCGCTTCTCTATTCTTGCTTGCTCTGTGATCAGTTTGGATGTTCGCTAAAGACGAGAGTCTTTCTTGGGCCTACAGCAGTCAGTATATAATCTATACACTGTTACTTCAGCCTTTTATGAAGCCCTGCTAATGTTCTACTTCCAGGATATTCCTCCGCCTCGTGCAAACTAAGTTTAAAGAAGTCTGGAGAACTACCCCAGAGGGACAACGCACCACATTCGTGCGCACTCAATTGTAATGATATTTTGTATAAGAACTGTTTCTCACTAGACGTTAACATACCTACTTTCTCCCTGTTTTTGATTCAAATTATTTATCAATGAAGCATTATAGTTTAAAAATAAAATATGAATAACACTTAAATCTAACAAAAAACAAGTAACTTTTATGAACACAAGTATAAAACGCTTGTGATACAGGGCGTATTTAGGAAATAACTAAACACGTCATACATGGGGAGATTTCTCAAAGGTTTGATTCAAAATTGCCGAAGAAACCGTGAATGGACTATAACAAACATAGATCGCGTCTGTGTAAAGAGCAGTGTGAAGTCAAACCTTCTGCAAGATGAATACGCCGAATTGACAGGTCCCTAGTGACGGTGGACCAGCGCGTATTGATTGAACTGAAATGCAGCAGTTAACCGTGAACCAGAGCGATAGGGAGTGAGTAATTGCCATCGCTGTTCTGGGCAATGAAGTAGAAACATCATGCCCTTGCTCGGTGATGAAATTTGTATGTAGTTGGTCAACGCAAACGGAACACTTTTGAAATTTTTTACGTCCTACCGCCACATGTAAATAACTAACACCACTGTGGATCGAGCTACTATATTGCGAATCAAAATTAAACTAAACTAATTTGAATATATCTTAATTTGACACCTTTAGGAACTGTATCTAAATGTTGTTCTCGATAAATTGAACACTTTTGAAATGAACCTTTGGAAAATGTCACTGCCCCTGCATGCATATATTTCAACGTGCGCACTAAGTGACATTCGCCCAGTAAAGTTGATAACGATGGAGAGAAAGTAGTTCCATATCTTATCGTCGGATAAGAAGTGTTAGGTAACCATTGATGATAAATTATTCTTTTACCTTTCTGGTTTTTAAATGCATCGAAATGTAAACATTAGCAGATTTGTAAAATATTCACTTTCCTGATAATTCCACAGATTTACTTTACCGGCGTATGAATAAAGTGATGAGGCTGTAACATAAACTTTTGCAATTTCTGTAACCATTATTACAATCTATGTATATTTTTACACATTCTACACTGTCAATGTCAAACACGGTAATTTGCACATTTTTCACATATGTTTAATTTTTATTAATTGTTATTAATTTTCGTATGTTGAGGATTTTGAATAATTAGATGTTAGAATGGGAATAATTTATGTTTAAATTCCTTAGTTAGCTAGATTTTATTTTCGTTTGTATTTTAATTACTAATTCAATATTTTCATTAATTTTCTTGCTCTCACGCCATTGCAATTGTTTCAGGGAATTTATTGTGTTATTTTTATTACCTTCTACGAGACCCGTAACTCTTCGACATAGGGAATTAGGCCGTTAGGAATGTGTCAGATTAGCTGTTTTTAGTAGGAAGCCTTCCAGTTGGCTGGCAGGTTTGGGTCCTGCACCCCCATTGGCTAGCATGATAGCGTTGGACTAGGCGGGTAATTTCAGTTAGGAGATCGCTCTCTCTGCCGCCATCTGTCAACAGGTTAAGACCTAAGTCAGGACGCACGTCCAGAAGTTAGACGTAGCAGAGGATTTTTTAAGAAGTATATTATGGTGTTTCAGTTTCTACAGTTTGCTTAATTCATATTGTTTTGTTTCTACGTAGAGAAGTGAGCTGTAAGCCCCTCCGTATTGTAAGCAGCTGTTTAGGAGCTTAGGTCAGTTAGTTAAACACTGTGACTTTCCGTGAGCTCTAAGCCACGTTAAGAAACACCTTAATTCTACGAAGTTTGAATACTACTCTACATTTTCCTGAGACGTAAATTCAACAGTCGCCAAGCTTTAGGATATTCCGCCGGTTTATAGCTTGAACTACATGCTTCAATAACCCGCGTTAATTAAAGGGAGTCCTTTACACGTAGGAAACGACATTTATCGTTGAAACCATTACTTGATCACAGTCGTAAGGGCTATCCACGGTAAATTGAGCACTTCCGCAGCACTGAGTAGCCAATCAGGAAATAAAGACCCGTTCCCGGATCCTTGTGAGGCCAATCAGAGAGTAGGTAAGTCCACGACGAACGAACCACCACGCCAGTTCGTATCTGTATATCTGCTCTGCGATAACGGGTTATATCCGGAGTAGAATAATCCATTCACTGTTACTTCACACTTTTCTGATTAACCTAAGTAAACCTAGGAAATTACACCAAAGGACGACACACCAAATTCGTGAGCACTCTGTTGTAATATTATTTTGCATGAGAACTATTTCTTACTAGGCGCTATCAACGAAGATTTTTTCTCACTGTTTTTATTCGTGTTTATTATAAAATAAGTAATATAATGTATAAATAAAATATAGGTAAAACTTAAGTTTTACAAAAAATTCTATACGTCTGTGTTTACACGAGCATAAAGCGCTTCGTACATTGCATATTTAGGAAATAACTAAATACGTGATACATGGGGTAATTTTTCAAATGTTGGATGTGTTAAAACGGCCTTAGAAACCCTGAATGGAATATAGCAAATGAACAAATGACCTTTGCTTGAGCATGTAAACGACCGTGAAGCCTACCATGGCAGTGTTTTGAGTGAGTGAGTGAAGATATTTGGGCGGCTCTTAACATAGAGATCTTGAGAGCCGATAAGGGTGAAGTGAGGTGAGTATGGAGCAGCACCGGTAAGCAATGCCGGGGGAAGCGGGAGGTCCCCATCGGCATCGTCCAGCACGATTCCCGCATGCGAAAGCCCGGAGGCGACCCCGCCGGGAATCGAACTCGTTCCGTCTTGATGGGAGGCGAGTAGTCTAACCACTACTCCACGGCAGCCCCGTGGTACTATTTCATAACGCGAAATGATAATGTTTCTAATTAAATAATATATACTGATATTGACAGGTATTGGCTGTTCACAGTAAACTGAACACTTTTGAAAGCCCTGCTTAAGCTCTACTTGCATGCATATTCTATATTCTTCCGCCTTATATAAAATTAACATTGTCGTGGGCCTCACCACTTTATTCACGCGTCCGTCAAGTCAAACTGTGAGATTATTAGCCAAGTAAATATTTTACAAATCTGCTCATTTTTACACATCGATGTTTTAAAAATAACAGGAAGCGAAATAAATAATTTAAGTTATCAGAAATGGTTACCTAACACTTTTTATTTGACATTAAGATATGGAACGCCTTTCCCTCCATCGTTACCAACTTTACTGAGCACATGTCACTCAGGGCGCCCGTTAGACTATATGCAGGAAGGCTAGTGACATTTATCTAAAGTTGATTTCAAAAGTGCTTACTTTATCGTGAATAGCCTTTAATCTTATTTTTAAAGGTTGATTTGTAAAGCACGAATCCACTGTATGCCGAGCTCTATCATCACCTCTACCCCCATCCTTGTCTCCGATCCCCCCCCCCCCCCACGTAGGCGTATATCGCCACCACCAAGGCCGTGGGAACTCGCACCTGGCTAATGATCGACAGACAAGGACGTGACGATTACTTTACAGCGGGGAGGGCAACAGTTATTCATTAGCGGACAATGCTGATTCCGCGGAGCCTCCGGAAACACCCACACATTGCCCCCCTCCTCCTCCCTGCCCTATAACATTACACACTGCGAAATTTTCCGTTCGCACTTCCCTGTTGCAGGATATTTCTTCTTTTCTGTATCAGCTTTTTTCACTATTAATTTTATTCTTAAAGGCCGTTCACAATAAAGTGAGCACTTTTGAAATCAAACATTGACAAAAGTCACTGCCCCTATCTGCATTTATTTTAACGGGCGCCCTGAGTGACGTGCGCCCAGTGAATTTGGTAACGATGGGGGGGGGGGGGGGGGGGGGGGAAATAACTTCTATATATTAAGGTCGAACAAGAAGTATTAGGTAACCATTTATAATAACTAACAATTATTTCTCTCGATCTCTGTATTTTTTAATGCATCGAAGCGTAAAAATGAGAATATTTGTGAAATATTTACTTTTCTAATAATTTCACAGTTTCACTTGATCGACGCATGAATAAAGTGATGAGGCCCATGGCAAACGTTAATTTTAGATAAGGTGGAAGAATACACAACGTGTATACAAGTAAATACTAAGCAGGGCTTTTAAAAGTGCTCATTTTACCTTGAACAGCCTATAAAAAAATGTATCTCAACATTTTGATAAGTGCACACACATTTGCCGGTCGGACTATTTTTTTAAACCTTTTGTATCACTGACCTTCTAACGTGATAATTTGTTTTTGTTGCTCCTCGTTTATACACAGAAGCTGGGGATGTTCGCGATTTACTTTCTTAGTATACTAAAATTTGAAAGGCGCTTATATACAATATATTTCACCAATGACTTGACCACACAGTATATTTTAGACTCGATGTAGGACCAAAAAATAATAACATATGAACGAAATATGAAGGATAGTTTCGTATACTCACAACAAACAAATTAGTTTATAAAGTAAAACTATTAACTTTTTTGTTAAATACTATTGCTCTGTATTTAAATTTAAAAAAAAAATCAAAATATTATATTTGCCCATGTGATTTATTAAAAATATGGGTCCGTTGCAAACTGATAAAACTTAAGGTAGGAGGTTTATTGGGAACAAAATAATCCACTTTTCACTCTCAGTAATTTCTGGCGATATTGATAGTAACTGGTAACAAAGCTAAGAACTGGGGCCACGACAAGTTTCTAGTGTGTAAATTCATGATCGCCTGACAGCTACTGATAACACCATACATTTTCTTACGCCGTGATATGTAAACGTATGATGTAGTGTTGGTTAAATACCAATACAGGCCAAGTTACATACGAGCATAATAAACAGAATTTTATTATTTTCTTTGCATTTGTTTGTTTAACTATTTTTCTTTTAAAAAAGTATATATCTCGAACTTTTAATCTTTAACTCTTTTGAAACCGATCAGAATGTTAAATACACACGACACAAAACAAGGCATTGAATTGAAGAGTTGTAACTGATTAAACAATAAAGAAGCCTTTTTTTTTTTTTTTAAATAAGCGTATAGCTGTTGAGCAGATCGGCCATTTATATGATCCAGCAGTAATCTACAGGCGTTAAAACCAGTGGTTAATTTTTAGTTATTAATTAATGTATTCAAGGTAACATCAAAGCAGGAATACAACTTCGGCGTTTCATGTGCACAAAAACGCTTTAGATATACCAGCTTTAGATATATCAGAAAAAATCTTCTAGAATTACCGTGCCACAAACGCATGCAAAATTTAACTTACAATATCGTAAAATGCAATATGTATTTCGTTTTTCTGTATATTCTCGACACGGCGTCGTTAGTTCAGTATATATTGCAATGCTGAGTTGCCACATCATTTGTGTTTGGACTGTACGTTATTCGGTATCGTCATTATAAATTGGTTTGTTAATGACCTAAGAGCCACTCAGGACGTTTTCAATTGTGGTCCTGTGACAAAAGTATTGCAAATATTTCTCCTGTTTAAAATATAACATAAAACTAGGTGTTATTCATTTTTCTTCAGGATGTTGTAAGCTTCATTTTGAAAAGTATTGGAAATAACTTTTATTCAGACCTTCTTCGAATAGTTGACTGTACATCACAAAACCACCTTAATGTTTATGCTTATATTTAGTGAATATTTGAAGAGGAACTAAAACTCGAGTTTCACAGTGATAAAGGCAAATCGCGTCAAATTTTCGCTGAACGGAAAGTACCTTCGATGTTCGTTTTCCAGCCCTGCGCTTGTCTAGTTCCGAACGTAATTATCGCCCGAGTTATACTTGTCGTAATTGCTTGACGTCTTTTTTTCCCCTCTCCTGTTCCTTTGACGAGTTCTTTTTATCGAGAACTGCCGCCTTTTCAGGCCTTGCACGAGTGCAAGGGGCCTTTTACAACCCCTCTCCCCTCCCCTAGTCTACCTTGTGCTCCGCACTCCATTCGCCTCCTGCCGTCGTCGATGCTGGCGTTTGTAATATTTTCCATTCATCTGCTAGTCAATTATTTCTTTTCCTTCCCTTTTTCCAGTAGCTTCTCGCGAAGCAGATTGGATCTCTCTCCCGCCTGTGCGAAGCTCGAGAGCTCGTGACGTCACTCAGGTTCTCCCCCCCCCCCCCTTTCGCTCCTTTTCCACCCGCAATGAATCCAGGAGGAAGCCAGTCAATAATTTAAAGCTCGGGAGATCGGAGACCTCTGGTTCGCGTCAGAGTAAAGACCTGATTCCTCCCCTTTCTTCCGTTCCTTGGTCTGGATACAAGTCTCCGCGCAGACTTTCCATTAGTAATACCTTCCGTCCCCCCTTCTTTGCTGTTCCCCCTAACCGCTTGTTTTATTTCTTACCTCTAAATATTCTTCATTCAGTCACTTATTCGGCTGTAACTCACTTTTCGTAACCTTTTCACACTTTCTTTCTCAAAGTGGCATTGTATTCTTACTTCTTCTCGTCTTCGCTTCCTTTTCCGTACCATTTTCGTATCAACTGGTTCTCGTTGTTCCCCACAGTTTTAGTGTAGCGTTACGTTACTGTCACAGTACTAGTAAGACCAGCATTTTCCATCCTTGAAAGAATAGCAAAGAATACTAAATATGATGTAAACAAAGTCCGAAAATATTTGGAACTTCCGTGACTTGTACTATAGAAGCCACAGTTTCCCCACAGTGGCGATCTTTAGTTCTATGTTATTTAGCTGCTATCCTAATTATCTAGGTAATTCTCTACTATATCCTTATTTTTCCTACAGGTTTGTTGTTGACTCGGAGTTCACTAGGAAAGGGTCTAATAATCTGTAAGAACATGGTATACATAACACAATTATACTCTTGACTATAGTCTAACCGTTTCTCAAGACAGTTCACCAAAATTTCCGATACCCACGTATACAATAATGGTAGAATTAGAACTATGTTCAGTATAGGAATCGAAGAATTATCATATTCATTTCATGATAGGCAAGACTTCCTACTTGTGCACATGTGCAACTGCGGTGATCGGGCCATAGTTCGTTTTATACGCCCTGCAGGACACTAACCAATAACAAGAGTCCGTGTAATTAAGGGAGTGAATAATATCCTCGAATATACGTAGGACTGGGGAGTCTAACTTACGTTACAACGAGTACGCAAATTATTTTCATTATTGTAACAAAGCTGGCGGTTTTTATTTCTAGTGTTTTAACAGTAGATAATTTTCGGCCTGAAAATTAATCGCTAATACATAGCACAAGGAAAAGAAAAAAATAGACGTGTTTTTACTGATTGACTGCGCTGGCAGCGGACTGTTGTATAACTGTGGCACGCCAGCAGAAAACATTACATTTATTCACAGCAAAGTAACTTATTATACTGGCGCTTGCTTCATGTCACCCGCACTTATACTATACCTGTACTTATTTTTCGGTATGTCTCAACCGAACTTTTATACTCTTCATATCTTCATCCTTTCATTAATGTTTATCACGAACTTCAGAAACACTCACGCAAATCAACAATGAATTCACGAGTAAATAAACTGTTTTTTTACAACTACTGAGACACGATTGTTTCTATCTCATGTTACAAATGAAATGAAATTAAATTGGGAAATGGCCGACTTGGAAATACATTGGTTGTTAAATAGCCAATACCGGAATAGTACTATATAGTACAGTAAGTGTGTTTTGTGTGACCATGTTTGCTGTGAGAATAGAGATGCGAACAGAACTGGTGTTACTCTGGTATCCTAGCTTGTACTGGATGTCTGTAAATATGTGCAAACGAAGATAACTACTCTTTAGCTAACATTTCATAGAGAAGAACCTCACAAAATTACAGCTACATATTCGGAAAATTTAGTTAATTCTCATGTCAGTGACGAGACTTCAGAGTCTTCCGTATATTTGAGACACGCTGAGTTATTCGCTCGCTGTTTGTAATGTTATCGTATGAACTACTGAAATTTTCCTATTTTTTTTAAACAGGGATAGTTGGTTTTGGATTGCTGGAAAGAATTTTTTGACGTTCTGTTCAGTAGATACAAGCTAACTATGAGTCGCATAATTGCCCTACTCTGATTCACCACACGTCATTGTAAATAAATAATTTGTATGAGCTGTTCAGGTTCAACGGAGTTATTTTACAATTAACTTTTGAAACTAAATACGTGCTTGTAACTGCATACGTTTTAATATTCCCACTGACTGGAACATTCGCAGAGGAGTTGCTAGCGAAGAAGGAAGATTAGTTCAACGTATTAACGTCTTGTTACTGCTTTAATGTTACAATTAAAAGACATTGAAACATCTGTTTTTTCTTCCGTAATACGCACACAAGCATTAAGTTGACGTTAAAAGTAACGTTGTTCTTTACAATTTCATAACGTCACGTGAGAGATTCATTGTTAAAGTTGTCAGGTAGATTGTCTTGTTTTGGGCTCTTCCGTGTTTATGAAGCAAGATTTTTTGACAAACGTTATTTTATGGGACAATATAATACTCCGAAAAAAAAAATTATTTTCGTCTCCTCAGTGAAGTGCCACAGTTTATAATTACTTTGATATTTATAGCAACATAATTTCTGGTTCCGCGAAGGTTAATATTTCACGCCGAGATGGAAAGTGTGTCTACGGGAAAATTAAGATGGCTATAGCAATTAAGAAAGGTGATCTCAACTTCTTACCGTAACCTTGCTTACCTAGAGAAAAATATAGCTATGAATTAAATGTAAGAATACAATTTCATGAAATGCATTGTATTTTACTAGGCGTTATTTTGTTGATATACACATCGATACACGCGTTCAATCTTTATAAGAGCAAGCAATTTTCTCAATCAATAAACAATTGAGCAAAACTTGTGTTGCGATATATGCTGCAAAATCAGTAGAACTGCATGTTTCGACCCATTTTATACGAAATATATATCGAAGAATAAATATTACAGTCGAAGTATGCTGCAGAATTTGGAGCAATTTGGTACAAACTATTTAGTTTCATGACAACCTTTCATTAGTAATGTAATTGCAATTTGCTTGTATGTAGTATGTGTGTCATTGATAAAATTTTTAAGTGTCTGCACATTCAGAAATACACTTTCTCCGTAGACGTTTTACACGTCAACAAATATTGTTGCGGTATTACAAATACCATAATTAAGTAGAATTTTGCAATAGAAGAATATAATAACACGCATCACTTGAAGGCACTAAAACATCCCGAATATTCACCGTGATTCGGATCATAAATATAGATAGTTTATAACAAGTTTTCTGAAATTTGGCTCTAAATGGCGACTGTGTTATGATGAGAGAAAGTGAAACCCAATTTTCGTCACTTCTCTTACAGTGTCTCAGTTTTAGCATTTAAAAAATTCTTATGGCCTCAGAAGGGTATAATACAAAGTCGATTGTATAAGTATGCATATCTGAATAGGGAAAGATTGCGAGCATTAACCCTAACCACTAATTTAAACCGGAACTGGTGTCAGCGTTCAGTAAAACGAAAATGTAAATAGTTATATTGTTCATCGTAACAGTTGAAACATGTTGCCATTTTATTTAATATATAAATACAATGAACTTGTGAGTTCTCGACGAAATTCATACGAAGATGTTTGCTTCGATATTGTTATGATGGCGTGAACGTGCTCTCAATTACATCGTCGCCTGAGCCCGCCCTATCACTTAAGTACAAACCAGGAAGGTAGTTGCTGCAAACGGGGCGTGCCTCGCCAAACGCTGGTAAGCGAGAACCCTCACTACCAACCAGGAAGCAGGGCGGATTGCAACATGCGATGCGAGTATTGGGCGTTACTGAGTGGCAGGCCGCGTCTTTCTCAGTAGGGACGCCGACCAGCATGAAGGACCCCAGGAGCTCGCTGTGCCGTTCATCATAACCCCGCATCATGTACAACAGCCTCGGGAGTCGACACAAGGTGGGACAAGCCCCGTTACATAGCATAGCTCTGATTAGGTTAACATAATTATATACAAAGTGCTCCGCCAATATTCAATAACTTCTTGTAATTGTAATGTTCCCTTAACACAATAATAACCCGGCTTTATTTCAGATAGTCGTCCGTCAATCTACCTATTAGCTCTCTCTACCTTTAGCTGCAGCCCCTCCCCCGGCTGTGTATCTCAACCATAACCCCCCCCCCCCCACTAGCCGTTAAACACAAGTACGGCCAGAAGGCGTACTTTGTAACATGTAGTGAAAGGTAAGTAATGGACTGAAAGTATAATGTTATTACCACTTTGAGAACTTCTGTATAAATGGCACACGTCTATACAAACCTGTGGAATTATGTAAATGTAGTAATCAACAGATTGTCTGTCCTTGATTTAATTTAATCTTTCACTCATTCATATTTAGAATGTATCGTTGTAAGAAGCTGAAATGGGTCTGATGCGAGTTATGCCACTCTCGCGCACATGTACGGTGCTTATTGGCGTTGCTACAGGAAGGTGTTGCTACAGGATTGTCATAAATAGTTACAGTATGTTCGCTGTTTCTTCATAATTGTTTTAATTGGACCTTTGAAAAATCGCCCCATATATGACGGTGCTTGGTTGTTTCGTAAATATATCTTATATAACTAACGTTTTATACGCGTGTTAACATAAAGTACCTCATTTTTTGTTAAATTGAACTTTTAATAACACGTTATGTATAAATAATAATATTTGGTTAATAATCAATAAGAATAAACACAGGGAGAATATAGGTGTGTTGGTAATGCCTGGTAAGACGTAGTTCGTATGCAAAATATTATTACACTGAGAGCGCACGAATGCGGTGCGTTGCAAATTTGGTGTAATTGTCCACGCTTTGTTTGTATGAGGCGGAGGAATATACTGGAAGTAGAAGTTTAGCAGGGCTTCAGAAAAGGGCGAAGTAACCGTGAATGGAGTATACAGCCCTGCAGCCCTGGAAGAAGACATCTGGCGCGAATGCTGCAACTCTCTCCGCTGCAGCCTGCGCTTGTAGGTCTACATAACATGCCTGAAAGGCAGGTCGCGCTTCCCGTAACACACAGCGTCGATATGTTCGGAAAACACAAACACGAGTAGTATTACCAGCAATAATTATGCTAGATACTGTCTCTTGTGGCAATAAAAGTACGTATATTGACCACTGTATAAACATAACTATGTCAAACTGTCAAACGGGTCAGCGGAAAGAGTATTCGGCAACTTCATAACGTGGGAATTTTAATTTTCTGCTTTTTTTCTTCAAGAAAATTTTCTCTCTCTATTTACATATGCTTGCATGTACCCTCTGTGTCTCCGTCTCTCCGTGAACATATTCCTGTGTTACTTTATGTTCGCCTTAAATGACACTGGAAAACCCACGGAAATATGCATATGAAAACATAGGCTATAATGTTATGTTCCTTAAATTGTTGATAATTATTAAAAATATATAATGCGGATTGTTCCAAAACGTGCATATATTAGGCCTTATTGTATCTCACAACATATTGTACAGATTTTCGTTCAACATTGTTTGAGAACACTAGGACTTAACTTAGTAGTAACTCGGGAAATATGCCATACAACAGATATTGTTGGTGAAAAGTTGAGTGATTTGTATAACTGTTATATTTGCTGGAATATATTTTAATAATTTGAATACGTACACTTCTTCAACCATCTACAATACGCACTTGATTTTCATCAAACTTAATATTTTAATTTTTTATTTTTATATTGACAAATAAAAATAAATGTTACATAAAATGTATTTTAGTCATATTAGGAATTAACCCTTGAATATTATTCTCGCTGCAATAATATACGAAACAATCGTCGAATGACAAATTGCTGTTTACACAGAACAGTTTTCCTGCGCGCCCCTACAATGCATTTTATAGGAGTCACTGCAAAAATTTCTTCAAACATGATTTTTAACTACTGTTACATAACTGACTGTTATCAAACAAAAACAGTAAAGTTTGGCCAAGTTTCGTGCACTGAAATTGCAGCAAAAAACCTTGAGAACGGAGAACCCGAGCCGCTCAGTTAATTACTTGAAAATTTTAGTGCCAGAGTGTACGCTAATTAGTTTCACAATTCAGTTACTTCTAGTTTATTGTGGTTCTTTTATTTGCAGCCTCCGGCTAGTTACGTAGCAAAAGTGTCTCGAAACTTAATTACACGTGTTTTATAAACAAGTTGCCGCAGTATTAATTAAACTCCGGCTTTCCTTAATAAGTTCCAGCGCTTAGTGCTCTGGGGAGTCGACACAGTTACCATTTATATTTCATCTTCGTGTTCTCGGCTATATGGAGGATACTCGAGTGTATCCTGTGTCGAGTCTGTCAAAAAGGCTGTAAATTCGTCTTGTTTCTGCGGCGGTCACCTTTAAACTCGGCGCATAGCAATGTTCATGTGTATTCCTGTAATCGGTGAATGAAAATGTTTCACCTTCCCATTAATTTTTAAAAACTTCAGTTTGATATTTACCTTTCATTTTTAAACATTTATAATAGCAGGCAAATGCATTGTTTTAGATGATGCAACAACTTAGCTTCGTGTATAAAACTGTACTTGTGTCGCTACATAGTTACTACTCGGAACCAATAAATTTTGTATGACGGTTTTCTACAAAAAAAAAAGTGTATTTTCTTAATGCAGCACTTCCTATAGCGGACTGAATTTTCTCACAGTGCAGAGAAAAAGTCAGAAACCTTCTGCCTGAACAATAAGTTTTTTTTTTATGGAACCTGTGACTGGCAGAGTTAAATCAATGTAGGTGTTACAAACTTTCGGAAATTTTGTGAGTTCTCTCTCTTAAAATTGGTATTGCTGCCAACTCTATCTTCAGCCGAGGTAAATGCTTACAGGTAAGTGTGTGTGAATATATATATATATGTTTATTTATTTATATGTATTACTCTTTAGTTAGTTTATAGGCTTGAGTGCTCGCTTCACATCAAGGCGAACTAGGTTCGATTACCGGTGGGGTAACTCTCGAATTTCCGCATTTGGGAATCGTGCCGAACGATGCCTTTGGTCGGCGGGTTTTCTTGGTTATCTCCAATTTCCCCGGCCGTTGTATTCCGGCGCTGCTCTATATCCACCTCATCTCACCTTCATCGGCTCTCAAGGTCTCTCCACTCTTAGCAGTGCTGACTTTCGGTAACCGACGGCTGATCTGATTATTGAGGGGAACAATGCGATGAGACGGAAACAGAGAGCGAGGCGTGTTACACAAATATTAATTTGTCATGGTCGATGCATGTACGAAAGTTGTAAGCCTCGGCATGTTCAGTACTTTATATTGAGAGAGTAGAAAATCACATTGTGAATAACTATATTTCTTTCTTACGTGTTACCCACGGCCATTCATTTCCAGTTACATGGGTGGCGAGTAAACAGAGGAATTTTTCACACCCTTCCCCTCCAACGAGAAGATGGAGAAATACATTAGTGATATGTATATACATTTATAGAAGAAATTTAGTGGACACAGCATAAGTAGAGACCTGAAAAATTCGCGAGTTCAATCACCTCTAGGCTAGACTCCACGGTCTTATGTGCAATCGTGCAGATATCATTTGCCCATTGGTTGTGTGCCGCCACAGTGGAAGGCGGTGATTGGGCGTGCAGTTTGTTGTATGTATCTCATCGGCCAAGGGTTTCTCAGGACTTGTCAAATAACGGTTGGACCAATGGAATATGTGGCACAAACGTAAGATTTTTCCAATTGTTGCTTGTCCCAAAATTAACCCGCGAATTTTCCAGGTCTCTAAGCATAATCAATGATATGAAGTTAGAAAATTATTATGTATGTTTAATCATTGAACCGGTGTAAAATGAATGGCTGAATCACATGTCATGTCCAGGGCCGGGTGATCACATGGGCAGTGGCCATGAGTGAGAAGAGCCTTGGTTGGCTGACAGTGTGGGCGTCTGTAGTGACACGAGAGCACTTCGTATCACTACACACGATAGTTACGTGTTCATGTCGCCGACCCGACAACTCCTGGGGAGGCCTCACTGCAGAACACTCATAATATTCCTTTCCCTGTTGTAGCTGATTCAGAAGGATTCGGTTGGGAACGTAAATCCGCAGTGTCGGCAATCAGCGTACCGAGTGTGTTAAGTGTAGACGTGGTTTGCGGTACACTCAGGGGTGTCATGTTTTGGTAAAGAGCCACGGCGTTCATTCCAGTGTTGCTTTCAGGAAAAAAAAATCCCGAGGTGGGGAAAGGGAGCTTATGTAACAAGTCATTATGTCGGCTACATTCAGATAAACTTTTGTTTTTCAAAATGGTCTGCAAGGTCAATTACTTGTGAAGTGTAATTATATGTTGGGTTTTTTGGTCCACATTCACAGCAGACATGTTTTCCTTTGTCTTTTAGTGGTATAACGTTTCTGAATTCTGGGTAAAAATTCTTCACTGGGAACCTCTTCTCCTTCAATAGAAATCCTCTTCTAGTGATCGAGTGAACTAAGCCCTATCCGATTATCAGTGGAGTGTTTTCTGTTTATAGTACTAAAGGACCTTTCAACATGTTTATATCGGTACCGTTCGCATTTTTACACTAGTAGCTTAAAGTTCATCATTACCGATAGAAGACTGGATACTATAGGTTGATGGTCATACATTGTAGTCCACATTGGAGGCCAACATTTAAATTACTTCAGATCTCCTTACAAATGATTTTGGTCTATGCCATTTAAATACTGGCTGTGTGTGTTAACATCTAACTCTGTCATTCGCTGAATGTGATGTAATGATTCAGATATTAACATTATTAGTATTTATATGGCATAGGCCAAGATCATTTGCAAGTAAATCTGAAGTCTTTTAAACGTTTGGCCTCAAACATAAAAGACAGTGCATTGCCTGCATTAAACTATATTCTTCAGTATACTATTGGTTACGATGAACTGAAAAATAGTAGAGTAAAAATGTAAAAATTCTGGCTGTACCAATATCAACAAACATTGTTAAAAGGTCATTTATTGTTACAGTGAGAAACAAGCTAGGGGATAGTTTACTGAATCCGATGTATTTAATTTATAAAATAAAGGATTTCTGTATGTATAATTATTGTGCCCGTTACATATAATTTAGACAATGAGATTATGGTTGGAGTTTGTTGTTGGCGTAACTGTTCAAATTAATGCAATAATTTAAGTAAGTTTCTATCTCTATAATTATTGAAAATAAGTATGATTATAGATTATCATACTGTTGTTACAATTATTATTAGAATTATCATGATTATGTTCATGGAAGAAGATTAATTGTTCTATTACAGGTGATATTCTATCATATAAGTATAAATTTGGCCAGGTAGTTATTTATAATAAAAGTGAAATATTTATATATAGAGCTTAAATATATTCCACTAATCTGCCATATTAGAATTTGATTAAAATTGGTGATTCACTACAATTATGTTCTGTTGTGATAGACTGTGTCTTTGTTCTAGTGCTCTGGTTATATGTGATCTGAAAATAGTTTGTCGTATGAATTTTATTCTTTATCATAAAATTATAATGAATATTATTATTCTTATTGTGAGCGGGGGGGAGGAGGAGAGTGCGGGGTATTTTTAAAATACTTGTTTAGGGGAGGGGGTAGTTAATACTATCCTTCTCCCGGATAGCCTCTGAAAAAACCCTGGGTTCATTCTAAGTTTCTCAGCCAGTCTGTCATTAAGTTTTTATATTGATCCCGGCATACAGTGATGTTCGTACCGATCGAAACCAATGAGTTCGACTGTAAAGCGTTTGAAATTGTATATTGGGGCCGCGGTGGTTTAGAGGTAAGACTACTTGCCTCCTACCTAGGCGAATCGGGTTTGATTCCCTGCGGATTTTCGCACGTGGGAATCGTGACAGACGATGTCGCTGTTCGGCGGGTTTTCTCGGGGATCTCCCGTTTCCCCCGCCCATGCATTTCGGTGATGCTCCATACTCACCTCGTTTCACCCTCATCAGCTCTCAAGACCTTGATGTTAAGAGCCGCCCAAATCTCTTCATTCACTGAAACAGTATTTTATGTGCACACTCGTTACGAGACCTAACACTCTTGACAATGCTCGTGTTTTACAATCACCCCACCATAGTATTCTGTCCTTCCTTTACATGTATTGAGGCAGACGATTTGACGCGTGTGTTCATGCAATTTGTTGACGATAGGGTATGGTGAAATTAAAGATATATTCCTAGAAACTGCACATTTTATGTGGCTTGCTACTGCAGACATGCGTACTTACGTGCATTTGATATAAATCCGTTGTCTTGAAAGAAACACACATCGTTATTTTTTTTTATTGCGTAACAAGGTATAGAGTGATTTTTATCATGGCCACTATTATTAATTTCTTGTTTTTGCATAAGTATTTCGTAGTTTTTGTATTAGCTTTTTCAGCAAAAGTATTGCATGAAAGATTATGAACGATTGTATTAAAATTTTGTACAAAGTAGTTATATAAAAGCTTTGAAGAATTATTTCAAGTTTTATTTTGTGATCAGGAATTTTTCCGTCTTTAAAGTTCAGCTTGCAATTACGCTATGTAATAAAATAATGTCTGAGGGATTGAAAATTCCATGCCAGGGTACTTTTGCAAGGCAACAGGCTGACCAACAGAAAACGACCACCTTTCTTCCTTCTGCTGATTGGAAATATTCGGGGGTGTTTCCTAAGTCTCCAGTCTGCAGGGCGCGTGTCAGTAGAAAAAAATCCGTGGGAGATAATAAAAAAATCAATGTTATTGTTTCTTTTTTTAAAACCATTACTTTGCGCTGCTGTTTTAAAACGTGTGGGGGGGGGGGGGGCCTCACTAGATGAACTATTCCAAGGAAAATCGTTATACTTATGTATTACTTAGCCGGAATCGAAAATTCAGACCCTCGTGTGTCTGAAGTTAACGCTTCAGCTTTTTAGTCTACGGAAATCTTCAGCAGATTTCCAGATAAGGCTGGCTCGATTTAGTGCTCACTGAACTCGGACAATTCCCCCAAAAAAACTGGATGGCATGCAGAATCTTGACCACCAGATTTAACTTTATGTGAACTCTGCTACCGTACAATCCCTCACATAACCCGATCATACTAAAACCAAGATAGTAATTTAAAGTGTACTGCTCAGATAACCGTATGATTTTTAAACGTAATAGACTACTGAATCGTTTAATATCTTATTTATTAATGTAAAAAACGTGTAATTTATAGTTTTTCATTGGTAAACGTTTAGTGAATATGAAATACGTTTACACAGAATCGTGCAACTTAACAAATTCGTTTGAAACATAAATGTTTGTTTCTGGTAGTTGCGTGGAAAATCTTTCATCTTGGAGCAGTAGCAAGTGTATGAAAGTTCAGTGACATCAGGTCGTACGGTAACCAAAAGTAGTCTCAATAATTGGTATACTATCCTCGTACAGATGCCTATCATAACACTAAATAGAAATATCTGAATATACCACGTCTACCCACAAGGAATTAACATGCGTTGGAACTTGCCATCACACAGCCAGCAAAACTAGAATTTTATTGGTGATCCTATCATTTTATTGGTTGACAGGATGATGGAAGTTTCAATTGTTAGAGTTCGTCTTCACCTATACATGAAAATATTGATTTGTTATCTCTTTGGCTTTCAAAATAATGTCTATGTTATGCAGAATGTATTCAAATTTAATTTTTCGAACTCTGTGGAGGCTGTAGTTTTATAAAATGGGAAGTTTCAAATTAATTTGATTATTTAATACAAACAAAGTTTTTTTAAAAGTATTTTGTAATGCAGTTTATAATATAAGTTTATAGAATTGGATTATTCGAAAAAACTGGAAAAATTAATGATTGCATTAATTTCAAGGTTAGGAGTCACAGTCCTATGCACACTCAGAAGACAAAATCCAGAATTTAGATATGTTTATTTGGCATCTATTGCTAAAATTATGTATTCAGTGTTGTCACATAGGGAATGCAGTTATTTACTAGATACCAAAACCCAACAGCCTCATGGTCATCGGCTTCTATCTCATTGAGTTACCAATTTATACTCCACCAGGTAGAACGAGATTTGGTCATCTTTTTATTGCAGGTTTGTTATTGATTTAGTGCACGCCAAGAAGTGTCTTATAATCCGTGAGCCAATTAGATAAGCAACTGAACCGCACGCATGTGTGAAGCTTAGAGTAAAAATGATGTACTAGCGACCCGCCCCAGCCTCACTCGGGTGCGATTTACAAATGTGGCGTTGTTTAGGTTTACAGCAAGTATGTAAACTAAACGCTTAAGGTAAATAACATAGTATTAATGCTGTGTTGTTCAAAAAGTCTCTGTAAGTCAACCCGTATTTTTAAAATGACAACAATGGTTACTGTGGGTCATCCTTTAAAGATGAACATATGCTGACCGGACTTTTTGTATACCTTTTTGAGGTCTACATTTCTGTAGTACATTAGTTTGATGTATCTCTTGTGTTTAGTCAGCGTAAGCCATGTGAGCGTCTGAAAAGCGGCTTTATCCGACTTGATTAGAAAATGTCGACATTTCTCTACTATCCTTACATTAAATATTAATGTTTTATGTATCTAAACCTTCCTTAAGGAATTCTCTAAATGATGGTGAAAACCGCATCAAAATCCACGAAGTAGTTGAGAAGCCTTAGCCGGAATACACAGACACACGCGGTCGGACGACTTTGTTATATACTATGTATAGACACAGATTTTCGTCATCTGTGCATGTATCCAACATTGATCCGCCCATCGGCGATGCAGTAGTCAAAGTCACGTGGTCAACAGAGGTGAACGTGTTTGTTTACGTTGGAATTTTCAACAGACACGCCCTTTAATATGAATAAAATTCTTTGGCTAAATTTAAATTGTTCTAGTTTGAATTCGAAGCACTTCATTAGACATTAACGACGTCCTGACCTCAAATCCTAACGACGTTGTTTTTGACAGTGTCATTGTCAGAGAAGCACGGAGAATGGCTACTGTGCAGCTTGCTTGACCACTCTACCCCATTTTCCCTCTACGGTATGAAGTCCACCTGTCTGGCCTACACATAAGTTCGTTAAATTTAGTTCCTCTATTATTGCCTTACTTGGCGAACAGTAACATTAAAAAAAATGCATTTCAAAAGGCTTCTCAAATTGATTTTGCTTGTCCACCATATTCGTCACTGTGACGTGCTTGCATTATAAATAGCTTTCTGTGACGGGAGTAAAATAAATAGACGTCAAATTAAATCGTGCTTGGCTAATTACCACTCGAGCTGCTGGAATCTCCATAGCGTCTGAATACTGCAATTTTCCGCCTGCCCGAACCATTTGCGATTTTCTTTGTGCGTCTGGAGAAGTGCCACCAGTCAGGTCGATAAGGCTGATGGAAGGTTGGGGAATTAAGCACAGGGTTATTTACTTACTCGCGGTGGAGGCGGGGATGTTTGGTGGACATGCCGTTAGCGTCTGCAAGAATAAGGAAATATAGAATCCAGTGCTACGTGGTTGCGTGTAAAACTGGCTGGTTATTTGGACAAGAGCCAGCGAACGTACAGCTAAAATTCAGTATGGAGAGGATTATGCAGTACCTTCCCCTTCGGGCCAGCGAGCTCGTGAATTTGTCCAGTGTGCGTGTTAAACGCAAACAGTCCTGCGGGACTCACCGAATTTTCTGGCAGAGGGCACAGCTTCACGATTGGAGGAGCGCCAACACCAGAAAGAGTAAGCATCTGACCTGCCCTGAGGGGGTGATGGATATCGATTGTGACCCGTGACTCTGCGACGCCGAGGCCACTCTGCCCCAGTGCGCCCGTTTGTGCATCTCGCGGCAACGCTGTAATGTACAGATTGTATAGGCTGTTCACGGTAAAATGAGCACTTTTGAAAGTCCCATTTAAGGTCTACTTTTATGCACGTCATGTGTTCTTCCGCCTTATGTAAAATTATCATTGCCATACGCCTCATCGCTTTATTCATGCGTCGGTTAAGTGAAACTGTGAAATTATTTGAATAGTAAATGTGCTCATTTCTAAACTTCGATGCATAAAAACAACAGAAGGCGACAGACATAATTTAAGTTATCACAAATGGTTACCTAACATTTTTTATTCGACGTTAAGATGTGGAACTACTTTCCATCCATCGTTACCAACTTTACTGCGCAAATATCACTCAGTGCGCACATTAAATATGTGCGTGCAGGTGCAGTGACTTTTTCTAAGGTACATTTCAAAAGTGCTCACTTTATCGTGAACAGCTTTTCAACAGTCTGGGTTAGGGACTGTTCAGATAGTTTATTTTGGGGGAAGGTTAACTCAAGAGGCATAATATTTTATAAAGCTTTTATGTCACTGTATTAAAATATATAACGTTTAAGTTATGATTTACGTTACATTTACATTACATTGATTTAATACTCTCGGGGGAGCTTAACGTGAAATACTGATATCTTACTTTCTATAAGTTAGAATTTATATTATTATAGATTTGTCGACTTCTGGCCACGGTTCTACTTAAAAAAAGTCTATTTGTAACGTCATCGCCTTAGTAATGTTACGGAAGGCTGATTCTCCATCTCGGCTACGGCGGTCAGAACGCTAGTGCTTGCTCCATCTTCAGTCGGCGGCGTCTCGGTGGGGTAAGACCATGTTCGCTGCTCCACTCGCCTAAATGTATGTCCCGTGTTGATTAAACACGGTTCCTGTTATTGAAACGCCCGCGGCCCGCGGCCCGCGTTCTGGATGCTTGTTCGGAGCGCACCTCGTCTCGTCCCCAACAAGATGTAGCAAAATTCAATACTGAAACTTCTAGGGACGTTAGAAGAGACAAAGACAGATGACTTTTATTAAATAAAGATGTGTCGGAAATTGACAATCGAGACACATTTCGACGTGACTGATAATGAGATTGAAGCAATTCCATTCTAGTTTAGAACTGCAATCGTATACAAAAGAACTGCTGCAAAGTGCGGGCTGCTGCTTCAATGAAAAGCTCCACAACGACTTACCATTCCCTGTCGTGCCCATCGTGGGGCTTACGAAATGTTTCAAGCTGGGGTTTTCCAAGTGAAGGAGATGGACATTTCTTTCTGATTATATTTTGATAATTCCCATATGTACGTTAAAAAACATACCACCAACGGTCCATAAAACCGACACAAAATTAAAAGTCCCGAAACCCCAATGTTAAATACGAGAATACATGTTAGAAACCCCTTGATTTTACAATGAAAAATTACATTAAATTCCCTGAGTTACACAGTGAAAGACTACTGCAAAACAATTAGAAAAATTATTTTAAATTTTTTAATAGCAATGATTGAAAATGACTAAACTGCGCAGGGCAAAAAGCGTAACTTTCAAGAAATCATTAAGGGGGCGTGGGACATAAATTAACACCAAATACGTAAATTGGTGTTTACTGGTTTTGAAAGCCAACATAGAAAAAAGTAAAAATGGCAATCCTAGATAACAGGTTTTGCCAACTTAACGACCAAGTATTTTGCAGTATTACTGTAACAAGTTTGCATAATGTCTTGCGCCACGAAAACACATGAAAATTGACGGCGACAGAAATATCTCGGCAGAATAACGCCACTCAGCTAAAATATTTGCTCTCGTAGTTAGTAAAAACTATAATGTATGGTTGCCCTTTCTTTGTTTTGTCTGTCGGCTTCCATAAAATTTGTAAAATACGATAAACCTCAATAGCATTAATTTATGTCCCGTGCCTTCTAAGGCAGCTGTCGCCCTCCCCCTAAGGAAAATCGATCCATCTTAAGCCTGTGCCTTATGGTTTCTCCCCCATTCCTCGATAAACCAAAAATTATATGTCTTCCCGCCGTTCACTCGAGTAGAGACCTCCCCAAGGTGACGTCACAAGCGCCGCCAAGTAGTCGGAGTGATAGTGCGAAAAAGGGTGGAGGGGGGAGCGATCCGACGTGGGGCCTATGCTCGAAAAACCAGTCGAGCGTTCGTTTACGAGGAATTTTCGAGTGGTCATTTTCGTATACGAACATACGTGTAAAGGCTGTTCACGATAAAGTGAGCACTTTTTAAATCAACCTTAGAAAAGAACATCACTGCTCTTACCTGCATATATTATAACGGTTGCCCTAAGTGACATGCGCCCAGTAAAGTTGGTAATGATGGATGGGAATTAGTTCCGTATCTTATGTCGAATAAAAAGTGTAACGTAACCATTTGTGTTCATTTAAACTATTTATTTCGCTTCCTGTTATTTTTAACGCCTCAAAGTGTAAAAATTAGAAGATTTGTAGCATGTTTACTTTTTTAATAAATTCACAGTTTCACTTGCCCGACGCATGAATAAAGTGACAAGGCCTAGGACAACGTTAATCTTACTTAAAGCGGAAGAATACACAATATGCATACAAGTATATCTGTAAGCAGGGCCTTCAAAAGTGCTAATTTTACCGTGAATAGCTTATAGTAGAAATGGCATGCTCCACTGCCTATCGTTCGTAGAAGAATTCGCCATTCGAATTCCTTTCGGCTGTCAGTTGTTTCTCCCGTCTGACTTTAATTTTCGCGGTGTCTAGAAAATCAGAAATGTGGGTTATGTTGTTATGAAATACGCGTTAACATTTTTGTTGTATCCAATATGGCAGTAGCGCAGTTTAGCTTTCAGCTATTGAAATTATTGAGTAAATAATACTTCCAACTACTCTACAGATAATTACTGTGTTTTTAATGAACGAAATGGCAACTTGAATAGTAGGTCATACCTATGCCGAAGACGAAAACTTAACTAACGATATTTAATAAAACATATTTTGTAAACTCGTCTTTCTTACAGATTTTAGGACCGTATGCACAGACTCGCCTAGAAAAGAAGCACCACTAGCACTAATATAATTACGAGATGTATTAGGAAAGTAAATAATTAATTACTAACAATATTTCAGACATACTTTTTGTATAACTATTTAATTTTGGTAATAATTGATAGCCATTCCTACAAATGTATACTGGCTTGCTTTTGTATGTGTTCTTGTTGATACTTAAAATCAAATGGATGTGATATCTTTGTTTGGTTATTTATGTTATTGGAAAAATAGTTTTTATTTTTTGTCTGGGTTATTTATTTAAATGGTTAAATTAATCGTTCTGGTCGTTTCTTCAAATCCAAGAATGTAGAGCAGAAAATTTAAAAGTAAGTACGATTTTGTAAATATACATTGCAAAAATTTAATTATACTTTTGTAATATGCTTAATGCTATAGAAACATACTTTATTTTTAAAATTACGTAGACATTCTGTAAACCTTTTTATATTTATAAACTGGATGGTATGCAGTTAAACAATTTAAACTTACCTACGGCAACAAATACAAATCAGTATTAATTAATAGAATTTATTAAATTTAGCGCTATCTAGTTACTGTAATGTAACTATTCTGCTGTAGACGAATTTTATGTCATTTTTACGATACGAAACTGTTTGAAAAATTACGATATAATCGTATATGCAGCGTTCTAGTTCATAAATCCATTCTCCTAACAGGAATGAGCGGAAATGCAGCCTCACACGAACTGAAATCTTTAATCACTGGAGTTCGCTCGCTCTCGAACACACGGACAGTGTTCGTATACGAAGACCAAGTTGTTGTTTAAGTATACCAAAACTGCAGTTCACTTAGTGCGGCGGGCAGTTCGTATACGAATGAGAACTCCAGCATAGGCGCCGTGGAAGCCAGCCCAACTGGGCGGCGCGCAGTATGACTATAGCCCGCCCCTCGCCAACCCAGCGGAGCAGACCAGTCAAGTTGCGCACTCGCACCAAGCACACATGGGCTACTTATAGTCGCTGGATTGGGCGACACAAAGTTGTCGAACTCGACGACAGTTGTAACTGAATCCGGCGACAGTTCCCGTCCGGCCCGACTACTTGTTTAACCTACTTCGACTTCACAAGTGGGCCACCCCGGCGACAGGTTGGTGATTTCGCGTTTCTCAAAGTTATTCTAACACGGATTATGAAGAGGAGGCATTGCTGTGTGTTCTTCTGCGAAGACGCAGGAGAAGGCGGTTTCGGAAGTTCTGGGTGCATCCAATTGTAGAACTGCGGGCACAGTTTGGCCAGTTTCACATTTTGTACCATGAGATATGCAATTTCCCAGATAAGTTTTTTCTTTACTTCTGGATGTCTAAATGTTCTTTCCTTGGATTTATAGTCAAGGTGTGACACTGCGATGAGGAAGGCAATAACACCAGAAGAACGACTATCAATGACACTGGGGTAACTTTTTATTAACATTTATTCAATAATTTTTATCCTATGTGAAAAATATATAAAATATACATGACATATTATATAACAATTATAAAGAACTGAATTGCGTTTGAATATAAGGTGTAACTTATACACGTTTAAATAAAAATGAAAACAAGTCCGTAACGATGGAGTCATCAGTCTCCACTGGGCCCCCAGCTTGTGAGTAGCTCACCGGCCCAGGAGAAGACTACACCGAGTAATGCCGGAATCACATAGCCCCGACCAACACAGCACGACACGACCAAAACGCAACCACGACACATTTCAATATGACTACTTGTATTTACAGCACGACCGACACCACACTCTTGGCATTTAACCTAACTATTTAGAAGGCGCTGATCGGCTACGTTAATTTCAAAGGCGGTGAACAAGAGGGAAATTTGTAATACACAATGGTGACAAATTGGTATCGCTAATGCATACAAAGGTAAAATTATTATTTTTAAGCTTTAGATACAGTAATTTTCCATAATTTTTTTCTTTTAAGCTGCGTATTTACCATTGTAGGGAAAGCTTGCAATACAATTTCGTTTTACAATGTTGTATATTCTGTGCGTCGTGCCGCACGACACGACGAAGAATAGACATAATTTCTAATCTAAAACTGCTGGTCGTGCGACAAAATCGGTCGGGCTTGCGACGAACTATCTTGTAATTCGTTGGCGGTTCGCCGTCGTGTCGTGCGCATCGAGGCTACGTGATTCCGGCATAAGAGGAAGATGTAGGGAGAATATGCGCCAAGTTTGTGGGAGATGTAGGGAGCATGTTTATAGACTGAGGTTGAGGGAGAGTGTGAGAACCTGTGTAGGAAGGCTGCAGATTAAAAGAGAGAGAGTACGGCATTTGTGAGTAACATGATGTATGTCCATACTGATGAGATAAAGGTTGTTCAGGGAGACATAAATTATTGAATTGTACGCCGTGTGTGTTATATTCCCGAAGAGTAGTTGTAAGTGTCTTGTATTTCTTTAATACTTTAAGTATTTCGCACTTCGCATTGGTTTTCATGTCTTCAGAGATCTTTTTCAAGTCATTTACGATAGACAGGCTAAATATGGTATCATCGTCTTGTTCATTTGTCTGTTTCTTCACAATTCTTTCCTAAAGAACTCGAATCACTTCATCCTTATTAGTACTCTTAACTTTCTTAGTCTTGCCTAACTTTCTTGGAGGAGCCTGTAACTCTTCGTCTGTTTTTCCTGCAGTATCTGTTCGGTCATTTTCACCACTACATTGTTCCTGCACACAGGCTGTTGTATTATTTTGCTGTGCCAGAGGTTCCAGAAACGACTGTTGGTCAAAAAATATATACATTTATTCCTAGTAGATGCAACTTGTCCTGTCTCTACTTTTTGACTAATCGTAAACTCCCGGTAGTAGCAATCCCTTAAACTTTTCCATTTCATTTGGAATCTGTTAGCTGAAAGGATAAAATGTAGTCATTATTACATGCTGTCGTGCTCGACAAGTCACAAATTATAATCCGCATATGATTATATTGAGACTTGTTCGATAACGCTAAACGTGAATTATTATGCTGTTGGCTGTTAGGTAGCACCAACATAGATATAAATCGATTTAATATTTTCAAATCGAACTATATTTAAATAGTCTATATCAAAGGGAAATACACGAAAGAATTTCAAGTTTGGCTCCTCTGACGGATGCCATACTGACTAACGAAGCATAATTTGATGTATCTTTACTGACGTTTGTAATTTTTCATACAAAAATACAACCCACTGTACTGTTAAGTTCTTAGCAACTTCAAAGTTAGTGTTAGATTAGGGAAATATGATTTACTTTTGCCAGATATGGAAAGAAAAGAAATGAAAAATTTCTAATACAGTTTAACACTGAGAAAGAATTAGCTGGCTTTTATAGGAGTTTGCCGCGTCAAAGTTGTTAACAACCCCGACGTCCTATACTGTATAAGTAAATATGCTCAGAAAATGAACGTTAAAAACGGTTTTAAATATTTAAAAATTATTTACTGCATCTATGAACTATTATCACATTTTGTGGATGGATACACACTTTTGCCATGGTAGTGTTAACACTTTGAAAACATTCTTCTAAAATTTCAACATGCTATTAATAATTTATTAAATCATAATAACGCATGACTGACATAAAAATTCAATTCGTAATGTTTTACAGGCACTTTGTAGATATAACACACAAATAACAATTTTGTAGTTACTGCAAAATATTTTGTCAAAATAGACCTCGCATAATAGTTTTGTGGCGGCAATACCATTTGTTAGTAGGTGGTACAAAGCGGTGTTGTGTTTAACAACGATATGGGATTGTGTTCTAAGCCAAAAAATAAAATAAAATTTTGTTTACTACACATTATTTTGTTACGAACACAAGGTGAGTTTGTGAGGTCTATATTGAGAAAATTATTATTTTTTTGTGATATATTACTATTAAGAAACTAATATGTTTCGAATATTATTTCAGTGCCAGGTACCCGGAGACTGGCTGCACGTTTATGGAACTGCATTTTACGTTTAGGTGCGGAGTTACAACTGCCACAAATGTTGTTAAACAAACCTGCCAAGCAATCTGGAATACACTTCAGAGTAAGGCGATTCCTGCACCAAGTCAAGCGAAATTCGAAAGAGTAGCATATATTTTTAAAAAAAGAACGTACTTTCTTAACTGCATCGGAGCTATCGACGGCAAACATGTAAGAATAATAAAACCAATAGAGAGTGGATCATTATTATTTTTTCTACAAGCACTTCTTTTCTCTAACTATCCTAGCTGTTGCTGATTCAAACTACGAATTTGTTTACGTTGACATAGGATCTTATGGACGACCTTCAGACTCAACCATTTTTTTTCCAATAGCTTACTTAACCAGAAACTGATTAATAATGACCTGGATATTCCACATCCGAAACCAATTGCTGAGAATGGGAATGCTCTGCAATTCGTTCTAATTGGGGACGAGGGGTTTGCTCTCTCACACAATTTGTTACACCCCTATGCAAGACAAAATTTGTGTGAAAAGAAAAATGTATTCAGTTGTTTATCAACTGCCAGGAGAACTGTAGAGTGAGCATTTGGAATCCTAGCAAATAAGTGGCGCGTGTTTCATAGGCCACTAAATTTGTTTTGTCGAAGATATAGTTAAAGCAACGTGTATACTACACAACTTTGTAAGGCAACGAGATGGGTGCAAGTTTGATGACACTCTCACTTGTGATGGATTCGTTGATTTGCAGGTCTACCCATCTAGAAGTGGCAGATTCATTAATACAACACGGGAAGAGTTCGCAAATTTCTGTGTCTCTCCTCAAGGACAAATTCCTTGGCAATGGAAACGAATATGAATGAAATAAATCAAGCAGACCAAAGTAAACAAAATAGTTCAAAGTACGGTTATTTGGCAGCCTGATGCTTGCTATACGGAAGAAGGGCTCAAGAACTACAGCAGGGAAGTGCAAATGCGTCGCTATAAAGCTATCAATATTGAACATGTTAGAAAGTGACTCACCAAAGTCTATTCTGAGTGTATTGAAAAAATAATAGTGTGTGTATTTATTAACTACGTGGACACGATCTAAACTATTCATACAATTTAATTTAAAAATATGTACTAATACTTAAAATATGACAGTAACATTATGTATTAACATTAAATATGTAGTTTGTACCCTAAAAGTACTGAACTATAATAAGTTGAAAGATACTTGTATAAGGCGAGGCCATTGTTGCGTAAACTGTATACTGAGAATAATAATTTGCTCGATTTAACAATATTATTTCAACATATTGTATATAATATATGTCAACAATACATGTAGACTATTTCTTTCAGCAAATTACCTATTTAATTTTTTTTCATTTGCGCTCATCTCCTTAAAGTTTGGGCAGAACACTGTACAGATATTCTCCCACGCTTTCAACTTTTCGATTCTGTTGCTGTAGTCGTCACTTTTGTAGTTCCAAATTGCAGGTTCTGCTTGGATCTCCGCTATAAAACTATCAGTATCGAAATACTCCGTCATATTTCACTATAATGCCACTGTTTGAGCACACGCCACACAGAATGAATGACAATGCAGTGGTTTGGTAGCAGTCTTCCACAAGACTCCCAACATCTCTGCCTCGTCCTCACGCGGGAGGGGTTGTGGAATGCGGGAGGTCCTTGGCAGGGAGAGGGAAATCGCCGGCCACGAAGTCGCCAACAAGTCGCTCGTGTGTAAAGGAAGCCACTGTGGTCCGGCTGTCGTCAGTGGACGGGATCGGCGACAGCCAGCGACTAGTCGTCGGCCTGTCACTGACAAGAGTACGGCGACTTCCTATTGCATCGAATGCTAAATGCCGGTCAGCGACAGTCGGCGTCTAGCCGTCGGCTCTTTGTCGCCCAACCCAGCGACTGAAAGTCACCCGTGTGTAAGGGGCTTAAGCCACGCCCACAGCAGCAGTGATAATCCACGTATAAGTAGTTCATGGTCAAATGAGCACTCTTGAAAGCCCTGCTTAAAATCTAATTGCATGCACGTTTGAAAAGTAAATATGTTACAATTCTGGTCATTTTTATACTTCGATGAATAAAAAAAACAGAAAGCAAAATAAATAATTTAAGTCTTCACGAAAGATTACCTAACACCTTTTATTCGACTTTTAAGAATTGGAACTACTTTCCATCCACCATTGCCAACTTTACTGGGCGCATGTCACTCGGTGCGCCCTTTAAAATATGTGTAAGCAGGGGCAGTGACTTTTTTCCGAGGTTGATCTCAAAAGTGCTCAGTTTATCGTGAACAGCCGTTAACTCTCATACAACCATCAGCAAATGGCACGGGTATAGTTCTTAATGCAGGCTTTCGATGAACTATTTGACGCTGGCTACTCGCTTAGACTGAAGCCCTTTAACATAATAACTTAGGCTTGAACGTGCACACAGCTATGAATGCCAGTGTGCTGCAGCAATTTCCTGATCAGTACTAATTCAAAAATCCATGCCATAAATAAAATGGAGCCGAGTGATCACGAGATGCAGGGTTTCTTGGCCCGCGGAAATGTTGTATTTGCGTGGCATGGTTATAGCCATAAAGGCTAAAGGCTATGAGGGATTCGTGAATTCACGTGGCTTTAAATCAACTGTTTCACTCGGTATTCATATAAAATGTAATCTTGCCAGATATTGGCAGTGAACAATCACTGGTCGGTATCTTAGCATGAAACATTAGCACGCTTGGCGGACTCCATGCGATCCGAGATGCCTATAGCCATGGTCAGGGATTTAAGAAACGATATACAGGATTTGTCTAAATTCGACCGACAAACTTCGGATGTATGTTAGTCACGAAAAAATAAGTTGAAAACAAATGTACGACATATGGTCTAAAATTAATTCAAAGCGAGGTTCACATTTTTGACGTTGTAGTAGAAGAAGATGTTTATTACGGTACCACTGTAATGTACCTCTAAATCTGAAATTTTCTCTCCCTGTAATAGCAACAAATGTGTGTTATTGGGTATTATGCGTGCCTTACCTGCCAGTTATTGGTAAATATTATTTTGAGAGTAAAATACAAGTTACTTGAAAACGGTAAGGTTTAGGGTATTTACACAAGGTGACATTTTGGTTAATTCTGACATGAGGAATAACACTCCATCCTTTAAATCTCGAATATGCTGCCACGACATGGATGCTAGTTCAAAATAGGGGTATTTACAGAGATTATTTACAGGAAGTAATTTGATGACGGTGGCAAGTGTTGTGGTATTTGAAGATCTTTGTTCAGTTAACCATTATCCAGACAATCGGTGTTTCATCTTAAATATTATTTCCAATATTTTCAATAAATAAGTGTTCCGTGTACAAAATTCAAAGATGTGTACCACCTTTAGTATTCGCTTTAGACCATAGGTCGTATATACGTTTTCAACTTATATTTTCTTAATTAACCTGCAGTCGAAGTTTGTCGGTCGAATGTAGATACATCCTGTATATTATACACTTTCTTTCTTTCCTATTTGCAAGGCCATCTTAGCTGACGTATTGGCAGTTTGCTGGAATGAGTACAACATGACACAGGTAGACTCGAACACTGTGCTGCGTAAGACAGAGTGATGTTTTTTCAGCGCCTGTGTGGATGAAGTGACTTGGAGAAGGAGCAGCGATGGAATACAGCGGTGGAGGAAATTATTGATAAACCCCACCTGCCAGGAATCCCCGTCAGGAATCTAACCCGTTTTGCTGTTGTGGGAGGCGAATAATCTGGCCACTAAACACCTGAGTCTTTTGTTGCGAAAGAGAGGGAAGGGGGAGGGGGGAGAAGGGAGGGAGGCTGGGAATATATACACTTTGTTGGTCTTTTTTACTCGAGGAGTCAAACCTACTTTTGTAACAGAGGCATTTGATAGTTATTACGAATTATTGTCCGTACCCTCTTAGACTTTTCGATATACTGCATATGCAATTCTAACCAGGCTCGGCAGCGTGGTTCACAACTTTTAACTAAGTTTTACACGTGTGGCTGTACAAGTGTGTGAATCGTAATAACTCAGCTGTCGCAGGACTGATTTAAATGTGTTTCAGTGTTAGCATGGTTAACAACGAGTTTCAGATTTAATGGAAGTTTAATAATAATATATTTGAAATGCCAAGATTAAAAAAAAAATTCTCTGTCTGCAATATCCTGAAAAGCATGCATTTGGTAAAAATTGGTTTTCTTCAGAAAATTTTCGTTTATTTTAAACAAATTTAATTTACAATTTTTGGCGAATAGTACAATATCTCCATTTACAAAAGAAATACGTCAGTTAAACATTCCACGACCACTATGTTGTTAGGTCGTAGTCGATGTACACAGTATCATACTACTCAGGCACAAAATAACGTGCTCTAAGATAACGAAACATGCATCAATTGAAATACTTACGGGTTGTTTTTGTTTTCTTCAATAAATTCCTTATAATTCTTAATATATTTTTTATGGTGCAAATCTGTCAACACTTTTATACAAAATATATTTATGTTTATTCACTAGTGTTTGTTTTTCTGCGTAGAAATTCTAATGTGTTTATTAATCAAATTAAATTTTTGTTGGAAAATTTTTGACATACGCTAACATTCTACATTGGCTTTAAATAACATAAGTTCATACTGTAAATACATACGAGATTAACGTACAAGGCTGCAAATTGTTTTGCATGCTTACGCATTTTGTTTAAACAGTGTTGATGGTTGGAACCATTGTTTATGGATATGTACGAAACTCGTTATTTAAAGTTTTTTGATATTTATAGTCAAGATGAATTTTGATTGGATTGACTCGATACCAAAATCTTACTTGACATTTATTTTGTTTCGATAAGAGCTTAGAGATCACATACGTTTCAATAATCTTGCTTACTACAAATGATAAGTCTTTATTTTGTAAAGGGGGGCCGCCGTGGTTCCCCTTTACAATCCCCAGCCGGGTCACCGGATTTTCGCATGTGGGAACAGTGCTGGACGATGCCGTTGGTCGGCGGATTTTCTCGGGGATCTCCCGTTTCCAACTCCCCTTCATTACGGTACTGCTCCATACTCGCCTCAATCGCTCTCATCGGCTCTGAAGACCTCGCTGTTAAGAGCCACTCAAATCTCTTCACTCACTCACTCACTTTATTTTGTAAAGTATCATCTATATAACATTTTTTTAATGATGAAACGTAGGGGAAATTTACGATTGCAGGTGAAATTTATCTTCTAGTTCCCTTTAAAGCTTTTCCTCCTTCCACCTTTGGCGGTTTCTATTTCATTGATTTTCCAATGTACTTAATGAATACTTATTCTTGCACGCTCTGAGATCGAAGCCGGATCTCAGCAGTGATAAGAGCGCTATTTGTCAAGAGATCTTCAGATTGCACGAGGTTGTTAAGAACTGAACATCAGCGCTACATAAAGTTAAGTTCAGTCGTGCTGTTAAATTTGATCATTATGAACTGCAATGTGCAACGTGATGGGAGAATAGAAAATAAGGGAAATTGTAATTACGAGATAGAAAATTATGTCTTCGTAACTATAAGTAAATTGGTTCCAAGTCACCGAAGGTGTTTATGACGTACTCATATTGGATGAATGAACAACTACCATGTTACCAGGCGATATACATGCGGTGATATTTCTACACAGCTCAGCGCTAATCTCCTTAAAGGTGTCTGTTTTGATTTCACTGAAGGTGTCATTAAAAAACTCGTTCAAAGTTGTATACTTGGAGAGAGTTATTGGCTGGACAGGTTTTCAGTTATTTTTATTCTTCTCACTGTGGCATATGTACAGTACATACAAGCTTGATTTATTATACGAGCGTAATTATATTTTTCTTACTTAAGGTGATATTTCTAATTTTTTTTTGGAATTTGGTTATCTGAGAGAGGTTTCGAAAAGTGCTCCCTTAATGCAGTTGTTAGTTGTCATATCATTATAGTTTTCAACATACAACACTCAAATTCAGACACAAGAGTGTTATATGCAGGTTCAAAGAGTTTAATTAGAATCTAAGAGCGGCATACTGCATTTGTGTTACAAGCTATGAAAAGAACGAAAACAACTTTTCCTCTACAGTTTATGGTTTAAACTATTTATTAAATTTATGTTAACAGTTTCGCTTGAATGAACATAAATATATTTACAAGTCTGACACCTATTTTCAACAAAATCCAGAGTGCCAGTATTCGCTACCCTGTTTATAAATCACACTCATACTGAATCAGTATGTTCTACACACCATACACATTGCATTACATGCAATTTTACTGGAAGAAAATATCTAGCAGCAAAGCCAAGTACGCTGCAAAATTCGGGAAATTAAGACTTTCGAGTGTTATATTTGGAAAACTATAGTGATTTGACAACTAATAACTGCATTAAGGGGGCACTTTTCGAATGCTCTTTCAGATAACAAAATGAAAAATGTGAAATATTACCTTAATATACAACTCTGGTGCTTACTACAATATTACATTTATAGTGTCTCAGAAACAACATAAAGTAAGCCATCTGCGGAAAATAAGGAGACTTAAATTGAAAATGAATTGGATACACTGGGATATAGAAATGAAAACTGCCCCACAAAAATTCTTCTTTTTGGGTTGTTGTGTATATACAAGATGTCTCAGGAAAAAGTGTCAAGCCGAACCAGGGAGATAGAGGACTTCAAGCACTATCCGAAACACCTTTATATACGTTGAGCGATTGCTGATAGTTTCGAAGTTATGAATTTATTTTCTATATTTCGTGCCTAACTCAAAGCTCGGAAAGCGTGGTTTTGTCATAGCATTTAGTGACATCAACAAATGTCTCGTATCAGCCATGTACCCTGCACATTTCATTGCGTTACTCCTATGGCTCCACCCTGAAAATGTGCTGTGGTGCAAAATTCAAATGCTTACGAGTAAGTGCAAAAGTGATTAAAACAAACACAATAGATTAAACATGGTTTATTATAGAGAACTACTAAAAATTGTCAACCATCTTGTTCAGTACAAATGCCGCATCACCGGAAGAAATTATCTAGCGTCGGAACGTCGCATTCGATTGTTTTTGATGGTCTTCGGCTTCTCGCAATTTTCTAGTTAGTTCCTCCAAACTGCGACATTCTGTTGCGGAAATAAGCTTTTTGTAATATCTCCAAATAAAGATATCGATCGGGTTCAGGTTGGAGAACATTGGAGTCCAGCAGGCTACGGGTCCGCCACGACCAATCCATTTTCCTGGGAACCTTAGGTCGAGAAAAGTCGTTACGTGCAAGGCATAGTGACACGGTGCACCATCATTTTTAAATGTTATATTTCTGCGCCTCTCAAAATCAACATCTTCTAGCAGTCCAGGCAGGTCGTTAGCTAAAATTGAAATGGTATACACCGTTAAAGCATTGGAACGGGCTGATTAGCTGGCCGTTTAGTATGCTAGACCATGGATTAATACTAAACTGTACTTGAGAATTGGATTCTGTTGTCATGTGTCGGTTTTTGATATTCCTTGAATGATATTTATGGTCATTAAACACCTCTTTGCGCTTAAAATGGGGTTCGCTCGTCCACAAAATTTTATCGAAAAAATTGTCGTTGTCCTTGTAATCTTCTGTTGCAATCCTCACGTCACTAATATTGGACATGTCTGAGATGGTACGGATAATATACAACTACCTGGAGTGTGCGATGTACCTCTGATTTTGAGATTCCGGCACAGCGTCTCACCATTCTGATACTCGTCGATGGATCTCTTTCAATTTCTTCGACAACCGAATCTACCACATTCAGATCTCTCATAGTGAATGTACGGCAAGGTCGGGTCCCTGGTACGCGACCTTCGATGTAGGAATTTTGAGTGACGAGTGAAGAGATTCGAGCGGCTCTTAACATCGAGGTCATGAGAGCCGATGAGGGTGAGGCGAGATGAATATGGAGCAACATTGGAATAAAGGGGCAGGGAAACGCGAGATCCCCGAGAAAACCCGCGGACTAGTGGTATCGTCCGGCAATATTCCCACATGCGAAAATCCAAGAGCGACCCCGCCGGGAATGTAGGCATTATGAACTCAAAGGATTATTCAGTGGGTCAATTTTTACCGCTATGCGGACACGCATTTAAAACACCCACACACATGTATGTATATATATTCAGGATTAGTTACTTTAAAAGTATACACCTTTCTATTCAAGCTAATAAATAGCATATCATTCGTGTGATGAAGTCTAATTGGTCGTCTATTGCCATTGCGAGGCTCTGAAAACATACTGTGTCTGATTGGCAGCTTCGTGCTGTAAGGAATTCCGTTCTGGCCGAGCCACAGCCTGGAAATTTATCTCCAGCACTCTACCTCATTGCTGTTCAGTTAGAAAGTTTTTAGGCGCTTACGGATATTGCTTGTCATAAACACGATAGTCTCCATGAGCATTATAACGTATATAATATTCCAACATGCCTTCTGAGCGTATTGTTTCCTTGCGGCCTTGGAGGCCATGAGCTTAAGTTTTGAGTAAAGTGCGGATGTATTTAAGATGTGTTTAGGATGCACACTGTGCGTTAAACGCATTTGAGATTTTACTATCGCGTCAAGAAAAAGTACTTTTGTTTCCTCCCAGAATAACTGGTAGTTTATGCCGGTTTATTGTGGGTAGTAGATATGCTTCAACCACATGGCGTTCTTAATGGTAGTTAGTGGCAATTTAGTGTTGGAAAAATCAACATTGTCTAAAGTTGTGCTGGCACCAGCAGATGGAGCATAGGCGCAGCTTTCTTATGCCTCCGTATGCTTCTACAATAATATATAAAGACCACTGGGAAAAAAACCCTGTTAGTCCACGTTTTTAGATCTATGGATAATTGTGTAATTTGCTTCTAAATGGAGCAGTCTAATTATCAGCGTACAGTGGAAGAACATAAATGTTAAACTTACAATCGCTCTGCTGTAAAATTAACAAAATGGAACTTATAAGTTTTTCCCACTATGGTTTTCATGTTAGTTGTTTTAATACTAGTAAAAATTATTCCCGATACCTGTTTGTCAACAGTATTTAAAATATATAAGTTCGAGTCCTTTGTTGAGATTCAGTTTCTAATTCCTTCTATTGAGTACGTATTTGTAACACGAAAATTTGTAGAACGATCGTCAAGAAAATGACTTAAATACAAAAGTTTCAGCATTACATTGAAACATGGTCCATGCACACCTCATTATGTTTGATAGAGTCTCAGTGAGTGAGAGACTACACTGAGAGGAAACTGGACATGTTACATAGGCCAGCTTCGTCCTTAGTGCTCACTCACGTCTCTGCGTTTGGGCTGAGAATCTACACGTCAAACTGGGGTTTGTTTATGCCAGCGAATAAAGGTGATTAGGTTCATAGCAGGAAATATCCATAGTCCTATGACGAAATGAAGAACTTTATTTGTGACGAGTCTAACATCTAGATATCACTCTCATAAATGCACAAGAAGGAAATATGTGTAGAAAAAACCGTTATACATTTCCAAAGTAGAGTTTACCGTTTATTTTATTTTAACTTTGTAAACGCGTATTGTTGTAAATAAGGAAACTTATTTTGAACTTTATAACAACAAAATTCTCCGCGTTTAAAATTCTAACTCGTCTGAACCAGCATACTCATTGTGACAGGAGTGGAAAGAACATACTGAAAAAAATATATATATCCTAGTAATAATTAAGCTGTCTTATTGTTGTAACGAATTCAATAAGTTTTTATACACAGTAAAAAAAATTAGTGCGTGAAATAAACGTTTGTGTTTATAACCCATCTGAGCGGTTAAAACTGGACAGCGATCTGGTGAGTTGTCAGCAGTATCTAAATTTATTATTATAACTATACCAGGGAAATTGTTAAATTTTTTCTTTAGTGGATGCTTTATGCAAACTTGCGGAACAACTTTGGGGACACAGAAACAATGATGAAGTGCATACGACTATATGATTTTAAAAGATACACTCCGGAATAAAGACCCTGGAAGGAAATATACATAGAAATGGGACATAAAACTTTTATACGATGATCAGATTTTTCGTTATGTAGTAATGTCGACAGTCACACCAGCTGCCGATGAAATAGTTTGTAAATATCTAAAATGCTGTGACACAACTCACCGTAAATTTCTTCTGTCCTTGGAACTCGGGCTGAATTGATCTTGTGCGTATTTTACGCATGTTAAAATCGGGATGAGTAATTTGGATAAAGTAGGCGTCATAAGATACAAGAATCTATCTCCGATTATGCGTAAGGAAAGAGAAAAAGACAAAGGAAAAATTTATTTTTGTAACAATCTCTCAATTTATGTGTATGTATATATATATATATATACACACACACATACACACACCTATTCAGTAAAGAATAAATCACTGAAAACAGTGGACACGGGATTACTTTAGTTACTTCGATTCTTGGGTTTTGTATTGGTTACCTTTAATTACAGTGAATTATACTCCTCCAAGCTTCTGATGGTTAATGATCACTAATTTGACACTGGAGAAACATATAATTTATATATGTATACAGTAGCTTCGATGTTATTAATGCAAACGACTGTTTCAGATGTTTAAAATATTTTTTTTTTTTTTTTTGTATTTTACCGGATGGAATGTTTGTTTCCTTATCTGATGCATCAAATACTAGTCAAAAATTAAATTCGTCAATTTTTCCTCGCAATTTATTGTTTTTTTACCGCAGATTATAAACTATTTTACTGAGTTGGCAAAGCAAATTATCACATAGGAGGTTACTGGGCTAGTGTAAATTACACCAGTTTTGCTGTTTATGACACTGTATTGTGATATAAAGTGTTAAATAAATACTAATACGCGCATCAGAAACGTGTACAATCCCTCCAATCTTCTACTCTAAACTTTAATCGGTGAGAGTCGAGTCATTTAAAACCAGTTAAGATGCTGCTTCCGACTGAGAAACCATTCAAATCAGTCGAGAATCAGTGCCTTGAATTTGCCTAAATATCACCGAAGTTTTCCATTAAATCAAAGAAATTCATTCGCCGTAATAATCAGAATTTTCCCCTAAATTTTCATTTGTGGAGCCAATTTCATTGTTTTAAATCTGCAGTTAATACCTATTTATTCTTATTGGTATTTCAGAGAACTTACTGTTTGGTATTGTTATTACGTTGAAAGTTGACGAGGCTGTTCTGCCTCCAGCGTTTGCGCGCAGCCTGGCAACCCTTGCTGGCAGCGACCACACCAATCTGAAAGAGGCATTTGTTATGATCTCGAGCCGATGTTTTGTGTGCGTTTTAAATCAAAATAGTTTCCTGTACGATATCTTCTCTATAAAAGGAAGAAGTTGAGCTGAAAGTGTTATTATCGCACTGTATCTAGCCCTGAATATATAGGGGATACGTATTATTTTCAACACATAGGATGGGATAGAAAACATCAATAATTTAATCGTGCCCTCGTTTGTCGAACTGATTCCCAGAAACCTTACACCATGTTGGTGAACATGTAGGTTTAAAAAAATTTCCTACATACTAGGATTTTACAAATTATAAATATTTACAATCACGTCTACTTTGCTGTCGACATTGGAAAGAAGTTTTCTGTTCATATATCAATTACAATTTTCGAAAGTATCCATAATCCCTGGGTTTATCCACTATAGTCTTGATACAGTGCTATAGCATTCCTCGGTAGTTTATTTTAAATTGACTGACAATTGAAGGCAGCAGCCAGTCTGCTGCCAGGCCGACACATGGAGTTAAACGACAGTCTGCTGACGTTTCTTTGAGGTTGCCGAAGACAGCCAGTTTACAGCAGCAAGTTTAAGGTAGCAGAAATTTTCGGAGCGTTAGACCAAGTGAATTTGGATGATTGGAAACTCTCTGGAGCAGTAGACTTGTTGATGTCATTGCTGACAAAGTTAACTCTGCAAGACTTCAGGATCCTTGAAGTCGAAAGGAGATATTTTGCACTTGTGTGGGATAAGTGCACCTAGAGATGGTGGCCAATCTGGTCCATTAGGCTGGGGCACAGTTGCGGAAATCGCACGTGGTGTACACGTTGCGCCACTTCTAGCAGACCTGTCACCTGCGCGCTGGCAGATGCGCGCAGCTACGTCAGACCAGCATACCTGCCCACGAGCAGCGCCGTGCCAGACAGCTTCTCCCTGACGACGAAGATGAAAGGGAGCTTCGCCGAAAATGTCCTCACCATGCTGGCATCTGGTGCTGCAGTTGTCGCGCGTTTGCCTGGAAACACAAAGCATTTGTTGCTCTGTGTATCTTCATCACGTGGGTTTAGTTACAGGCAAATCCGTCATCAATACAGGTTCGACAGTTAGTGAGTTCAGTTACCTGCATGCCTAATCCTACATATATCTGCATAGTGTTGGATGTGTGTGCAATGTTTTCTGTCATAGTGACTAGCAGTATTTACCATCGACCAGTCATAACGGGATTAGGTCGTTGTGTAATAACAATACAAAACATTTATATCTCTGGAATGCCAATAAAAATAAATAGGTACGTGTGAACTGTGGATTTAAAACAATGAAAGTGGCACCAAATCTGCGAATCAAGGTAAAAATTATGATTATTAGAGCGAATGAGTTTCGTTGATTTATTGGAAACCTCTTGCGAAATTCTGGCAAATTCCTCCACTTTAAAGCATTGATTCCCGGTTCATTCGAATGACTCCTCAGTCGAAATCAGCTTCTTAACTGACTTTAAATTACTTGAATCTCACTGATTAAAGTCTACAGAGTGGAAGACTGTAGTGATTGCCCACATCTCTGTTGTGCTTATTAGTATTTGTTTAACGACTTAGATCATAATGCATTGTCATAACCCACAAAAGTAGTTTAATTTACGTTAGACCAGTAACATCCTATGTGATAATTCGCTCCGCTAAGTGAGTAAGTAATATTATATTTTGGGTAAAACAACTATAAACTAAAAAAAAAATAAAAAAATACGAAGAACGGAATGATTGACTAGTTTGTAATGAATGAATCAGGTAAGGACACGAACGCCAATAAAGGAAAATGGAAAGAAAATTATCTTATTTAATCAAAATTTCTGAAATTGTCGTTTACATTAATAATATTGCAGTTACTTTATATTTAAATGTTATGTTATCTCAATGCCGAATCAGTGACCCTTAACTATCAGAATCTTGTAGCAGTTTAATCCACTTAAATTCAAATTATTCACAAGCAACCTAAGAATCCATGTGTCTAAAGTGATATGAGTGCGTCCACTGTTTCCAAGGCTTATTCTTTACTGGCAGGGTTTAATTTTACAAATTTGGATCTTAGTTGCAAATGATAAGAAACTTTTCTCTTTTTTTTACATTTCCCTTGTCACATAATCGAAGAGAGAATCGCGTGATACCTGAAGCCTACTTTATCTAAATTATTTATTCCGATCTCGGCATCTTAAAACACAAAATTAATATTCAGCCCGAGTTTCCAGGACTGAAGAAATTTACGGTGAGTTGTGTCACGGCACTTTAGGCAGTTCCAAACTGTTTCGTGGTCAGCTGCTGTATCTGTCGACATTAATACATAACAAAAAAAGCAGATCATTGTATAAAAGATTTTATGTCTCATTTCTGTACATGTTTCCACGAACTCGCGAAATACCCTGACTCAAAGGGCGAGCTGAGTTATGCTATTTTCCTCCGGGGACATTACATCATGAAACATGAAACAGAGAGACTGAAGAACATCTGCGACATTGACATTTTATTGCACTGAAAAAGAATGTTATTAATGTATGCCTGTGGCGGTAAAACGGAATTCCTGCCGCTCACAATTCTTACCTGTTCTCGTTAGGTGGAAGCATTCCTTCTGGCACCAAGCAAATTGGGTTTCCTCATCCTTCAGATCAACGTGCTCCAACTTGCTCTCGAGGGCAGGCAGGCCGTCTGTCTCTAGCGGTAGCAGGATCAACAGGCTATGACGTCCGTCCTGAGGAGAACCATCGCCAGCTAAACGCTGTTCACGATAAAGTGAACACTTTAGAAATTAAAAAAATCACCGCCCCAGCATGCATATATTATAATGGGCGCACTGAGTGATATTCCCCAGTAAAGTTGGAAACGATGGATGGAAAGTAGTTCTATATCTTTACGTTGAATTAAAAGTGTTGGGTAACCACTTGCGATTAACTAAAATTATTCCTTTCGTTTGCAATTTTTTTTAATGCGCAGTAGTGTAAAAATTAGTAGATTTGCAAAGTATTTCATTTTCTAATAATTACACAGTTTCACTTGACCGACACAAGAATGAGATGAAGAGACCCAAGGCAATGTTAATTTTACATAAGGCGGATGAATACACAACGTGCATACAAGTAGATGCATACAAGTAGATCTTAATCAGGGCATTCAAAAGTGCTCATTTTGCCGTTAATAGACTACATCACTGTTTGCTAGTAGTTATTCCTACTGCTAACGATCATCATTGTCACTATGGATAACGTGGAAGTTGCCATGGGTGCTGGTTCAGTCACTAGATTCCTGGGATCAAAACAAGTAAAAATGGCCCTATGAACATGTCCTACAAAGCACTGTTATTGAGTTACAGGCGTTTCACACTGAGGTAACATGTATCGCTCCCGACACTTAGTGTGCTACATTGGATTGGGCGTTGCAGTCCAGTGCTTTGGCCTGCCCGATCTCCTGACCTTAATCCATCGTACTATTAGCTGTGGGGACACATGAAAAGCATGGTGTATGCTACTCCGGTTAACGACATCAACGACTTGAAATAGCGTATCACTAACGCTTGTATAGCTGTTCGACATGACCCGGATATCTTCGAGTGGTTTCGCCAGTCCACGATGAGGCATTGTCTTGCATGCATTGCTTCCCAAGGCGGGCACTTCGAGCATCGGCTGTGATGTGGCCTATGAATGTTGTGTGACTCTAACAACGCATTGCTTGTTACAATAGTTTAGATAAATAAATAAAATAAAATAAACTCGTGTGGGGAACGAAACCAGGGCGAGGCAACACCCTCCAGCCGGAAACCGTAGGTGTCCATCATCCCTGCATGTGACATGAAATGAGACCCTAGGATGGAGCGGTGCTGGAATGTAAGTACGGGGGAAACGGGAGTACCCCGAGTAAACCCACCCGCAAGCGGCATCGTACAGAACGATTCTCACATTCGAAAATCCGGAAGCAAACCCGCCCGTGGTCGAGCTCGAATCGCCTAGGAGGTGGGAGGCGAGCTCCCTAGCCACTGCACCACCACTGCCCCTTATAGGTTAGATACACTCTGTACATATTCTAGGTACAACAGCCTGGTGCCTGCACTACATGACTTGTAATCGACCGCGTTCCCTCTGGGCGACAAGTCTCTCTAGAGATGGTCAGCCCGGAGTGGCACTGCCCAGGCAGCTTATGATGGAAGGGGGGGGGGGGAGGGGAGAGGTCAAGGATGTTCGGGTTGCCACATCTCAATCCTCCAGCATGAGCACTGATAGTGTATTGTAAGTTTTGTGATCACGATCCTCAGAACGTGCGCACCACCACAGAAAATTTTTCAGACTGAACAGTTACGCCTCCCACCAGTTCAGAAAACGAGTGAGCAGTCTCCCGGGGGTGCCATCTTGTTCAGAGACTTAATAATATACACATATTTTCATTTCGCTAAAAACTGTTCAACAAATAAATATTTTTTTTTGTACAGTTCGATGATTCTTTACGGTTTCGTGACGTGAGATTGATATTAAGGTGATAAAATGTCTAATAATTTTAAAAATACCTTCGTCGTGTTTTTTACAGTAAATATGATAATTTTAACTTAAAAATCCTGATACGTACAAATTGTAAAAAGTTTTTTAAAGACAGAGTTTTGGTCTCAGCTAAAGTGTTGCTTGAAGTTATATTAATAGTATAGTGCAGTTTCTTTGACATCTGACAGTCGGTTCACCTATGGTAGGGATTTAACCATTGGCTATTTTGGCTTTCACTCGTACAATAGACGGTGGTAACTTTGTGACAAATGTGGAATGACTTTGTGACACATAACATAGTAATTAAATGCCCTCTTATTTCAGTGGGGGTCTTTCAATTATTCAAATTTAACTACTGAACATTTGAAACAACCTTTGCGAAATAGAAGAAAATGTTAATAATACTGAAAAACATATGTGTCACAAAGTGACCCCCCGCTTACGGTACCCCAAATGTCACAATTGAAATACGGATGAACCACATAACAAATTCTCAAGAAATATTCTACATGACATTCAAATATCATGAACAATTATTTTGAGATCTAGTTAAACGTATTCATTTTATTTCGTTTTGAGACTTGGGGAAAAAACTATAAATGTAAAATTCATATAAGTCGTTTAATTAATTTTTACACAATAAATCATGTGCTATAATTTTTTTTTTCAGATTATTGTTTCATATCACAACGAAGAAAATCGTAATTTGCTAAAAGTGTAGATAATAATTTCTGTCTTTTGAACATTTTTTATGTGATAACCCGACATTCCGACAACTCTTTATGAGTCCTAAGTAGCAACATGCGTTGGTGCAACGGTTGGCATTTGGTTGGAAAGGTTGGCAATATGCTGGGTTAGAAAACTTACATAAAAAAAACGTTGGCCCAACATAATATGCCAACCAAACATTTTACTCGAAAATTTTCATGTGATACCTTAGAAAAACATACATCAACAACTCACCTATATCAAAAAATATCAGAACATGTCGCAAGAGCAATTTTTGAAAACTTAAAAATGGCTAGCTAAATGCTGACAACAAGTTGGTAGACATACTGTTGGTAATGTGTATGTATTTTTATGTTGGGCCAACATTGAAAAAATTAACACTTTATGGCGAAGTTAGGGAGTATATATTCTTAATTAAAACAATGCCCCTTTCTTGCCTTTTATGAAATACAAATATTTTTCACGATACTGACCATTTTTCTTTGAAATATGTGTAGTTTGTTATATATTGGGACAATGTTCTAAACCAAACAGTTAGTGATTGGTAATTTTTTTTAGTTGGGCCAACATAATGTATCTAACATATTTTCAGTATTGCTCAGTTGTATTTCTGGAATGAAAAAGAATACAGTAAATTTTTTATGTTTGCTTAAAATTTAGGTTTTTTAATATATAAATGTTTTTGTTTGAAATTGAATTTAATGGTCGAGGTTTGCTGCATATTGGCAACAATTTCGTAGGTATGCAGTTGGTAATTGGTATGTATTTTTATGTTGCACCAACACTGTAAAGCCAAAAATTTAATGTCGAAGTTAGGGAATAACTATTATTAATGAAACAAATGCCTATTTACTGTATTGTATGAGATGCAAATGTTGTTCACGATACTGGCAATTTTTCAATGAGATATGTTTGGTTGGTTTTATGTTGGAACAATGTTGAGAACTAAACGGTTGGTGTTTGGTCTTTTTCCTTTAGTTAAGCCAACATTGTGTAACCAACATAATTTTAATAATGCTCCATAAAATTTTTGAGATGAGAAAAAATATAATTTTCCATATTTGCTTAAATATATATATATATATATATTTTTTATGCATTAACTAATTGTATTAAAACTGTATTTTGATGGTCATGGTAGCTTGATTTTTGGCATCCAGTTGGTAAACATACATTTGGTATTTGGTATGTATTTTTATCCTGGGCAAATTCTGTATAACCAACATTTTAAGTCAACACTAAGGAATAGGTATTCTTAATGAAAGCAATGCTCCTTTTCTGTATTTAATAAAGTACAAATGTTGTACACATAACTGACCATTTTTCTTTGAAATATGTTTTGTCGGTTTTATATTGGGATAATGTTGTAAACCAAACAGTTAGTAGCTATTACTTTTTCTTTAGTTTATTGACTGTTTGGCCAATATTTTATAAGTACCATATTTCCTAAAATACTCAATATTATGTATGAGATGAAAAAATTATCGATAATTGTTCATGTTTGCTTACCAGTTAGGATTTTAATACACGTTATTTTTGTTTCAAATAGATTTTTATGATCATTGTTGGCTGATTGTTGATAGCACTTTGGTAGACATATAGTTGGTAATTGGCATGAATTTTGTATGTTGGGCCAACATTGTATATTCGAACTGGAATATGATACATACCTATGTCTGCACTGGGGATAACAATTTACAGTATAGTATATCGGACAGCAAGTTAAAGTAGACTTAGTGGATAAAATGTTGTCGTGGGTTTGAATCTGATATCTATCAACGGAATTTTCAGGTCGTAATATGGGGTGGTATGTGATGAGTTATAACAAGATTAATTCATTTTTAATTTGTTTTTGTTATTGGAAAAAGTTTGTTTAAAACACTGGTAACCAACATTGGCATGACATTGTTTATTAGTTGGCATTATGTGTGCAATAACACATCTTCGCAAAACATTGCTAACTGTAGATAAATTACTGTGTGAATGCATTTCTGAAAGAGAAAATAATATTATTTATTAAATGATCAAAATACTACGAATAACCAACTTAATACCAGTATTAGTTAGCGGTTGGGTTTATGTCATATTAGAAAGCCAACAAACATAATTTTGGTTATTTGATTAATATAGCATATGTTTGAAATAAAACGAATTTAGGAAAGTGTGGAAAAAAACATAAATTTTCATTGGTCCAATAATTTAGGTTCGTAGGGATGATCAATTACGATTATATTAGTAAGGTAATCGATTATTTCGTGGAAATTGATCGATTATTTGAAATCGATCACTATCCTATAGATTAATTTCAATCCATTATTTTTCGATTAGTGACAGTAATTCACAAATTTTGCAAATAGCAGTTTGGAATTATGGAAAAAATTCTCACAATGCGGTAACAAGAAATGTTTGCAGCATTTGCAATGCTTGAATTTCTTATTTGAAGTGCTGTGGCATGTCGAAAAGGAGACGTTACACCTGAAAGAATCGAATTTCAAACAAAAGAGTTGAGTATTATGTTCCACAGTAACACACATATTTACCTTTTTATTATTTCTTCGCATATAAAAAAACTATACAGGCATTACGCTGTGATCGACACAAACAAGGGTTGCCAGGCCGAGTTGGAAAACTGGGAGGAAGCCAGCCTCGGCAACTAGAACCTTGAGTTATGGAAACAGCCGGGGGAATGATTACCAAAACAAGGTCGGGCGCCAGCATATAAAATGGGCGATCGGTGGTAGTTTGCGGCCATCTTTGTTCCCGCCTACGCCGGAGGGTGGAGCCATACGTAATTCTCCCAGACTAGCAAAATTAAATGAAAACCGGCGTACCATATTAGCTTGCGCCGCATCGTAAACTGCGATAGGCGCTGTATTAATGCAGGAGATACCAGGTATATACAAAAGAGCGTGCTATAATTGCTTTCGCATCGAAAAAGTTTTCACGGAATAAAAAACGCTTGTAAGCTACAGAGAGAGAACTAGCTGCGGTTAAATACTTTGTAACATACTTTCGACAGTATTTATACGGCAGAAAGTTTATCATTGAAACAGAACACGCGAGTTTACGTTATTTAAAAACCATGGCCGAACACAATATTAGAATACAAAATAACAATTGCACTTGCAGAATACAACTTTGAATCAAAGAAAGTCAAATGAAAATTAAATGTATTGGCAGATGCCTTGAGTAGATTGCCTACTGCAGGAAAAACTGACACTAGTTCAAAATACATAAACAACACAGTTACACAATCCAAAAGGAAATGTTTAATTGCACCTCCTTTTACAAGGCCTTAGCAGAATCTCCATTTCAGAAACCGGACAAATACAAAAAAATTAAAACAACTATAGCCAAACACGTCACCAACAATTGGGCAGGTATGAAACCCTTTGTAAAAGATGAACTACATACAACTGATAAGGCACGCATAGCCAAAATGATCACCAATGAAGAATATTTACCCTTACAGATTATCGTCAAGATAATTACCACAATTTACCAAGTAAACGTAGAAATTTCTATGGAGGCACATGACAACAAAATCAAAACAACATGCCAAGATCCCCGGCCCCCACCTAAATTGCCAAATAGTCATCAAACCCCACAACAATATACCATACTACCTTCCCGTCTACCTACATGAACAAGAATACATAAAAATCGACGACGATTCGCATGAACCACTCATACAACAGACCAGAATTGCTTTAACTGACCCAGAAAAAGCCATCCCCAAATATCGCCGATTAGTGAGACGTTACTCCATTGCAGGCAACGGCGAAATATATATTAAATTGCACATGCCAGTGGGTGAAAAGAAATTAACACTTGAACCTAAATATTATGCCCTGAAATAATTTCTGTACACCACTATGCACTTCTTGGCGGAGGCCACTTTGGCTAATTCAAAAATTTACAAAAAATTAAAGATGCATATTATTGGGACGCCATTAATAAAGATGTTAAAGAATACACAAAAAACTGCCTATTGTGTCATAAAATCAAACCCACATATCAGAAATCTATCGGACAGATGACACTGATCCCCCCCCCCCCCCCTTCGAAACACTCATGGGGTTTCGACGCTAAATGCCCCTTACAAACATCCGTAAAGGGAAATAAATATATTTTAGTTATGACGGAATTTTTCTGCTGTTATGCCGTCGCTCAACCAGTGATATCAATTAATGCCTTAACTTGTGCCAATTTCGTAAAGGGTGTTATACTCCAATTCGGGTGTCCAGAAACTATTTTGACGGACAGAGGTACATCATTAACAATGAGTTGATGACGGAATTATTGAAAAAAATACAAATTAAGAAATTACAAACAACAGCATACAATCCTGCGTGCAACGGACTTATGGGCCAAATTAATCAGATTCTCTCACAACAACTCACATCATGTGCCAACGAAGCTCCTACCCATTGGGACGAGTATGTACCGTACATTATTTTTAATTACAATTCGACCGTGAACCGAAGCACAAAGTACAGCCAATTTTACCTTTTGCATGGGGTTGAGGATGTTCAGCCCTCACACATCATCACACATACATACTCTGAACGTGGCGACGAATGGTGCAAACAATTAACCATGGACCGTGAAAAGGCAAAAACAAATTTGATTGCATCCTAAAATAAACAAAAAGAAATTTCTAACGTCAAAGTTCGGCCTAACAACCTCGAAATCAGACAGCATGTTTGGGTTAAAAATCACGTGAGGCAAAAATTGCTAGTGTTTAAATACCACGGTCCTTACAGGATACATGATATCCCAGGCCCATTGACAATGGCTATTGAAATACGTAAACGTGGATACACAAAAATCGGCACAGTGAACACAGGGAATATTAAAATTTGCAAATATCCGATGTTAATGATATCCCATTATGTTACAGGGTAACGCAAAGCAACACGGGATGTACAGCCGCAAGCATGGTGATCCTTGTGCTGTTCTTGTCACAAATAGCGCAGGTGAACAACTGTACCGGACACACGCGGGATTGTACTTCGAGGAGTTGTTTCCACAATTCCATTCCACGAAACGCTGCCACTCCTCTACAGTGTCCCACTCCAGCAGCTCAGTCAACCAATCAACCTTCAGATGTGGCTTCATACTGCCTGTGCCAAACAGAACAGCACTGTCTGCGCCAATGCAGAGGAACATCACAAGTTTTTAAGCGATACCACCACTAGTATTGTTGACGAATTTCTCAGCGAGATGTCAGTCTCAAATAGAATAAAGCGTGTCATTACATTCCTTGGGGATGTCCCGAGCTGGTGCTGCGACATCCTCAAATCTCTTCACCTCAAATCTCTCCTCTCTAATGACGAGATGTTGGCTATACAGTTGAATGAGTTGAAAAATAATATCGTGTTATCCAACAATAACTTAAACCTTTCCATACACAGTATAGCTGAAATAAAACCTCAAGTAGAGATTAAGGTACATTCTATTACGCATACAATTAATTCTGTGTCAGCTAAAGTAACTAACCAACAACATGAAATTGAAACTGCAAAAATTCAAGGTCAGATGTTAATGAGTATTTTACTGCAACTAATCAATAATATTATCTATGAAGTCAGAATTAGTACCTTCATCCAGCACTGTCAACGTAACAACTTGCCACTGCAAGCAGTTTCTCGTAAAATACTAACTTCTGATTTACAAAAATTGCAAGCAACGTATAAAGATCGTAAATTGACGCTTAGTATTCCGACAAAACAAATTATAAAATATTACACCACACCCATTACTGAATGTATATTTTCCATTACACAAATTTTGTTGGAAATTCAAGTTCCCGTGTAGAATATTAATAATGACTGGCAGTTCTTTCGTACAAAAAAGGTACCTTATTTATTTAATTACGAAACCTGTCACATTGGAACTCCTAGTGAGATAATTGCCATTTATAAACACACCAAAGAAACACGTAATGTATCCAACACACAGGCACAGGTTAGTGGTATTTACTTTCTTGCCAAACAGATAGCAGACAGTCCACAAATAAACTGCGTAAAAGCTGTTATTAACTTGAATAGTATTGACCAGCTATATCACCATTGTAAATTCACCTGCGTAACAGGTGAACGCTATACAACCTCATCAATATTTTCTTACTAATTACTATTACTAGCACATTGGTGCTATGTTGCGTTAACACGTATCTTAGTAAAGAAATCCCCAACACAGCAGTTGGCACTATTGAGGGTCACGTGCCATGTGGGTATAAAGTAACATCAGGACAGTTGGCAATCGTGCAGGCGATCCATATTTGCGATACTAGGAGCCCAGCGCTACCAATCTCGCATGCAGTTATACCAATCCATTGAATAAAACAAAACAACTTTGAGATCAAACAATTGAAACTAGATGAAGGAATGCCGTTTTATTCCTTAAATTGTAGTATTAATGATGAATGGAAAATACTACACGCAGAGCTACCCACATTAGAGTATACTCCAAGTAATATCACTCCTTTACAATTTCAAACAAGAGTATTTTCCATACTACCACAAGAACATTTCACTTATATAAGCATGGCCATGGTAATAGGTCTTATGATTGCCCGCGCAGACATGTATTGCAAAGTTGTCAAGATAGCGATATTATTGAATAAAGCAGTTCAACATGCCTAGGAGATATATATAGGTAAACTTACGTTTTGCAGGTCCTCTTGGAAAAAGGTATCTCACAAGTGGCCAGTAGTCAATTTTTTTCAAACACGTACCCCACACGAGGGGTTTTTCAATTTTTCACGGCAAATTGAAATGCCAATCAAGTTAGAAAAGTGGCCCGATTAAATTAACCCGCTAATGCAATCTTGTACTCAATGCTTATGCACAGCATTATTTCACGTACATGCAAACCCCTGCAAAAGGTAGCATATGGCGCATCATGTATAGGTCAGATATATAGAAGTAGGTAATAGTGTTTAGAGTCAGCGGGTGGTTAACATGATTTCTGCACGAGGCAGGACAAGTAGCTCACTCTTGGAGCAAAACATAGAATGTGCCTACGCATCATGTCGCGGTGGATGCCATGTTTGCAACTATTCAAGAAGAGTGCAGTGGCGTACTGCAACGCAGTCAGTTATTTCAAAATGTAAGCTCTAGAGCGCACTGATAGGCGGAATTCTTCCATGCGACGAGAACGCCATTACTTCTTAACTTCTCTACGAGATGAGGCACCATGTAGTTTTTAAGTTTCTGAAGATAGAAATTATTTTTAAACACTGGCCATAGTTAGTATATATAATTAGAGATTCAAGATTGATATGTAAATTTTGTATCATAAAATCTTCCTATAATTGATTGTTACTTATAAATATTCAATTACAGCCGTAACTCGGCACAACTATGTCTAACATTTTATAGTCAATTAGTACATCGCTAGCAGACCATTGTGGAATGTTGACCCAAAATCGGTGCACCGTCCAAACCCAAAACCCCGTACCCCTGTGGTTGGTGCCAGATTCACCTCTTTGTAACATTTAATGGGGATTTACAATCGGTGCCGAGCACATTCGCTCCCTCCTCCCCGGTCAACAAGAAACAATAGTCCTGTCTTTAGTTCAATCATAGCTTGCCGGCAAAAACGCATTGCACATAATATATAAGTATTCACGCCGCATAACTCATAAATAATAATTGAATTTTGTATATAAATTGGACAAAGTACAAGAAATTGTCTGCTGTAAATAATGTAGTATATCCACTAAACAAAGAGTAAATTGATATAGATTATGAATTTTCAAAGTGTCAGACTATATAATATATGTGTATCATTGTATATTTTTCAGAGAACTAGTTTACCAAATGTATCTTCTACCTCAGTATTACCGCTCATGGCTGTGAAACGCATTCATCTAGCAAAATAAATGGTTATTACTATTTCACTCTTAAATATGCACACCTAGGCATAGAAATCTATTTTAAAGCCTATATATGTGTAATGCTATCCAAAATTTCGCGTAACTCACAATGTCCTAGGGATACAATACAAACAGTGCGCGAGGACACTCATTATCCTATTACCCTATCGGCTTCCGCGAGGAAGAAAGGCTCTCTCCGGCATCTCACTGGATTCAGCACACTACGACGCTGGCCCGGCCTTATACAAGGTACATTCCCCCACATCTTCCAGCCCCAAGTCTGCTCGTGCGAGGACGCACGACTTTTCAAGGATGGAGGGCCATGCTGTGATCGTCACAAGCAAGGTTTGCCACGCCGAGTTCGAACACTGGGAGGAAGCCGGCCTCGGCAACTAGAACCTCGAGTAATGGAAACAGCCGGGGTAATGATGGCCCAAACAACGTCGGGCACCAGCATATAAAATAGGCGAGTGGTGGTAGCTAGCGGCCACATTTGTTCCCGCCTACGTCGGAGGCCTTGCCCGGGGAGCTGCTGCCGAGAGGACCGCCATCCTTGCGATCCGCGATCGACACTTGGAGGAAGACGCCGTTGAGAGAGCCTCAGCGTAGCCGTCTACGAAATATAGAGTAAATATATATCCCGTTTGGGGGTCTTAGGTTGAGTGAGACGAGGGATAGCGAGACTAACTTTTACTGCTCCTTAAGAGCAACATTATACGCAAATTAACTTGTACTCTGGTCACATAGCATAAAGATAAAAGTATAGAGTAACAGAAGTATTGTAGTATTTAGGACCCCTCTAATGCGTCATTGATTGTAATAGTTTTGGAGTTAATAAAAGTAGTATTTTGTACAAGTGTCTTGCCATTACTGAACTACGCATTACCCCTTAATGAATGTGTGACCATCTGGCGAAAGCGGGGTCACAGCAATTAGGAAAAAGAATTTGTGCAAGCATCCCTACAACCTGTTATTCGTTTGTCGTCTCAAGTTAAGAGTTTGATCGGGAAATTATGAGCGTGTAGTGATAAAAAAGCAATTTGAACTTTTGAGAGTGTAGGCATTTTCGAAGTGGGTTTTCCGAATGCAGCGAATTTCATCGATGGAACTCTGACGGTGTTGCATCAGATGAAAAGGAGTTGGTGTGGTTTTGAGGAGAGGTAAAAATATTAAGTTAAGAAAAGTTGCTGGAAATATGATGTTACCCGGGGTGCCAGACATTATTCATTTTTGGAGAGCTGACTCTTCTTCTCAGTATCGTGTGCTGACGACCAAAGGCGGCAATCCTTCCAATGTACTATTCAGATGCTCCTCAGATAAATCAATAAACTATTCGTGGGCTACGCGGTGGACTATTGGGGCTGACCACGCTCCCATAACTGATTTACTTACGCTGCAACACATTTAAACACTTGAAAACATTGAAATAAGACACTTGTAGAACATGAACACTTTTGGCGTGTAGATGAGGGCCCGCGCCCTGAAATCCCCGAAGGCGACCCAAATAAAACACACATGATTTTGTTCAACGTTGTAACATCTGGTTCTGTGGCGCATATCATTTACGTACATTAAACCTTGACGTAGTATGAAAATCTGAGATCTGAGTACACGCATTATAAAAGGTGCCATTGTTGTTACGTGTCCCACATGTAAGATTATTATTCAGTAATTTTATTTTATTCTACATGTTTATTAAGGTACACGCAGCAGCTAAAGTGTAATAAACAATATGTTTAATGTTACAAACTTATTTAATATTGTCAAGTTTTGAGCAACATACTAATTTGTTTGTTTGCCACGTCTGGTAACATCGCTTTAGTTATAATCATAAGGAATACACCCTGAGATAAGTCCTATGTTAAACAAACTAATTTTAATATTGCAACCGATGCCGATGATGGGTGGCGAGCGAATGCTCTATAGCCTCCACCTTGTTTTACATGGGTCTTAAAGGATCGCCCAGGTTGGCCTGAGCTCCACCTAAAAAGGCAAAATATTATATTTAATGCGAACTTGACGCCAGCAAGTATGCTCAGTTTAGTGTTATTAGCCGACGGCGTAATGGTAAACCGTCAGAAGAGGGCTAGAGAGCATGTCAATATAAATAATTCATCATATGTGTCAGGTATTTTTCAACCACCATTCCCAGTGACCGTTGGACAAGCGGCGAAGTGATTTAAAACTTTGTTAGTAGCCGCAATTGTTTATCAACATATTTTAGATTGTCAAACAGTGCCTCATAACAGTAATTTTCTGAGTGCAAGCTTACGGTCAGATATTTGCAACTATTAAGGGCGAGAGTAATTGCTATCCAATTTGAACAGAATATTGTACACTGCAAAAAATTTTGATTTTTTTGTAACATTTAAGTCACAGCAAAGACTTTTACTAAAGTTACTAGATACTACACACATAATTGTTATTTTAACAGGCAATAAGAGGTGAAATACATGATTTTTCTATCCATCTGCTGCATGCTGATTTTCATATGTTCTTGAAACACAATATGAGGGCGGAGGTCTTGTTTAAATTGAGTAAATATATTTTATGCATTAAAATTTCCTCTTCACCGTTGGATGTTTTTGATTTGAATAAAGTACACGTAGTTAGTTTCCTTGTATCTCCTCATGTGCCAATGAAGGGTAACATATGTATAGCTGTACTGGAGCTGTACTAAACCTGGAATGGACTTCCAGGTAAGAAACACCTGCAGAGTCTCCTGAATTACGTATGAACATGGATAGTGAGGTGACATACAGGTAATCTACCGATCTGAATGTGTGTGGTTGTTGCCTTAATCATATTTCAGTGTGGGCTTCGTACGCTAATTAGATTTACAGCAGAGCAAATGATTTGTTTGAGGCCTATACTACCTGGATTTTCCTAGTCATTATCTGTGGCCAGGGTAAGACAATTTAAGTATATTTTCACATATTTCACACACTACTCACTCGTATTCAGTCGTCTATCAGTTAACCCTGCTTGTAGAAGCTACATCTGTATATTAACGAGCGGCTAAATTGCATACACTGCTAGTAGGTTGCATTCTGCATTTTGAAAGCTTCCCCAAGTCCCATGATACATCACAGTACATCACAGATTGGCGCCCATGCGTGGTGCATAAATAATTACCCTGCCTACAATATGCCGGATGTCCCTGTTGTCACATATAATCTGCCACAGTTTGTCGCAATGTAGATTAACTGGGTTTGAATTGCATGTTCCTCTATGGAAACAGCTTACATTAGTACCAGACTCGCGCCTGCCGGCGACGGCGGAACTGTACAAAAAGGCGCGAAGCCATACACTGGATTAAGAGTGGAAAACTTAAGCCTCCCCAGGCGATGCAAGCACTGGGGAAGGAGAGAGGCGGAAGGAGTCCCGGGCGGCTAAAACGAAAACGATTCCAAACAAAAGTGCAGGCCGCCAGGGTGCGCGAACCACAAGCACCATGAAACACATCCGACCTCTAGAGATGCTAAGCGATGACTGATTTTTCAGCTTGGCGCGCCGGTCGACATTGGCGGGCGGGCAGGTCACGTCGGAACTAGTTTCTCGTACACATTTTACATAAGGCCCTTTTAACACTTACCGTGCGTGCAACTTGCCGTGATAAAAAACGCGTGCAATAACAAGAATTAGAAAACAATATAATGCAGACAAGTGATGGGGTGAGGTGAGTGTGAAGACACGCGAGATGGGAAAACACAGAAACAACAAATAAACATTATTGTAACTGTAAATACATAATGGTCTGGTTCACAGGGCAACCTTACTGTTCTCATGAACCTGCATCATACGTCGCCCTTTAAGAAATACCAATGCCCTTGGTACTACTTGCATATCCATGCGCCCAGTGACGCACGTGGCCGCTGGGCCGTACTCTGTGCTCGTTGCACTACAGTACGGCTCTGTGCTCCGCTGAGGAGCTTGCTATAGCGAGCAAACTGTTTAAGAGGGATCCTGTAGTCAGCATCAAGTCATATATTAAGTCTGTGATACTGTTGGGAGCCTCCAATTTTGTTTTTACAATTAATGCAAACAGTAAAATATATAACTGTGTTTGGCATTTGAGTGTTTATAAGAAAGCTATTTAAATAGAAAACCGTTACAAATTTCAATGCGTAAAATATATCGCTGTCATTAAAAGGAAACTTGTACTTTTCTCCTTTCATTTACGGACACTGCGAAGGAAAGCCCTAAAAATGGTATGTTTAACCATCTCACTATTTCATTTTTCGATTTAGTTGGGATATTTAAAAAAAATAAATTGTGCATGACTACGTTTTGCTACATCCAATTTACGACAGAATACTTAACAATATGCAAATGTATTTCATTTATGCAACACCAATGCTACCTGGCTGCCAAAAATTTTAGTTGCCAAACTAAAAGCATTGAGAATTCCATCCTTAATAGAGTTCCCTGCTAGATGGGGAACACACAACAATAAAAAAAATCATATTAATCGATTATGTACATAATCCTTTATTAGAAAGCAATTTACCAGTTTGAATCATTAGAACTTTCCGATTTTATGATATATAATTAATAAACTATCTTGTTTCGATGTCTATCTGTACGTAGTAAAGTGCGGGATTTCAGTTGGCAGCCAGTATAAAGCATTTACATTGGGCCAACTCAAAAATAATGCTTCAGTATTGAGTCTGCAGTACAAAGGTTAATAGGAACTTTTAAATATACTTTGGTCAAATGTAATTGTCCTCGTGTAAAATGCGTAATGTTTAAGAACAGTTCTATAGCTTTAAATGGTAACATTCTATAAGCCTTTCTATTTTTTTATGAATTTATGGGTAAACGTTAAAAATAATTCACAATTAACTACGAGGACCAATTAAAAGCTATAGTAATGAATGTAATATATTAAGTTAGCGCTATCTAGTGACTGCAATATAACTATTATTGCTGTAGACAATTACAAGATATGATTACAAAACCAAACAGTATGAAAAATTAAAATATAATTGTATACCTATGTAGGGTTTAAGTTCCATAAATCAATTCTCTTACAGGAATGTATAAATATGCAACCCCATACAAATTAAAATCTTTAAATCTTAATTTAAAAAGAGTTCTGATAACGCCACTTTGCAGAAAATCTCTACTAGACAGTAATTTAGGGAGGTCGTTCGGCACTTAAATAACAAGAGGGCATAAACATTCTCCACATTTCTAAACACGTCACAATACATTAACTGGGTTGTACAAAAATCGAAGTTAGAGAAAATTTTCGAAAATTGCCTCATGTATAACGAAATGGGCATCTGAAGCAACATATGTAACACAATAATTCAGAAAATTCTCTTTAATAATATTTAAATAAATATAACTTTATATCTAAAGATGTTTTGGGTTAGCCATGTTAATGTTAATGGTAACACCTATCTGAAATTAACAGCTACATAGTTGAGTTCTAAATTCATGTTATATGTTTTTTTTATATAACCATAACACCCGGATTACTTTGTTAAATGAATCTGACTTTACACCTAAAATGCAAACGCATCACAGATTTAAAAGCATTTGGGCTTAGAACGCTGCCACATTTACCTGACCTCGTAATCAGCTACATCTTAGTTTGGTTCCATACAAGGAACTTTTTAAAAAAATTCTGTAAACTGTAATTCCGATAAGTGATTCTTAACTAATTGAGAACTTTGGAACAATTACTGTAAGAAACTAAATAGCTAGTAGTGCTGATACAATCTCGACATCACTGCGAATTATAGGTTATTATGGAGTGTTCGTCTCTGTGTGTAATTATAGGTTATTGTGGAGTGTTCGTCTCTGTGTGTAATTATAGGTTAATGTGGAGTGTTCGTCTGTGTGTGTAATTATAGGTTATTTTGGAGTGTTCGTCTCTGTGTGTAATTTATCAGGCACTTAGTTCAAAAAGTATTTATATAATTAAAGATGATAATTAGGCTTACATTATTCTTGTTATAAAAGCTATTAATATATTTTAATGTGATCATAGTAGATTTAGTAATTATAAATGCACTGTAAACAGAAACTGCCAGCTGTTTCCATTCAGTAAATCATAAGATTTTCGAATTTCGTAACATTATATGCCAAAGTTTCATATGCAGGTGTCTTAATTGTGAAAAGTGACGCAATATGTATATCTATGGTTTTGTTTTCCCTTCTCCCTTTTTTTTTTTTTTTTAATGTCCAAACATGCTAAGGCCACTTAAAGACGCATATGTTATTACACCACAGTAATAACTCCGAAAACAAAAGAGCTCTAAGGCATATCTTGCCATTTCGTTTCTCAGGAATATTAACTCAAAGGAAGTCGAACCAGTGAATCAGATTACATAACACATCCACATCGGCACAGTGAACGAAGCTTTGTGCTGGTTTTCCTGCTTCCTCCAATGAATACGTGCATAGAAGCGAAGTATAATTGTAGACTTGAGTAACTTGCAAATGGTCCATCGAAATATATTATTTATTGCACCAACTTGCTTGAAGATTGTGCGCTAAATGTTTATGTAGTGAACATGCCCATTAAAAACAAGCTCAAGAGATAATATATAATCTATATTTACTTGTGTATTTATGTGTATTTACTTGAAAAAAATTGGTGTTTCCAACTCTATGCGAGGACTGGTGGTGGATTTGCAGGTCAAAGTGTGCGGGAAAGACGAGTTTGAAGTATAAATATACAGGTATGCATCTCAGTCAACCCAGTGTTGATGAATAAGTCTAAGCTGGCGAATCATATGAGCAAAGAAACTGAGCCAGCAAATGTTGTATAATAGCAACTAAACTAGTGTGATCTCAGCGTAGGGGACAGGGCAACTCACCTTGTGTTTAATCTGCACCGCGGAGGCACCAATGTCATGGTACAAGTCATGGTAGGTGTACTGCAGGCTGTACATCATGGTGACGAACTTGGTGGCGGTGGAGCTGAGCTGGAACTTCTCTTGGTGTGCGCCGAAGAAGCGGTTCTGGAACACAGCCCTGAAGTACACTGCGTTCGCGAGGACGAGCGTCGTGTCCACATTAAGGTCGCCTGAAGTGTCATTCAGAAAAATGTCTCACACTTTTTGTCTGTATGAGTTTGGGAATTTTAGCCGAAGTAAGCAGTTATTTACAGAAACCCATGCGTCATTACACAACCGTTACTTCTATTCTATAATTTGTACGCTGATGCGTGAAGACATTTTATGCGTAGGCAATGAAGCAGACAAATGACGATAAGGAAATATTCTTCACACTGATTAGACTGAAATGTTGCAAGTTACCACAGTAAAATAATTTTTTATCTTCTGTTGCAAAGTGTAAAAATCTTTACCATTGTATAATCTGTAAGAAATTAAGATCTGAATATTTCTTGAGAAAAGGTCATAAGTTTTATTCATTATTTGTATTAGGACTTCAGTGATAACGGCACATACCCTATGAAAGTCATTCTCAGTTAGGTATATCCTAAAATACAATCTTATTTAGGTATTGTAATTATGGGCAGAACTATAATACTTTTAGTGTCATAAAATTTTGTATAATGTTGGAAGCAGCAGTTCAATTGAGCAACAGTAATATAAAAAAAATTAGGTTCTGGCACAAGGGATTGGGGATGGGGAGCCGGGACGCCCCGACCACCATCTTTGCTGACGCCATGCGGGAAAAATTTCCCAAATTTCCTTCATGCCTGCAGCGGTCATCTTGGATCCCAACCTCCTACTCTGTCATTCTGATGCTGGGGTTCCCTCTGTGTGCTCCCAAACACATCCTAGCGAAAGTGTGAGCATCACCCTCTCGCATTCCACCCCAATGGCTGCCATCCTGGATGCCCGACTTCATGCTCTTGCATTCCACTGATGACTCCTTGCTGACATCACAGGGAAACATTTCCACTCCTGCTCCCAGCAGACAAATGGAACTCTACTTCTTGCTCTGGCATTCTGCCTGGATTTCCTAACATCATGCTCTTGCTTTCCCTTGGTTTCGGTCTGCTGGAATACTCCTTCCCAGTGGAAGTCAGAGTGCCACTCTTTCGCATTCCACCCCCGATGCCTAACATCATGGATCCTCGACATCATGCTCTTGCATTCTTCTGATGACTCCTCAATGTGATGTCTGACTCATTGTTCGGAGGGGGTTGCTCACTACGAATCCCTGCGAAGGCGTCCCCTACCTGAAATCTCCGCCAACCATGCATAATCCACCAGAATTTGCTCAATCCGGTGGGATCGAGCGGAAAGTGAGAAATATTCAGTCGGAATGAGCAATAATCTCGCTGATGACTTCTCAATGTGTCTACAATTCCTTATGTGTGGTGTCAGGAGGTGTGGGGTCACCTGAACATTCACACTATGGCCCTATGTCGACTTATAAGCATAGTTGTACAGGATACGTGATGTAGATGTGGCCATAGCTATGAAGTTGTTTTTGACCGAGAAGGGTGTCCCAAAGAATCTGCAAACAGACCACAGGAAGAAATTATATTGCTCTGCATTTCATTCACTTATGGTGGTGAATAAAATTAACCACTGCAGTTTATTGGGTATCACAAAGCTTCCATAGTGGAACAATTCAACCGTACACTCAAGACTATGATGTGGAAGGAGTTCTTATCACAGAGCAGTTGTAAGTGCCTGGACTTGCTCCTGCACCTCCTTACTCAGTACAACATATGCAAGCATAGAACTATTGGACTTAGCCCTGTTGAAGTTACTGCTGAAAATTCTTTGCAGCTTCTATATACAGTGTACAAGAATGTCAAGAAACTTGATTCTTGCAAACTGAGAGCCAAAGTTGGAGACTTTGTAAGAATCCCCCTGATTAAATGAACTTTTGGTAAGCCTTATTTCCCTTCTTGGAGTGTGTAGGTGTTCCGTGTCTTCAAGGAGAGATTATGAGCCGTGTACTTATACTCTCATCGATATGGCTGGCCAACATATCAGTGGATCATTCTATAATGTCGAGATAATGGTTCCTAACTATCTGCAAGACTATTTAGTCGAACGAATTCTCCAAAGGCTTGTGGAGAATGAAAATGTCTAGTGGTTGGGTTTTTCAGCCTACTTCAATCAATGGGTGCCCAATCATTGCTTACATCTGTGTAATTGGGCGTATATACTGGCTGGTGTAATTTTTTCTGCAGTAAACTTAGTGTCAAAACTTATTCACTCGGTGTAAAACCTTTATTCACTGTGTATGCTTCCCTAGTATCCGTCTGTAGTAGTCCACCCCATGGATCCCATGCTCCTTTAATCCTTGGGTACCTTGCCCTGGCTGAACTGCACAATGAAACTCATCCTGATAGGTTTTGGAAGGGGGTTCCACCCAGTTAGAATGGTAATTACATCTTGGCGCCCTGGAAACTGGCTCATATATTGATTGCCTCTCGCTGCCTGGGTATTATTTTTGAGGGCTCCTATTCATTCTCGTTAGTGTTGGGAGGGGAGGAGGACAGGGTACCTCTTTCCTTCCTGCTACCAACCCAGTTAATTGGGGCAGTACTCAAGTCGAGGTCCTGCTGGGAACCTAATCATCAGTTATAAAAAGGGAGTCTGCATGTGGTTGGGACTGGTGGAAACCACAATATTTACTGTACTTGGATATGATGTTTTATGCCATCCTAATTGAAGCCCGAGAGTCTATGCTATTAGAGACCCAAACTTTTTGTGTTGGTGGTGGCTGGGCCCTACTTATTATTCATGAGAGGGAGCTCGCTCGATCCCACAGCCAGTTAATTACAGTGGTCTCTTGCTGTACCCCTAGTGCATGAGCAAGTGTATGCTTCATGCATGGTCAACCTGGCTCCTGTTCCTTATTCATATACTTATTTTGCAGGGATTTGTGGTAGGAAACCTCCTCCACAATGAGTCAAATGCCACATTAATGGATCATTGGTGGAATGCACGAGCATGAAGTATGCCGCTTTGAAAGCGACATTACAATTTTTCTGGACATCTTAGAGCATTTCCTTAAGTATTATTAAGAATTCCGTATTTTCTAACCTTTAACTTTGTTGTTTCTTTGCAGTTTGTGAGATTTTGCTATTTCCTGTTGAGTGAGCTCATTTTTCCCTTGCTTTTACGAAAACTATTTTGAATACATTCCCTGAGTATTAACCAGTATTTTATCATTTTAGTAAGTATTTTTCTAGTCCAGTTATTGCCCTCTGTTGCGAATTATTTTTAGTTGTTATTTTGCCCATTGCGACACCTATCGGGACTTGTGTAACTTTGTTTCGTTAGTGTGTGTGTCAGTGGTTTTCATGCATCCCATGGTAATTTGCTTGACTTTTGTTTAGTCCTTTTACATTCAGTTTTCTCTTTTCGTGAATTTAGTTTTGTACGATGTTTTGATAAACTCAATTTTGTTTCCAACATCTCTTTTAGGAGTAATTTGACTCGTTCGTGTGTAAAATCTTATATAATTTTGTTAATCACTGTTAACTTTGATAGCTACTGTTCCTGTGACCCTGTGGTTTACTCTGACCTTTATATTAATTGTTCATTAACATTTGCGTTGAATTTTTTTTCTGCATAATTTTTCATGTTTATAATTTGTCTTGTCAATTTATTTTTATTGGCCAGAATTTTGGTAAAGTTTTCTGCATTTAAAGTTCCTTGGGTTTTAACAAAAGATTGTGTATGTTATTAATTACTTCGGTATCTGCATGATACAATATCTAAAAAAACTTCACGTTTTATATGAAATACTACTCTCAGAATTTTGCACTATGTTAAAATATTGCTAATTGTTCGCCTTACTTTTGTCAGTTAGTTAAAATCAAATTACGTGACAATTTACCTTATTATCATAACTTGTTATGTATCGATTGTAGCCATAACTGCCTGAATCGATATTTGGTTTACGACCATTTCCGGAAGTGTCTTTTCCGTCTTCTCCATCGTTAACAAATGGCGTTACACTTTCTCGAAATTGTTCTTTTCTGCATTTCCATGATCCTTCGATAAACTAGCACTTTCGCCGCATTTGGTAAGTGTGGCTCGTAGCCATTTTTGCGTGGCAACTTTTATTCCTTTTAGTTTTGGCAGGCCATGGAATTTTTTTTTTTAAATATTTTGTATAGCAGTTCCCATATAGGGCCTAACTCTAACATGGCCTAAGATGTGACGAGCCTGTTTTTGGTGTCCATCTTCGCTATCATCATGGATTGATAACTCTTCCACTTTCCAAGGACCATCCAAGGCTGCGGACGTGTTCCTACTGCTGCTTTTAGGCCAAAAATTGATTGATTCTTCACATGTGCATGGTTTAACCAACTTCTTAATTCTGAACTTTCGGTGTCTGCAGTCCGACACTTCTTTTGGAACTCTCGTTCGGCATTTAAGGCTTTCATTGGAACATATGCACCTTTTAATTAATAACAAAAAGGAGTCAAATGTAACTTAAAATTAATGGAAATTCTGTTTAGTTCTGTTCTTTTGACACTTTAACCTTTATGAAAATGTAATGTTTATTTTTTTTTTGTGTTCAGCTCTGAACTTTTGTTACCTTAACTTACAATTTTTTTTAAAACCGGGATCTCGTTTTGGAAATTAGCGAGACTAAAAGAACTTATTATTATGTAGGTAACTACGTAACATACCCATTGAACAAGAGTTTTATGAATGTGTGTTTGTTTTATAACAGAACTTTATTTATTTTGATTCCTGAATTAAAGAGTGTCACTAAGACATCTTGTTATTTATTTATTTAGTTATATTTTATCACCTTTTCGTAGTTACCTTACATTTTGAAATCATAATTTGAAACTACCTTTTTTAATGCAGACAAAACTATTCAATATGAAAATTAGTGTAATTTTGCAGGAATGGGCCAGTGATCGGCCATGTATTTACTGTTATTTTGCACAGTAGTTGTAAATTATACTTAAGTTTTACTTGCCTATTATAAATTAAGTTTTGGGTAAGTATACACGCTGGTTACAACCAGGTCTATAGGCCATTCTGATCTGTTCTTTTCGACTTTTTAGTTTGTGTAGGTATTTGGGGGCGTTTGGGTTCTGGTGAACCCCTGAATACCGATACAGAAGTCACAAATGCAAGTTGGCAGGTATCAGGGTTGAATGCGAGAGCATGACACACACGCTTAGGCTAGGACGTGATCGCCACTAATGGGAATGACTGGTTGTTTGAGGTGTCGAGGCTACTGTCAGTCCTATTATCCGAGACCAAGTAACTTCAGCTACTTAAAAGGGCCGGATATGCGCATATATAGCCGCTACCGGTCAAGGAAACTCACATTCCTCGTGGTACAAGCAAGTAGCCTTCGAGCTAGCAAATGTGTGCAGACCCTGGGAGGACCCTGGTCCAATTTGAAAAGGGGTATCCACCTGCCTTGCGAAGCATAGATTGTGGACAGTCACAACAGCTTAGTTTTGTGGTGTGCCAGTCGACTCCTTGACGGTCAGGTTGGGGCATGACCTCACAGGTAAAAGGAAGGAGTAGCACGGGCTGGATATATAGGGGTGAGCTGTGAGATCCCCGATTTCCAAGCTTGGCCAGATGTGTTGGACTCATGCTGGCCATGGTTTAAATACCCGTTTTTAGTGGAGCTGGAGATAGGAGTGGATCGAGGAAATCTGGGATTGCCATCTGCAGAAATGGCACTGATAAGACACGTTGGATAGTGGTGTCTGGCCCCATAAGATTGTTATAGGGCCACTGTTCCAAACTTGGTGTTTTTGGACTGTATAACATGGGATTTTTGCCACAGGGCTGTCCGGCACTGCTGGCTGACATATAAGCCAAGGAGAACAGTCCTATCTGATGCAATACCCTGCTGGGTAGTCCACAGTCTCTACTAGGATACCTGGTATTGGACGAGGCATCCCTTCTGGAGTCAGCTGTGCAATTCACTGACCCCAGTTGGTTAAATTTGATACCTCGGTAAGACCACCTGCATTGGCGAGCTAGCCGTGAGGTTAGATGGATCCCGGCCATAATAGCTGGCCCAACCAGGATGTCCTAGCCAAGACGTTAAACTATCGAACTGATAGTAGCGCAGGGTACCTATCTGAGTGGTAGACGGCTGTTATTGATATCCTTGCTTGTCCGGCACCGAATGCAGGGGGTGTGAGGAATAGCCCAGTACAAGGTCGCAGTGGCAGTCAGCGTGCATCATGGGCAGGATTAAAAGGTTGCTGGGCTCAGGGATGGGTTTCTTCTGGGGGGCGTGGGGCCTGCAGGTTAGGCTTACCCTTCCTGGGGATTCTTAGGCACCATGCCTGGCTGGAGCGGTTCGAACCTGCGAGCTTCTCTTAGAGAGAGTCACCGCCCCGGTGAAAGGCGAACATCGCCCAGTGAAGTATGACGACGTCAAAATCCTCTACCCCTGAGACATACTGCCCCGTTGGGTCTGAGTGGTGTGTAAGTGTGCATGACATTAGTAGGAAAAAGGGGATTCTGGGACACAGGAGCCAGGAGCCGGCTCCTGCTCCTACCACCACCATATTGGATTACGTCATTTTCGGACGCCATATTGGATTATGTCACTTCCGAATTCCATATTGGATTTCATTTCTTCATGCTCTACCATTCCACCTCGCAATCCACCTTCTTGGATTTTATTTTTCATGCTCGTATCATGCCAACACAGCATCCACCACCTTGGATTCAATTGCATCATTCTCTATCATTTCAACTTGGCATCAACCATCTTGGATTTAATTTCTTCGTGCTCTATCATTCCACCTCAGCATCCACCATCTTGGATTCAATTTATCCATGCTCTATTATTTCTGTTAGGCGTTATCCTGCTTGGATTACATTTCTTCATGCTCTATCATTCCACCATAGCATCCACCATCTGGGATTAAATCTTTATTAGTAACCATTATGCCACATCATGCTCTATCATTCTGGTCATATGAACACCATCTTGGATTCCACCTCTCACCTATGCTCGACAACCATCTTGTCCGCCGTATTGTTTCCAGCGATAATCTTGTTTTTCACTATGCACCTACACATACACCTACCTACTTCTCGAGCTACCCACAAACCCACAGCTCTTCTTACCTTCCCACCTACCCACTGTCCTACAAATCTGCCTACCCTATTACCTAACCACCTACAACTCTACACACCTACCCACCACTCCACCCATGTACCCACTGCTCCACTTACCTACCCACAAACCCACTGCTCTACCCACCTGCCTACCCACCACTCAACTAACCTACCTGCATACAAACTAATATATCCACCTACACACTACCCTACCCACTGTTCTACCTACCTACCCAAATAACACTCTAACCACATAATGCTCTACCAACCTACCTACCATACACTAACCTACTAACATAACTAATATATCCACCTACCCACCACTATGCACATACACACACACCTACCTACAGTCCTGCCCATTTAAACACCCTCCCAACTACCCAACACTCTACCTACCTACTCAACCACCTTTCACTCTACCATACAACCTACATTCCTAAAACTCTACTAACCTATACACATACCTACTGTTCTACCCATCTAACCAACTGCCTACCATTCGACCTATCCACACACCCACTGCTCTTCTTATCCTCCCACCTACCACTACCCACCCATTGCTCCACCCACCTAACCAACTAACTAACCACCTCCTGCTCTACACACCTACTCACCAATTCAACCAATGCTCTACACACATACCCACCACTCTTCATACTAACCTACATACCCACTGCTCTACCCACCTACCCACCAACCCACTACTCTGCCCACCTCCACCAACACATTGCTCTACCCACCTAACAACCTACCAACTAAACACTCACCTTCCTTTAAAATTACCCACCAAATGCTCTACTTACAACTGTGCCCACCAATATAGCACTCTGCTTTCCTACCATCCTACCCACTGCTCTACCAACCACTCTAACCACCTACTCACCTACCTACTGCTCTACACATACCACTACCCAAAACTCTACCCACTTCTATACCCACCAAACCATTGCTTTTCCCCACTTACCTATCTACCAAAAACCATCCAAACTACCCACTGCTCTACCAACTGTCCCACCCAAAACTCTACACACCCACACACATAGCTACCCACCTACTCAACACACAAACAATATACCCACCACTCTACCCATCTACTTAAGACTCCGCCATCTACTCACTGCTCTATCCACCTACCACCCACCTTATTCACCTACCTAACATTCTACCTACCTAACCACCTACCTAACACAGTCCCCACGCACCTACCTATTGATCCATTCACCCACCTACCTGCCCACTCACTCACTGTTCTACATACCTACCCAACTAGTCACCACTTCACTTACCAAAACATCTACCCCCTACTTACTGCTCTATGCAAATAAATACCCACCACTCTACCCTTCCATTGCTACACCCATTTACCTAGAAATATAACCACCTACTCACCTACCTAATACTTGACAAACATACATAATGCTCGACCTGCATACCTACTGCTCTAACCACCAGCCCAATTCGCAACCCAAAAGACTACCCACATCATTACCCAAAAGTCTACCCACCTCGCTGTCCACCAACCCACTGCTCTACCCACCCACTCACCACACTACTTTCCTACCTACATACCTACAAACATACCTACTGCTCTACCCTTCTAACCACCTGCCTACCATTTTACCTAACCACATTTCAACAGCTCTACTTACTCCTCAATGGTGACTCCTCTCTGCTGACTCTGCACTCAAATCCGCACCCTCTGTGCTTAGCACCATAAGCACCGCACGCACCGCAGTTGATGCCGTGTGCACTGCAATTGACACAGCATGCACTGCAATTGACACAGCACCCTACAAACAACTCTCTGCGCCCTTCACACAACTCTCCACACAATCCCCACACATCTCCGCACAACTCCCCGCACCCTGCGCACATATATCCTCATGCTCCGCACACATCTCCACATGCTCCGCACACATCTCCACACACTCTTCACACATCTCTGCATGCCTCACATTGCTCCGCACATTCACACACCACTCTGCATACTACCTACATATTCACTGTTCAACACACCATACCCACTGCTCTACTTTAACTTCTACACATTACAATATCCACCAACCTACAATACTACATACTGAACCACTGCTAAAAGTCACTACACAACCACCTACCTTTCAGTCTACCTACCTAACCACAATTCAACAGCTTTAATTTCCTCGCCACCTACCCAATGGTCTACCCACCTACTAATGCACTTTCCAACAGCTCTACTTTCCTACCCAAACACCCACTGCTCTAACCACCTACCCACCACTCTACCCCCTCTACCTCCCTTCTACCAACATTTTGCTCTACCTAACTACTGCTCTGCTTGACTACCCATCCACATACATACCTATTCTCCTAACGAACCACATTTCCACAACTCTACTTACTTCTCCTCCCCACCTACCTATTACTCTACCCACCTATCCATTGCTCTACCCACCCACCCAACTACCTGATCACCTACTGCTCTACACACCTACTCACCACTAGCCAATGCTTTACCCATGTCCCACCACTCTACATATTACCTTTATACCCACTACTCTCTCCACCTACCCTCCAACCCACTTCTCTAACCACCTACTAACCTACTGCTCTGTCCATATTGTTTTCCCGCACTCCTTAACCTCAGATTATGCCATATGCTACAAGGATCACTATTGTCACTGCAACCATCTTGTTTAGTTCTCGAGTTGGTCGCTAGGAGTAACGTAATATTCAGAACTCAAAACATTATCGGGAAGAGGGCGGTATCGAACTGCCGAACCTTGGGTCGCCAGGCCAACCCTCCACCGCATGATCTTGGATGACGTTGAAAACAAAAAAAAATAACTCATGAAAATATTTAAAAAGTCGTCAAGCATATTATATTACTGACTACTACTTTAATTTCTCGATTTCACTGCCAAGCGAGATGTCGGCATTTATAATTATAGATATAGGAAACCTGTAATTTTAGTCCCATTAAAAAAAAAATTTTTTTTTCCAATCACCGGTATACCTTCATACATAATTTATTATACATAAATTAAAAACATAAAGACCAACAGAAGTATGCAACATAAAGAAAAAATAAAGAAAAACATTATTTTATAGTAATTTATTATTATTTTATCATTACAACTTCAGTGTAAAGTAGTTCATCTCATCATCTGATATATCCCCTTTTCTTAAGTTCTCTAACGATCGGAACCACCTCTTTCATGTTCGAGTAATTCCCACCTCTTTGCTTACCGATCAAAATTCTGAGTCTGTCTACAAGTTTATTCGGGTTTTCGGTATACATGTAGTCAGAATTCTCGACGTCTTCCGCCTTCTTCACACCACTTGTCGAAGGAACCTAAATGAGGAAATGTGTGGGACCGTCGAGAGAATCAACACTATCTCTGTCGCCATAGTCATCATCGATGCTGTCTTCATGATCGTCTTCACTTTATGCTTCATCCTCAATATTAAATTTGGTTTTCTTTGAAGCAGAAGCTGTATGTTCATCAGTATTTAGATCTGATGGTCCTTTATTTTGAAGTTTATCGACTTCATGAGAACATCTTGCAAGTTATCGTTCTGCACAAACCGAATGTACTGTGCTAATTCTGCATTTAGCATTAATTGAGGCATAATAATCGGCGGAGGAAACGGTACCAATCGATGTAGCAGGAGATATTGATGTCATCACTTGCTGGTCCCAGTAAACGAACCCTATCGGTAGCAGCGATGAATTGGTCGAACCCACGCCTGTACCTTCCCCTATGTAGCAGATAGTCCTTAACGATCGTCAAAATTTCATACTTATCTTTCCAGCACACGTTATATATCTTCGAAATCTGATAGAGTCATGTCCATATTGACGCAATCGGAATAATCATTACAGAAGTTTAATTCGTCGACGCGAAAAAAAAGTAGCATACTTTCACTATTGCGAAGTAATTGTTTGAGTATGCGCGAATAAGTCTGGCCGAGGTATACACATTCCACGTTCGCGTGCCTCCCCATGCTAAAGTACTCCTGTATACAAGTTTCTTACTCGCAGACAATGTCATCAAAGACAAATATAGAGTTTGTCAGTGCTTCACTCGGCGGAACGCCTTCATCATTATCATTAAATGGGAAAAATCCGATATCATCTACAGCTCTTAGTGCATATGCCAGTCGTTGGTAGTTCGGTTGCTGGAGCGATTTGGAGTACAGGTATACGTTCTCGACCCGAAGACCGTTCTCTTCTTCCAGCAGGCTCGGTAGAACACATGTCTTACCACAGCCCGATGGTCCTGCGATGATGTACTATACTGTATTCGGAAATAAGCGTCCATGGCGCGATTCGTGGACGATATCTTCATCTTCAGCATGAATGCGTATGGGTACAGTAACATCTGCTTAACAACCTGCATGTTACTATTACAGTCTTCTGGGGCCATATGGAGCAGATGTAGCAGGTGGAGCAGATGGAGCAGATGAAGCAGGTGGAGCAGGTGGAGCAGGTAGAGTAGATGGAGTAAATAAAGCAGATGAAGCATGTGGAGCAAGTGGAGCAAATGGACCAGATGGAGCAGGTGGAGTAGATGGAAAAAAATAAAGCAGATGGAGAATGTGGAGCAAGTGGAGCAAATGGAACAAATTGTGCTGATGGAGGAGGTGGAGTGTATGAAGCAAATTGAACAGATGGAGCCAATTGTGATTGCTGAGAGCCAGTGCTACAAGTTTTAGAATGTTTCTTTAATGCAATGCTCCGAGAAAACTGCCCATGGCAGAAATCACATTCAAGTGTCACATTTGATGTTTTCATCTTGCATGTCGTTATTTCGTGTCTTCTTAAATTCCGCAAAGCTGTAAATGCTCTACCGCAGAATCGACATGGGTAACGATGTAATATACCAGTAGATGGTACCGATGTAATTGAAGATGCTGACGAGGGTACTGCGAATGCCATCGATGAAGATATATGCAGTTCATCTGTGGTCGCCGATTGCACAGCCAAAGAATAAATTGGGGCGTTGCTTGCAGACACGTCATTAAATGCACTCTTCATCTTGATCTCTGGAGGGCAAAAAAAAAAAAAAAACAAAAAAAAAAGAACCGAATAGTAGTTGGGAAATGGCGAGTTGGGGAAAAGGGCATCGGGTATAGGAGCAGCAGTCGGAGACCCGTCATCTTGTTACGTCACCCAACCACCATCTTGGATGTAATTTACCTTTTATGAATGAGCATTTGACTTTTGACCTTGAACTTGACCCCGAGAATTCTTGACCTCAAAAACCAATAAAAAATCTAAAATATTCCAAAAAATGGTCAAAAAATTATAGAAATTTCTAAAAAAATTCCGAAAAAAATGTATTATTAAAAATTATTAAAAATTTTTGAAAAATTATTAATTTTTTTTTGATAGGATCCTTAGAAATGGCCCATTTTTTCCAGGAATTCTGTCAGGGTTCAGCGACTCCGGTGAGAGGGATCAGTGACTCCGAGTTAGGTGACCGGGATCAGCACCTATGACCTTTTGATATTCTAAAAATATTTTTAACATAAAAATTAATTATAAAATCGTTTAAAAGATTTAAAAATCAGTTACAAAATTTATTAATAAAACATTTAATTTAAAAATCGTTTAAAAATTAAAATATCGTAAAAAATTTATTTTTATAAAATTAAATTTAAAAATTCTCTTAATTAAAAAGTTTTCAATCACGGAGGCCTTTTTTTCTCTTTTTTCCCTCGAAATTTCCCTTTTTTCCTAAAAAAATTTATAAAAAATTTAATTACAAAACGTGTCTGCTGAAGTCTCTCCCCCCTCCCCCCCCCCCCACCTACTCTCCACTGTTCGAATCCAGCAGACGGCTGACTCCCTTGCCTCCATGCTACTGGTGTCAGACTTCTTTGTTTATATGTTACTGGAGGCGCTCATATTTGTTTTTTGTTCGTCATTTGTTTACATGCTACTGGTGCAGCCATCTTTGTTTATATGTTACTGGAATCTGCCATATTTGCTTTTCGTTCGTCATTTGTTTACGTGCTACTAGAGGCAGCCATATTTGTGTATTAGTGCCTGGAGGCCACCATATTTGTTTATCGTTTAACATTTGTTTACATGATACTGGAAGCAGCCAAAATTGTTTGTATGTTACTGGAGGCTACCATATTTGTTTTTTGTTTGACATTTGTTTATACATTACTGGAGGCAACCATCTTGGTAGGCAACCGCCATCTTAGTAGGTGACCACCATCTTGGTATATGTCACACATCCACCACCTTGGAAGACAATGTCCAATAGCAATTGGCCTTTGACCAGTGATCTTGAAAACCAAAATTCGAGAAAAATGCATAAAAGTCAGCAAGCACAATACAATACAGACTACTACCACCATGTTATGCAGACTACCTCGACCTTGACTCCATGACTTGAATGACCCTGAAAATCAAAACTCAAGAAAAATTCATGAAAGTCAGCAAGCACATTACATTACAGACTACTACCACAATGTTAGATGAAAACTGCCTCGACCTTGACCCATGACTTTGACTGACCTTGAAAATGAAAACTCGAGAAAAAATGAATAAAAATCAACATGTATAATTCATTACAGGTAACACCACCATATTAGATACATATTACTTAGACCTTGACCCAATGACCTTGAATAATGTTGAAAATAAAAACCTGTGAAAAAGTACATAAAAATCAACAACCATAATACGTTGCAGACTACTACATCATATCAGATGCAGGCTACCTCGACCTTGACCCCATGACCTTGAATAACCTTGAAAATAAAAACCCGAGAAATAAAATAAAGTCAACCAGCATAATACATTATAGACTACTACCACCATATTAGATGCAGACTGTCTTGACCTTAACACCATGACCTTGAATGGCCTAAAAACAAAAACTCGAAAAAAAATCAACGTGAAGAGCTAGCAGCTAGTCGAGACGATCGACTTTCCACTCAGCTGCTGTCAAATTTAACCTCTCGGCTTACCTCCCTGCTGCTTATAATATACAATTGTGCAAGTCTTATGGTGTCATATTGACTTTGAACCAATCGTACCATTAATAAATTGTGCAGACACCAACCAGCTAATCACCAAGTTACCACATAATTGCAGTTAACCAATCACATGCGAGCATTGAAACATTACACACAGGCAGGTAGGCAGGCTTTAGATGCTAGTTTCTTGATCACATTAGCATGCAGTTATATCTTCAACAGTTCCTTCCAAACAAGTTCTTTGCTCACCTATAAATCGTGGTCGCGCTTAAAGTAGACAACTGACTCCTGTTGTCGGACCAATCCCTCACAAGACTGACCCCATTGACAGTATCGACGCCATTGATGCCATCGACCGCATCGACCCATAATAATCCCTGATCGTGGTGCTGATTCCAGTGCTGATTGTGGTGCTGCGATGCTGATTGTGGGGATGTGGTGCTAAGTGCAGTGCTGATTGTGATTGTGGTGCTAATTGTGGTGGTAAATGCGGCATGTGTGTGTGTGTGTGTGTGTGTGTGTGTGTAGATCGCAAGTGAATAAATATTGATGAATTTTAAACAAAACCTATATACTCCTATCTCTAACATCTGAAATGCAAACATTTTATTAAATAACTTCACTTTAAAACAGTATATATCCAGGTCCCGTAGTATGTTTCATCACTTCCTGGGAAAACTTTACTAACACTTTGCAATAAAAGTGCCCAGAACTACAGCAGGCTTCTACTATGCTTCCCAATTGATCATCGTCGTGCGAAAAGGACTCTTCGTTCGGACCGTCCTCTCAAGCGTACGGGCATTTTGAACATAGGCGATAACCCGATCGCAGAATTGGCACTGGCGACAACCAGTTAGCGATGATGCAGGTCGTGGGTCCATGGTCGTAGAGCTCAAAAGATAGGTATTCGAATTCACAATTCATCTTAGCGGTATGGGAGCACTCTGCGAAAACCCACATAACATTTCGCCCCGGAAGAAAACATGCATGTACTATCATAACAATATGTTATTTACATATGATCGTAGGCATATGTACATACATATATTAAAATAAATTCGTGTTCTCTCTTCTGACTTTCTTAGTATTCTGAGTGGTAAGCATTTTTTATGTTCAGCTCTTCCATTAAATTCTGTAGGGAATTATCGTTCGTGCTCATAATTATACCTATATTCCTTTTTGTATGATGTTGATCCCTTATAAATTTCAATTATCAGATGTAGTAGTTCTGTTTTGTGTTTTTCTTTTTGGTCAGCAGAGATCAATATGAAGAGTGCCTTTAATGACGTGTCTGCAATCGTAAGCCCCAGATGAGCTGCATATATCGCTATTGATGGCATTCGCAGTACCCTCGTCAGAATATTCAATTACATCGGTGCCATCTGCTGGTCTATTATATCGTCAACCATGTCGCTTCTGCGGTAAAGAATTTACAGCATTGCGGTATTTACAAAGACACGAAATAACGACCTGCGCGATTAAAACTTCGATTGTGACATTTGAATGCGATTTCTGCCATGGGCGGTTTTCTCGGAGCAATGCATTAAAGAAAAATTCTAAAATTTGTAGTACTGGTTCTCAGCAACCACAATCAGCTCCATCAGCCCCATCTGCTCCATCTGCTCCATCTGCTCAATTTGCTCCACCTGCTCCATCTGCTCCATATTGCCCCAGCAGGCTGTAATAGTAACATGCAGGTTGTCGAGCAGATGTTACTGTACCCATACGCATTCATGCTGAAGATGAAGATATCGTTCACGAATCGCGCCATGGACGCTTATTTCCGAATACAGTATAGTACATCATCGCAGGACCATCGGGCTGTGGTAAGACATGTGTTCTACCGAGCCTGCTGGAAGAAGAGAACGGTCTTCGGGTCGAGAACGTATACCTGTACTCCAAATCGCTCCAGCAACCGAACTACCAACGACTGGCATATGCACTAAGAGCTGTAGATGATATCGGATTTTTCCCATTTAATGATAATGATGAAGGCGTTCCGCCGAGTGAAGCACTGACAAACTCTATATTTGTCTTTGATGACATTGTCTGCGAGTAAGAAACTTGTATACAGGAGTACTTTAGCATGGGGAGGCACGCGAACGTGGAATGTGTATACCTCGGCCAGACTTATTCGCGCATACTCAAACAATTACTTCGCAATAGTGAAAGTATGCTACTTTTTTTTCGCGTCGACGAATTAAACTTCTGTAATGATTATTCCGATTGCGTCAATATGGACATGACTCTATCAGATTTCGAAGATATATAACGTGTGCTGGAAAGATAAGTATGAAATTTTGACGATCGTTAAGGACTATCTGCTACATAGGGGAAGGTACAGGCGTGGGTTCGACCAATTCATCGCTGCTACCGATAGGGTTCGTTTACTGGGACCAGCAAGTGATGACATCAATATCTCCTGCTACATCGATTGGTACCGTTTCCTCCGCCGATTATTATGCCTCAATTAATGCTAAATGCAGAATTAGCACAGTACATTCGGTTTGTGCAGAACGATAACTTGCAAGATGTTCTCATGAAGTCGATAAACTTCAAAATAAAGGACCATCAGATCTAAATACTGATGAACATACAGCTTCTGCTTCAAAGAAAACCAAATTTAATATTGAGGATGAAGCATAAAGTGAAGACGATCATGAAGACAGCATCGATGATGACTATGGCGACAGAGATAGTGTTGATTCTCTCGACGGTCCCACACATTTCCTCATTTAGGTTCCTTCGACAAGTGGTGTGAAGAAGGCGGAAGACGTCGAGAATTCTGACTACATGTATACCGAAAACCCGAATAAACTTGTAGACAGACTCAGAATTTTGATCGGTAAGCAAAGAGGTGGGAATTACTCGAACATGAAAGAGGTGGTTCCGATCGTTAGAGAACTTAAGAAAAGGGGATATATCAGATGATGAGATGAACTACTTTACACTGAAGTTGTAATGATAAAATAATAATAAATTACTATAAAATAATGTTTTTCTTTATTTTTTCTTTATGTTGCATACTTCTGTTGGTCTTTATGTTTTTAATTTATGTATAATAAATTATGTATGAAGGTATACCGGTGATTGGAAAAAAAAATTTTTTTTTTAATGGGACTAAAATTACAGGTTTCCTATATCTATAATTATAAATGCCGACATCTCGCTTGGCAGTGAAATCGAGAAATTAACGTAGTAGTCAGTAATATAATATGCTTGACGACTTTTTAAATATTTTCATGAGTTATTTTTTTTTGTTTTCAACGTCATCCAAGATCATGCGGTGGAGGGTTGGCCTGGCGACCCAAGGTTCGGCAGTTCGATACCGCCCTCTTCCCGATAATGTTTTGAGTTCTGAATATTACGTTACTCCTAGCGACCAACTCGAGAACTAAACAAGATGGTTGCAGTGACAATAGTGCTCCTTGTAGCATATGGCATAATCTGAGGTTAAGGAGTGCGGGAAAACAATATGGACAGAGCAGTAGGTTAGTAGGTGGTTAGAGCAGTGGGTTGGAGGGTAGGTGGAGAGAGTAGTGGGTATAAAGGTAATATGTAGAGTGGTGGGACATGGGTAAAGCATTGGCTAGTGGTGAGTAGGTGTGTAGAGCAGTAGGTGATCAGGTAGTTGGGTGGGTGGGTAGAGCAATGGATAGGTGGGTAGAGTAATAGGTAGATGGGGAGGAGAAGTAAGTAGAGTTGTGGAAATGTGGTTCGTTAGGAGAGTAGGTATGTATGTGGATGGGTAGTCAAGCAGAGCAGTAGTTAGGTAGAGCAAAATGTTGGTAGAAGGGAGGTAGAGGGGGTAGAGTGGTGGGTATGTGGGTAGAACAGTGGGTAGGTGGGAAGGAAAGTAGATTGGTTGGAATGTGCATTAGTAGATGGTTAGACCATTGGTTATGTGGGGAGGAAAGTAGAGCTGTTGAAATGTGGATAGTGTGAAAGGTAGGTGGGTGTGTAGTCAGGTTAAGCACTGGTTCAATATGTAGTGTTGTATCTAGTCGGATATGGTGCTGTGTAGAGGTTAAATTAGAGCTGTGGGTTGGTTGGTGAGTTGGTTTTTGTAGTGGTGGGTAGGTAGGTAAAGCAAAGTTGTTAGAGCTGTAGGTGGGTAGAGTCGTGGTAAGTCGGTAGGTAAGATGAATGGTAGTTGGGAAGTTGGATAAAGTGGTAGGTGGGTAGTTGTGTAGATTCGTAGGTGGGCAGAACAGCAGGTTGATAGGTGGGTAAAGCAGTGGGTGTGTGGGTAGAGAGGTGGATAGGTGGGTAGAGATGTGGGAAGGTGGGTAGAGTGGTGGGTTAGTTGGGTAATGTGTTGTGTATGTGGATAGGGTGGTAGGTAGGTTGGTATAGTGGAAAGTAGTGCAGTGGGTAGAGCAGTGGTAATGTAGGTAGGTAAGTAGAGTGGTGGGTAGAGCAAATGGTTGGTGGAATGTGAGATGGGTAGTCTTTTGGGTAATGATGTGGTTAGAATTTTGGGTTGTGAAGTGGACCGGGTGTTTGAGAAGTAGGTAGGTGGATCGAGCCGCAGGTAGGTGAGTAGGTGGTTCGAGTTCTAAGTAGATGGGTGGAGTGATGTGTGGTTAGGTAGATTGGTTGTTAAGTAAGTGCATATATCAGTAAGTAGATGGGTAGATGTTTTGATAAGTGAAGTGGTGACTAGTTGGGTAGGTATGTAAAGCAGTGAGTGAGTGGGCAGGTAATTGGGTGAATGAATCAAAAGTTAGGTGGTCGGGTTGGAGTGATAGATAGGTGGTTAGGTAAATATAATGTTGGGTAGGTAAATAGAGTGGTAGGTAGGTGGATAGAGCGTTTAGTAGATGAGTGGAGTGGTGAGTAGATGGGTGTAGTTGAGTAGATGGGTAGAGTAGTGTGTAGATTGGTTGAGTGTTGGGTAGGTGGATAGTTCTGTGTGTAGGTGGGTAGAGCTTTTGGTGGGACAGTAGGTAGAGCAGTGGGTATTTAGGATGGTTTATTGCTAGATAGGTAAGTGGGGAAAAGCAATGTGTTGATGGGTACATGGGTGGAGTGGCGGGCAGGTGTGTAGAGCAGTAGGTGGTTAGGTAAAAGGGTAGGTAGGTTGGTAGGATAGTGGGTAGGTGGGAAGGTAAGTAGAGCAGTGGGTTTGTGTGTAGCTAGAGCAGTAGGTAGTTGTCTCTGAGTAGGTGCATAGTGGGAAACAGGTTGATGGTCGGAAACAATATTGCGGACAAGATGGTCGTCGAACATAGGTGACCATAGGTGAGAAGTGGAATCCAAGATGGCGGTCACATGACCAGAATGATAGAGCATTTTGTGGCATGGTGGTTACTGATAAAAATTTAATCCTATATGGTGGATGCCGAGGTGTAATGATAGAGTTGAAGAAATGGAATCGAAGATTTGGGATGCCAAGGTGGATTTGGGATGCCAAGGAAAATCCAAGATGGTAGATGCCAGTGTGGGATGATAGATAATGAAGAAATGGAATTCGAGATGGTGGATACCGAGGTGAAATTATAGAGTATGAAGAAATTTCATCCAAGAAGGCGGATGTTTAACTGGAATGATAGAGAATGAAGAAATTGAATAAAATATGGTGGATGCCTAGGTGTAATGACAGAGCACGAAGAAATATAATCCAAGATGGTGGATGCTAAGGTGGAATGATAGAGAATGAAGAAATGGGATTCAAGATGGTGGATACTGAGGTGGAGGGATAAGAGCATTAACAAATAAAATCCAAAATGTCTGGTGCCGATGTGAAAAGATAGACCATGAAGAAATGAAATCCAAGAGGGCGGTTGTAAATGGCATAATACAATATGGCGGCCGGAAATTACATAGTACAAGTTGGTGGCCAGAAATGACATAATCCAAGATGGTGGTCGGAAGTGACGTAAATAAAGATGGTGGTTGGAAATGATGTAATCCAAGATAGCGGTGGTCGGAGTAGGGCTGCTGGATCTTGTGTACCAGAATTCCCCTTTTCCTATTTCTCATCTGCTCATGAACCTGCTCTCCATCCAGTGCTTCAAGGGTCCTGGAATGAGTTTATAAGATTTCTGACCAGTGGCCCCGAACATCAACGTGAAGAAATTCAAGGAGCGCAGGTAATGATGGGAGTAACTTTTGACTCTCTTAGGACGTGCGTGGGAATACACGAAGGATACCCCAGAATTGGAATGACAGAGCAAGAGGTTGGGATCCAAGATAGCCACCATGGGCTGAGGGGAAAATGGGATTTTTCGAGAAAAATGTGAAAAACCTAGACATTTTTCCTGCAAGGCATCAGCAAAGATGGTGGTCGGGGCTCCCCGGCTCCCCAACCCCAATCCCCTGTGATAGAACCTATTTTTTATACTACTAGCAAACAAAAATTCAGAACATACATTAAGTATCATAAATGCAAATTTCACGAATGTGGACGAATTAAAATTGCCCGAAACATCTTGAAAGTTCACAAATGGCACATGTCTTTAAACAGGCCGCCCTTCCCAAAAACTTTTATTAATAGATTATGACCACAACTCATTATTTTAGAAGTAATGGGAGACACGATAAGCTAGAAGGCATGGAATATAATGATGCACTGCCATTCGGAATTTTTCATACCGATATTGAGCAGTTGACTGCTCTTGTATTTGGTGTATAAGTCGGCCAGGCTGTTGATAACTTCCAGCGACTGGTTTATGCGCGCCCTGTAATTCAACTTCTGCACGTCGCAGCCTGTGTACTTTCTCACTTCTTCGACGACATCCTTGTTCACTCGCAGGGTACTGGCAGGGTACAGCGCGCTGTTGTGCGAGATCTCTGTGATATTCTTCCACTGGGGGAACAAAACACTGTTGTTAAACCTCGAAGAAATGCTGTCTGCCTGAAATTACTAGCTAGATAACCAATATATATGTGAATTTTGTTAAAATTTTATAAACGGATGCTAGAAGTTTTCTACTGTAGAGGTAGGTCTACGCTGTTCGAGCTCAGGCCTTGATGGACAGGGAATTTTACTAACGCGAGCAGTCATGTCGATAGTGTAGCGGAATTGGAATATATTTGGTTGCTTCTCCGGGTATTTCCACTTCCTTGCAATTTTCTTTCTACTATTGCACACCTTCTATCCCTTTATTTCACCACATCCACACTCCAGGCTTGTCAGTAACAACTGACTTATTCCTCAAGTAGGGCAGTCAGGTCTGCTTGTCTTACTACAGGTTAATGTTGCCTTAGGCGGAAATATGATATTACGTACCTATTCTGAGTTGGGGAACTAAAGTCGTCTCAGTTTGTTAAACCACTTTAGTCACCTCTTTGATACATGCCCACGTCGTGGGTCAGAACGGAAGCAGCCGAAATGTTCGTACTTCTACTTCTTCATCCAGTAGTCACTGCACTCCTGATGCACAAATTTCGAGACCATCACCATATCGGCACTGTGGCAGTTCGACAGTGGGCACATAGCATAAATCCTTTCATCTCTATCCGGATTTAAGAGAGAATGACTACTACGAAATAGTATGTAGGTAGTATTTAACTCCTAGTCAACAGCGAGTTCATTATAGACGGAGAGAGATAGAGAGAGTTCCCGAGGAAAGCAGAACCGGGGAAGGAAGCGGCCATGGTCTAAGGAATCGTCGCAGTATTTGCCTGTAGGTATTTCCGGAAACCATGGGAAACGGTAATCAGGATGGACGGACCAGGATTCTAACCAAAGTCCTCCCAAATGCGAGTGCAGAGGTTCATCACAGCGCACCTTGGTTGTGGCGCGCAGCAGCCTGGCGGCGGCCTGCAGCTCCCGCGAGTTGTGCGGAGGGTCGACCACCGCCTCCAGTCGGTCGTGGGTGTTGCCTCTGGCGCCCACCAGCAGCGCTGCCAGCGTTAGTCGGCTTGCCAGCGGGCACACCACGAAGCTGACCGTCGACAGTCGGCTCGCCACCTGCGACACATCACAACATACGTGAGACCATTGCGACAGGGATTTTGGGGCGACGGCTGGGACTAACACGTCATATTGAATTTACTAGTCTCTAGCTTATTTTAGTTGGTTAGGGACACTTAAATTCGAAACTATTTCTCTCTAGCAATATTAATTACGATGCATAACAAACATAAATGATTAAATTTAGTAAAATAATTAATTAAGACGTGCAGCATAATTTTTTAATTATCAGTAGAATCCTACCATTTCATAATTTTCAGATATCGGGTGGATAAAATTGTACGACTACATTGAAAGGCATTTGTAAAATGTAATAATGCTATAATAATAAATATTTGGTTAGTTCGTTGAGAAAAAAGTCTTGATGCATACATGGGAAATTCGACATTTTTAGATGAGACCGATTATTAAGGAAGCGGGAATTATTGTAAGCTGTTGGTCATCACAAAATCTGTACTAGTAACATGTGTCTTTGTTACTAAAGAACATATATAGGCTTGCAATTACGTATGTCGAAATTAGTGGTTCAATTAATTACTGTCATTAAAGACATACGATTCATTGACACTTAGAACGAAGTCTTTCAATTAAGTAGGCCCAAAATCACTCACTCGCAGTGCAAAATTGTGGGTTTTGGCGGACTTACAGCAAAATGTTATATTGGCATATGCCCAAATTAAATAATTCTATATTTCAGAGGTTAAGTGGCTGCTAGCCATTTAAATGCCGACTCGATTCTTGTAAACAATGTTGTGCTGGAGGTTGGGCTTGAACTATTACAGGTCCGGCTTCCTCACCATGTGAGCGCGACGGGTTAGCATTAAGGCCACCTGAGATCCCTGTGGGGATACAGTTTCGGTATTTCGCATCTCCCGACTAACGGATCGGCGGTACGCAATAGTATTTTGCGAGTAGTTCAGCACGGTTTAACGACTCGTCAACACCATGCTCCTGAAGGAATCGTTAAAAGCGGTCCTGTAGAGTGATTTCGGACAATAATTAAAAACAGAAACTAGGCTGGCCGGACGAGGAATGGAACCCGCGTCCTCTCGAATTCGAGTTCAATGTGTAATCACAGCACCAGCTTCCTCGTTGTTGCATGCACATATCACTCATTGAACAAGTAACGCATATACCGACGCTTTGAACACGGCAACACATGGAATGTTTAGTTTCTGAAAATGTATTTTTCTCAAATGTGTAATATTTACTTAGTTGGAATAAAAGGGATCATGTAATACATACCAACTAAATATTTGGTGGTAGCCAATATATATATATATATATGTCCAATAAACAAATATGTTGGTGAGCACTAAAAGGTTTTAGTACTTGTCAATCTACGTGTTATTGTGCAACGTAACCTGTTTTTTTTTACCAGTGATTTTTTCTCTCCAAAACGATACTGTATAGTCAACAAGGGCCCAATTCCTGAACCAGCCGGGAAACTTCCTGTAGCGGAAAGACGTCATTCTGCCATCGGAATTTTTAAAGTCAATTTTTGAACATCCGATAACGGAATCGTGTACCGGAATCGAGTTGTAAAGTGTCGAAATAAATCCAACAGCACAGCTGCCGGAATCGTCATCCTCTAGAGATTTGTCTGTTAGTATCGATGATGTCTTGCACAGGCATTGCCAGCATTACAGAGTTTGCTAAAGGCCACATTGTGGGTCTACATGAAGATGGGCGAACTTACTTTGCGGTTTCCAGACATTTGGAGCATTTTGACTTGACAGTGGCGGGAAGTTGGAACCAGTGAGCATGTGAGGACATCGACACACATGGTGAACTTCACGGTCGATCAAGATAGATCACAGTTAAGGGGGGGTCGTCGTTTTGTGCACCAATCATTGTGCATCCTCATGACATCAGCGCCTGTCATCCGTTAAATGTTAATGGGCATTCTACAGCGCTTCTTATCGGCCCCCACAATGGCTAGCCGGATTACGTAGGCTGCCTTTCACACTAAAACAGAGACGTCAGCATAGGAAATATGGAGTGATAGTGAGTAGCACTACATCGTGTTCAGCGTTGAATTTCGGTTCCGCCTGACCTCATATACCACCATGTGCGAGTATGGCAAACGCCGTGAGGAGAGTACACTGTAAAAAAAATAATGGGAATATTTCCTGACAAGCGTAAGGTTATATTCGCAAACTTGTGGGAGAAACATAGTTTTCCTTACAGGTGAAGTATAATTACCGCACTCTGGAGTAAATTTAACGTACATGGTAGTGAAAAATCCAGTACATGAATGGGAAAATTTCGTTACGAAGCGTGCATCTCTTTAGCATTCTCAACAGATAAGTGGGGGAACGGGCGGGAGAAACATTCCTTTAGGACGCTAATATTCACTGATGCTGCCATGCTGTTGTCGTGGTTTAATGGATAGCGCATTGGCCTATCGTGATAGAGGACCATGGTTTGCGCCCACTTATCAGAAAGTGTCGAGGATTGTAGTGTTGAGGTTACGGTTACTATTCGTAAGAGAATTTTTGAAATAAAAAAATTAACAGTACTAATAATCCCGGATATTTCTAAGTACAACTTTATTTAACGATATAGTTTATTTTCGCTTACTTGTATGGGATTCCTCCCCCTCTCCACCACTTTTGTCAGGTATTTTTCCCATACGATTAGGGAATACAACTTGTGTAATTTTACTGTACATTTAAGAGGTAATTTTACCGTACATGTAGAGGTAAATAGCTTCACTTATATGTAAGGGAATTTTACCTCGAATTTTTTTTACAGTGTACACATACTGCTAATGTTGTGGTGGGGCGCATCGGAATGACTCCTGTCATAATGGTGTTGGAAATCGTAGGGCATAATTTAAGGTCACCTCTGGCGGTGATTCGGGGGACCCTGGGGGCACAGCGGTACGTTAGTTACATACTGCGACCTTCATGAGACAGCATTCAGGTATAGACTTCCAACAAGACAGCGATCGTCTACACAGGGCACATGTGTCTGTGGTATGACTGCGTCATGTCGAGGTACTCTTGTGACGAGCAACCTATCCCGATAGTCCACGCGAGCGATCAGCTAACTCAGACCCTAAGCAGATCGACATGATATCGAAGGCCAGCAACAACAGTTAAAGGCTGTTCACGATAAAGTGAGTACTTTTGAAACCAACCTTAAATAAAAGTCACTGCCCATGCCTGCATATACTTCAACGGACGCACTGAGTGACATGCGCCAGGTAAATTTGGTAACGATAGAAGGAAAGTAGTTCCAAATCTTAGCGTCGAATAAAAAGTGTTAGGAAACCATTTGTGATCATTTACATTATTTATTTCGCTTTTTTTAAATCCATCAGTGGGTAAAAATTAGCAGATTTATAAACTGTTTACTTTTCTAATAATTTCACTTTGTCACTTGACCGACGCATGAATAAAATGATGAGGCCCATAGAAATGTTAATTTTACATAAGGCGGAAGAATACACGGCGTGCTTTAAAGTAGATCTTAAGCAGGGCTTTCAAAAGTGCTCATTTTATCGTGAACAGCCTATATGGACCAACTTACCTCGGGAGATGACAAAACTGATATACCACTGTCCTGCGAACGGAATCAGCACATGTATCCAGACCCGAGGGGTTGGTGAGTGAAGATATTTGGGCGGCTCTTACCAACGACCCGAGGGCATGCTACACTGGCGTGGGACAAGCTGCTCACCTCTACTGCCAACATCGCTGTCCGCCTGATCTGATATAATAATTGCTATGAAATCACGTGAACAGCCTATATGGACCAACTTACCTCGGGAGATGACAAAACGGATATACCACTGTCCTGCGAACGGAATCAGCACATGTATCCAGGTCCGAGGGGTTGGTGAGTGAAGATATTTGGGCGGCTCTTACCAACGACCCGAGGGCATGCTACACTGGCGTGGGACAAGCTGCTCACCTCTACTGCCAACATCGCTGTCCGCCTGATCTGATATAATAATTGCTATGAAATCACGTGAACAGCCTATATGGACCAACTTACCTCGGGAGATGACAAAACGGATATACCACTGTCTTGCGAACGGAATCAGCACATGTATCCAGGTCCGAGGGGTTGGTGAGTGAAGATATTTGGGCGGCTCTTACCAACGACCCGAGATCATGCTACACTGGCGTGGGAAAAGCTGCTCACCTCTACTGCCAACATCGCTGTCCGCCTGATCTGATATAATAATTGCTATGAAATCACGTGAAATTTCGAAAAGTGAAGTTTCATTTCATTTCCTTCCGATTTTATATGTGCTTCACTTTTGCTGTCCCGTGGTTGTTTGCGTGAATATGTGTACGCAGACTAGAGCGGAGAGGAAATTAAATGTTGGGTGTTTATGATATTTATTATTTTGGAAAGGGCCTCTCTGTGTTTTCACTTTTATATTTGTGTCGTTTCGAATTAAACATAGAAATCAACAAATCGGCAAATAACATAACGCAAAAACGCTAATTTTTAAACTAATACACATAATCCATTTATTCGAATAGAAATCGCTTGCTTAAAATTTTACTTGCATTTATTTAAATTATTGCACTTTTAGGATGGCGTACGCGTAAAAATATATGCTGTGTTCTAGGTTCTTATCAGTAATGTCATTAATAATAATTGCTGTTGTTCGCAATAATGACTATTTACAACAAACTTTCGCTTAGTTATAAGTTCCCGTGAAGCTTTTTGCTCGATTGAGATATTCTGTTATAAGAGTCCTGCAGTTTCGTGCGGGCTGTGATCTAGGTAATGACGATTATCTTGAGGTCATACCTTTCTTCTATTTGGAATGTTTATATCCATGAAACTCATATTTTTCTCAGTAATTCGATATTAGCATCCTACTTTTGATACACTGATTCGATGCCAAGTTCGAGCAAACCTGGTTTTCTTTTCAAATAGGAGAGGACATTACTGTTTACTTAGCGTGGAGTTTTCCTCGGGTGCTCTCACTTTGCCCTGCTTCTTCATCTCACTTCATACATCTTCTAGTCTGACCGGAAAAAGTTGTAGCAGATGGTAAACTATTGAAAGTTACACCGGTGTTTACTATATACGGTTGTTCCTTTAAATCAAACATTAGCCATATGGCTTTCAAGAGACTATTTATTTTCAGCACATTTAGCATATTACATTTTTTTTTGTTGTGATGTGGAATTGTACTCTGAACAATGAATACAATTGTGGCACATAACATTAAAGAAATTATTGAAGTGTAGGCCTACAATAGGGATTCTTGTTTTATTTTTTCGTTCGTACAAATTTCAAAATTTAATAATAAGGCTACCACTAAAAATAATCGTCCACGTCACCAGTGTGTCATGATGAACATTTTCTCGGAATTTTGAAAAGTGGTTCACCTGTATATTAATTTTAACTTTTTAAACAATGTCCAAATTCAAGATTGCCAGGAATTAAACCTTTACCGCAGACGTTTCAAGTGCCAGGTTTCAAGCAAACTGTCAAATGCCATTCCTTGTTCGTTAAGAAACACTTTAATGAAGTCCAAGTTCGTGGTAAAATATTTTTTAAAATTTATATTATTTAAGATTTTAAGATTAATTGCTTGTTTGACGCTAAAAAAATATATAATTATATTTATATTTATTTGTTATTTTTACCAAGTTATAATGGACATCATATCACGAAACCATAAAATATTCTGAGAACCAAAAATAATTTTTTTTTTGGCTCAACATTATTAATAGTAGTTTTGCAGCATTTGTATCACTGCACGTGAAATGTACGAATGCTTCGCAGTTTTCTCGCGAGAGGTCGCATTACAGCGCTGAGGGGAGAACGTACGACTAGTGTACCCATAAATTAAAACGTCGGTCCCAAGTACACCAACCTGTCTAACTGGAAACATTATTCCTATTTCTACGAACATGTAATGATGCACTTGGCCCATTCGCCGTCCGCAAACTAAGCTGGCGGTACGTTCAATTTCCTCGGCTCCATCGTGGTTATAGGTTGCGACTGCGTGTACCCACAGTGTACACTTAAGTCCCTTCACTATTAATAATCATTTTCTGAAGCCCTGCTAAACTTATACTTCCAGGATATTTCTCCACCTCGTGGAAACAAAACTGAACCGAATCTATTATATACACCAGAGGGACAACGCACTGCATTCGTGTACACTCAGTGCAATAATATTTTACAAAATAACTATGTGTTACTAGGCATTACCAACACACCTATTTTCTCACTGTTTTTATTCTTATTAATTATAAATGAAATATTATAATTTTTGAATAAAATATAAATAAAATTTCCATGTAATCCTTACTAAGGTATTTTTATGTTAACGCAAGTATAAAACGCTCTTGATATATGACATATTTAGGAAACAACCAATCACGTCTTACTTGGGGTAATTTTTCGAAGGTTTGATTCGAAAAATGTGAAGAAACTGCGAATACACTATTGTGAGTTCGCGCCACACCTGCAATAGTTGATAATCCACCATTGGGTAAATAACATTTGTGTGTGTGTTTTTGTGTGTGCGTTTGTGTGTATGTGTGTGTCCTCTGGCATGGTTCAACCAGTTTAGCTTATCCCCAGCTCCGAAGCCATCCATGCCAACCCTGCATTAGCGTCAACAACCTACAACGTTGATGATTGTACGTACGTGCAAAACTCAATGTTGCCCAGAGGTACGACATGGCCGTCGGCTCGTGGCGTCTGGAACATCCGGGCCAGCTGCGAACAGAACGGACAAATTGTAATGTGTCCTGTGTCGTGCTGGTTATTTATAGTACCACATAAGTCACGTTCTGTTACATGCGGGGATTTGCATATTCTGTTAAGAAAAATATCTTGTTTTCAATGCAAGACATGTTTTTTGTGTGCAATGTGAGGGTTTTTTTTTTGTAATGGCAAGCTGTGTGACGCGTGCTCACGTCAGGGTTGCGATTTCAATGATTTCAGGAAATTGGAACTCATTAAAGGTTATTCACGATAAACTGAGCACTTTTGAAATCAACCATAGAAAAAAGTCGCTGGCCCTGCCTGCATATATTTTAACGGGTTCACTGAGTGAAATGCGCCCAGTAAACTCGGTAAAGAAGGATGGAAAGTAGTTCCATATATTAATGGCGAATAAAACGTGTTAGGAAACCATTTGTGATAACTTAAATTATTTCTTGCCCTTTCTACTTTTTTAATGCATAGAAGTGAAAAAGTCAGCAGATTTTTTAAATACTTACTTTCCTAATAATTTTACAGTCTCACTTGAGCGATGCATGAATAAAGTGCCGAGGCCCGTGGCAATGTTAATTTTACTTTAGGCGGAAGAAGATGCAATGTGCATACAAGTAGATCTTAAGCAGAGCTTTCAAAAGTGCTCATTTTATTGTGAACAGCCTATAATATTAAAACCTTACCTTTGGAATGCCAATTAAAATTTTAACAAGATTTTTCAAATTTTTGTTTTTTATTTACCGATATTTTTACTTGTAATGATATTAAAATTTTGTGACAATTTTGGAACTGTAATACCCTTTATTTCCGGTAAGCGTTAGATTCTTTTCTATGCATTGCCATCCTTGGATTTGGTTTAGGTGTTTATTAATTTTTTTCAGATGCTATAAAATTATCGCAAAACGTTTGTCAGTTTTTTTTAATATTTTTCATCGGCCACAATTTTTTAAACTGGAAATCAAATTTGTCGGTTGGTATGTGCTGATTAAAAGCAAGACTACTCTCGGAAATCTGCGATGATTTTGCACTGGAAGAAAGCTTTTGTTTCTTTAAATATTGCTAAACACATGTTTCAAAATATATCGATAAATATTGCTAAACACATGTTTCAAAATATATCGATAAATGGACAAAATAAGTTGAAAAGCAACTAATTATTTTCTGTTTTTAAATTTTAAATATACAGATGAACACACGATGTTTTCAACTGGGGCAGTAAGACTACAGCCTTCATTAGAATTATTTTCGTGGCATAACTGTGTAGTACATGTTGGTATTATTAAAATATAATTTTTTTTAACTCTTAAAATTCTTAATAAAAGCATTAATGTAGTTTTTATATTTATTTTCGTACTCTTCTAATAGGAAAGTTACAAAGGAAATACGACATAATAGTAACATCGCTACAAAGTATTAAAAACATAGCCGAAATCTTTAAACACGACGTTGCAAACTTATGAAATCAAATTTAAAAATGCTCATATTAGAGACACTGTCTTTCAAAGTACGTTTGACTATTTACTAGCTGCCGTTTCTCTGAGAATCATGTTCCTTCTTTCGCTCGACCACACGAAATTCGGATGCTCGAGTAATAAAAGTTGGCCAATGGCTGAGGGTCCATAGGTCTTACGAAATGACCGATGGTTTCGTCACTCAATTTAAAGCCATTTGCAGCTCTTTCGGGTAAACACTGTTATTAAAAAGAAACGAGAAAGTAGTATCCTGGCCCACACTCTTCATTACCGTATGGAATCAGTGAACATCGGTAGGTTTGGTTGCTATTTATTTGAAAAGTTGGTGTTTCTAGTAAAATCACTGACACAAAAATGAAGTTATGTGCAGTAGAGAAAAATTATTTAAACTTTCTATATATTCTAACTACATCTACGTGAAGTACTACGCTACGACCTAAAACGATAAAATACGAAATACTGAAAGAACGTTTAAAGATATTAATTTACTTGCCAATTATAGTGCAAAGAATTATTTGTGTAACATTTTGCTTAGCTCACAGAATTGCCAGATGGTGCGTTGAACACAAATCACAGGAGAAATGAAAGTTTATTACCTTATAAAAATAAGAAAAAATTAAGATTTTTAAAAATAAATGTTGCGTCGTTTATGTTATTTGTTTTATATATCGACTGTCGCCGCAGTTTTACAAAACACAATGTTAATTGGAAATGATGCTACGGATCCGGAACTTAAAAATATATTAGAGAATATTAATTAGAAACAAATAGTACTCACAGGTGATCTTGTAAATGTAAATTGACAATGATCCTGTGATTTTCCTATTAGTTCTGGTTATCGATACAAAACCATTTCAAAAAAACAAGTTTGCTTGGAAACTGGAACGTGTGTGAAGTGATTTTGGTGTGTAGCAGAGTATGTATGTACATTTATAACTTTTACTGGAGTTGGTTGCAGTTCGGTACATCAGATAGTTTCCTACTTCCGTGTTTATATTTTTGTTTTTCATGTACTACAAATAACATTTACACAGAATAATACGTTACCAAAAAAAGATACTAGATAATTCGATTGCAATAAAAGTTATGTCTTTCCGTTAAGTTATGTTTTCTTTTGTAGTTATACACAAGAAGTTTTTTGGGTACTCCTAGCTCAATCGATTTTATATGAGATTTTCCTTTAACAGAAGTTCTTTTCTATTTTGGGAAAGTTCCAAAAGTAGATGAAATTTTGACAAAGTATATTCTCTCAAGAAAATTAATTAATTTATAAACGCTTCTACTGTCATTAACAAAGCCATGAAGAATATTTAAAGAGTAAAATGTTTTTATTTATACTATCACACATCACAAGAGTTTAAGGTTTTGAGAATAGTAAAAAAGCAAATTAAATGTGTAAGGCACTCGTCAAATATATGAAATACACTAAAATAATATGTATTAGGAATGTTTGTGAATTTTCTCAAAAATATATGACGTAATATTTACCTATGTCAAACACGTGCGAGTTTTCTCTACAAGTGTTGATAGGCGTTTCGTCGAATTGTAACATAAACTTCTCGGGCTACTTCTGCAACCAACAATACTTGTTTACTTAGGAATGGCGGCTATTGTATACAAGTATTTCAAATTATTTAATTGTCAAAATAACACTTGTTTTGCAACCACGTTTGGGGCCAAAACTGTAAGTCTTTAGCAATATAATTTTAAATGTATATTACTTTTAAAGATAATCAGGAAAATGACATTCTTTCATAGTTCGCTCATGACGGAGACATGTTGTACTCAATTGCAAGTGAAGTTTAAAACGTATTAAAGTAAAAATACTTAAATTAATGAGTTACATATTTTGATTAGTATTTTTAATGCATTTAGTAGAGACCTGCAAAGATATCATTTTTATATGCAAAATCCTAGAATCCGCAGTCCTGCATGCAGTGGCTACAAAAAGTATCGGTCTGAAGGCAGTTGCGGTAAAGATGCAACACAGTAAACAAACAACATTGTATTAATGTACATTATTTTATTCTAATATTCCGTATCAGCATCGGCACGTTTCCTACAAACCCAAATGAATCAAATAAGTCACGTTGGTTCAAGAAGATCAATAATTTTGACAGGCATGCAGCGTTCGCGGTCAATTAAGTATTGATCTCGTAAACACGTTGCTGTTAAACCTTGCCCCGTGACACAAACCTGTCCAGCTTTCACTCAGTATGTGCATTCAGTTAGCGCTGTGCTTAGAAACGGTTTGTTTGGGTCTAAAAGCAGCTACGGAACGCAAACCGAAAGAAACAACTGAAGAAGAACTGAGAATCGGACTACATCTATTTAGCAAGGTAAAGTCATTCAAAGGCATAAGCGAAACTGTTGGAAGACCTATTAGTACCGTCAGAAATGTCGTCTACGCATTCACAGAGACAAGAAAGACTACAAAATGCAACTACAATTGGTCGTTCTTCGAAGATGTCTCTGAGGGACAAGCGCCAAATTGTACAAAAAGTAGCCAAAAATCCTAAACTGGGGGTACCAGAGATAGCAGTAGAAGTGGAAAGTGGAAAACGATAGAGGAATACAAGTGTCAGCTTAAACGATAGTAAATGTGCTTAACAAAAGTTTTATGGGAGAATAACAGCCCGTAGAAAACCCTGCATAAGTAAGACTAATAAAAATAAGAGGATTGGCTGTGCTCAGGCACACAGAAATGATATGCTTGAACAACAGAATAAAGGTAACTTTACTGAATGAGTAGGTTTAATATTTTCAAGCCAGATTGTATGGTGGAAGAAGAATTGCGAACTTGAAGAGAATAATTTGGCAGTTAGTGTGAAACATGTAGGAGTTACCGTGATAGTTGTGTATGGGGTTTAAGAGAGCGAGTAGCATGGGTTATTTGTGTTTCATTGAAGGTGCAATGGATCACGAGGTACACATCAACATTCTCAAGACTCGTCTTCTCCATAGTGTGGACACAATGGGTCTCTCTATATATTACATCTTCAAATATGGCAATGACACCAAACATATAGCCTTGAATACCAAGTTGTGCTTGTTAAACAATACATCACATCGGATGGAAACAACGCTACAATCTCCCTATATTAACCACATCAAGAAGTTATGATACCAACTAAAGGAAAACTTACGAAATCATGAGATACCCAACAAAGATATGGCCCGAAAGACGTCCTTAGAACTGGGAGCAATAAAATATCGAGTGAAACTGCGGAAAACTTGGCGAGATCGATACCAAGGAGATCATCTGACATTGTCAAGAGGAAAGGAGTTTCTACGAATTATTAAAGAGTTTGAACATGCCCAAGAATGTTCATTACTTTAGTACAGACCTATACTGATCTGTGGTCAGAGAAATATCATTGCTTTCATTTGCGATTTTGATTATGTTGTAAATGAAAACGAATTCACTTTCATTTACTGTATGACATACGAATTAATAAATAATCCATAAAATAGTATACTTTTATAATTATTAGGAATATATATCTCTCCAATTCTCCGTCGTCCTCTGTTATCTGTAGCCAGACATACACTTTTTGTAGCCACTGTATTACTTGAGCCTGTGTCCATTTTATTAGCTGCTTATGCAGTATAAAAGGCATGCTCATTTAGACTGGTCTACGCTAGTGGTCATAACACTATGGTATTTTAATTATTAGCCCAACATCCCGAGTACAAAGAAGATAAGTTTAACCCATTGAGATTCCTGGGCGTCCCCCTTAAGCACCTTACGAGCCACGACCGAAAAAAATTCCACATTCCGGCGGAAATGATTACGTGCAGTCTGAAAAGGAGACATTATGGTGTTCCTTTACCTTAAAATTGAAGTTAGAGGTTTCGTCTGTGGACTAGTGAACCTCTCTATCTTTGCCGAAAAAAACCGACCACAAACGCCGACAAATGGACCTGCCGCCCAGCAGTGACCGCAGCCCGGTAGTAGGCTGTCTTGTCAACATTCACATTGTCGGGCGCAGCGAGTGTTGCTCCTAGTGCTGCCGGCAGGGTGATCACGTGAGTAATGACGTCGCTACGCCTTGAATCTTCCCCTTCCCCAAGCGTCGGCGGTGTTACAAAACACACAATAACCAGGGACCTGCAAAATTAGCGTTTTTTTGCATAAAGCTAAACTTCACAGTACTGTATATACTGGAGCCGGCGTTGTTCCTTCATTGGCTGCCTCCCAGATGTGAAGTCACTCCCTTTCTGAGTGAACTGTGCGTGATTGGGGCACACGATTGTGAAGTGCTCATTTATTGGTGCAAAGTTACCCGGGGCGTGTCTAATGAAGTACGGTCCAATGACCAATGTGTTGTAAAGGTAAAAATATTTTTAGTTTAAAATGTCCTGAAATAAAAACGCGAATTTTGCAGGTCTCTAACAATAACGAAGACAAGGAAAAAGAACAGACAGTTTTGGGTTCGTGCGTATCTGTCCATTTAAATAAAGAGTTTAGATTGGCTATGATGCATTAAGCCAACTGATTAAGAAATATCGCAATGTTGCGATATTTATTCCCCGGTAGAGAGGTGGTGTAGATTTCTGATGTAAAAAACGCCAGGCTGGGGCCGGGCTGTCTCGAGGTATTCGGCTCCCCGTCTGCGTCATCATGCATGTGTTAAGGGGACCCTTTTGGTTAATGCTGATATTGGCATTTTGCTCTCCGCATTATGTGTAAAGGTTTCATTATGAGAAATTTTATAGGCAGGATTGCCTGTTTTGTTGCATTTTCATGTAAGTGTTTAATGTCCCATATATATATATATGGTGTCCCATGTGTGTATATATATATATATATACATATATATATATATATATATATATATATATATATATATATATATATGGGAGAAGCCATGTGGCTTGTATATTATGTAATTGTCATAATGTTTAATTGCGCTTGTATCTGTTTATACCTTTGTTTTGGTATGATTTTAGCCCCAATTGTATTAAGAAGTAAAAAAAACAGGTTTTAAAAATGAAATTGTATTAGTAATATTTTTGAAAGTTGTATCTCTGAAATTTCGTACTGTAAAAAATTGAAATTAAGAACCTTATCTTGTTTCACTGGGTGTGTGAAAGGATTCGCTTGGCAAAGTACCCTATATTTTCTCCTATGCCTTTGAAATATTCTGGTTTTAGATGGATGAGGAGTTTGAGCTGTTTAAGAGAAATAATTTGGATCAATAATTTCGTATTAGTTTGCCAACTGCTGAGTTGTTGGTGGCTTGTAGGACTCCGGACGACCGGGCTGTTGGCGCTTGCACACATTAGGTGCTAGTGGCGATACCCTGGGGTCTCGCCATTCAGACCCAGTGTACACAATTGTGTACAAGGATAGGAAAAATTCGCGAGTTCAATGACTCGTAGACTAGACTCCACAGTCATGGGTATAATCGAGTCTCAGCCTCAATGGGGTGGCTTTTCCAAAGATAAGCCTGTGTTACTTTCACACTTGGCAATATGGCACTTGCTACTTGTTACGTTACAAGTCTGCTATTGGCTCAGAGTCGTCCAGGGCGTGTCTAATAAACTGCGAACCAATTATAAAGTCAACTTCAGTGCCCGCGTGTTTGACATCTATCTTGTCCTGAAATGAACTCGCGAAATGTTCCTATCCATATGTGTACATTACGCAGGTGTATAGGCAATTTTTGGTCTGTACTGTATACAGTGAAGCTTAAAGACTAATGATCTTACATATGGGTAAACGATTCGCAAACAGTCTTTCTGGTCTAGCTCATAATTGGTTCAGATAACTGTAGCCAAACATATAGCCTACAGTTCATTGGACGTGGAAACGAAACAAGTGTTGTGTCGACATAAGTACAGCATGCACGATATTTTTTTTTGTTTGCAACACCTTAAACCGTAAAATAAAATGGGTCTGAAATGTATAAAGAAGCGAAATGATGTGGTGGTTTCTCTCATGTGAGCGAACGCGATTGCTCATTTGCCGCGCGAAGCTGTGGGAACTGGCCTTGTTTCTCGTAGGCAATTGCATGTTATGGACTACTCTCCTATTGGTCGGTCTGCCGTCTTCCAAGTCTGTGCCCTAGGCATGTCGAATTAAACGTGGACGAACGGCAACAGTAACACATAAGTACGTGTGCTCGAAGAACAAGATATCACCAGATAAAAAGAGAATTCTGCAGGCCCCCAGCAATTTGTAACGTTGGTACAGAAACTTGTTTCCAGATGACGTGTCACAAATAACTGCGGAACTACTTCCCAGGTATATCTGCAGTATACGCTCGCTACGTGACGCGTGTGATACAAGTTCGGGAACAATGAGCAATGCAATCTCCGTGACCGGCTTTCACGGAAAACACGAGCGATATAAAAATGACGCTCGTCAGCTGTCAAGCGGGTAGCGTGGTTGGCTTATTCCTTGTTGGTAAACGCCACGCTCTGGAGCTGAGACGGCAAAAAAAAAACTACATAGTGTTTATTCAAACTCATAATTGAATTCATAGGTTCAGCGATCTAAAGGCCCGACGCTACGTTCCTCTCTGCATCCTCGAGTCTCAGCTAGCTGCTCATTGGCGCATTGGTTTCTTTACACTCTTTGAATCAAACATTTGAAAAATCACCCCATGTATGACGTGTTTGGCTGTTTCATTAATATGTTATATATTACAAGCATTATTATATTTAGGTTACATTATTACCATATTTTTATTTTATCAGCTAATTATGTTTGTTTTATAATCAATATAAATAAAAACCGGTGAGAAAATATGGTGTTGATAATGCCTAGGAACAATAGTTATTATGCAATGTAGTATCACACTGAGTGCGCACGAATGCGGCGTCGTCCCTTTGGTGTAATTTTCTAAACTCGGTCAAACTTTTTTGCATGAGGCTGTTCACTGCCCCTATCTGCATATATTTTAACGGGCGCAATGAGTGACATGTGTCCACTAAAGTTGGTAACGATGGAAGGGAAAGTAGTTCCATATATTAAAGCCAAATAAAAAGTGTTATGTAACCATTTGTGATAAATACATTATTTCTCTCGCGTTCTGCATTTTTTTTAATGCATCGAATTGTTAAACTGAGCAGATTTGTACAGTATTTACATTTCCAATAATTTCACAGTTTCACTTGACCGACGGATGAATAACGTGATTAAGCCCATGGCAATGTTAATTTTACATAAGATGGAAGAAATCACAACGTGTATACAAGTAGATCTTAAGGGGAATGATGCACGAAAACAGAATATTTATATAATTTGTGTGACAACTTGATTTACAGAGGATTTTTCGAAATTTGTGTCTCGACAAGACGTAAATAGCAATATTGAACACCTTCTTACATTGTTATAAGTTCATTGTGTTCGTTACTCTCCGAGTACTGATTGAAGATAAGAAAAACAATTTTTTTTTCTTCTGTCAGTGCTCCGAGAGTAATGAAGGCAGTGGATATCTAACAAAGTAAAAAGGTGTTGAAAATTATCATTTACATCTTGTCGAGCCAAAAATATCGATATTGGAAAACGACTTACATCGAAAATTGGGAAAATGTACTGCTTCCATGCACCATTCCCCTTAAACAGGGCTTTCATAAGTATTCATTTTACCATGAACAGCTTATAGCGAATTGTTGAAACTCCGTTCGCCAGTCAGCGTTTGGTAACCTACTCGTTAGCCGGCAGCCCAGATGACAGGGAAATATTTCGCAGCAAGCAGTAGCCAGTCACACACAAGTCCCGTTCCCAGAGCCTCGCGCTGCCAATCAGAGAATGAGTACGCCCACATCACAGGAATCGCTGCGCCATTTCGTTTCTGTACACTTCCCTACTCTGTACTTTTACACTCGGACAAGTAGCACAGGATTTAGTTCTAGTTTTGCTGCTAATATATTGTTGAGTCCAGGGAGTGACTAATAAACTGCAACAGTAAAGCAGGAATCACATAACCCCGATAAACACAGCACGACACGACGAAAACCGCAACCGCAACCACGACACGACATTTGTATTTCCAATGTGACTGCTCGAATTTACAGCCCGACAGTTTACTGACGCGACACGAAGAGTAGAATTTTTCGGAAACATTTAGAAGGCGCTGATTAACTACGCTAGTTTCAAAAGCGGCGGGCAGACGGGAAATTTGGAATACGTGATGCTGACAAAGTGTTATCGCTAATTCATACGAAGAGAAAATTATTATTTTAAGCGTTACATACAGTAATTTTCAACTTTTTTTTGTCTTTTAAGCTGCGTATTTGCCACTGTAGGGAAAGCTTGCCATACAATTTAATTTAGCAAATGTTGTACACTCTGTGCGTCGTGCCACACAACACGACGAGACTAAAAATAATTTCTAATCCAAAATCGCTGATCGGACGACAGAATTGCCGGGCTTACGTCAGATCAATTTTGTATTTTATTGGCTGTTTAGTTTTACGTTTCGTGTAGGGGCTGTCGTGTCGTGCTTGTCGGGGCTATGTGACTCTGGCATAACGTAACTTCTTTGTAATATGAACCTTCCTGAAATAAACTCGCGAACAGATTCGCTTGTAGCGTTGTAGTGAGAAATTTGCTGCCGTCCTATCACACAAGATGGCGGCTGTATGTAGTTCGTTTAATTTTTGACCTAGCCACTCAAGCGTTTGATTACTGCGAATGTAAACTTCAGTAATTTTCTTTTCACAAAAAAATAATATCACCCATTATATAATAATTAGCGAGCCATAAAAGTGAGAAGAATTTATATTTCTTTGAATTACATCTAGTCGTAAATTAATACTTAAATTACAAAGTCGTAAACACATGTCCTGACATCTCCACCAACACGATAAACATTATAATATCGCTAGTGGCCTCGTTAAGTAAATTATGTCACATCGAATTACATCTGCTGTGTATAACATGCGTCGTCCGATTAACCTACTTCACAGTATGGTGTCTTAGTCGAGCAATGAAGATAAGCTGTTGCGAACTCGATCACATCCCAGACGTATGGCAGCCATATCGAATCAAGTCCCTAAACGACAGAATAAACTTTTATTCATACGTTTCTGAGCTAATAAAAGTTTTACTAGCGATACGTAAAAAACTCGGATTTGTTTGTATGAGGAGCAAATTTTTCTATTCATTGAGTTATTAAGTTACTGCTATATATTTACAAAAAAAAATTATGTTGCCCCTTAACGCCCATGCTTTGTGCCGCTATGTATGCAACCCGACATGCAGCTAAAGCAACAAGCTGAACCACTTCTAGTACCATTGAACGCTACACACGCTCTTGCTCTATACGAGATCCGAATTCAGAACAACCCACTCATGGTTTATAGTTGTCAATTATTTCTGACATTAATATGACACAAAGGCAAATTTATCTGAGACTTTTTTCCAGAAAACTTGTCAGTAAACATAAAAATTTCAAATCTTACAGTCTCTTAGCCAGAAATTAAAATCGAAATTTTATACCATATTGTTTGGTGCGAGTTGAAGAATTTTTCCCGTTTGAATACAATTTTGTGGAAAAGAGTATGTAGCAGATACATCTACCCCCTCCTAACCGTTTTTCAGGTAAAACCCAAATATAAAATATTCAGGACCGGCCAGGCCACAAAATTGCATGAGTGCTTCAAGTTGCATTTCAAGCTAATTATTTTTAAAGAATATGTTGATGTATATTAAACTGTATAGTAATGTTTACTTTTTTTCTCGTCATTAGTATTTTCCACTAGTAATTTCTTTATTAGCGCAGTTTCTAAGGGTTACTTACTACGGTAGGCTACTTAATTACTTCTGCTAGGCTAACTGGTATTCACATTAACTTTCCTTGAATTGCCATACTCCAAGCTTTTTTTCCCACTTTATTTTTAATTTAGTAGTTAAGTTGGTTTTCAGAACCTTTCTCTCAGTTTTATTTCCGAGCTGGGAAATAAAAAAAATTTACGGTGTTAATCAAAGGGGCAATACTACAAGGCCTGTTCCTTTGCAGTACTGTTTCAAAGCTCATAATCGTAAAGGAACTCTCATGCGATGCGAATAGAGCAACGTATTTCCATTAACTCTGCCTCGTAAAGCCACGAGCAGAAATTAGCGGTGATTCAGGGTTGGCGTAGGAATGCTGCTTCTGGATTGGCGCTGCTACGAATCGTCCAAGTCTGCTTTTGTGACGTACTTTTGACGAATTTACCGAATACTATCACACTTGCGTGTCTTTTTAAAAGGATTTTTGGAATCCAGGAAAGGCTTTCTAATCAGTATAAAAAATATGTTGTTCTCATACATCAAAATGGCATTTACAAGTCCATAATAATGTTCTACTGGACTAAGTAAACAGGATATAATTTTTTGGAGGTGCAAGATACGTTAAACAATGCAAAATATTAATATTGTGGCAGTAAATACAAAACGGAAGTAAACACCAACTTACCTTACGCATTCAAATATCAAATATTTTCCCCTTGCAAACCTTATCTTCATTCACTTTTTCTGAATTCTGTAATAATGTTACGACGGCATTGCATACCAGAAGGTATACTTGCAGTGGAATCATAAACAAGAAATATTTAGTTTATTAGAATTTTGTCATGAAAGGTTTGAGGATAACACACCACAGAAAGAAGATAAGAAAACCAAGAATATTATACATAAGAGCATTGGCCACGAAAGACTTGTTATCTGTGACTAGTTTTTCGTCAGATAAAATTTTAGAGAGCGTTGTTTTTTTTTTTTTTTTTTTTTTTTTTTTGCAAAATACATGTCAAAGTCCAAATTTTACTGTAACAAATAAAATAAAGCAATTTGTTAGCAGAAAATGTAACAATTGCAGATGAAATGTCTTGTGTTAATTAATTTTAAGGTATGGTTAGTTAAAGTTATTTCACAAAAATTCCGGGGTTGCCAAAAATAAAAAATTTACAAGAATTTTCTAATTTTCAGCAATTTTGTAATTTCAAAAACATTTCCTCGTGCTATTTTATAGATGTCTTGTAGTAGCTCTTGGCATAATTTTTTCAGCGTGAGTTCATTTCTGTATGTAGGTTATAGTTTTCATTATGTGCCACGTTTCTAAAACAGCAAAATTGTACATTCTTGTATGTTTTTATGCGAAAACTATCAGCGCAATTTTTTTTTGCGAGGAAAGGGTAGTCACTGATAAATGTCTTCAAGTTGGACATTGTGTAATATAAATATTAAATAACAATTTCGTAGCCAATTCCCATAATAGTAAGTGAGTATAGAACATTATTTTGAGCAGTCATTAAAGAATAATAACTTGTGCAATGTGAGTCACCTAAAGGTTGTTCACGATAAAGTGCGCACTTTAAAAATCAACCTTAGAAAATAGTCGCTGCCCATGTCGGCTCATTGAGTGACATGCGCCCGGTAAAGTTGGTAACGATAGACGGAAAGTAATTTCATATGCTTAAGTTGAAAATATCTTTTTAGGTACCATTTCTTATCATTTAAATTATTTGTTCGTCTTTCTGTTTTTTATACACTAGTGTGTAAAAATGTGCAGGTTTATAAAATGTTTACTTTTATAATCTTTTCACAGTTTCACTTGACCGACGCATGAATAAAGTGACGAGGCCCTTGGCAATGTTAATTTTACATATGGCGGAATAATACACAACGTGCATAAAAGTAGATCTTAAACAGGCCTTTCAAAAGTGCTCATTTTACCGTGAAAAGCCTATAATCGATAACTATAGGCTGTTCACGGTAAAGTGAGCACTTTTGAGGCTCTAGTTTATTTTTCGTGTGAGTAATTTTTAAGCCTTTATCCACATTTTTTGAATAAATATCGCCATGCAAGTAATAAGCACAGAGTGTATATTCCACCGCACTTGTAATTTAACGTCTAAGGCTAAAATAATAAATTATTATATATATATATATATATATATATATATATATATATATATATATATATATACTTTTATTCCAACTGAGAGGGCTTTCAAAAGTCCTCACTTTACCGTGAATAGCCTATATTCAGAAGTAAATTGGTGTGCCGGTCTATTTGGTTGGAGCACACTGGTTAGCTGCGCGAGACAGTAGGAAAGGCTACTTACGCCTGTCTGGTTACTGCATGCTGCGTAAGAGTCTCCGCCCATTGAGTTGCCGTCTATATGAATCTCCAGGCACTGATGGGCTAATGACGTTCTGTCATGTTGCGCGCAAATATGACAATTTTCATTTCGTTTGCTGATGGAGATAGCGAGACACGAGGTAGTCTTGCATTTGTATATTACAAATGTTCTGTGGTTAGATCGTGGCTATAGTTGCTCTTTCTTGAAGCAAGTTTACCTATGTCAAAGAGAAATATATTCGGCCAACAATAGTCTGGATGAAAAATGAGTTATTCCGTTTATGGTCTTTCCACGTTTTAAACTTTAGAAAAACCGACGTTTGTAGATATAGATGTGTGTGTATATATATATAGGCCCATATCTGCAAGTGTATATATAGGACAATATCTGCATACACATACACACACACACACACACATATATATATAGTCCCTGAAACGAAGAACTGAAGATCACACCACAACAAAAATTCTCACTAGTAGACGTGTACAAGGAAATCCCAATAGTGCACTCACATCAGAAATTAAGTTTTCTTCACCACGTGTAAATTACGGGTAAAGTGGTATTCCCGATTTTCTCAGAAACGATCAGTTGTGTCGAAAATGTTCCAGAGACCAAAATGAGGTGTATAATAAGTGTTTCTGAAACATGTGAAATTTATAAAATATATTAATTGTCAACGAAGATAATTCTTCTTATTCGAACAGACATTTTGAAACCTGGGAATGTAGTGCTGGGTGATTAGACTGTCACTCGCAGACGTTACCTTACGGATATTCAATTATCCTGTTGTTACTGAAAGAAACGTTATTTTCGTTCATATAATGCATTTTACTCATTGTGGGGTCGCACATGGGAACACAGCGACTGGGGATAGAGACAAACCGTTAAAACAAGCGAAGATCAAGACATTTTTGTATAATTCTTTTATTCAGTCAAAAGCGATGCAACTATCTGATTGGAAACCTGGCTATTCCTTGAACTCGTGAGAGTATTTTGTTTATTTTAACGATTTCATCAATTGCCTTTACGAAATGCATTTTGACCAGTATTTGTAAACGTTCGGAAAAGTTCCCAATGAGTTAAGTAGTTTACAAAGAGTATTTCCTCGTGCACGCTGTAAAAGTAGTCTGCGTCTATTTTTACAAACAATTCTTCTGAATTTAGCTGTCAAGATTATTTTCGTAACAATACACGTTGATTAGAACCCATTTTACAAAACATCATTGAGGAACGTGTAAAACTAATGGTGAATATTATCATGTAGGTACAGTAGACTTCAATTTTGCTATAAATATGGAACTACATAAACCATTTTTAATGAATCCCAAAACGATACAATACATGATGTATCTAAATTAGGTCGACAAACTTCGGCCGCAGGTTACTCACGACAAAAGAAGGTGCAAGCATATGTACGACATATGGTATATAGTCACAAGGGCAGTACATTTCTTTGAAGCTGTCCTGAAACAGTAGTTTATTACAAATATTTCAGAATATCTTCCAAATGAAACACTGAGTGTCTGAGTAATGTGCAATGGAAGAAGCATGTAAACACCACAACGCCTGTCTGCCACGGTCAACAAATTACTATTTCGTAGGAATAATCTCGCTTCTTGCCCCTTTCTCGACTTAATCTCCATGATGCTGCAGAAAAATTGAGATTTAAAAGATGAATTATTTTTCTGCAGGCTACACTTAAAAGTGAGATGGACCCATGCGTTCTGTGTGAAATAGTTGTTTGCGCGAATACGCTTATCTCGATAAATAAATGTTCTGCAAATACGACTTTTTGTCAGGAAAAAAAAACTATTATATGTATATGCCCTTTTTTTTTTTTTTTACTTTTGTTGTATTTTAAGTGTATTCTTGGAGAAAAAAATTCGTGAAAATGGTCAAGTATCGCATTTTTAAAGCTCGCCAATGCGGTTTCCTTAAGCGGCAAGAGAAAAGTACAAACATGTGGGCTTAGTTTAATCTGTGGTCTTTAATCGCTTGTAATAAAACCCCTATGTTACAGATCTAATTTGCACAGTACAGCGTTACGACGGAAACACTGCACGCCTTGCGCGTAGGAGCGATGAAGCGCTAGAAGTGCGTGTTAGTCTCGCCCATATCGCTCCCTCGCTTCTTGACCTTGGACGCGCAGCTCCATCCCACTCTTAACTCCACACATTATGCTGACAGAAAGTACGAAACACATTTCTTCTTAAAATAATTTATTAAATTTTAACAAATTTCTTAAAGGCCACCTTTAAGAAGATAACAAAACAAAAATCTCACACACTGTAATTCCACCAAGAGGACACGCCTGTGTGAAATCTGCAGCAAACATTTTTTTAGATTTTTCCCAAGTGAAAACTAATCTTCTCTCGGCAACACTTGGCATCGTCGAATGACTGTGCCGTGTGAGGAGTTGTGGCCGAGAAGACCAGCGACCAATGTTTTGACAGTCGATTCTCCAACGTTGTAAATGATCATAGCTTTCCGTAGGCCTCGCCCAATTAATTTCTGACCCATTTTACTCTAAGTTTTCAAGTAAATGATAGTGAATTAAAGTACAAATTATCATTCAGACATGTTCAGCATTTTACTCTTGAAATTAGAAAAAGACGCAAGAAAAATACTAAATCTTACTTTACGGTCTATAGTACGTAGATGAGATAGAATATATTTCGTTGTATCCTGTGCTGTCTTCTATTACTGCACGCTTTATAACTACGTCATATTACCACGAGTGTGTTTGGTCTTACGATGCCATAAATTACACGTTTCTGAAAGGTCGTGGATTCAATTTTCCACTTGTTACGCTGTTTTTTTTCCCCAAGTGGGTTTAATCTACTTTGAAGAATGTTATTCCTTAGTGCAATTATTTCAGTTTCCACACAAGATAAATTAAAAATCTCACTTTACAATGAGAGATAAAAAAAATATAGGGTGCCATATCTATATGTATATTAATATTGTAAAGAGGTAATGTGAGTTTATTTGTTTTTATGTAACTGCTACTCTCGGAAACTACAGGGCCGATTCTTATCATTCTTTTACTGTTAGGAAGCTACATTCTTCCAGATGGACATAGGATATGTTTAATTAAAAACCAAATTCCTTAATAAAGTTAAAAATTTGTAAACCAAGTGGGGAGGGGGGAAATTAGCTACTTGGCTGCTTTTTAAGCATGCGCTAACAAACAGTGTTAGAAGAAATTGTGTATCTTAATATAAAAAAATTCGCAAGTAATCGCAGATAGTCACGGGTAGTCACAGGTAGTCACGGGTAGTAACAGGTAGTCACGGGCAGTCATGGGTAGTCGCGAGTAGTGACGGATAGTCGTAGGTGGTCGCGGGTAGTCTCGGGTAGTCACAGGTAGTCACGGGCAGTCGCAGGTAGTCATGGGTAGTCGCGGTTAGTGACGGATAGTCGCAGGTAGTCGCAGGTAGTCTCGGGTAGTCTCGGGTAGACGCGGTAGTCGCGAGTAGTCGCGGGTAGTGACCTATAGTCGCAGGTAGCCACGAGTAGCCACAGGTAGTCACGGGTAGTCACAGGTAGTCGCGGGTAGTCGCAGGTAGTTATGGGTAGTCGCGGGTAGTGATGGATAGTCGCAGGTAGTCGCGGGTAGTCTCGAGCAGACGCGGTTAGTCGTGGGTAGTCGCGAGTAGTCGCGGGTAGTCTCGCGAGACTACCCAATTGGCGCATTCTCCGTCACGCTTGCACACGCTGCTGGCTTCCAGAATTAGAAATTATTCACGGAAACTGAAGGCTGCAGTCAGCGTACTCGGAAAACTATTTAGAGCTGCGCCAAAACACAAGGCGGTGGTGGCCATACAAGCTATGAAAACATGCTCGGAGTAACGATATCATGTCTTGGAAACAAACCACTATTGGAGAATTTATAACGGCGTGACAACAAGGAAACGGGTCCTGTCCGTACGTCTCTACACAGCAAGATGTGAGGTCGTCATGCAACGGCATGCACGACCGCCGAATCCGAGATGTAGCCACCCTTTGGCGTCGTTCACCAATAAGGAGTTAGTGTCTTCCGATCTAGCGTGAATATTGTAACTTTAGAAATTTGAATAAATTAATTAACTTCTCCCTTCATTTGTCTGTAAAACATTCTAGAATCCTTTGACGCTAATCTGAAGTAAATCAGGTTTTAAGTAAATCTCTTACCTCGTTATCAAAAGCGACCGGTAAAGTCTATTCGCGGTTCCTTCACACATTTTGAAACCAACCTTTGAATAATCACACATCCTGTATGACGTTTTGGTTGTTTCCTAAAGGTGCTCAGTATCACATGCTTTTTATACTTGTGTCAACAAGAAAGTACCTTATTTTTTATTAAATGGATGTTTTACTTATATTGATTCTATAAATATAATATGTAATTTATAATTAATGTGAATATAAGCAGAGAGAAAATAGGTATTTTCGTAAAATGCCTAGTAATAAATACTTCTTACGCAAATTTTTATTACACTGAGTGCATACGATCGCGGTGCTTAAAGACTGTTCATGATAAAGTGAGTACTTTAGAGATTAACCTTAGAGAAAAGTCACTACCCCTGCATTTTACATGGGGCGAATACACAACGTGCATACAAGTAGATCTTAAGCAGGGCTTTCAAAAGTGCTCATTTTACCGTGAACAGCGTATAGTTAAACTTTGATTGCGTGAGATGGAGGAATATATTGGATGTAGAATTTGAGCAGGACTTCAGAAAAGCCGCAAAGTAATAGTGAATGAACTATAGCTAGCAGTCCGCTAGTAATCTTAAACATTGGTCACACCGCACAGTTTGAGGCGCGAGAGCCCAAACTGTAACGGAACTAACGAGACGTCCGAAGCTACTAGGATTTGAAATCAGTTCGCGAACGCATATTGGCTTCTTTAAGCGCTTTTCACAATACTGCAATGCGTTGCGTTGCGATGAGCTGTAGCCAATCAGAATAAGCAGCCTGTTGACGGCGACCGACGACGTCGACGGTGCTGCATGAAGTTCGTGTATCTGCGTTGCCGGCGGCGGACGGCGACAGATAAGAAGAAGAAGAATTGTCATTTACTTTGGGCACTGGCGACTAAAATAAGTAGTGATGTGTTTTGAAAACAAATACGCATTTCGTGCAAAGCAAACGTTCTGTGTATTATTTCGTAGTATTGCCTTATTTTTTAGAAATCTTTGTTTATTTTTCTGTTTTCGTCCCAACAGACCAATTTTTCGTATGTCTTTTGTTCAACACTCTGGCCAAAAACTTGAATTTCTTTCGTGAGAACGGTTGGCAGCACAGCACCCATCGCCGACAAAGTGTCGCATTATTGTGAAACCACAAATTGAGTCGGTTGACGATTGTCGGCGTCAAACGCATCTCGTCCCATCGCAACGCAACGCAGTACGGTATTGTGAAAAGCGCTTTAGTTCTCGGGGGTGTACTGTATCAGGCCTGCCACTTCCTCCGGACAAGCCAGTTTGATCGGCGGAAAGGCCTGAGGGCAGAGGCCACATCGTCTCAGGAAGGACGAACTGCGGAAAAGCAATTAAACTGTTAGTTGCGCGCTCGTCTCGTTTCGACGCTCCGTCTTGACGGGGCGTCTCTACCCCTCCCCCCCCCCGTCGCAAGCGAAGTGCTCCGGCGAGGAGGCTGGCTGGATTGGAAATTACTAATTACTCTTGCTGCCAATTACCGCTCCTCCGGATAGAGCGAGCGTCTCGGAGCGGTAATCCGCGCTGAGACCTCTACTTCGCTTGTTCCCGCTCCCTTCTGCGTTGACAGCTGCTTGGGTTAAAACTACCCCGGCCATGACCTGCAATATGCTGGTCAACAACTTCGGAATGTGTTCCTGTATACCGACACGAGAGTAAAACACAAAACACGCGCCGCGAAATCATTTTACAACATGGAATATTGGAATATTCGCGACTCGAACAGACTTATGAAAATCAACCTTTGAAAAAACACCCTAGCCATTAACTGCATGCATAGCTAGTAAAAAAAGTGTGGCGAGTGCGAGTACTATACCTGCTACCGCCATACTTTTTTTACTAGCAATGCATGTAGCTATTGGTTAGGATGTTTTTTCAAATGGTGATTTTCATAAGTCTGTTCCAGTCGTGAATTGACTATAAACATTTCAATGATTTGTTGATTGGTCGCCTGAAATCGTCAAAATTATTTCACTTTAACGGTGACACAATAATTGTATTATTATAAATTCTGTAGCGAATTTCAGCACAGTAGTCTATCCAATTTTTAAATGTCATAAACTAATAATAAAATAGTATGGAAATGGCGTTTTTTTTTTTTTTTTTTTTTTTTTTTTGCTGGAATACTCCGAAATAATGTTGATATTTCGGGTGTTGTCGAGAAATTATCTTTCATATGAACTTCAGTTTGTGGTCATTCTGTAGATCAGTGCACTCCGAACACGTTCTGTGACAACCTGGATCTCTAACATTCTGCAACTTAACTAAAGTTCTCTCGCCAAAGAGCTGGAGGAAATGGAATTGTGTCATGTCGGAGGAAGTCCCGTTATAAGCTCAAGGTTAGACACAAAGAGTGTCACTCGGGACGTGACATGGCAGACGTTACACATGCGATAATGCAGTGGTTCCATCAAGCACAACTAGGGAATGGTGTCGCAGCGTGACCACGTTTTGAATAAAGACAATGTCGTCATGACTGCGTTGCAGGATTACGTATGTCAAAGATTTTAAAAGAGAAAATTTGTAATTGTTTTAATTCCTAGGAGTTAAAAACATGCATCATAAGGATTTTTATCTGGCCATACACAGATGTCAGACCAATGGATTGAGCTTTGGCGGCGTTTTCTTAATATTAAAAGGTTATAGTAAATAATTTAGGATAAGCCATTTATAAGAATGCTGTTTATAACTGTAGGTTTGGGTGACTATTGACAATAAGCAGATACGTGTAAGATTCGTCGAGAATTTATTTAAAAATAAGTTACACATGTACATTTGTGTTTCTGCTTGTATTGGATTACAGTTTGCTACACAGGCTCCAGATGACTTACAACCAATAACGAACCTGCAATTAAAGCAAGGACGTAATCTCTCGCTACCTCGTCTGGGGTTAAACAGGAGTGAAATCCGATGATCAACTAATTCAGGCCTGATTAAACTCAATATTGCGCAGTCTAGTTGTCGAATGAATCCGCGAAAATAAGCTACTCCTCACAGTCAATTATACAACGTAAAATCAGCAGTATTAAAAAAAAACTCAAACAAAAGAAGGCGTTTCCTTTGAGGGAGTACCGGTCATACACGCTACGAGAAATCGAGAGCTTTTGAAAGGTTTTGTTGAATCAAACAAGATTTGTTTGGTGAAACCATTTTATTTGTTTGTGTAGGGGCAATGAAATACTTTGTTGCTGAAACCAAATTATTTTGTTGGTTTGTGCAACAAAATATTTGTTTGGCTACACGCACATTAAACAGTTTGGGCCGATATAAAAATATTTTACAAGTTCGTCCGAGTTTCAAACCCAGATCACCTGCGCCCGAGCGCTACGCCTTAGTAATCTCAGGTAATGTGACGACTGGTAACGCCAGAAAGCTTTTAAATAGGTATACTGCAAATATTGGGCAAAGTGTGCAAACAAATATTTCAAGTTTTACAGCATTACTTTTCAGTTTCTTGTTGGATTGTGTTAGTAATGTGTTTGTGCGATTGTTAAGCATCAATAGATGCACTGACAAACACGGTTACTATCCTAATCGTCACAAAAAAAAAACCCTCGAGCTGTATTTGCGAACGAAGGCAGTCAAATGAGTGGCCAAACAAATATATACAGTTGATTCAACAAAATATTTAGCTGACAGTCTAATTTTTTTGGCCCAACAGAGCGTTTTTGTTTATTCAAACAAATATTTTATTAGATGAACAAAAGTAATTTTGTTGCTTTTCAAATTTTGTTGGCTCAGCAATATATTTTGTTAGAGCAACTAAATTTATATTTGGCCCTATACAAACAAATATTTTGTTCGATTTTCTGCCAGTGTAGCAGTATGCGAGGCGGTTGTTCCACGTACAAGTCGATCCCTCATTTGATGTCGCTCTTGCCTGGCCGAGATCCGGCGAAGACGTGGGACGACTGAGTCCAAGACTGCCAACCCTCCTTCACTGCGAGTGAAGCGAGCCCCTTCCGTTGACCCCAGGGGCTCGGATTCAATAAACCTCCCCTTCGTCTCGGGGCATCTGCATGGAAACAAACCCCCCAAACCAACCTAATACACGTGACGGCGTGTCCGGCAAACACAGCTCCTGCATTAACCTGCCGCGTTCTTAATGTGCCCTTCTCTGCGCAGGAATGATATAGGCTGTTCACGTTTAAGGGAGTACTTTTGAAATCAACATTTGATAAAAAAAAATTCTCAATACCCCTACCTGCACATATTTCAACGGCCACGCTGGCAGGAATGCGCCCAGTTAGTTTTTTCACGAGTAATGAGCAGTGCAAAACGCTTGGTACAAATTTTGCTGTCATTTTTAACAATAAGTAGCATGAAATTAAAACTTCCATGAAGGGTTTCTCAGTGACAGTGCTCGAAAAATAGCCTCCTGAATTTTGTTTTCAGTGATTTTCCTGAAATCACTGCAGGAAAATGCTGGGATGTATCTTTACTACATGCCTTTGGTAGTTCCTTCCGGGCTCCTGGATCTCTTAACAACTTGCTCCGTCTCTAACGACTTCGCTGACGACGAGACGTTAAACCTTACTTACCTATGTACCTCGGTTAAGAGCCGCGCTCGTGTATCACGAGCAGATCGGACTCCTCCTGGTTTCTGCTCAGCCCTGGACATGACTAAAATATTTATCAGAATCGAGTAGTGTTCAATTGCTCTGGACCCATTATTATGAGTTTCCGTCGTACCTAGCCTTTATGACATAACTCTGTGAGATAAAACAGTTATAGGTAGGGACCTGCAAAATTCACGTTATTATTTCAGGACATTTTAAACTTAAAACATTTTTACGTTTGCAACACGTTTGTGATTGGCCCGTACTTCATTTGATACGACCCGGGTAACTTTGCACCAATAACTGAATACTTCATAATCGTGTGCCCCAATCACGTACAGTTCACTCAGAAAGGGAGTGACTTCACATCTGGGCAGCAGCCAATGAAGGAACGACGCCGGCTCCAGTAGATACAGTGCTGTGAAGTTTAGCTTGATGCCAAAAATAACGCGAATTTTGTAAGTCCCTAGTTATAGGCTATTCACGGTAAAGTGAGCATTTTTGAAGGCCCTCTCATTTGGAATAATAGTCAATAAATATATTTTATTTTAGCCTCAGACGTTAACTTCCGAGTGCGGTGGAATATACACACTGTGTTATTACTTATATGGCAATATTTGTTTTAATATATAGTTAAATTATAAAATAATGCTAAAAGTAAAAGTAACTAGGGCCTAAAAATTGCTCACTTTACCGTGAACAGCCTATAGATTTTTTTGTATTGCTTATGCAAAGAATTTTGACAAAAAAATTTTTCAAACATGGCATTGATCTGTAAACAAATACTTATTTACCATTCAATGGTTTATCAGTTTATAAATTTAGTGGCATGCAAAAAAATGTTTACAAACTTTTAGCCCCTCGAAAATGTTTAATCATTCGTCTAATTTGTATCAGAAACATTACTTTTTCTGTATAGTCAGCGATATCACATCTCCTGGTGTAGAAACCACACAACTCGCCTCCCAACACAGAGAACCGGGTTCGATTCTTAGAAGGTTCGGTCTGGAATTTAGTATTTGGGAAGTGTTGTGGATGTTGTCTTTGGGTTTTCTCGGTGTACTTACGTTTTCCCCGCCATTCCATTCCGCCGCAGTTCCATTTCTACCTCTTTTCACCTTTATGTGTGTACTTGAGACTTAAAGCTGTTAAGCGCCACTCAGATATCTCACTCATTCTATCTCCTGCTTGACGAAGCAGTGAATTGCACTACAAACCATTGACATTACTATCAGATCTACTTTAAGTTAGTATAAACTACTGGTATAGGCTGTTCACGGTAAAATGAGCCCTTTGGAAAGCCCTGTTTAAGATCTGTTTGTATACGCGTTGTGTATTGTTCCGTCTTACGTAACAGTAACATCGCCATGGGCCTCATCACTTTATTCATGCGCCATTCAAGTGAAACAGTGGAATTAATAGAAAAGTAAATATTTTACAAATCTGCTAATTTTTATAATTCGATGCATTAAAAAAACAGAAAGAGAAATAAATAATTTTAGTTATCACAAATGGTTACCTAACACTGTTTATTCGACGTTAAGGCATGGAACTATTTCCTATCCATCGTTACCAACTTTACTGTGCGCATGTCACTCAGTGCGCCCGTTAAAGTATATGCAGGTGGGAGCAATGACTTTTTCTAAGGTTGATTTCAAAAGTATTCACTTTATCGTGAACAGCCTTTAATATGCTGTAGCTATGTCACGGAAATGATCCGGAGGCTTTCATTGTTTTCGGAAATTCCATTTTTTATGATTTTTTTCTTCACTGAGTCAGATTTCTGGTGCGTACTTATATTTCCAATTACAATCTGAATTCGAGACAGATCTTTGAGTCCTTGAGGATTTGTTAAATAATAATTAGATGTTAGCACAGGTCTTTTTTTTTTTTAACCACAGTCCAGATATATCTAATCTCCATGTTGAATGCAAGCTGGTGTGTGAAATCATTGCAGTTCCTGCTTCCAAGCTTCTTCCATATCCTTCCCAACATACTTTGTTACAATACCGGAAAATGGTGGTTACAACTTTTTTTTCTCTTCTTCCAGGTCAGTGGAAACTTTCGTCTGAACGACTGTGCCCGGGGGCTCTGAGGAAAAGGTAAAACCAGATAACGTTATATTTTATCACTAACGCTTCTGAACTGTAAGTTCTATGTATAGAGCGATTGAAAGGGTTTTTCCTTCGCCTAAACTTTATTGAGTGTAATATATCTTTGTGCATGTAAGTAATTTGTGGGACAGCGTGAGTGTGTTAAAAGATAATTTATGTCTGCCAAGAGCGCCGACGAACGGTGTGAAGTAGTGACGTCATTAAATGCACTTCGAAACGTAGGAAGATTTTCACCCCAAATATAATCTACAATGTGAGTAATATTCCATTAGCACTGTCCCGGGTTGCAGTTGCCATTATAACTTCCATGTGCTCTGAATATCTGAAACAGCGAAAATGGAGCCAAGTGAGAGAAAACCAGTTCAAATGACTCGATTTGAAAACAGTCCCATATTACTGATTATTTCAGTTGTGGAATTTCATTGATTTAAAAGTTTGCTTCCTGGAGTTGTAAAGTGGCTTACACCCGAGAGCAGCCTGTAACCTTGTAAATTAAAATTTCAGTAACTTGAACTGTGAGACATCGGAGGAGCTGTTCCATAGATAGTTAAATTAGGTTAGCTTTTATACTTTGCTAAGAGGTTTAAATGTTTAATAAACATTTATTACCTAAGTTTGTAATATTTAACCCTTGCGAAACTATTGCTGCTCTTTACTATTGAGAGTGTTTTGCTCAAAACTTATTTAGTTTTTTTCATGGCGAAAGGATTGTTGTTCGTTTGCCACTGTATTTCTTAGTCGACGTACAATGGGTGTCCAGACCATTTGTTGAACAGAGTAACGCGCAGAGTCGTGATGTATTATATGTTTCAGATGAACGTACGCTCCCACCTACCTCCAAAGTTATTCATGAATCATTAATTAAATTATTTAGCTAATATCTATAAAAAGATCACTTTACTTTGTTTATTGTATACAAATTATTAAGTTCTCCTTCTCAAGTACTAGTGAACCAAAATAAAACACGCCATGTCGCTTTTTTACGCATGGCTGTGAATACCACACTGTGGCACTGATCCCCTGTTCACTCGACTGGTTTCGCCGGTATGTTACAGCTTCTTAACTCACTTTCAGAGGCTAGTTTATCACTGACTTGTGGGTCACTGGTCTATGGGAAACATTTTTGTTCGTACGGAGACATGCTTAACGAAGAGATTGCTCTGCTTTACTTTTGTTGACTGGCTACTGGATTTCGTGATACGTAGGGACGCTTGATCTTCCCGAAGAGAGTTGTGCATAGAACATACTTCATTATCGTGCATGGTCGCCTTCAGTTCTGCTTTGGTTAATGGCCTCACGTCTTTGTGAGAAGAAATTGTGGCATTTGACTGATACAATAAGAATAGGTTATTCCAGTACATAGTACGCTAATTACCAATTTATGCTATCTCTTAGTTAATTACACTGGCCTGGCGCTAACGTATCGGTGCATTTCACTGATTCACCACTAGGTAATGTGCCATTAACCATTGAAGGCAATTGCTAAATAAGTTATCTTGAGTATAAAGAATGCATGCTATTACATGACTGGGTTATTACACGTTTATTACTACTTTCTCTTACGAAGAAAGGTTGTTTCACGTTGCCAGTATGTCACGCAGATATTCGAAAAGAAAAGGCATTGGCCAAGAAAATTTTTCGCAACATTAGCTGTCATAGACAAGCAAGACAATAAATTCTGTAAAATGATAATTGCATGTAGTGAGAGCTATCTATGTCTCGGAAACTTCCATGCTTCGTTTGACGTTTCAAGGTACGTATTACTGCTAAAACTGGTAGTAGTGGTTTGATTGAATCTTGTTTCTTTCGTAGGTATCATAATTCTCTTGAGCCGGGGTGCATATCTACTTGTCCCTCGCAGACATATACCCAAGAGAAAAACCTTACACTTCCGTGATATCCGTCAGTCAGTTGTTGAGAGAATCCATGTGCAAATATTATTAGCCCTTGCTAGCCGTCTCATCAGCTCTCAAGACCTCTTGGTAAGAAGGGGCATTTACAGCGTTTCAGGGGCCCTATTCAACCCGGAATATCCCCATTTACTTCAAAGGCTAATTTTGTTACGGTTTTAGCAACAAAAGTGGCACTTTATTACAAATTATCTTTTATTTTATTATTAGTACACTTTCTTGACTTTGAAATGCGTTCTCCAAAATCAGTTATAATTGATGTTTTCATCACAAACTCGAGGAATAAGGGCAGCTACAAAGGTTACAATGATATAATTCCTTGCGTCTAATTTCTGAGAACGCGTTTGAAACAAGAGCGATTGCATCTTTAATACAGTTCGTTATATTTTTTATTGCTAGATCCATAAATAGAGTAGCCTCGAAGTAAACAGTGTTATCGTGGGTTGTGCAATGCCCCTGAAACGCTGAACTGGCCTATGAGAGGCGCCCGAAATATTTATCCACTCTCTTGATGGCCGTACTTCAGGTGTGTGTATTCGCGTGGCGATAAAGCCGGACTGAGGACAGTTCAATCCCAACTGCGGGATAACTAAATATTTCTGTGCTCCTCACTAATCAAAGTAACATCTACCAATATAATAATTGTTATTAGTGTAGTTTTCGAAACTAAATCAATAAATTTTCCTGTAGAGCTTTCACTAACAATACATCACGTATCATTATAAACAATAACATAAACTTGTATATTGATGTCGTCCGACTCACAACGACATCAATATTACAGATAAACACAAGAACTAATAAACTAAAGGAACAACACCTACAGTATACGACACCCTACAAAAACAACATTACTCTGACACCTTCACAACGCCGACACAAACATCAAACACACGACGGACACCTCACGAAAATGACAACAACCGTCGGCCCGCCCCACTGTCTCCGGAGAGGATGGCGGGGCGAGGGTTCAAGGGTGGAGGCAGAGGAATTTTAACTGTTCACATTTTTTTAATTATAACGTAACAATTTTGTTTAAGATTATAATAAAATATAACTTTAAGCCTCTGTAATTTTAAAATTTAACTTGTTTTTAATTTTTATAATACGACAAATTTTATGTTTCGACTATTTTCCAAATTTATTAAAAAATAATACCAGTTATGGCCTTGAGCTGGGTACTGGTGCCATTTTAATATGTTCTGTTCTGTTCTGAGCTCCTCGTCCGAAAGTTGGTGGTTAGAAGCCCGCTATGCTACAGAGATCCAGTTGTCTTTAGCCCGTGTACTGACCCAACTACACAAAGCGTAAACTTTTGGCCTTCTCGTTCACCGTTTAGAATATATTAAATAACTGAGGCCGTGTGTCTCTGTGTTACTGCTCTCCCCAATTTGGGACGATGCACACTCTTTCTTGCAAACATACCAAACACACAATGAAGACACGTGAATGTTTTTGGTAACGCTTACAGTACATTCCAACATATACGTGGACAACTGAAATTTTAGTTATCAACTAGCCTGTGCCCTGTTTGAGATTTTAAACACTTGTTAGGGCAAAACAAATCACCTCAAAATACTGTTAGTGTATGTAATAAATATCGAAAAAAGCCAAAATTTTACCGATTACTTACGGTTAAACAAACCTAATTTTTACATAAGTTCATACTTGTTTTAAAAAAAATATCTTCCTAATATATAAAGAATCTAACATATATAATTATCTCAATGTGAAATTGTGAGTATACTTGGAGGAAACCAGAGAGTGCAGCGAGTGCACAGCTTTGTTCACTCGCTCTTTCGTATCCTCTCGAAGAAATTAACACGGTCCTAGAGCGTTCTATGCGTGAGATCGAAATTACATGAATGAGCCCTTTTCGTGAACTGATACACGATCTGAATTTGTAGTGATCTGTAACGTCGTTGATTCAGTGGTAATAGTACAGATAGCTCTGGCAGAAACAAACAGCGAAATGTTTTTGTGTTGCTCACGTGCACACAAAGGCAACGCCTGTAACGCTGAATGGCCGCCGAGGAGTCCGGAAGTCTTAGTCCCAGGCCACGCGCCGCCATTTCTCTCTGCCAACCGGATCTTCTCTCCGCGCCGCTGATAAATGACTTCGGGAGGAACTTCTGACCTTCCTCGGAGGCGCCGCGTGATGTGTGTACTACGCCGAGGAGGCCCAGCATGAGAGGGCGAACGTTAGTCCGCGAGGGAGGGGGCTGGAAAGGGGGTAGGACGGCTAGGTTATGGGAAGATGGACGTTGCCTGTTTCTGCGGAGTCCCGTTCGCAATCCATCATTCCATAACACGGACTGTACTTACAGACCGCTCACTCCCCTGCACACCGACTGCCAGTTCGCAAGTTACATTCATACGCATAAAGACTTGGCGACGGCACCTCATGACTGTAGAGATCTTCGAACACAGTGTAATTTCCGTCTCGGTGCTGATGAATTGAGTCATGGCGGAGGTTAGGTGCAAGATATTATTTGGTCCGGCGTGCTCGGCAAACGAACGTGACACCTTAGTACAACTAGAGGAATATGTCGACGTCCTCGAATACAAATCTTGAAAATATGACTAACTCACATTATTACAACTTATGACTTTCAAATTAACACCTCACCAGGTGAAGTATTACGGGTCGACATCATCCTTCTTCCCCCAATCCCCTCTCCCCGTTGGAGCTGGTGACTAGAATTGATGCCGAGTTCTTTTATTACCTCGACCGGTTCGGTCTGGAATTTTTTTTTTTTTTTTTTAACAGCTCACGTGTTGCAATAGTATAATATTTTAGCGCACTCTGAGTTTGTGTCAAGCTTGCTTCTCATAACGAGTGAAGAACGTGCGGCGTCCTCTGTTATCAGTTTGAATCATTTATTAACAAGGGAAACAAAACTTTCACAGATCAGATTACTCGTAAGAAATCTCTCGGGACCCCGGGGTACACTGATTCCTCTATGCTCGCGGGACTGGCAATAAATGTTCCTTCAAGTGCAACTTGTCCTCGTACTTAAACACATGCATGAGTACGCTTAGATTTGAAAAAAATAATAACTATATATTGAAACTATTTGTGTTTGAAATTCATTTATTTATTTTATAGTTTCATGTTGTGAGTGGTGACAAATAGTTACCAATGTCCACATTCATTGTTTATGATTGTCTACCAAAGTGATATAACCTAACTTAACCTAAGGTATCCTAACCTAATCGAACCTAACCTAACCTAATCCAAGTGTAATATTATTTGTGATTCCCCCTAAATGAGTTGGAGAAACAGGATGTATAGAATAAATGGGAGGAATAGAAGACCAGTTTGTATGAAATTTTCTTATCCAGTACTTTATTTGGGCACATATGATTACTGCACCACGGACATCTTAGAAGTAGATGAGGCTATGACTTTAGTGAGTTTAAATTAAGTTTTGGTTTTGAACAAAAGGCACCTCTTGCCGGATCGACTTTACTTGAAGTGTTTGTAGTTTGGCAAACAAGATATGTTGACTACACGTGTAGCCGGTTAAAGCGAACGCTGTTTATGAGATCGTATGAGAGGTTTGATCTGTGGTAGACTTTTCTTAAAATTAAACTGAATATTTACTATAACAAATTTAATCCATGGCACTGCATTCACTGTAAAAAGTGTATTTTTTCCGTATAAACTGACGAGTAAGTGGAATAAAATTTAGTGGATAAGCATTTGCACTCAACTACAGTACCTCCGTGCCCGAAGACCGTTGTTATAACTCCAAATAAGGCTGTGACACTTTCGCAGACAGGATACGAGAGTAACACTTTGATCAATGGCACAATTACAAGACTTGTTTATTTATTTATGTCTTATTTCAAGAGAATTTTAGCCTACAGGATATATCTAAGGAAAAGCGCGTGGTTTTAGGTTAGATTTAATTCATAACCCTTCCAACCTCCTTCTAAAGAAATTGTTATACTTCGCTCTATTATTGCTGATTAAGAAAATAGTAATTTGTAACTTCTGTAGACTTCCACCGTTCCACAAAGAAGTAATAATATTTATTGTGCAAGTCTTATAACCTCCTATGGACCACTGGTTAACCTGTTAAATTGGGCCACTTGAAGTAATTCTTACTTTTTTGTTTCTTTTGTCCCTCTTCAGTTTCTTTGGGTTCTTTCTCAGTTTGTTTTTTTTTTCTTTACGTGGCAGTGATTATTTGTTATTACTGCAAAATTTTTGGTGTGGGGTAGATGTCTTTTCCATCTACTTGTTTACTTGTTCGAAATATTCATTGGTCTCTTTCGTCTCTTGACAAAACTTTTTGCAATTTAAAAGAAATTTGGGTTACCTGTCAGCTGTTCCAGAACATTTGCACTTTTCTCGCATTCTTCTCCGTAAAATAAATTATTTTGCCTTTGAAAAACTGCTTAAGCCATCCCTACACGGAACCCAATTTCTGCTACTTTCTGTTATACCCACGGGCACAACAGAAGACATAAACGTTTCAATAGCAGGAAAGAAGAAAGAATGCATCAGTTCATACCGACACGCTACCTAAAGTGCTAACAGAAAATTGTAACTGGCAGGCAAATAAAATCCCCAAGTGGCAGATATTCCGCAGTTGGCAGGTGTACAAATGCAATCAAATATTATATGTAGGTACTTGCGGTATATTCCAAAAGTACGAAGACTGTTTTTTTCCCCTGAAGACCGCATTTATTGAAGTTTCTAAGTACAAGTACTAGACTATTAATGTATGAAAAATAATGTTAGTAACGACACTGCGTATGTATAGAAAGCCAGCTACTGTATTCAAATTTTTGTACAACGGACTTTTACGTGGCTAATTAAAGCATTATTAAATTATTTAAATATTTATCTTTAAAAAGTATAATAATCAATCTTGTGCTTTCTGTAACTAAACAAGCTTATGCGGCTAGAAGACTAAAAGAAGGCAAAACAATACATAAATAATAATAAATCCTTTGTGTGTGGGTTAACATCACTCCTGCTATGTATATGAAATTATGCTTTTACATTGTTAATTTGTAAGTCGTGTGGGTGGCTCAGTGGGTCGTTTTCTGGCAATAACTTAGATTATAAATATCAATAATGTATCACATACAATATCTAAAAAAAATTTCGATACATGGAGATTTGAACTCTTAACAGCTAAAAATACACATTGTGAATCCGTGCACCAGCCCACTATGCTACTCACACAACCTTCAAAGTGTGCCGTGTAAAAGGTTAGATAAAATGTAAAATTCTATAGTTTTCACGTATTTTTAATTGTATTGATTGTTTTATTATGACCGTGTGAGTAAATTGAAATATTTACCATTACTTACGCGTACATTAAGTTTCATTTTGTTCATAATAAGTTTTACAAAACCCGTAATGTTTTCGTAAACGGACATATACGGTCTGAGGTTATTACTCGGGTGTCCGCCATATTGTCTGTTGCAGCTCTGTGGGTATAGCAGAAATTTAGAAAACGTTCTATAACCGTTTCGGGCATGCCCATAGGTAGGAAAACTGTTATACCCGGAGCCAGAATCCTCCGGAGGGGGGTGGATTGTAGCCTACACGGGAGCAGAAACGCTAGCAGAAAATTGAATGAAAATTGCTACCGAAATCGGTATCGTGTAGGGCCGGCTTTAGTATCTCTCTTTTACTAATTGGGCGTCCTCAGCCTCATGCACCGTGACCTTAAATTGGTATCCGTATATTTACCAAGTAATGCTGTGATTTTGTACTATTCCTCCAGTTCTTAGTTAAACAAATTGACAACCGAAATAAACTGATTTTAGGTACCACTCCTGTGAACATCGCACTCGTATTCAGGTGTAAAGGCATGTACCCACTTTTTCTAACTCTATCAAAACATTAAAGCGTGTAAGATGTCATAGTTCGGTATACATGAAGGGATATTTTTTAAACTCCCAACATTACTGTCTGTACGATTACATATTTCAATATACGTGTTGGCATATTTTCAAAAGCTTGTTTGTTTAGTATTCAACCTGCTGTGTTGTATTTAACTATAAATAGTTGCCTGTCATTACATAATACTCCAACTTGGAAGACCGGGAACTATATTTGCAGGGTTTTTATTATTAGGGAGTTGCTTCCTCCATTGTTAAAAGACATACTTCCCCGACTGTGTTTCAGTTTACTTAACTTTCGCAATGCAGCAGAAGGTTAAGTTGATTACGTGGATTGCCGCCGTAGAACATAGTGGATACTTTTCTTGTAGCTATAGTTGACGCGTTCTTGTAAAAATTACACTTTTTACTTATTAAGAAAAATAATGTCATATATATATACAAAGTATTTATTCACTTGTAAGATTAGAATTTTGGGTGACTAGTGACACCAGTGTATGTTCACCTAACGCTAATTTGCGTGTAAGTACAGTCTTTTTAAAGCCCTGATGTACGTATGTATATGTAACATTGCTATGGACCTGATAACTCCATTGACCCGTCAGTCGATTGAAATTCTGAAATTGTAAAGGGATTTAAATAATTTTTCTAATATTCCAATATTTATTCTTACTGAGCGTAAAACAAAAAGAACCGGAATTGAATTAATTCAGATACCACAAATTTAGTCACATTAGAAATACTATGTAAAAATGAGGAAGTACTTTTTCTATATGGCTACCAACATTATTGGAAACATTTCAGTCATAATACAGAGAGTTACAGCCTACGAGCGTTGTAAATTTTTTCAGACTTTGATTTCAGAAGCGCTCATCCAACCTCGAGTTAGCTGCAAATTATACGAACAATTTCCAATATGTCACCCGATCGACGCTAGTTTCTGTGATAGTGTTCACAATGTCACGTTGATGACTTATCGGCAACGGGTTTGGCATTTATTTTCGTTATTCAAGTACACAGCTTGTTAGTTGTGGCCCAGGGTTCAGGAGCTGGGACTCCTCAGGGGCAATACCGGGAAGGCAGTTAGTGTGCTGTGGCAGCCGGATCGACGTATTTTTGAAACGTTGGCCGACGCCTTACCCGGGGGGGGGGGGAATGACCTACTTTTTAAAATACTATCTCCGTGTCCCGTCTGCCGTTCGGGGGGACTATTTTTGAGGTTCTTGGAGATAGGGGACGATGTCAGCTCTTCGAACACTGACCGACCTTTGACGGAGCTAGCGCCTGGGAGCGCGAGTTGGCGACCTGTGCGGTCAATGAGTCGTTGACGGGATCGGACTATACAGTCGCCCCATAGCTGAAAGGAAGAATATAGTGAAACCAGGCTGCTAATTCGTACGTTCCTTTTCTTTTATTTGATTATTGAATCAGGAAGATTTTTTAACTTCTACTGTAAATTTTCCATGTCGTGGATTATATTTGAGTTATATACTTGTCACGTAATTCTCACTCTAGCCAGCTGTGTGTAAAATGTTGATACTTTAATTTTAATTTTAATAAATATAAAAATATTGTACCTCGAATTTTTTTTTTTTTTTTACATTTTTATCACTTGTGTAGTAAAAAACATTCGAAAATTTTAAGTGCTGTTAAGATCGCTAGTAATATCTCAGTTACGCCCTGTTGTGTAATATTGGTGAAGATTAAGTATCCGCATTTTAATCCCGTGATTACGGAGTGAAGGTAGCGAAGGCAGCTTTCGGGAAGAAACATGACTATGAGGGCTGCTACCCTGCTTACCTGCACCACACCCCGTAACAACATGTACTGTACATGCGAGGACAGGACCACGGGGGCTGAGCGATTAGCACCCTCGCCACCCACCATGGCTAACCGGGTTCAATCCCCGGCCGGGTCACCGGATTTTCGCAAGTGGAAATCGTGCCGGACGATGCCGTTGGTTGGCGGGTTTTCTCGGGGACCTCCCGTTTCCCCCGCCCCTTCATTGGCGCCCAATCACCCTCATCGGCCCTCAAGACCTCGCTGTTAATAAACGCCAAAATATCTTCACTCACTCACCCACATGCGAGGAAAGATAAGGAATGGATGGAAATAATTCACTAAGCAGGGTTTCCGAAATTATTGAGCTAAATGCGAACGAAACACAGAATTTATCCATGATCAGAACGGGCCATTGTTTAATACGTGGCCTCATATAATTTCACGCGCCAGCACAAAAATGTGGCGTTGCGCGGGTCGTGAATATAACGCGTGACCACAGCTTTGTTCATATCGCAATTGACGCGTGCTTAATGGGCTTGCCGGGGCGATTTATCGTACGCGCGAGCTATATTGGTTTTGTATGGGTGCTTCCTGGTCCCTTGTCGTCTCTCCGACCGCTGCTGCAATCGGAAGCGCCCACTCTGTGCTGATGACGGTATTAATGGGCACGCGACAGCAGTTATTCACCCCTCGTGGTGACGCGCGCGTAATGTATTCAAAACACGGCCCACTCCGACTGCACCAGAGGGCGCGGGCAAGGCCGCATTGCGGACGTCGCCGCAGAAGAGACGGGACTACAGAAGCGGAAGGACCGTCCACTCACCTCAGCTCCAGCCCATAGGTTAAAAATGAGGTGGACCGATTATTCGTCTTCTGCTCATGTAAAGGCTGTTCACGGTAAAGTGAGCACTTTTGAAATCAACCTTAGAAAAAAGTCACTGCTATTGCCTGCATATAATATAACGGGCGCACTGAGTGACATACGCCGAGTCAAGTTGGTAGCGATGGATGGAAATTAGTTCCATATCTTAACGTCGAATTAAAAGTGTTAGCTAAACATCTGTGATAACTTAAATTATTTCTTTCGATTTGTGTTTTTTTTTAATGTATCGAAGCGTAAAAAATAGTGAATTTGTAAAATATTTACTATTATAATAATTTCACAGTTTTACTTGACCGACGCGAGAATAAAGCGATGAGGCGCATGCAGTGTTAATTTTACATAAGGCGGAAGAATACACAATGTGCATACAAGTAAATCTTAAGCAGGGCTTTCTAAAGTGCTCATTTTACTGTGAACAGTCTTTACCCAGCATTGTCCTACTCCAAAGCAACACGACTGTTAAAGTTACATGGCCAACAGTGATGAACGTGTTTCTTTATATCTCAATTTTCAAAAGACCAACACTTTGATATGAATGATATACTTTTACGGATTTGAATCTAATCTAATTGCATTAACAATAGTTAGAGGAAGTGTGGAAACTTCTCAAAGTGCTTGTTTACATAAAAAGTTTTCTAAATTCAAATCGTATCCACGTCGTTTACGATAGTCGTGTTGGAAATGTCGCTGGCAGTAGTGCGCGAGTCAGCGCCATAGACTAAAGATGAGCTACATAAATAGATATTCGTGTTCGTATGATTTTTCCATGGCCAGTAACAACTGTCAAAGTCACGTGGTCAACAATATCGAAAGTGTTTGTTTACATTTGAATTTTAACAGGCCCATCCTTTTAAATCAGTTGAATACTTTGACCAACCTTAATATAACGCAGTGACATTATAACTAAATTAGAAGAAGTGTAAAATGAGCACTTTTGAAAGCTTAGCTTAAGATCTACCTGTGTGCACGTAGTGTCTTATTCAACTTTACGTAAAATTAGAATTGCCACCGGCCTCATCACTCTATTCATGCGTCGGTCAAGGGTAACTGTGAAATTATGCATTAAAAACAACAGAGTGTGAAATAAATAATTTAAGTTATCACAAATGGTTACCTAACACTTTTTATTACGTTAAGATATCGAACTACTTTGCATTCTTCGTTACCGACTTTACTGGGCGCATGTCACTCAGTGCGCCTGCTGAAATATATGCATGCAGGAACAGTGACATTTTCCTAAGGTTGATTTCAGAAGTGCTCTTTTTATCGTGAACAACCTTTACGTAAGCAGATATCTAACCTCAAATCCCATCCATGTTGTTTTATATAGTATTATTATTGGCAGAGAAGCAGTCCAATCCTAAAATATATTTAGTGGCTACTGTACAACTAACGTGCGTATTTTACCCCTCATTTTACGGTCAGCGCCGTCCAGAGAAAAGTCCTTCTGTTGTCCTGACTGCTATGGCATCCGGCTTTTGTGGACAGTCTATATATAGTTTGTGCCTCTCCTCATACGTGAATCATATTATGACCACCGATTTAGACACCAGTTCTCTGATTGGCTGCGATAAGCTCTGGGAACGAGGCTTGTTTCTGATTGGCTACTGCATGCTGCTAAATTTTCCCTATCAGCTGGGCTACTGGCTGGCGAGTAAGCTACGAAACGCTGATCGGTGAACGGCGTTCCAACATCTGCTGGACAGTGACGCCGTATTCCTGACGTTTGCGGCTGGAGTTCGCTGAATAAGTGTTCGTTTCACCTCTGTACTCTCAAGTACTTTGTGCCCATATGACGTCAAACCAAGACATTAAACCAATTGAAAGCTGTTCGCGATAAAATGAGCACTTTTGAAATCAACATTTGAAAAATGTCACTGCTCCTACATACATTTATTTTAACAGGTGCATTGAGTGACATTCACTCATTAGAGTTGGTAATGATGGAGGGCAAGTAGTTCCATACCTTAACGTCGAATAAAAAGTTTTAGATAACCATTTGCGATAACTTAAATTATTCCTTTCGCTTTTTTTTTAACCCGTCGGAGCGTAAAAATCAGCAGATTTGTATAACAATTACTTTTATAATTATTTCAGTTTAACTTTATCGACGGCATGAATAAAGTAACGAGGTCCATGACAATGTTAATTTTACATAATATAGAAGACTACACAACGTGCATGCAAGTAGATCTTAAGCATGGCTTTCAAAAGTGCTCAGTTTACCGTGAACAGCCTATAGTGACTGAGTTTGCATATAAAGAAGTCTACGCCATTTCGCTTCTGTGTAATTATCAAACCTGTAGAGACACCGAGTAATCGGCGGCGTTTGCTGAACTGTCTTCGAAAAACCTACCTGCCACATGAAAGTACATGCAACATGTTTCCTAGACAAACTAGCAAAAGAAACGTATATATTTACGTTTTAATTTGTGTGACATGGCCAAAAATGGCATCTTCAGCATGCTATGCATGTAATACTTCTGGCGAAGTGCATTGGAATATTTGCTCGTTGCACGTCAAGCTCGCTGTATGTTAGTTAATTTCGCAGTGTGTGGGTGCGGTGGCAACGTTTGATAGGCGTGCTAGTGTCTCTTAGCACTTTTTTTCTCCTGCGAAACAAAACGCATGGTCGCGGGCCCAGTTGGTACCTCAAGGTACAAGGTTGAATGCAGACTATTTATGAGCTTAAGGTAAATCTTAATCATTATTCTACTTCGTGCCCCTTTTCAACAGCCTGCAGAATACATAAACTGTTTGCCGTGCTTACAGTGGGAAACGGTATATCATTCGGTGAACACGTGCAGAGTTAATTAGAAGGAGCAACTCATATTGTGACTAAGAAGGTTGATGACAGATCTGGCGCTGTTGGCTCGAATCACACAACGATCTATTAATGTTTTTTGTGTGGAATAATCACTGCATATTTGTGTTCGGGTTTTCCTATGTGCTCACATGTAAATGTAAAATTGTTTAACAAACATGAATGAAGAAATTATTGTACGCTGCTGACGTTGTTGGGTCCAGTGTTCGAAAATCGAAAATAAGTTTCACTTTCCAAGTGTTTTTTTTTCCTAATCGTGAATGTAAAATGTCTGAAACGTGCTGAATGAAACGTAAAACGAGGTAGTATTAGACGGACTGCAAACGGAATGAAAACGGTGCATAAGGAAAGGAGGAAAAAAATTGTAAGGAGGTTTTGTACTATATATACTGGCAAGTAAATGGGGTCGGATTGGCCAGGAATGCTAGGAAGAGCATGAAAGTATGAAAGGGGTGTGCTGCAAATAAGAAATTAACGGGAAAGGGAAGAAAAATTGTTCAGAAAAGGTTTGACAAAGGAGTAAACAAGTATTGCAATCAGAAACGAAAATAAAATGTTAATCTGCGGAAAATCTACAGTACATGCTGATCACGAATAATAGGGCTAGATGCTAGGTTGGGTGATAGATAAAAAGGAAATGGCTTATAATTAAGTCAGTGAACGCGATATACAGGATGTATATTTATGTGGTAATTAACCGGGGCGTGGACGATACACGTTAAAACAAAAACTCCGTATGAACATGTCTCATAGGTTCGATGGTTCCTTAGTTAAGGGCTCATGCCGCTGTTTCCACTGTTGTGTACAGACTGTGGTAGATACGAATGTGGAATGTGTTGTTAGTCAGGTATCTAACGCACGTAAGCGGTTAACAGGACAATTGTGCTTTCTGCAACAAAAGTTACATGTGCTACTCGAGGATGTCACGTTGGATCTGAAACACCGCATGTTGGTTCATGCATGATGGGGCACCGCCACATTTCAGTCGAGTGGCTAGACGCTACCTGGATGAGCAGTTCCATCACAGGTGGATAGGTCGTACAGGACTAATCACCTAGCTTGCACGTTCCCTGATCTCAATCCAGTGTTTTATATAAGTGGTGACATCTCAATACCGTCGTTTACGCAAAACTTGTTACGGACATTGCTGTGTTTCGCCAGCATGTGTAATAAGGTTTCCAGCAGATCCGTGGCACACATTAGGTGCTTGAATGGGTTAGACAGTCACTGATGTGATGTGTGCAGGCGTGCATTCAGATGCAAGAGATTTCTAACATATCTGATAACAGTGAATCACTGCTGGTAAGCGAGCAGGGCTGCACTGACACTAATATAGGTATATAACGCACGGTTATTAACAATTCCAGCAGAACTTTGTAAGGCTTTACCTCGAGAATCATTGAACCTATGACATATGTTCATATGGACTATTTTCCTTTGTTTTTATGTGTACTGTCCACACCCCGGGCAGTAAATTGACACACCCTATGTGTAGGCTCCAGGATGAGGCACCTACCTGAATACCACCGCCAATTTCAGTGGTAGAAGAAAAATTTTCAGAAAGTTGCTTTCGTCCAAGGCGCTAATAACTTGATAGTGATAATTTCCCCGTACATGGAAAAATAAAGACGATTCAAAGGTCAGTTTCGCTAATTAAAATGGAATGATAATTTATATTAACACCCCTCGACAGTACGTATGAGGATGTAATAAATACGATGTCGTTTGCCGTTCATTCAAGATCGCTAAAGGTCAATGACGAAGCAAACTGCGCCACCGCACGGAACAACGGGCCATTAGTCTGTGCTGTGCTGTTGTAGCGATCAGACAAATTCTTCGTGACGTTATTCAAACTGGCAAAATCTACACGGCAGTCGAAAGAGTTGATATGGTTTTCATTTATGGCATATGTCGCCGCAGCATTAGAGCAGCAGTACAATTGTATGCTGAGAGATATCCTGATCATGCCGCACTGGCACGATCTGTCTTTGCGAACATAATAAAAACATTTCAAGAAACTGGAAGCGTGGAAAGAAATGACGCCAACGACGACAGACAGCAACTGACGATGGAAATGCAATTAACATCGTAGTTGCTATAGCACACAGTCCACATATCAGTACGAGGCACCTTGAACGTGAGAGTGGGATCAGTCAACGGAGTATTTTGAGAATATTTCATAGCAACAAATGTCATCCTTTCCACAATTCACTTCATCAATAACTACATGGAAATGATAGAAATGTGGGTACAGTTCTCCGAACGATGTCTACGAAAACTAGAAACCAATGGCACGTTCATGTCGAAGATTTTGTTTACCGATGAAGCGCTATTTACAAACCATGGACAGGTTAACCTTCGCAACATGTACTACTGGTCACCTCATATTGGTTGAGAGAAGTGGATAAAAATAGACCATTATCTGTAAACGTGTTGTACATAGTCGCCTAATTGGTCCTTACTTTATTGGTTGGACACTAAATAGCATCAAGTATTTACAGTCATAACAGCAGTGCTGCCGCAATTATTGGAAGACATCCCACTGGACATAAGGCAATCCACGTGGTGCCAATACGATGGATGTCCCGCTCATTCTGAACAGAGAATTATAACGGTTTTTGACCGAACTTTCGGTGGTCATTGGATCGGTCGGTCTGGAAACACGAAATGGCCTGCACGTTCCCCAGTCATAACGCCTATGGACTTTTATCTGTGGGAAACATTAAAGAAATATTTCTACAAAGACAAACCAACGACTGCCAAGGATATAAAAGGCCGTATAACACGAGCTAGTTCTGCGATAAGTCCAGATGAAATTCGACGTGCGGTATTGTCCGCTCAGAATCGCTTTACAGTATGTATCAGTGCACAAGGTCACCAATTTGAACACTTGATATCATATCATAATAAACTAACACAGGTATGGTGAGTAAGAGTTTTCGGTACGCCAGGGAGTGGTCAAAGAAAGGTACGGGAGCCCAGGAATGCAATTGAAAACTCACAGAAACAGGTCGGTTCCTGCGGCACCTCACTGCTCTATTTTGAGTACGTTGCTCGAAAACATAAATTCTTACACTGCTTTTTTCTTCATACTTTGTTATTGCTGTAGGAGATACCACCTCTGAGCTAGCCAATTCAAATATGACCAAAGACAATAACGTTATTCTTCGTCATCTCGGTCGCTGGGAGACAGCTTCTGCTGACGTTACTTTCAGCCCGTGACTTCAGTAAACGCAGCAGTTATATCCAGACAATACGAAAAAAAAAGTGTGACCAACTGTCCAGGAAAGCAAATTCCTGCCATATTATTAACGTAATTGAGAGAAATGATTAAATATTTCATCAGTGACTACTGTTTTAGAAGTTTTCATACATTAACTCATTGTGTGGTTATGTCAAATATATTATAATAATTTGCAAAATGCGATGTTATCGCCGTTCTAATGTTCACAACGTAACGATAAGAAAAAAACTGTAAAATTCAAATTTCCTGATTATTTTAAGATTTTCTCAGTTATGTACATTCTCTAAGGTACTTCGAAATATTTTGGTCCAATCGGACTTTATAGTAATATTTATTTATATTTAGTGGATTTTGTGTGTCCCCTAACAGCAACAAGACCTTGGTAGGGAAACACTATAGATTATACTGTTACAAAAATACCAATTCAATATCGTTACAAATATGTACACATAGTATAATGTAATGTTTTAAATAGTTACGATATTATTTGAAGTGACAGAATATTAGCTATTAAATGTACTCTTAAATTCTGAAAATATATTCACATCCCTTACCAATTATATAATAGAAAATTTTGCGAATACTAGTTGCATCTTATTTAAACTCGTTGCAAATCGACCAGTATTCCAAAATTATCATGCCTTGCATATCAACTACGCAATAGTTACCCATAACAGTAGTTTCTCATAGGGCATGGTTACACAAAAATGTTTTTTTCCTCCAATCAATATTACTAAAGAATATATTTAAAAACTAAATTTAATAGTGACACTGTCCACTAGCCCCGTAAGTAAGGTTCGGTCTCCACATTTAATTACTTGCTGAAGAAATTCCAAGTGCTATCATATCAGTTTTATATATATATATATATATATATATATATATATATATATATATATATATATATATATATATATATATAGTTATTGTTTCTCTCAGTATCAGCTTGTATTACTCGGCTGACAAAGCTAGTTATCTCAATGCAATTCGTTAAAGCCTGATCTTCTTCTATTATTACATTTTTCGTTCACATTTTTTAAGGTTATGCAACAACTTACCTTAACTGAATTGACAATAAAATTGTATTATTTTTTTATTAATTTCGTAAGACTGGCATACACAATTAAAGCACGACTCCAGTAATCCTCGCAACTATAGTCTATTCGCGGTTTCTTCGCACTTTTTGAATTTAACCATTGAAAAATCACCCCACGTATGAAGTGCTTGGTTGTTTCTTAAACAAGAAATGGATCGCACGATTTTAGTACTTATCTTCATTTTAAAGTACCTTGTTCTTGGTAAGATTGAACTTTCACTTATGTTTGATTAAACATTTCAAAATTTCATTAATAATTAATATGAATAAAAGCAAAGAAAAAAATACGTATGTTGGTAATGCTTAGTAAGAAATATTTCTTATGCAAAATATTATTACACCGAGTAAGCACGAATGCGTTGCGTTGTCCCTTTGGTGTGATCTTCTACATTTGGTTCAGCTTTTTTTTCTGCATCAGGCGGAGGAACATCCTGGAAGTGGAACGCCAGCAGGACCTCAGAAAACTTGGAAGCAACAGTGAACGGACTATAACTTTATGTTTCACGTGGCATCATCTGCCTCCCTTGCGTGTTAATATTGGTCGGCGCCTGTTGGGGAAAGGTCTATGGGGGGGGGGGGGGAGAATCAACATGTAGAAGAAGATGACGACTACAAACCATTAAATAACCTTGGTGGCTAGTAGCAAGCAGTGTAACCAATCAACGCAAGTAAATAATTCTAAATAGTCTGCCCAGTGGCGCTACGGCGGTTGGCTACACCATTTCCTACGGGATAAGGCACAGTCGGACTATCTGTCACTAGTGCATGTCGTGTTTCCCCGTCAGCATTCCCCTCGTCCTCCCTTACGGAGAAGTCCGTATCATGCAGTAGATAAGTATGCCAGCAAAACGGCGCAGTGGTTCATTCTATGTGGATTTACCTGTTCTCTGATTGGCTGCGCGAGGCCCTGGTGACGGGCCTTGTGTCTGAGTGGCTACTGGACGGTGCGGTATGTCCCCTGTTGCCCGGGCTGCCACGTCGGCTGGCGGGTAGGTTAACAGTAGCTGATCGGCGCGGTGGACTCCGTTTCATCGTTTTCCTGGCCAGCGACGTCATGTTGCTGGCGCATGCGTATGAGAGGCTGTTTCACCTCTGTATCCTTATGGGGACTATGTAGATGCGCGTTCAAGGTCAAGAATCGAGGGAGCGATACGGGCGACAGTTACACGCACGCCTAGCGCCTCATCGTTACTACGCGCAAGGCGTGCAATGTTTCCGTCCTAACGCCGTACTGTGCAAATAAGATCTGTAACATAGGGGTTTTATTTTACGCGATGAAAGCACACAGATTAAACTACGTCTGTATCTTTGTACTTTTCTCTTGCCGCTTAAGGAAACCGCATAGGCGTATTTTTAAAATTGCTATGTTTGACGATTTTCAAGAATTTTTTTTCCTCCAGGGATACACTTAATAAAACAAAAGTAAAAAAAAAAGTTTTTTTTTGTCTTTTCTGACAAAAATACATATTTCCAGAACTTTTATTTACCGAGATACGCGTTTGAGCCCAAACAGAAAAGTTTCAGTACATACGACCCTTTAAGTATTCTGTTCCCGTGGTTCGCGCGGTGTGTACGGGTTAGCTACGAACGACTTGAACACCTGTGATTGCACTGGGCTTAGCCACAGTGTATACTTGGCTAGCAAAATACTGGCAAGTCGTCCGCCAATCAGTGGCCGATAACCCAATCGCCAGCCGACAGGGTTTGTTTCCAGAGCCTCCACTAGCCAGTCAGAGAATGGGTATAGTGTATTCGTGGTTTCTTCACACTTTTTGAATCGAACATTTGAAAAATAACCCCACGTATGGCGTTTTTCGTTGTTTCCTAAATATCTCATGTACCACAAGCGTTTTATACTTCTGTTAGCATAAAACTATCTCATTTCTGGTTAAATTGATCTTTAATTTAAATTTCGTCGATAAATTACATTATTACAGTTATAATGTATACGAATATAACTGGATGAAAAATAGGTGTGTTGGAAATGCGTAAAGGCTGTTCACGATAAAGTGAGCACTTTTGAAATCAACCTTAGAAAAAAGTCACCGCTCGTACCTACATATATTGTAATAGGTACACTGAGTGACATGCACCTAGTAAATTTGGTAACAATGGAGGGAAAGTAGTTCCATATCTTAACGTCGAATAAAAAGAGATAGATAACCGTTTGCGATAACTTAAATAATTTCTTTCGGTTTCTTTTTTTTTATTTCCATGCATCGAAGTTTAAAAATGAGCAGATTGGTAAAATATTTACTTTTATAATAATTTCACAGTTTAATTTGACCGACCCATGAATTAAGTGATAGTGCCCATGCCAATGTTAATTTTACTTATGGCGGAAGAATACACAACGTGTATACAAGTAGATCCTAAGCAGAGCTTTCAAAAGTGCTTATTTTAGCGTGAACAGCCTATAGTAAGAAAAAGTTCTTAGGAAAAATATCATTCAATTGAATCTGCACGAATGCGGTGCTAGGTCCTTTTGGTGTATTTTTCTCAATTTAGTTAAGATTTGTTTGTATGAGGCGGAGTAATATCTTGGAAGTAGAACTTTAGCAGGGCTTCAGAAAAGTTGGAAGTAAGCGTGAATGAACTGTACTCCCGCACCAAAGGAATCATCACGTCAGTTTGTCTCCGTGCACTGATCTACTGACTCGGTGTTTATAACCTGAGTGATGCCCGGGTGAGGTGCGAGCGACGACGGCCCAGCCTCCTCGCAGCAAGAGAGCTAAGCCACAGAACGCACGGCAGAGGGAGGACCCTGTCGCAGGGGTAGGTGTTGTGACAGCTCGCCGACCCTGCTGCCTGCTGTCTCGTCGTGTTACCGGTAGTTGATATAAACGACGTCGGGTAGCCGGTACTGATGGGGCGACGCCGTCGGTCATTCGCCTCGAGGATAAGATCACGCGGTCAAGGCTTGTGATGCCTTCCTAAGTGACATCGACTGCCTTCGCAGTCGAAGTGGCCGACCGCCTGTGCACACCGCCAGTCTGCAAGACTTTAGCAAAAAAAAATTCTACTGTTATGTTAAAAACTGCTCAGTAGTTTCGAGCGATGTCTGCTTACGGGCGGTTCACGGTAAAATGAGCACTTTTGAAAGCCCTGCTGAAGATCTACTTATTTACACGTTTTTTTATCCCTCTTCCGTATGTAAATTTAACATTGCTATAGGCCTCATCACTTTATGCATGCGTCGGCCAAATGACACTGTGAAATAATTAGCAAAGTAAATACTTTTCAACTCTGCTCATTTTACACTTCGATGCATTAAAAAAAACTGAAGGCGAAAGAAATAAATTTAAGTTATGACAAATGGTGACCTAACACTATTTATTCGACGTTAAGATATGAAACTACTTCCCATCCATCGTTACCAACTTTACTGGGAGCATGTCACTCAATGCGCCCGTTAAAAAGGAGGAGCAGTGACTTTTTATGAGGTTGATTTCAAAAGTGCTCACTTTATCGTGAAAAGCCTTTATAAGCCTAATTGATAAAATAATGACCGCGTAAGAACGTTCCATTTAAAAACTTTGCTTCACGCCATATCGCCGCATTGTGTGTAGAGGCGAAGGGCTGTCTGAAACGCATGACCTGGTCGACCTTATTGTCCCCGTTCTTCTAGAGTTCGAGAATGGTGCAGGATACCTCCAGACGGGCAGTCTTGGTATCAGAAGGCGGAACGAATTATCCCAAATCACGGCGTGCGAAAATTTGGGAGCGAACCCGCCGGGAATCTAACCCGGTTCGCCTTAGTGAGAGGCGAGTAATCTGACCACTACAGCACCGCAGCCCCAGGCCACTGGAGCCTTGTTTGTATGTGAAACTAAAATATCTTGTTCTGCACGTGTTCGGTTATTTATGCGTGCAGTTCGGCTTGTTTTTGAACATTACTTAATGACGTGGTGTTTTCTCTGTCACACAGTGAACTTGCGACGCTGGAACTGCGCAGTTCCAGCGTCGTTGGCCTTAACTTCTGTTTAGCAACACAAAATGACTTTTCCCGAACATTTTGGAGGTATATATTTTTTCACTTATAGCCCGCTGCTTAACTTAACAGTTAACTCAGGAACTAGCGACTAGCTTAACAGGTTATAGGTCACACCATTCACTTTACTCAGTTGTTCGTCATATCCTTTACAAAAAAAACTAAGTACAGTTATTCATTAACATCGTTCTACTGTGCTAACACTTACCTATTTCCCCAATGTCATCATTCATTTTCTCACAACTATTAATCGCTTATATTATTAACCACATAATAATTACTCAGGTTTTATTCAAAATAACTTTGTAAAGGACTTGCTAAATCGTAGTAATTTTACTGAAAATGCACCTGTTTAGCTAATGCTGTACAAATGAAAACTTATTTTTAAACATTTTGTGAAAATATATATCTTTTTAAATATTTTCAAATTTCTGTACAACTAAGGTCCCTAGTAACGTTGCAGACCTCGATAGGTGTGGAAATTTTAGGGCGATAAATTTTCCCATCGGCCGTGTTTTGAAAATTATTTGGAGGGTTGGTTTTCTCGTGGCTATTTTGCTTCATTTCTCGTTTTGTTCCACCACGTTATCCACCCTCATCTCATCCTCATTCATTCTGGTGTTTAAAAAGAACATATGTGCCCCTGGGTTACGGTAGCCTGTTACAGTTCTCCTTTTATCTAAGTAGCTCCCGCTTAGAGTAAGAAAATAAGTGCAGAAACTGTTAATTGTATTGAAGCAAGAACGATTACTGAAATGTCACTACTTAGTAATCGTATTTCGCGTCATTATGGCCTATAAGACTGACTGACGGCTAATAGGAAACCAATGTTACATTACGAAGCATGGAACTGTTGCAAAGTAATAAATCGTGACAAAGATAATTTAATGACACTTATGACGTTAAACAGTAATGGGTCAAAGATGAACCGAGTGAAGATTCCGTGTCAGTGTTGGCGTGGAGAACACGCGAAGTGTTTTTTACAATTATGTGCACAGTATGTTCCACTTCGCATTAGAATTGTTCCGTTCTCTCTGCCTTGTGCATCAGTGCACATCCTGTGCTTTCTATTTCAGGCAGTTTGGCTATTTACCTGCTCGTGGTTTGTATGTTCAATGATTAGGGACGTCAGATTTGTAAGACGTGAAACGTTTTTTAGCTTCAGACTATAGTAAAAGTTTGCGCCGTTTGATAGTTTCCAAACATATCTAGTGTATCTCTTACTAACTTAAAATCTGAAGTAATTAAAGTTACGTGTGGTACGAATCGTGGCTATATATTCACAATACTGAACCTTTTACTAGTTAACATGTTTTCCGTGATATTATTTGTCTACCTAGTTGTTTCCGCAAATGAGAATCTTCGATTCTAACCTGTACAATAATTGAATCCTACGTTTCCTTAACTTTATATACTTATGTCTAAGTCGGCTGCTATATTAGAGACGAGAACTTTTCGAGATTTCGTCTAAGTGAAATGCATCTGTAATAGCTCCTGGTCTGAAAATAATTACTCCATCAGTTTCATCAGCCACCATTTGTTGTCATAGGATACCTTCAATCGAGTCCTGTGCCTTATTAATCGCGTATAATGATTACACCTTAAGGAATCTTATTTAACAAAATTGTAAGATTGAAATATATTTGTACTTCGAGCAAGCCTACCAGTAGTTGGCAACGTCTGTCACGTTTTTTTGCATTAAAAAAAGCGTACTGGTTACCGCATGGGCTGCAAACACGGATATTTACGTAGGAAGCAAGGATGCTGACAGGACGGCTATTGAGGCATCTGCATCGGGCGTTAGGAGCGATTGTTGCTGGACATGGCAGAATAAAGAAAAGTCAAATAATAATATTTTACAAGAATTATAATTTTGCTGTCTGAAAATTATTACTGCCTACCCATTTTCAACGGTATTTCAAGTAGCAAGGACGGCTGGGAATGAATTCGTGCAGTATTATTTATAAACTTCAGTAATTAGTGTCAGAGCAGACGCAGTAGAAACTAGAAAAGCATTCAGAACCCTGAGTTTGTTTAGTGTCGAGAATTCGTGCTACGACACTGTATCATAATTAACAGAATAAATGAGTGCTAAATTTTCAATTTATAAATGTTATTTATTATATTTCTGAATTTTTAAAAAATGAATACAGATTTTTCTTTTTTGTTTCTATTCATTTTATAATATCTAAAAGTGAGCTTTCAGTATATTATAATAGTACTTTAGTACTTAAGCAAATATTTACATATTCGCAGATTCATACTTTAGTAACTGAAAGGCCTTAATGGCTTAGTATAATATAAAATAATGTAGCGTCATTTTCACTCTGTACACGTTTCAATCGTGATACTATAAGAAGAGATGTTAACTTCTGAAGATTACGCAGTTTCGCTGCAGTATAAAGTCTTCTTGCATGGAATTTCCTTCATATTTCATCCCTCTTTTTCTTTACGACCCTGGAGAGTTTTTCTCGTGAACATCCCCCCTGCGAGGCGCCAGGCAACTTCTGCTGATAGAGGTTTGGGAGCAGTTTTTCACCCCTTTCAGCCTTGGTCGCCTAGCTCCCAGACTGCACGGCAACCGCACATGTACGGATGCTGTGCTGATCTGCCGCTGTGTCCAGGGGCCACTTCAGATTTCCTACAAGTTGCTACATAAGACACATGATTGAAAACACGAGTGGAGGCGGGTGTTATGTTTTAAAATGTAAGTTTGGAGTAAATTGACGCCAAAGATCTTTAAATTTAGTTTTCTCTCTACATGTCTATTTAAATGACGGTATGCATAGGTAATTAGTTGCGAAAGATACGTTTATAACACTTTCATTCGTGGAAAACAAATTCTAACACATCACCTTCTTCCATACATGTCTTCAATTTTTCTTTTCGTCATAGGGATGGCAAGTATGACTTTAATGTTCAAATAAATTTTCCATTACACCGACATTTTAAAAGTGATCAGCATTTCGTTGTTACGCATAAAAACCATTTTTAAAAATGTGGTCATCTCTGGCTTTACAAGTGAATCAGATAATGTTTAGGTTCGGTGAAAATATCCCGCATAGCGCCCAAAAACAATTTCTGACAAACGGTCATACCAAGGCACTATCCTTAGTCTCATATAGTCCATTCACGCTTTCTTAGGCCTTTTGGAATTGAACCTTTGAAAAATCACCCTAGGCGTAAAATGTCATCCTGTTGTGTTCAATCACTTGTATTCCACAATTATATAACCCTGTGATTAACACTAAAGTACTGTGTTCATGAACAGATTTATAATCTACTTAGTATCTTCTATAACTTGTAATATTAATTTCGTATTAAATACGAATGAACAACAGCGAGAGCAGCGACGTGTTGGCAATGGCCGGTAAGAAATAGTTCACAGTTAAACTTTGCCAATTGATATGTTTGTATTGTTAAGTAGCACTGACAGAAACACATTTCAGTGCAGTAGTTAAAAATACTAGCGCAAATTACAGTGTGTAGGCTCTAGTGACGTGTTTTATTTTTTTTCGTCTAGAAGAAAGGTTCAATAAGGGAAGCGGAGCGTGTCACTCACTCTCTCTCTCTCTCTCTCTCTCTCTCTCATCTCTTTCGGGAAGTTCGTTCCATCTGTATAGCAGGAAAGGTATGCATTTAGTTATTTCTAATTTCAGCACATTTCATACTAATTACAGCAACAATAATGATGTTTGAAATTGTAATTTACAACTGAAACAAGATTAAATTGTTTAAATACCTGTTATATGTTATTTAGATGCTATGGCGTGACACTTAAAAATTCAGCAGGTTGGTAGACGTCGTGTGGAAAGGAGAATCTAGAATTGGATCAGCTTTCCCTTAGCCACGCGCTTGTCCCAATATGGCGGGCAATTATACCCACCTTTTATAGTGCCTTACGACTGGCAGTGATGTGGCGACATGTCAATCACACGGTGTGTTTCTGAACGAAGCGTCAAGTACGTACTCGTGTTTTTTAAACATTCTAGGCTAGTTACAATGTTGTGATAAATATGTGTTTCCACGACAGGGTTAAATGTATTGTGATCGCTGCGTGTGAAAGGGCGTGGTGGCTGTGTTGTAATCGTTATGCAGGCCAGGTGTGTGTGTGTGGATTTCAAATATGTGCACAATTTATACATTTTAACCATGAATTGATGTTATGACGAAGTTAATTATTTAAATTCACGTATGTTTATCACAGCATTGTACCTTTGCGTTAGGTATTTGAAACACAGTTGTGTAATGAGCGCATATTTCTGTGATTTGAATGTCTGCCACAATCCCAACAAAATACTAAGCCCAACCATATAAATTTAAATAAATAATTTAAAAAACCCACAAACTAGTAAGTACCAATGCATGTAAATATTAGCGGAATAAATGTTATGGTAGGAATATGTGTTTGAATGTTCACAACTATCTCTTACGTTTGTCGATGTACAATAAATAAGCGACACGAGTTGCGTGAATGAATTTACTGTGTCGTTTCGTTTGACTGGTTGTCCCTTCGTTTTAATTTTTATTCCAAACACATATTAATAACAACAGGTTAAATACTACTGTTTTTTCCGCCACAGTTGTAACAAACACCGTCGTGGCAACATATTAATGTGTATTATGTGTAACGTGCTATATCGTGTGTAACAAATAGTTATTAAGCTGACCTTAATATTGTTATAGGCCTAAATTGTGAACATTCGAAGGAAATGTTTTCTGCAGAATGACATAATTATTTGAACAGCTGTAAACAGCAACCAACGCATTTGGCAGTTATAAAAGTAGAAGTCACACGGCAGTGTTTATGTTTACATGTAGCGGAAGTATACGCAATCAGTAACCAAAAGTAGAAATTTAGCAGGGCTTCAGAAAAGACCGAAGTTGTCGTGAATCAACATTACTATTTTATTGGCGGCAAATCTAGTTATCTGGGAAGCCAGTATAGAAGTGGGACTTTGGTATCCCTCGAAAACTGTATACATACTGTACTTTGTTCTCTACTTAATTACTTTCTTAAATGTGTACAAGTAGTTCTACTACATTATAGGTTGCACTAGTCATGATATAAGCGATAGATCGGTACTTAATTCTACAATTATTACCCGTCGATTTTTTCCCACCACTTTCCATAAGCGAACGCGCAATACAATGTAAGTGCTGCCACATCAGCTACTTCGAAAAAAAAAAAAAATTTGCTTTTCTGAATTGCCAAACAACAAATATGGCTGACTTCAGTGTGTCCAAAAACCAGCAATAGAGAACAGAATATGTTTTCGCCTCACTCTATTACTTTTTTTTTTAAATTTTGAATAGAATCGGGAATTTCCGCTGTATGTTTTCCTGCAGTAAAATAGTCAACATTAAAATTGCAATCTTCTCGTTTCTGCAATGAAAATTGTTGTTTAACTTTGAAAGAGTTTACCCGCAATCGTAGTTTTTTTCGCACGTTTCTGCGGTTTTTGTTCGACCGTATGTTAACCACGTCTTTAAAAAAGAAATTAAGTACAGAATGATGAATATCGTGTGACGAGCTTGAAAATGCCGGTTTTAAGAATGGCTAGATTTCGAATTTGGAAATTCTGAGATAAACGAATAACGGTGCCCTTTGGAGCCAAAACGAGAAACTAATTACGAGCACTGTGCTTTTCAGTAATACAACTTAATTAAAACATTTTGTGCTGCCGAAATTGTTTGCCCGTAATCGTTGGTGTAAGCAGGCCTGATTATAATTTCAGATACCACACGCCGATCTGTTAGAGTACTTTGTGGTTCGGAATATGCTGTAATTAAGATATTTTGTAGTTGTTAGCTTAATTGTATTCAACGAAGTGACATGAAACAGAATGCACTATGAAATTCGCATCGGTTCATAAATTACTCGTTAGTACTTTTGATCAAATTTTCTTTAACTACATACTTGGAATTTATTTTGAAATGCCTGCTTGCCAAGCAAAGAGAGATTATAAGTACTTCTGTCTTCAAATTGGCAAAGAATGCTTGAATTGTGGTCCATATTTATAACCGTTCCTTTTTAATATCTGCCGATTAATAACTGGGAGCATCGTGATATTTACTCTTGGTATGGAAAATTAGTTAAAAAGCTAATCATTAAATTTGCCATTCCTCTGTGGTAAAGCTTGCGAAAGTGATGGTCAGTTGGTCACATCTCACACTGGCTTGTGGTAACGTGAGGCGTGCCTAAAACTGATGTGTTGGTCCTATCTGCTTCAGCTTCCACGATGCACCCCTTTCGCGAACACGCCAGCAACAGACGGCAAGCTTGTTGTGACGAGGGTCGAACTGTGTTTACGAGCACGTCCGATATCAGAGGCCCCGGCTAATTACATTTGCACGTACCGGTAATGGAATTACGGAACTGCAATTTGGGCGCAGGCACACGCTACTTAGGCCACTGTTGCGCCCCGCCCGGGAGGGGAAATATCCGTGCGATGACGTGTGCGTCGCATTGCCATGGTGGCGCTCCGTCTAAGAGAAGGGGGAGCGGCTGTATGAAGGAAGAGAGGGGAAGGGTGTTTCCCGTGCGGCGCGGGAGGGAGGGAAGATGAGTCACGGTAATTCGCCGTGGAGGGGGAAGTGTGGGCGTGAGAGGGGAAGGTGCGCGCTGGAGATCAATGTAACGTCGGGGAAGCCTACGCTACAGGGGCGCGTAGGGGGAGTGAGCTTCAACGGAAAGCGGATTTTTTTCGTGTTAAAAAAAGGCGTCGACGAGAGCGCCCAATAAAAAGAGCACTGTAATTAAAATAGGGCGCATTTTCCCTCCAGGGACGTCAAGAGTGCGAGCTACTGAACTGAAGCAGGCGAGATGTTTAGTCGTGTTTTCGGGCGGACGATTGTCTGTGGGAAGGGTCGAAGTCCCAAAGTGTACGTAACATCTTGACTGTCCCAGGAGCTGATTCAAGCATTCGTCTTAAGAGGGAAGGGGGGATTTTTCCGTGTAATATCCTGAACTTGGGAGATCGTAATTTTTATAGTTTTTTATAGTAATTGCAAGAAATTTAATTGTATTTGCTGGAGTACTGTCTTTGGTAAATATTTATTTCGCCTCGAAAAGAGATGTTTCAGAAATATTTATTTTATTTGTGTATCAATATATTTTATGGTTGTCACGAGGTATATCGAAATTTTTATTTATGCTGCCGTTTTTTAAATAAAGGAATCGTTAAATGAAATGTCAAATGTCAATAATTACAGTAAACTAAAAAAAAAGTGTACATTATTATTATTAAATGTAGGCGTTAAAATTTGGTTCGTAGGCCTATTTTATACTAACGTATAGTTATAATTCCGAACACTATTCACCGAACATTAATAATCAACGGTGAGTATATAAATGTAGGTTCTAAGTTGTGGTGTGAATGGTCAGCTTTTACCTCTCATTGTAAAGTTCCTTCCTAATTTTCAATATCTAGGTGGGTATTACTTAATCCTAGTATCGGTTCGGAAGTAATTTTTAGTAATGGCAATTTAAATATACCAACTTTAAAACTTGTTTTCATCAGAACACATTTATGCAATCAGTTACAGTGCTTGTAACTTTGTATGAAAATAATTCGCGTTTCCCATCATACAGCATCTTAATTGATGGAACTCAACAATACCGTCAAACCATAAAATAAAGAAGAAACACAAATTCAAGTTATAAAAGTTTTTGTAAAAAATTAAAAAAATCATTGGGGGGTAACGATTATGAATATAAAGCTATTCTACCTGAGATAATGAACCCTTAAATATCGTTTACATTATCTTAATTTGAAATGTCAAACATATAGAGCGTATATAACATCGCTTAAAATTTGTATACATTCGTTCACATACATCAAATTATTGCGACACTGATATGTTGGTGTATGTATATATATATAATATATTAAATATATAATATATCTGTAATATATATAATATATCTGTAATATATATTATATATTATATATTATACATATATATTACTAACACGGATTTCGCTTTAGTAGTTTTGCAGTAATGCACATTGGATTTGTGCCTATTCATTGCCATAAACGAAGTCCTTGTATTATTACTCTTTACCAGATAGACCTCAATCTGTAAATTACAAAATATGTTTGAATGTGCTTGAAATGAAATGGAAAGAGAAGCTTGATACTGTTTTGTGGTACAGATTAATAGTATTACTCTTGAGTTGCTCGCTCTACATTCCTCTACTATTCGCTACAGTTAGAAAACCTGCAATAATCTTGTTCCATGGATTGTGAAAAAAAAGAGTATTTTAATTGATATATTATATTTCACAAATGTGAGATTTATATTGTATTCAGAGCACATTTCCACCGATAAATTTTCTGAATTACAGAAAAGAAACTACATTAATTGTTTAAATTCTCTTTTCTCAGAACGGAAGTTCCTGTTACTGAACAAATGCAGCCATATATGCTGTATTGCACTACAGAAGGCTTCCTGGCATGCAGCTCCTCGTGCAAAAGATTTACTACCTTCTCTGGTCAATCGGAATATCCTAATATCCGTGCATTAAATCAAGTCAATTCTGACTCTACTGTACACATTCAGATATGAACCTTGATTAAATTCTACCAAATTGGGAACATGTGTGCTCTGAACTGACAACATTCACTGGCATACAAGACAAAATAAACAGCAATCTTGGAATGTTCGTACAGGATACACCGTTACACACAACTGCTCCGCTACAAAACTCTGGAAGATTTTCAATATTCCATTGCAGTTTTTCCATTGTTGGATACTCTGCTTTCAGGTAGTTTTGCAGATCGTTTTTATTCACTGTAAATAGGCTAATAATATCGAACTGACCAAATTTTTTTCCCCTCTCGTATCATATCTATGGCCAGATAATGAATCACTATATTATTTCGTATAAAGGACTTCATTTTAAAAATGCTATTTCAGTTCTTTGACAACAGCATTTAGTAAAGGCCCGAACGCCGATTTTCGCATTTTCAGCCGTATTCGCAGGTACGTTGCAGTGAAAATTTTACAGTTTTGTTTTACGAGAGGAGTCAGTTAAATTTAATGTGTTTGCAGTTCCTTCAGCTTACAGAAAAATGAGTATCGAATGCCTCATCAGCTCTAAGATTATATATTTTCTCTCTTAGAGCTATAATGTTATCTCCATCTGCTTGTGTGTCTTTTACTTTTGAATAAACTGGCTGAGTGGAAGTGTTACTAATAAAATAAGAAATTAAACATTTGATTGTCAAAAAAAAATTTGGATCACAGACTGCTAAGAGCAGTGCCCTAGCTTTGACAGCTGCATGTAATTATTTTCATTGAGAAACAATTACCAGTATTTCTGCTACTTTTTTTCAACTGTAAATTAAACTGTAATACGGCATAATGGCGTCCGACCAGTTAGCAAGTCTTTTGTTAATTGCTTTCATCGAAATAAAGTTACCATTGTGATAAACTCGGTTGAAAATAGTGACTAGTCTGTGCATACGAGTGAAAATAATATGGAGAAATACAATTGTCCATGTGTGTAGAAGAGATATATATATGTGTGTAGGAGAATGCGGTTTGACCTTTTTATCTTTATAACATACTCTCTAACGGCGTACTGGTCGTCTGAGGAACTATGCAAGTCCATTTACGTGTACTAACATTCACAATACATAAAACTCTCAAATTTATTAAGAAGCACTACATTTATATTATTACCTCTGTAAAACAAAACTTGGCTCGTGTGGTTCAGCATTGCCAATAAAATAAATCAAATGTTATTAGTTATCTTTAATCCAAAGCAGAGAAATAGAAATAAACATCAGGGTAAAATTATTTAACTGTGTGTGAAAATCCAATAGATTAAGTAAAAATTCTGTTCTGCAAGTAGATTAAATTTATTAAAATATTACTACCATTCGAACACAAGAATTACTTGAATTGAAAATAAAATAAAATTCCTTTAAGGTGCTTTCAAAATAATTAAATAAACTGTATATTAATTAAACTGTTTTCGAATTAAATGTGTACTTAGTCTTAGTGTTTCTTAACCAAGTTTTACGTAGTGAGCTACATTAATTCATAGCAGTACACATTCTAATCACTTTCCCACATATTTGACTTAAGTTCGTAATCTCGTCAAATATTAGCAAAGTCTCAATGTTCTCCAATAAAGTTAGGCTCGTATCAAAAATAGAAAAATAGTTCTTCACTCACAATCTAAAATGAAATAACTGTAAAATCCAAAAAGTTTTGCTCCATTAACTAGCTCAAGTCGGGTAGCGTAGGACTACTGGGCTGAATTAATGTGACATCTGTACTACAACTAAATCTTCCAAAAATTACATTAACTGTCGCCAAAATTTCGGGAGCAATGATAAATTTGTAAAAGACTCTACCAAAAAATTAGGTGGCGTCACCTTAATCTGGAGTCACGCTGACGTTACCAGCATGGCGTCGTGGCGTCGGTGTAGGCTCACCTCGTCGACTGGGTCCACTAAAAAAATTAAACTAACTCAGCTAGGCTTTGGCCTCTTCTTCACTTGCCAAGCTAGCCCTCAAAATATACTAACTTCAGGGTGCCAAAATCCTGTCCTAAATTATGATGATGCCGGGGATTTCTCCCAAGAAATCCCAGCTCTTAAAAACCACGTCTTTGGCTCTTCAGATCCGTACCCAGAAACCCTTGACATCCGGCAACTTCGTTATCAAGTCCTATCAATGGAGCTCAGCTACTTCCTGTTCAATAAGTCACAAAAATAACTTAACGCAAAATACAATTAAAACTGTAAATAAAAGGAAATAAACAGTGTTACAAATAAAAATAATAAATTCTGAGATATGAAAAACTCAGAAAAATCATTAAGTCACATACTTAATATAAGAAGCCAAAATGCTCAGAGTAATGTTCTTGCTTACCATAGAGTAACATAAATTAACATACAAGGATTGAAAAGAATGGTGGGTCCTGACTCATATTGCACATTTAAAAATCATAAAATCAAATATGTAAAATTGCAGAATTATTCCAATTAAAATAAATAAGTCCTTAAACATATGCAAAATATGTAGCTTTCATATGCTACAAAACAATACACATATTAATAAGCATACTAGTTTTGGGGCATGCAAATGAGAGTACATGGATCTGTTACATCATTTAGATTTTAAATTGCAGCAAAATATTAAATTTCTTTGAATATTATTCCATTTGTATTTCTGACGATTTACGAAGTTGAGAACTTTGATATCAACTTATCCAAGGCATAAATTTAGTAGAAACACTGCACTGCACGATTGATACCATTTGAATTTCTTGAATAACACAACAGAGTTCTGATGTCATCTCGCTGCATCAGTCTGTTGCTGTTTCAACACGGTCCGCTGGATTTAGATATAAATCCTGTCTCGTACTGAGAACAACTTAACCTAGCCTTACACCTGCAGTCAGTTGTTTCTAGATGCTCCTCCTCTTCTTGTTCATGCTCTTCTTGTCCACATTCACTTTGTGATGATAAAAATTTTCCTTGTTTCCTTGGATAGATAAATCTCATAAAATCATACCTTAATTTGGATGTTCAATACGATAGGCATTTTTCACAGAAATTTAATCTTACCTGAATTTGCCTTTGGAAATTTTTCATTCTGTTTTCCCGATACGTACAGCATACGAACAGTCTCACATTCCAGAAAAAATATGTGGATTATTTCTACAAAGAAGTTTTGAATGGACGGAATTCTTACTAGGGCAAATTATTATTTCTAAACATTGTCCTTATCCCTTCGGCGCTGCGGTGACAGAGCGGTTAGCCTGCTCGCCTCCCACCAAAGCGAACCGGGTTCAATTCCCGGCCGGGCCACTCTTTGATATTTGTCTGTGGGAATCGTGCAAATGATACCGCTGGTCGGTGGGTTTTCTCGGATATCTCCCGTTTCCCCTGTCCTTTCATTCCGGCGCTGCTCAATCTTCACCTCAATCACCCTCATCGGCTCTCAAGACCTCGCTATTAAGGGGACTATGTAGCTGCTCGTCCAAGGTCAAGAAGCGAGGGAAAGATACGGGCGACAGTTATACACTTGCCTAGCGCCTCATCGCTCCTACGCGTAAGGCGTGCAGTTTTTTCCGTCATAACGCTGTACTGTGCAAATTATGTCTGTAACATGAGGGTTTTATTACACGCGATGAAATACCACAGATTAATCTACTTCCATATCTTTGCACTTTTCTCTCGCCGCTTAAGGAAACTGCATAGGCAAGTTTTAGAAATGCTATATCTGACCATTTTCACGAACGTTTTCTCCGAGAATACTCTTAATATGACAAAGGTAAAAAAAACAGGGCCCCAGATAATTGGTTTTTTTTTTTTTTTCCCCTGACGCAAAGGTCATATTTCCAGAACTTTCATTTGCTGAGATACGCGTTTACATACAAACAATGATTTCACAGAAAACATTTCAGTACATAGGACCCTTAAGAGTCGTCCAAATCTCTTCACTCACTAACTCTTATTCCTTCCTATACACTAAAGGTATTTCATATTGTCATATGCATTACGATAGCACTTAAACTACTTGTACTAGAACACTGCAAAAATCACCATTGAGATTGTAATTTCCTCTATTTGTATTTTCTTGGTGTGAATAGGTATTGTTCCATTTTAAAAATTTAATTTTGTACACTAAATACACATTATAATAAGTATTAAAATCTATGACTCAGCTGAAAATATGAGCCCTTGTAAAAACTTCAAATCTGCTAAACCAGCACATAAATAGCATCTTTCATTTCCGAAATATTTACAGTACAAGTTTTACGTGTTTCATCCTATATATGTTAATGGGCGTGTACTTGCATGTACACATTGGCTAGTTTAAAAAAAAATATTTATTTGTAGCAATGTAATACTTCTACTGCGTACATTTACATTCCAGGAATACTGTGTCAAATACTTTTTTATGGGCTCTTAGGGGATGTTCGCCCCCTCCACCCCCGCCCCCCTTAAAATACGCATTGGTAAGATGTTGGGGACATATTTTATGTTTGTTCTTGGTAAAGTCTTGAGTTCAGTGAAAATCCATGTTATACCTGTAGAGAATTAACTGGTTAACTGGTTACTAAATACCTCACTATTGAGTATCAAATTTTGTACAAATTAATATTCTATTAGTGTCCTAGAAATATATTCCAGCCATGAAATTGATTTGATGAGGAATATTGCTTGAAGTAGCGTGACTAAACGCATTTCTTAACTTTCTATGCCAGTTTCATGTACGTTACGCCAGAATTTTAGTTGTGCAAATATTTAAGCTTCAAATGTTCGTGGGCAATAAAAGATTTTTTTTTTCATATAAAAAGTACTGAGAAATTATGACAAGAAAGTTGTTACTATTTAACTCCTCTGCGAAATTTATGCAATATAAGGTTGTTCAACGGAAAGCTCTGTTGTATTTCATCTCACAGTAAGGGCAGTTCTAAGGTACACTATATTCTAAAGGATGCCAGGATTGTATTATTTTTAGGCATTTTATGTTTCTTTATATTTATCGGAAAACAATGGGAACACATATACTAACTAAAAATGTTTATTCTGCTTACAAGTCTATTACTTGTCGATAACAATATGAGTGGAAATGTTTCCTGCATTTTATCTTTCTTTTTTAATTTCAGAGGTTTACTGATGTATTGTTGCGAGATAAAGTTTACATGATATCCGACATGAGAAATAGGTATCCGATATGAAAAATATTATTCGATTTTATATGTAAAATCATACTAATACGTTTTCATTTCACTGAAGATTTTCAATTATTCGAATATATTTTACCCCTATCTAAAACAAAATATCTGAGTTTTTTTTTTTTATTAAACTCAACATCAGATAAAGAGGGTTATAAAATAGAGTAATTTTAAGATAATGGATATATGTACCATACTATTAAATAAAATATTAGCTTCAGCAACTACACTCCTTCACAAAAAAATAACCACGAGCGAATCGCGCGAGTATAAGGAAGGTTGCCACACAGTATCGTCATAGTCCGACATGTGTCCCATTTACGTTCGATGCAGTTTACTTGCGCGAATGTGCTACTAGGCAGCACACATGTCCCTTCATCATTCACAGCTGCAAGACACGGAATAACGCCTGCTAGCGGTGTGAGCAGTGCGAGCCACAGAGCCAGGTTCAGTGAACACGCAGCAGTCCCCGACGGCTCATTCAACAAGTCTTTGCACAGCTGCATGATGAGTTTGAGAGAGGCCGCAACTTTTGGCCTCTGATGCCCGGTTGCACTATTGTGGTTCGAAACTCGGTCCAAGATAGGATCTAAGATCGACACAGAAAACTCTTGCACGATTCCAGTTCAGAGCTGGACTGGAGATCGAGATGAAGTTCATTTCGAACCTCCGAAATTGGCGGTTCGAAATCTCGATCCGAGATCAGCAGCCATCGTCGAAAAATGTAGTTTGAAAATACGCCAGCATAAAGAACTAAGTTCGATTCTTTTCTTGGGAAATTAAAACAAAATTATACGCACGTGAATATTATTCAGTAAAATTCGTACAACAATAATTCACTTAAAACAGATAAAACACCGCACATCTAGTTTTATATATAGTGAAGAATACGCCTACTTCCATGACGTCATATATTACGAACCAATAGCAAAATTTGTCTCTTACTTAATATCGATCTCTCACTTTGAAACCAAAATTGACGAATCGGAATTCCAGTATTATGAAATTTCGTTGGTGCAACACTTTTACATTGGTACCAAGATCAAACTGGATCCTGGTTCGGAACTAGGATAATTCGATCTTGGATCGGGGAAGATGTTGGTGCAACTGGGCGTAAGACGTTTAGGCCCATTGCTCGCCACTTAAATCGCTCTGCCTACATTGTGAATCGATGTTGGATGTAGTGGCAACAGGAAGGTTCACACACCCGCCGGGAAGGGTTCTGTCGACCCCGACAGACCACTGGAAAAGGGGGGGGGGGGCCGTTTCATCGTGCGACAGGGTGTGAACACTCCATGGGCGTCGCTGTGCAACATCAGGGACAAGTCACGTCTGTGTCCACATCCAGGCGGCTAGCAGGTGGGATCTGTCGTTGCGACGTCTCGTACGACGTCTACCATTACTACCTGAGAATCGCTCAGCACGCGTGACCTGTGGCGACAACATGCAGCATGGCAGCTTGCGGATTGGTCGCAAAGGATGTTCAGCGACGAATCATGGTTCTGTCGGAATGCTGACGACCACCGAATTCTAGTCTGGAGATATACTGGCCAGCGCCATGATCCACGTTTCAATGTAGAGAGGCACATCGCCCCAACGAGAGGCGCAATAGTGTGTGGCGTCATTTCCCAAGATTCCCGAACTCCACTGATGGTTAATGAAGGAACTATGACTGTGCAGCGATATGAACATGAACATGTGCACTCCCCCGTTCAGGTGCAGTTTGACAAACCCATTTTCCAGCAGGATAAGAGCCGGCCTCGCGCAGCACGGGTATCTCTGGTCTGCCTTTGTTATATCAACGTGCTCCCTTGGCTAGCAAGGTTCCCGGACCTTTCAGCCATCGTGATACGGTGGTCCAACACCATACTATGGGCATCCTGCAAGTGTTGGTCCCTGGTCCCCTGAAATACATGCTTGGTGTGGTATAATACTGTGATGTGATATATATATATATATATATATATATATATATATATATATATATATATTACAATGTCCCATGCCTGTACCCCCTTACGTGTTCCTGTGATGGTGCCTTCTGGGCAATATTTTTTTTTTGCAAATGAGTGTATTACCCGTTTCTTACTCTCAAGTAACCTCTACGATAATGGAGAAAATAAGCTATTTAAATTACCTCTCTTGCGTAATTCAGTGACGAGAATTATAATTAAACACCTACTACTGTTGAGTGTTTCGAAAGATTATATTACACATTGTGCAATGAGAAAAAAAAACACTCACATCATTGTGATGTATTCAGTACATAGGTATAAATATTACTAAGAAGTTCGTCGTTACGTACATAGAGTAGATATTGATGTTGTCCAGTTCAAGTGACAAACAGGCCGGACCGGTAAATGACTGCTAATGCATCCACGTCATTGTCCACACCATGTCGGCTATACCCTTGGTTTGGAGTCCGTTAATGCCGTGAGATAGTAAGAAGGTAGGACTTAACGTCTCTCCGACAACGAGGTCATTGCATGGGGCGCAAGTTGCTCAAAGCAGCAGAAACGGGGAAGGGATGGGTTTTGTCCTGCAGTGGAAGCTGTCCCAGTATGCACCTGGGGTGATCTCGAGAAACCACAGAAAACCGGAACCAGGATGGATGAAACGGGATTCGAACACCAGATTCTTTCGTAAGCGAGTCCGAAGATCGACCACTGTGCCGTCTCGGTCGATAGAACCCGGAGACTGTTCAACCGTGCCTCATAATACTGCGACGTGAAACTCGCAAAACTAGACTCGGCATTAACGTAACGCACTAGTGTTGTATATAAATCTGTACAATAGATACTTCGCTTGTCAGTTTCATTTGGCAAGGGGTCTTGATTTCCGGACGTAGTATAACAGGACATTGTGCTTTCTCGACTGAAAACGTTTCCACCGATATTCTATCTTGCCCTCTCGTTTCTGACGACTTGCAGCCATACAAACAAATATTTCCAACCCACTCAGAGAAGATACTATAACTTTGCATGTCGATCAGCATCCCTAGTGAGAAGTATTTAACGCCTCCAAGGTTACATAGAGACATAAGGTAGCATTGTGACGGCGATAGAGAATAGCATAAACAAACTTCGTGTGTGTTCGGGTTACTCAGCATTTTGTTAGGTAACTATATATATTTAATAGAGGTGTGTGTTTAAAGGCTGTTCACGATTAAGTGAGCACTTTTGAAATCAAATTTAGAAAAAAGTCATTGCCCTTGCCTGTATATATTTTAACGGGCGCACTGAGTGACATGCACCTAGTAAAGTTGGTAACGATGGACGGGAAAATAGTTCCATATATTAATGTCGCATAAAAAGTGTTAGGTAAAAATTTGTGAAAGAAAATATTTTTTTTTTTTTTTTTTTTTCAAGGCATCTAAATGTATGAACTATCATATGTGTATAATATTTACTTTTCTGAAAATTTCACCATTTCACTTAACCGACGCGTGAATAAAGCGATGAAGCCCATGGCAATGATAATTTTACATAAGACGGAAGAACACACAGAGTGTATACAAGCAGATCTTAAGCAGGGCTATCAAAGGTGCTCATTTTACCGTGAACAGGCTATAGAAAATGTACAACATTGTCACTTTACCTTAAAACTCTGTTTTACAGATAAATACAGCGAGTTTTGTTGACTTAACATTTTACAACGACCACATTTATATTTCAGTTGCCACATTTATGAACGGGCGATATTAATTCGACTTTAATATCTGTCTTGAAAAACCATTGCAAACCCTTTTAAAAATTATGTCATACACAATCGCTTACATTGAGCCCCATATGACAACCAGGGACACCCCTGCCTGAAGCGGTGTCAGTATATCTTGCGCCAAGTGTTGCCGCCTGCCCTATCCCAAGGACACATCTTTCGCTATCCAGCCTGGGTTGTGTTTAGCTGATGGCTGCGTAGCGAAGGAATGAATATGGGGCGAAAATGTGGAACACCCCGAAAAAAAATCTCCAAAGCAAAGTAGAGTCCACCTGTTAGAGGCCATTCCAGACTCGAAAATGATTTACTGCATTTTTGGATATTACATGTTTATCGTTGTGACATGACTACTCCTTCCTGAAAAATTAAGGCAGTGGAGGAAAATCACTTTTAAAAAGCAAGTTTAGATATAATTTTTGTTCGTCGGTAAGAAAAATTTAACAATATTTATACGTCAGGTTCAAGTTCAAAATGATTGTCCCCGTCGTCGTAATACGATGAGAAATATTTTCTTCTAAAATTAATATGTAACGCCCCTATTTAAAAAAAAATTGAATTATAACTATTCAGACAATATTAAAATTCAGAACAGCTATAAGCTAAAACGGTTGCCACAGGGTGAACCAAAATTCAGATTTCAAAAACCTGTACCATATCACGTCTGTGACCCCAAAAAATGCTATAATTTAAATTAATCTTTGCGTGTGTCTATATATATATATATATTTATATATACATATATGATACCTTTCCTACAGGTTCAGAACTATATATATATATGATACCACTCCTACAGGTTCATACAGAATATTTAGTTTTGTACAGGTTACAAGCACTGGTGGTATTGCATTAACACATTTGAAGTACGATTTCGTAAGATTTTCCAACCCACTTAGCCAAAACACGCCCGCTCTTTGTCTTCAAGTGAGGATGCCCAATGTTTATGATTTGGCTTTCCTGAATTCCTCATCTTGGCACTGACTTGTTGGTGCGACAATACCTGAGGTTGTGTTATCTTGCCCATGCTGAGTAACTTGGAACAGGACATTTATTTAAAAATGAAAACTTTATGTGATCTCCTTCCCACCATTGTTGTAGTTGTTCAGCATTTCTGACTTCTCAACAAAAGGTCGCGTTTTCGATTCTCAGTCAAGTTGGGAATTACAATTCGTAGGAAATTTTATTCCCCTGCTTCAGGGCGTCTTATTACGTATAAACAGTGGTATTACGGAGTGCATTATAATCTCCCTGCGAAGGAAGCCTTAATCCTGGAGTACCAATTTCTTCGGCATGTGGTGCGACATCGTTTGAAATAATTTTCTCTCTCCTGAGAGTTTGTTTTCTATCTTTATCGACTTGGTCAAAGTATTATATTGGCTCATTATTAAATGTAGCTGTAGCACTCGCAGGACAAGTAATCATTCAGATATAAAAATGACACTTATTTAAGCATAGGTAGTAGAGTCCAAAAAAAGTAATAAAGGCACTTTTGGAAGTAAATGCATGATCTGGTAGCCAGAAACTCTCTAAATTTCTTTAAAACTTCGAGGAATACAAAACAGCAACTCACTGATAATTTAGTTAACAAATAGATTCTGACTTTCAAATTCCGGCCGAAAATCATCAGAAATCGGTAGCGCTCGGCAGATTAATTTTCATTTGTACACCGTTACGTTTACTAATCTATACTAGTAAATAACATTAAAGCGTCTGCCTGTTAAAATCAGAATTTATATCAATATCTAAGCTTAATATACTATTCAAACGATGTTGAAGCATAAATAACTCTTTTAGAATTTCTGCCTGTCTGTCTGTCTGGATGAGTGTCCAGAGATCACATAATTTATTTCTTTTTCAAATGTGCTCTGTATTTCATCTCGATATCTCAAATGGTTATTAAGTAAATTATTTTTTCATATAATTTTTTTTTGTGTTTCATGTCTTATTTCTTTGCAAAAGGATTATTGTCATAAAGCTTTGTTGAAACAACAATCGTTTTTTTAAACAATCATTAATATAATAAGCATACTAGAAAAATAGACAATAGTTTTTGGAAAAACATAGCAAAATAACATATTATCAAACTACCAACACTAATGCGACAATAACGCTATTTCCAATAATAAAGTAATAATATTTCAAACCAATTATATAGGTATGTATTTCAATAGCTCCATAAAACCTAAACGAAGCGAAATTTATATTTTAAACATATGTAAAATAATCCTTAAGTCCACGCGAACGAAGTCGTGGCTGTCCGTCTTACGATAAATTATTACACGTGATCGTGTAAACGGAAACTCCTTGTTTGATTTCTTAGAAAGCACGAAGTCTTCTGCAGCACATCGATCACTTCCTGTAGACATTGCATTTCAAACCCATTTTTAGTACATTCACGGTTACTTCGAACTTTTCTGAATCCCTTTTAAAGTTACACTTCCAGAATATTTCTCCGCCTCATGCAAACAAAGCTTAAACCAGTCTATAAATTACATCTAAGGTAAAGTGTACCGCATTTGTGAGCACTCATTGTAATAATATTTTGCATAAGAACTATTTGTTACTAGGCATTACCAACGCACCTATTTTCACACCGTTTCTATGTATATTGATTATAAATTAAATGTTATTATCCATAGACAAAATATAAGTAAAAGTTCAATTTAGAGAAGTAATGGCACTTTTATATTAACACAAGTATGAAACAATTGTGATATTAGAGTTATTTAGAAAACAGGCAAGCACGTCATATACGGGGTGTTTTTCGAAGGTTTGATTCAGAAAGTGTGAAGAAACCGCTTGTATACTATATCAGTTTTGCTGTTTGTAGCGAGGACTCTGGAAATAGTGAGTAGTTTCAATTCCATAATGAACGTGTATTCGGCGGTTCCACAACGCCGTGGACGCGTGTTCGCACGTAATTGCCCGTGCTAGCGGGCACGTTTAATTAACTGTCTAGGCGAGATGAGGTCGTCGTGAATGTTCTCATCAGTCTCCTGAAACGCGACCATTGTCTTGCTTATCCTCCATTATCTCGGAACCAGCGTCACCGTGTATCATTCCCGTGTTTAGCCAGAGGCCTAGTCATAAGTGTCTGTCAATTCAGCGCCGAATACCGTGTCCTATTTGGTTGGCACGTACCACGGCGGATTAGCTGAAGTGCATGCATGACGTGCCGGTAATCCCCGCCCATACGCACTCGGCCGGAGTATTCTCGCCAAGTACGCGTGTTCACGTACCTACCTTCACCCTGTGATGTCACGCACTGTAGACGCACTGCCGCAATTCTTCAATGCCTAGTGTCTTAGTGAAGTCTTATTGTAGTGGTCTCAACTTGACATCGTATTTGTTCGCTATAGAAATTACAGATTACACTATTAAATTTTATTTACGTGTTAATCTTTGTAACATGGGTTTTGAAGATAATGGTACTCTAGAGCACTAATAAAATTTTTCAGAGCTATTTGATCACCAAAGTATTGCTCCTTCTCAATTGCGTTTCACTAAGTAAATTGTCCACCTCACGTTTCTTTGCACAATTCAACATCATTATGGCGGTTATTTTCAATTCTCTGCCTTTATTATACCTAAATCCATGACTTTAAATGATAGCAGACACGGGGTGCCTAAAAGACAATCCGATGTATTGGCTTACAGCATATTTTTTTACCGCATATATTAAGACTATCGTAAGACACAGAACAGAGCTACAGCTATCAGATTTATAGAAACCACAGACTCACCAACACACGTGCAAAGGTTTATACATATTTATTGACTATATATTTGGAGCTTATTATAAGAATACGTATGCATTTTAATATACACAATTTTCGCGAACGATTTTCTACGTAAATTTTACTCGAAGAAAAGATTTATATTCATCGCGTAGTTTTGACTAATTACGTATATTTATACACAAACTGGGCTTTTGTGTATATGTACGTATTTATGCAACAAATTGTCGTATTGCTGTTGTGTACAGTTCAAACCGTATATCTACTCACATTCCGAGCAACGTCTTCGGTAATGGAAAAGAATGAAATAGTGAACTCTTCATAACCCTTTCCATCACATTGTCCAGTAGCACAAGATACGTAACAGAGAATAGGCCTTTTATAAAATACTATGACCATTATATATGGCAGTCATTGTTTGTTGCTGAAAATATATTCTTACATTCATGCATAAGTAATGCCGTGAGCATCGACTACAACATACGCATAACGATAATGTAATTGATAAAATTACAGTTATACGTATTAAATCATGAAATTAAATCAAAGTACGGGAATACGAAAATTACGTACGTTTTCGTTCGACACAAATGTTTAATAATTTATAACTATTATTACTCACAGTTTGATTATAGAAAGCTATGTAGCTCAATGTAAGTATCCAGATCGTACAGAGAAAAATACTTGCCTGAGTAAAAAAAAAATGTTAGTGTAAAGCCAAGGGAGGATAAAGCAGATATGACTGAGTGCATTTAACGTTGGTAATACAAAATATGACGAACAACTAAACGGATTTTATGAGAACGAACTCTAGAGTCGAGCTGCTTGAATCTTTTCTTGGCGTATAGTAAAGCCAGATTTAATCAAAGTATTTTGTTTGAAATATCGGTTAATGCTTGTGTGGAAATATTTGGGGAAATAATTTGGGACTTTCGCTAAGTGTAATGACCAACATGAAATTATAATTAGGTTGTGGGTAATGAAATTATTTCCTTCTACTGTTCCAGAGGATGTACGGCACAACTTCGCGGTCTCTTGCTACCCGCGGATGTGTTTGCTTAGTCGATGCAGTAAACAAAATTAGCAATGTTAAAACTGCCACTCGCTCTTACGACGAGAACATGCAGAAATTCTCTGCTGTCTCCTGGAGCTGTTCAAGTCAGCCTTCTCCATTGACAAGTAATTCGATCAAGCGCGACGATCAACTCCGCTGTAAGTGCTAGCCTGCCCTTTGTTTCCCCAGCTCGTGATACCGTAGAGGTCGCAGAATACATATTCATACAGAAGAGAAACCGTCACGTGTATCTCGATTCTTCGTCTTTACACTGTTGAAAATTTCCGTAAATGTAAGCACAGTAATTTTTACGGAAATGTACTATAAATATACGCAAACGCAGTTGAGTTATAATGACGGAAAAACGGAGCTTAAAACCGAAAAAGCAAAAAAAACGAACGTATCAGTTTTTATTTTAGGTTAGGGTTTAGGGAGCGAACAATGCGAAGTCTACACAAAGCTTTCTCCGTCACTGCAACCAGGAAACTACCGTTTCTATGGCTGTCAGGATATCCACGTAACTTTGACCTGTTCCTTGCAACATCGAAAAGTATCATTAGGCGTCTGTAACAGTTGGGAACGCTAAAAATGCACACTTAAAGGCTGTTCACGATAAAGTGAGCTCTTTAGAAATGAACCTTATAAAATAGTCACTGCCCCTGCATGCATATGTTGTAATAGGCGCACTGGATCGAAGTAGTTACATATCTTAACGCCGAATAAAAAGTGTTAGGTAACCATTTGTGATAACTTAAAATTACTTCTTTCGCTTTCTGTTTTATAATACATCGAAGTGAAAAAATGAGCATATTTGTAAAGTATTAACTTTCTTTATAATTTCACAGTTTCATTCGACCGACGCAAGAATAAAGTGATGAGGCGCATGGCAATGTTAATTTTCCTAAAGGCGGAAAAATACACAACGTGTATACAAGTAGATCTTAAGCAGGGCTTTCGAAAGTGCTCATTTTAATGTGAATAGCCCATACAAAACTTTAGTATAGTTAACGTTATGCATTTAGCTAACGCAATGAGGTCGTAGGTGAGTGTTTAGAGTGATGCACTCGGAAACTCTTGACTAGGGCGTAAAGAAATTTCATCAGAGTATAAAATGTTTTAACTTTTATAAATGTGTTTTTTATGCTCAATAAGACACTTTCCGTAAAAACACAAGCACAGTGCTTTTAAAAAACGGACTTTCCGTCAATTTAACTTCATTAGTTTCCGTGAATCGACGGGAGCCCTCCGTAAATTTGTAAGTTAGTTTTCTGTATTTGAATTTCTCACATCATAAGTTTCCCGTCAATTCATGGAAACTAATGATGTGAAATTGACGGGAAGTCCGCTTTTGAAAAGCATTGTGTTTGTAATTTCACGGACAGTTACGAATAATTTTTACCAGCACTTTCCCGTAAGATAAAGGAACTTTTTAAAACAGTGCACAAGCCATAAAAACGGTTTCACTCGCCAGAAACTCGGTGAGAGCAGGAACTTCACTCACGAATCAGTGCCCGACAGGCGATCTTTCCAAGCGTGTGGAGAATCAGGAGATAGCACTCCGGAGCTTGACGTAGTCATTTGAAGGTCGTTCCTAGAGTATCACTCAGTCAAATAGTGGTTAAAAATACGTAATAAACTTCAACGTGAATGCAAAACTATTTCGCTGCTGTGTGGTTACGTATTCTGTGCCGAATCTCAGCCAGTCTCAAAGCCTCGTAGCCCACAATGATAAAAAATATGGGTTTAGGAACTATCTAAACTGTTAAACGGGATCAGCCATTTGATGGATTGTAATAACCATCTTATTATTGTTAACATAATAATAACAACAACACTGTTTGTTGTGTTACTGACTGTAATTGTACTTGCTACTGTACACACAAAACGGTTGCTGCAGCAGAGCACTGAGTTCCTCTACATAGTATATAGTACCTACAACAGAAAACTTCAACAACATTTGGATTGTTTCTACAACAACTATAGGATTGTAATAATCTAACACAATTTTCTGATGCTGCTATCTTCAAACCCGATTACAGAACTGTTCAGTATTAATAACAATGTATTCTGTTAGGGTATTACAATTCTGATTGTTGTGGGAATAATTCAAGTACCATTAAAGTTTTTTTCTGTTGGAGGTACCATCTGTTTTGTGGTATATGAACTCAATGCTCTTCTGTAACACCCATATGTACAGTAGCAAATACAATCACAGACAGTAGTACAACAAACAGTTTTGTTTGTGTTGCTATTTATACTAACAATGTGTTGAGAGTACCTACAACACTTAAGATGGCTTTCCCTATTCAAACTGTCTAAACGATTCCTACAACTATATTATATTTTAAGTGCAGTGGTACCTTAGGGGTTGCTCAGTGCAAATTACCCTACGTGTTTCAATAACGTAATTATTTGAACGTTAATCTGTACCAGTATCCAGCAACGATGTTGGAAAAACACGGTCGTCAAACTTATTTTCAGTAAACGCGGTGTCTTTAAAAGTGCGGGAAATAAATAAAGCAATAACGAACTGAAATTCTCTAAAAATTCAACTTTTAAAAATACGTAATAAAAAAGAGCCTGTTATATTATTTGCACCATTCACTTGTGACGTTGGCACATGAGTACCTGTTATGGAAACATTAGAGTAATGTAATCGTCGTGTTGGCTAAAACAACGACATTGCAAATTATTGCGATTGAAATACATGTTGTAGAAAATATGATGTCGAATGCCGGTGATTTACAGTATTACTGTTCTATGTTTGTCAAAGTTTTGGGTATCTATGAAAGCTGGCCCAGCTGTGTTCGCATGAAAGATTTATTTTCTCTTATTTGAAAATGCGCCAGAAATATAAATAAGTATATTTAATATTTTATACTACAATTTTTATATATTTAATATTTTGCCAAAGAACTAGCGAATTTGTCAGTATAACACACTGGCATTCAGTGACTTGGTCAGGGCCAGCGCCAGCTTTTTCACCGCCCTGTGCAAATTTATAATTGCCGCCTGCCCCCCTAATTTTTCTTTTTTTGCGAGATAGAACTCAATCCTTGTAATTGGATAATATAAAATCTAAGCACACAGCTAAAATTGTTGTTAGCCCTAACATAGAGCAATAATATGTAATATATTCTTTACCTACAGTATTGATTGTTTCTGCCGTGTATTAGCTAAGAGTCAAAAGTTGCGTACTACAAGTTACGACAGACTGCATGTAAATCTTTCATTAGAGGCCTACCATAATTAATTATTTTAATTAATTGAAAAATGCTGGAAATAATTTTTCCACTATGTTAAAAATGATAGCAATAGGAAGTAGTAGTTGTTGATTAAAATGAAGAAACCATTAAAACATGTTAATCTCAGTTTTATTCCAATTATCATATTTAAAATTTAGAAAATTATTGTTACAGTTTTTAAATGGTTCATAACGTAAAAGATCATATTTAAATCTATTATGATAAAAATGAAGATGACAAAAAATCATTAACCAGTTCTAGTTGCTTCAAATTGTTCAAAAATACTCTTAAACAATATATTAAACGTATTTTATAAAACAAGAGAAAATGAAAACATGTTTTATTTATCGTAGTTTTAATGAAATATTTCCCTTGCCTTAACAGCAGCAAAGTATTTTACTAAGTCAGAATAGTTAACTTTCCACTCAGTTCGTGTTCAATTGAAATTGTTGACAAATCCTGTAGCCATGTTTCAGGCATCGTAGATCTTAAGTTAGAACTTCTTGAAGTTATGTACACTTTTTGTCCAGATCAATGTTTGAGCTGTAGACCAAGCGCAACTCTTAAGTTCCCGCTACCGTACTTGAATGCAAGATACGGTACACACGCAGACTATGGCGGTACATATATTTAATTAACATATTAAGATTACGACAGAGTACAGAGTAATTATTTAATTTTTTTTAAATTTAATGAATTGGGAAAGTCACAGTGAGAAATAAGGTAAGCAGTGGATTTTAGTTCCGATTTCTATTTTTTATTTCCCCCGTCGATTTCCTGCCGCCCTGTGCACTTGCACGGATTGCAACGCCGGTTGCGCCGACCCTACAATTGGTACTTTAGAATTTACTCTCTATTAATTGCAAACACTGGGAACCGGACCCCATGTAGCGTGGAACATACTTTCAAACACTGGGAACCGGACCCCGTGTAGCGTGGAGCATACTTTCAAACAATTTTCACTAACTTGCTTCAGATGTCACTTATAGAGAATGCTGTTCTCTTAACTATTAAAACATCCTAATGTAATCTGTGATTAGGCTTCATCAGGACCTACTTTCTTGATAGTTTTGCAAATCAAATTCATTGTTTCTGTCTTCATTGAGGACGGTTGAAATGTCTTAATAAGACCGCTTTATATGTTACTGAATTGATTTTTATCCAAATTCTTATTGCTGGTAGTGTATATGTTCAACAGTACCAAGTCTTAAATTCTTTTTGAAAATAAACATTTTACTTTAAAAACGTTGGGGTTTTTAATGTATTCATATTATTATGAGAAAAAGCAACATATCTTCGTGATTTTTAAAATAATTTAATAGCGTTTCTTGGTTAACCCATCAATGATAGTAAATATCTGGCAGGGTAGTAATTTTTCCATGAAACGGAAGTAAACACGAAAAAATATAAAAAAAATCACTAAGGAAAGCTTTTAAAACAGGTCATTCAGCATTGAATAATATAGAAGCCGATTTGTTAGAAAAAAGTAGTCCGACTCCAGCCTAATTATTTTGCTGAAAGCATTGTAAAAAAACAATACAGCTGAAAATATTCAAGGCTTAGTGAATAATCATGTAAAGACAGTTCACCATAAAGTGAGCACTTTTGAAATCAACGTTAGAAAAAAGTCACTGCTCCTACGTGCTTATATTTTAACGGGCGCACTGAGTGACATGCGGCCAGTAAAGTTGGTAACGATGGAGGGGGAAGTAGTTCCATATTTTAACGTCTTATAAAAAGTGTTAGGTAACTATTTGTTATACCTCAATTATTTATATTTCTTTCTGTTTTTTAATGCGCCGAAGTGACAAAAATTAGCATATTTTAAAAATACTTACGTTTCTAAAATTTTTAGTTTCACTTTGCCGACGCATAAAAAAAGCGATTAGGCCTATTGAAATGGCAATTTTACATAAGGCGGAAGCACGCACAACGTGCATACAAGTAGATCTTAAGCAGGTCTTTCAAAAGTGCTCATTTTACTGTGAACATCCTATAATTTACTGAATTGATTCACCAACTTTACTGGTTGCTTGCAGTTTCTTAGTGAGAATCGTGCTCTGGCATAGTAATAAATATCTAGAATTCGGGAAAGTACGCCATATTGTGGAGTGTCCATTTGAGTTGCCGGGCAAAGAAATTGTTGATGGAGGAGGGAGAGTGAAAAGAGCACAATTTTTCTCTCGGCATCTGCGCGCCCTAGGAGCGTCTGATTCTTCAGATCCTCGGCTCGTCTCAACCGGGTCGTGAAACGTAATTATCTCTCTGGAGTGCACAGCTTCTCATAAAAAAAAAACTGGTTCTCGCATAATCCCAGGCGAACCTCCCCGCCCGACCCTCCGCCAATATCATCTCCCTTAAAGGAAGGAATTAAATTATAATGCTCAGTGTTTCCACGTAGGTGGAATAAGGCCGCTGTTGGTTTATAGATAACGCCATTATTGGGCCAATTTCTGCGAGGGTTTCATTGGCAAAGCGATAGCTTTGATGCTCGGTACTGTCACCCGGATTAGAAAAGGTTTTCTTAAGTTGTCATTATGCAGCAGTATCAAGCCAAACCTATTAGTTTATAGTTTTTTGTCTAAAGTTGAACCGAATTATTTACAACTTTAGTACCCGTAAAACGTTTTATTACTACTGTTCGAATTTGTACTGTCATAGACCTAACTATACACGAGGAAAAAATAATTATGTTAATGCAGTGATTAAGTGATAAACTTATCGGTTTACGAACATAGAAACAAATCGTGAAGAACGTTATCTTGTTTGAAAGTGAATTTTAACTTGAGCCTTTATCGTGCACGGTAAAATCGAATGTATTCAGTAACTTACACTGACTTTACACTAATCAGTAAAACCTCTTCATCCAAATTTAATCGAGGACGTTCTGGTCAAATCAGCGCAGTTACTCTGATCAGATAATAATTACAAAATTAAATGTCTAAAGGATTAACTTCCCCAAAAATCAGACCCCTACACACTATGAAGCTGCAGTAATGTTTGTGCCAACTAAATAATGTCGCACACAAGAACTTAATTAGAGAAAGTTAAACCGATTTAATGAACAAAGACACCTGTTAACAACAGAGGTACTCAAGGTAGTGAAACTGTTAGGATCACGTCAGACACCTAGTTCCTCAGGTTTACTGTTTATTCATACCAGTAAACAGACGTCCGCCTGTTTTAAATCGCTGGTTGTTAGAACGTTTCACTGATCTGCCTATGAGATGAAACAAAAGCTCAAACAAGTTTTTAATAATTTAGTTAAGGCTGCCTGTTTCGCTACGGGTAATAGTTGTAATGTGATTGCACATGTCATTTACAATTCTGAAGAACACACCCATTCCTACTTTCACAAATATTACCCAAACGATTCATACCCCGATCCCAGAGGGGCAAAGTGTTAAAGAATATATATCTTCAGATATCAGGGACGTGTTGTTCCAAAACGATCTCAAACAATATCCTGTACCCTTGCAACTTCCCGAAATTACCTTCCACCAATATGTGCCATCAGGGGTCCAAACAAATGGAAATTGGTCGAGGCCAAATACTGACTGTAAGGAAGATGATCCATAATGTTCCAATGAATTGACTTCAAAAATCCCTGTTTTTCCTGCGAAGTATGGCATTATCGTTAGGAAGCGTACGTAACATCTCTGGGCACACCACCAGACCTCTTATTGTGAATATCCACCTGTTATGTCGTTAAATTTCGTAGTAACTACCGACTGCAGTAAGTTTTCCGCGCTGCAGAAACTCAAGGGGAAGCTGACCCTAGTATTCTTGACCACATCGACAATGGCCTTGCCGACTGAAGGCGCTTGCTGCTTTTACCTTGTTTTTCAGTGGTGATGCCACATGCTTCCATTACACCGAATACAGTTTGCATTCAGGAGTGTAATGACCCGCCCATGTCTCATCGTCGGCTACGCAGATGTACACTGGCATGACAAAAGTCATAGGGCGCCCATCTAATAACTTGTAGGGCCCCCTCTAGCCCGAAGAAGTGCCGTAAATCGATGTGGCATGGACTGCACAAGTGGACAGAAGACCTCTGGAGATATGTTAAGCCATGCTGTCTGAATAGCTGTCCAAAGTGCACTGATATTTATACGTGCAGGATCTTGGGTGCGATTGGCTCTATCCACCACGTCCCATAAATGCTCGCCACTCCATTCGCTGGAACTCTACAAAATGCTCTTCGAACTAGTCCTGGATATCCGCAGCCCGATGAGACGGCGCATTATCCTGTTGGAACATCCCATCATTGTCAGGAAAACTGAAGTCCATGAACGGCTGCAAATAGTCATCAAGGAGAGTTTTGTAGCGGTTACCATTGATTTTTGTGGGTACATAGACAAGTGGAACTAACCCATGCCATGTAAACACACCCCACACCATTACGGAACCACCACCAGCCTGTACGGTGCCTTGTTGATAGCTGGAATCCATGGCCTGATTGGGTTTACGCCATACGCGAATCCTGCAATTTGCCTGAAACAATGTGTACCGTGACTCATCGAATCATATCACATGTTTCCAGTCCTCCAGGGTTCAGTTAGCAACGTCACGACCCCAAGTGAGGCGTTGTACCCAGTGTCGTACTGTTTACAGGGGCACTCTGGTGGGTCTTCTGCTTCCAAGTCCCATGGAAGCTAATGCACGTTGCACAGATCTGGTAGATACACGTTTGAAACCTCCTGCATTGAATGGGACTGTGATTTGAGCAAGTGTTTCTGCTCTGTTAGCATGGACAATTCTACCCAACCTCCGCCGATCACGATTATCAAGTAACTTTGAATGGTCACTGCGATGTCCACTGTGGATCGTAATGCCTTCATTTTGATATTCCATTTAAACACGTGACACCGTTGATAGAGGAATATTGAAGGTCTCCACAACTTCTGAAATTAAATGCCCCATTCTTCTGGCACCCACAATCATGCCCCGTTCGAACTCTGACAATGCACGTAGTCTTGCCATGAGCATGTAAACAGCAGTCACTACTAATAACATGACCACTTGTTCACCACTGAGACCGGTTTAAGCCGTGAAACGTCGTTCTGCAACGGTGGCTCCTCGAGTCATCCAGTTACATAGTACTATCGCATCACTTTTGTCATGCCAGTGTATAAACAACATGAGAAAACGAATGTCCTTTTGCTGTTGCGCTTAAAATTTTGGCATCTGATTGTTATAAATTATTTCATTAAATGTTATGAAATTGTTATAGAAACGTCATGGAGCCTGCACACGTACGGACAGCTAGACACCCAATGATTACATGTTTTGATGTGATAACGACCTAGACTTTGAAGTGATGTTCGTCTCATAAAGTTGTGTCACTGAAACACAATTTTATAATTTTACTCGACATGGATGTTAGTGAAACAGTCAAAGATGTTTGCAATTCAAGTGAAAGTGTTTTGCATAGTAAAGTTAAAGTGTGTGGCACACAACCAAAGTGACAGCCAACGAATGGTCTAGCCGGATGTTAAAATAAACATCGAAATGGAATCTATATAGACATATGTGAGGCAATTTCCATTCCCACTAGGGTGACTGGCTTTATTGTTTACATTTGTATGTTAGTACAACTTTAAGGTTTGGCCTAATTTTCTTCTAGGTCACGTAAAGCACTCTCATACAAACAATATGTATGAAAGAATGATCTAATCAATTGTTATTACCAAATTAACGACAGCGGCTGGAATAAATAAATAAATAAAAATATATATAATATATATATATATTTATATGTATATATACACACACGATTATAAATTAGAACGTATAGGTTATTGGTCTTGTGCATTTTTGCAGCCAGTATTTTCTTTTGCTTGATACACAATAGCACTGAAACGAACGTAAAGAAATATAGGTTACGTCCAATTAAACAAAAAAAAAAAAAAACAAAACACAATTTTCACCGGATTGGAAAATCGAAATATAACATAATATTAAATATAATCCTGTTAACACTTTGTATACCAGCAGAAAATGTTTTGGATATGTCACAGATTCATGTAATTTGTGGTGGGAGTTGTATTTGGAGTTGCATAATCCTTTCCTCATTCCGAGAATCAATAAAAACAATGCATAGTGATGTTCAACAAAGTTGACAGTAACCATCAACTAATCTAAAAGATTCACTTTATCAAGAATTGACTACCGGTTTTGGCTAAAATACCTGGGTTTTCTGTGTTTGCAGATGACTGCCTCACGTATCCATTGGACATGACAAATTTTACTGACGTCACGATATGTACACTTTTGTGTACACCATTAGCGAAGTAGTTGAAACATGCGGTAAACGTAGCACTGAAATTCTACAACAGTCTCCTAAATGATATGAAGCCTTAAAAAACGTATTATTGTGAAAATTAATTACGAATCAAGAATATTACGTGGTATATTTCGTATGAGAAGTAAACATTCGTCCATGCATATGTATTTTATAAATATTAACCAGGTTTAGTTCTGCTCTTACACAATAAGAAGAAAGGCAACTAAAGTGATTAACAATTGCACTTATAATGTGGTATTGTAATGTTGGTGAATATGGTCTGTACAAATATTGTTCAACTTTGATGAAATTTACAGTGTATTAAATCAATTTTAATATACGCACAGCAGGTAATTATATGGCATAAGTTAAGGTTTATTTGCATCTGCGTTTATTTTTTTAAATAAATGTCCTATAACTGTAATAATTGGATTGGTCAAAATTTGTTTCTAAGCTTTATTAGGTTTTATGTGCTGATAAGAGTGTCAGCGAATTATTTTGTATACAATTTAAACAATATAAAATACAGATGTTGATTATAAATGTTCATAGGCTGTTCGAGGTTAATTGAGTAGGCCTATTTAAACAATCAACAATTAAAAAATGTTACTGCTTTTAGCTGCGTACATTTTAACGAGAACAGTGTCCGTCCAATAAAGTTAGTAAAGGCTGTTCACGATAAAGCGAGCACTTCAGAAAAGAACCTTAGAAAAATGTCACTGCCCCTGCATGTATATATGTTAATGGACGCACTGAGTGACGTTCGCCCAGTAAAGTTGGTAACTCTGGATGGAAAGTAGTTCCATATCTCAACGTCAAATAAAAAGTGTTAGGTAACCATTTGTGATAAGTTAAAGTTTTTATTTTACTTTCTGTTTTTTATTAACTCATCCAATTGTAAAAATTAGCAGATTTGTAAAGTATTTACTTTCCTAATAATTTCACAATTTAATTTGATCGACGAATGAATAAAGTGCTGAGGCCCATGTCAATGTTAATTTTACGTAAGGCGGAGGAATACACAACGCGTATACGACTAGATTTTATGTAGGGCGTTCATAAAAGCTCATTTTACCGTGACCAGCCTATAACGACGGAGGTAAAGAAGTTTCATGTTTAAAAGTTGAGTTCAGTATGTCAGGTAAAATTTTGTTTATAATGAAATTATATATTTTTCTTTCGGCTTTTGAATGCACGTGTAAGTATTAGCATACTTGTAAAATGTATATTTTTTTCTAATAATTAGAGTTTCACTTGACTGGCACATGAATAAAGCGCAGAGGCCCACGGCAATGTTAAAATCGCATACGGCGGAAGGACACGCAACGTGCACACAAGTAGATGTGGAAAAGGGCTTCCAGAAGTTCCCAGCTTGCCGCGAATAGTTCACACATAAAATGTGGCGTGAACTGTGCCCTGAGCGCTGGCCGCCAACCGCCGCCCTGCTCCACTAGTTAATTTAGCAGGCAGGCTTTTGTTCTGCCGCGCGACACCCTTCCTCCTCCTCAGTCTGCCCTTCCGCGCCACGACACACGGTGCAGGCGCAACCTTCTACTCGAGCCGCTCGTCAATCTGCACACACTCCGACATGTTATGTCGCTCGGGCGTAGCGTCCACTCGCTTTTCTGGTTTTAGCAGGAGGCGATGAAACGCACACGTGAATGTCCTCCCTTGAATTTATGACAAAAATTCAATACCGACTAGGGACCGCGGGGGCTGAGCTGTTAGCCTGCTCGCCTCCCACCAAGGCGAACCGGATTCAATACCCGGCCGGGTCACTCCCGGATTCTCACACGTGGGAATCGTGCCGGGCGATGCCGTTGCCTGCGGGTTTTCTTGGGGATCTACCGTTTCCCCCGTCCTTTCATTCCGGCGCTGTTCCATTTTCACCTCAATCGCCCTCATCGGCTCCCAAGACCTCGTTATCAAGATCGGCCCAAAAATCTCTCCACTCACTCACTATATCGACTACAAGGCGAGTATAAGCGCCTGTACTGTAAACAGGTTTCCATAGCGGAAATAAGATTTACGTATTTTCCTCCATAACTTAATTTTCGGAGTCAATATTCAAAAAGTAAGCTAGTCAAGGCAAAGGGAACATTTGACAGTTATTTCGAAATCAAATATTACCTAATTATTTAATGATTCTGATTCCATATGGGAAAATACATGTACAATTAAAACCGTACTAATTAAAAAAAATTGTTAAGTACTCCTTTATGTGATTTCTAGTGTTGATATTTTGTATGGTCATAAATTTCCATTACAAAGATTTTAAAGAAAAATCGAAGATGGAATGGATACTATTCCCTTACCATCAAATTAAAACCCTGAATTTAAAATTTGCAAAGTGCGGTGTCAGCGTGCTGAGCGAATACTTCTTCCCTATTGATTCTCAACTTACTTTGAAGTCATGTTAGAGAGTAGTTCTAGTGGTTGCCAGCGATAAATGTATACTGTTTCAGCTTTGTCGTGCGCGCACAAGTAGCTTGGCTTCTATGTATAAACTCGCAATATGTTTCGACATAAAACTGCCAGACTGTGTCAAAACAAAAAACATTTTTATGTGAATATGATGTGTAAGCAAACTGATTAAGGTGAGTTTTGTTCACAGTGACCCAGTGTGTAACATGTTGATATGCTACCACTTTTGCCACCTTTCTTCCAGTATCAATATTTAGTATTAACCTATACTGAGATATTTAATTGCTCGCATAATTACTCAGAAATATTTATATTGTCCGTTCATGGTTACTTACAACTTTTCTGAAGCCCTGTTAAAGTTATACACACAGTATATTCCTCCGCCTCGTGCAAACAAAGGTTAACCAAGTCTACGAAATTACTCCATGTGACAACGCACCAATATATGCGCACTCACTTCACTAGTACTTTGCATTAGAACTATTTCGTACTAAGCATTACCAACACTTCAATTCTCTGTCGTATTTCATGTTAATTGTGAGTGAAATATAAATATATATTGAAAATATACTAAAGTAAAAGTTAAATTAATCAAATATAAGAAACCTTTACATTAACAGAAATATAAAACGCTCGTGGTTTGTGATACTTTAGGCAACAACCAAATATGTCATAAATGGGATTATTTCTCAAAGGTTTGATTCAAAAAGTTTAAAGTTACCGCCAATAGACTTTAAACATTGTTCCCGTAAGATTACGTTTATTAACCCAATTATGATGTTTATGACATAAATAGTAACACAGTCAGTTACAGTCAATGAACATTCGACAGGATTCAGAGAAGTATGTACAAAACTGTGAAGTCTAACCACGTGGCCAAAATATCGCTTAACAGTAGCGCTTGAGTTCGTGAGATAACAGATATTGGATCGTGAACGACCTCCGGTTCATTGTGAGTTGTTGTGCCTGCTTGCTGACTCAGAGCTATCAAATTCATTTCCCACTTGGAGCATGCTTTTAGGTGTCATTTATAAGGCGAGGTTTTACTCATGAATGAAATTTTTTGTCTGCATTTCATTCATTGTGTTGAGAGGTAAGAACATTTTCATGTTTCAGAAAATATATGGTGAAAATTGTGTCATCGTTATTTAATTACGCGTTGGTTGCTAATCACAACACGACTAAAATACGTTAATAATGGAATAGTTTGTTGGCATGCGTACAGGGTGGGCCAGGTGAACCATGCTTACCTCCCCCCACCCCCCGGCCAATACAAACGTAATGTAGCCGTTCAACACGGGAATTCCGCCAGTACATTGGTATCATCCGAGTATCGCTGTCATAAACAAGTGTAAACAACCTTTGAACTAATATGAGGTAATGGTAGCCATAATGCACAGTATAATGAAGTTACTGCTACTCTCTTCTCTTTTCGCCCCTCTTGAATTATGAGCACACGCCCATTCTATCATTATTGAACTTCTGTTTACAACGTATATGGATGTCGTACAAATTTAGTTCGACTGCCTCTCGTCGACGGCCCAGTTGAGGTGTAGGATGCCTGTGGCTACATTGTGTAGAATTAACTTTCCCATCTTCCTCAGTTGGGGCCACGGTGGCTGAGCGATTGGCAGGCACGCCTCCCACCAAGGCGAACCGGGTTCATTCCTTGGCCGGATCGCAGAATTTTCGCAAGTGGGAATCGTGCCGGACGATGCCATTGGTCAGCGGGTTTTCTCGGGGATCTCCTGTTTCCCCCGCCCCTTCATTCCAGATCTGCTCCATATTCACTTTGATCACCCTCATCGTCTCTCAATACCTCGCTGTTAAAAGCCCCCCTAAATCTCTTCATTCACTCACTTCCTCACGTATAAAGTTCTCAGTGGAGGTAAACAGCCAGACAGTTTGTTTGCTGATTTAACTTATTGCACAGCCTCAAAAAATACGAATCAGTAATTTTTTTTGTGCAAGGCTGTGTATTTGTGTGTATGAGTGTGTATGTGTTTGCAGGATCATATATACACACATACATAAAATTATAATTTCATACTATGCTACATGAACTTCAGTGCACTCTCCTCCCTAATGGAAATGTCTACGCACGCCTATGGCCATAGTCACTCATAATCTGAGGCTGGAAATTTGTGCTAGTTCGCTGATCTACTGAGAGACCGAACAATTGCTTGTATACACAGCCCACTGTTATTGGTTATTTAGCCATTGCTACGATGAAGGTATTTTTATTATAATATTATTGGTAGCTCCCTTTCATTAGCAGGTTTAGTAATTTCACCGCGTGCCGAACAAGTCTTATTCTAATTGTGAAGAGAGCATAAAAGTAAAAGTCTAATAAAGTCTTTACTTTGCAAAGTGAATCAGTGCATTTTCCAGGTCATGGTAAATAAGTAATTTATGTTTTAATTTCGTGCAAAGCCCTATTGTAAAAATTCCATCTCAAAATTGGGAAAAAATAATTACCAGAAAATCAAGCGTTTAGATACACACGTGCCTTCGGTCGAAAGTTTTGCGAATAAGTCTTTTATTAGAAGTAATTAATAACAAGCTATGGACATACCGATTTTTCTGTTATGTATAGTACCTGTTCCCAAGTAAAAATCCCGACTGCTTCATCGCTAAGGCAGAACGCAAGCTTTGTCGTGTCAAAGGTCGCCTAATTACACAGTTGGCCACAGCTGCACGGGCTCCCTCGCGCTGAGATGGCAGATAGCGTTTCTGGAGTGCTTATTTTACGTGGCCACGCATTTTAATAGCGAGCAAATAGGCTTCCCGCTCACACGGGGTCGCTAGCACGAACCACCAAAAAATCACGATTGTGCTTCATTTTAATGAAGCAATTCAAATATGTCGTTATTTTTTGGAGGGATTTTTTTGCATGCAGGACGAAAACACCGACGCAGAATGGAAACTAACTATATAGCTGCTGGTATTACAATACCGCAAATTTTCAGTCTCTCTTGTGAATATTTTCCGAACTTTAATGTACGCTGTTATTTTGCTGTGAACGTTTCCTTGGTTATATCACGTAATAAATTACAGTCTTCTGTAGCTGATAACAGTTCGCAATTTTGATAACTGTGTCAGCTTTTGGTTCAAAATTACCTCCGGAAACGACACATATTATTTATTAGTTAGCTTTTGATGTTCTTGAGGTAACTATAGTTTCAACTCAATAAATAATAAAGTAAACTACCCGATGTTCTTTGTCTTCAATTATCCGTATGGTAAATATACATAGTATAAAACAAAGTCACCCAGCCATGTGTGTCTGTGTATTCGGTTAATGTTTGTAAACTACTTGATGCATTTTGATGCAGTTTCAGCCATCATTTAGAGAATTTCTTGAGAAAGGTTTGGGTATATAATACATTAATATTTAATGTATGTCGATGTTTTATAATAATGTTGGAAAAAGCCGCTTTTTGGGCGCTTACATGGCTTGCTGACTAAACCATAAGAGATACACCAAATTAATGCACTACAGAATTATAGATCTCAAATATCTACAAAAAATCCGCAACAGCATGTTTATCTTTTGAGGATGGCCCACAGGAACCTTTTTTGTCGATTCAAGTTCACTTACGAAGACGTTTTGAACAACGCAGTATTATTCCTAAATTATTTACCTTAAGCATTTAGTGTAAATACTTGCCATATTTGTAAATCGCACTCGAGCGAGGTCGGGGCAGGTCGCTTATAACTTATAAAGTGCAAAATATTTTGCCAATAAAAGTTTTAATTTTAATTACGGTTAGTGAGCTATTGCTTGGTACAGCGACCGCGGAGTAGCAATTTTCAGCTTCTACTGCAAACAAATACTTATCTAGAGGTAAACACACATTTTTTTCTTTCACTGTTCGATATGAAAAAATAATAGATAACATTCATAAGGAGAAATATGGCGTGGTTACCGCGCAAAAAGTTTAAGGACATCGCACTTAAGTTGCCGTGAATTGCGCCTCTCTTTAAAGTAAAGAGACGCAGGCCATTTCCAGTTTAATATTATTTTCCCTTCTAATTTTACGCGGAATTTTCATTATTTTAGATGGCGTGTGTTGTATGTATACTTATATGGTTAATTAAACACTTTCGTTAAGTGCTGCCTCATTTCGTATTTAAACATGATATGTATAGTTCTGCCACATGCAAAAGTTTGCATTACTGTCTCCCTCATGACATATGTGTTTATGGCTGTCAGCACTAACGCCTTTGCATGCGTCCCCACAAGGTTGGCACTTTGCTGTCTTAATTGGCGAGCGGAGATATTTTGTAAAACTCCACGCCTGATACTACTACTAAGATTTTTCAACCGCTACCTTACGGAAGTCATGTTAACCCACAGGATTTTTAGAACGATTAGTCTTTTATATTTTCATACGAAAGAAAAAAAACGAGAAGAAACAATATTCAGTAACATTGACAGCATAATTTTCTCGGCAAGACATATTTTTAAATGTTTAATTCGGAAGTGTTTTATGAACCTAATGCAGGTGTTTTGAAATAACTGTTAATCCACTGTAAAAATAAGTACTGTTGTCTTTGCCTTTGTTGTAAAAATTATAAAAATTTGCAACGTAAACGAAATGAAATTAATAATGTACACCACTGTGATCACGCATTGTTATGGTAGCGCCTGGTTGCTCCGCAACCCGTAAAGCGCGACGGCGCGGTTGGCTGCAGCATTGCGCCCCTTTGTGGTTCGCCCCCTGGAGACCGACACTGAATAAAAAGGAACGGAACTCTGCAAAAAAGAGAGGAGGGGTTGGCAAGGCATGAGATAGAAAAGGGGGGGGATGTGTCCTCCACTCACACTAGTACTGCACTTTCTCCACACGCGCGCCTCTGGGGGTGGTTCGAGAGTTCCGCCATCGTCTGTCAGGCACCCTCGCCATGTTTTATTTATGCAGAAATATCATCCTCACCACATGTGGCCAACATACTCCGTGGTGTTTTCATGCAGGGGTTTGCCCCGCCATCAACAGTCAACTGCCTTATTTCCTTTTACATATATATATATGATTTGCGATATTTCTAGAATTATTTTATATCTCGTGAAATACTGAGCACTATCAGTGCGTGCGAAATAGAAGTTTCATCTCTGCATGATTGGAGTGATGGAGTGGTTTAACCACGGGTGTTTTAATGCATTTACATCACATTTATACTTGTATGCCTATCGGTAAACATGTATATCTGAATTTGTAATCAAAACGGTTCACAGTATGGTTTATTATTACACATCATTACAGCTTATAAGGTAAGACTATATAGCGTCAACAATGAGTAAAGTTAATAAGGGCCAAGTGTTCTTTTTTTCTGATTATTAGAGAAAACATAGAAATACAGCAGTTATTTGAAGTTGTACGAAAATACGATTTGTTCGTTTCATAAAAATACCCGTTTTAACGCGTCTTCTACGAGACCAAGTGACGGAATTTCTCCACGAAGCGAAATAAAATACATAATGTCTTCATTCAGAGTCTAAAAATCTGTCTTGCAATTGTTAGCTGCACAGACGGGTTTCTCTAAATCCATTTGACTGCATGTAGCTACCGGAATAACACGTAAATTTAATTTAGGAAATCCATAACTTCAAACAAGTGTATTTTCCGTTACTTATTCAATTCAATAATACTTTACTATACACGCCATTTACGACACAATATTAGTAACGAACCTGCAAAGAAACAAGCACAAAATCTTGTATTAGGTAGTGCGAGGTGAAAATGGCTAATCACTTAGACAAACAAGCATTAATAAACAGTTGGGGCTAGATAATGTGTAAGACCATAGAGTCTAGCCTATATGTTAATAGATATACAATTTTTCTGATTCTAGATATAAACAACGGGTTTCCATTTTTCATTTCTGTTAGCATAATAGGATATTATTGATAGGTCTGATATCGAAAGTAGCTCCGGGTACAAATCGTGGAATAGTGGTATAACTATTACTAAAGCATTGAAGCCTTAACTTCGCCAGTATAAATAAAGTCGAAATAAATAAAATAAATAAAACACAATACGAAATAAATACATTTTTCTAGCTCTAACTCATGAAAATAAAAATAATTTGAAAAGAAGAATTCGTTTTATAAAGATTGAAAATGGCATTATATTTCCGGTTCAGTATTTGTTTATTCTTCTAAAACATTTAAGTTACTTCACATTATGGCACGAAATTTAACTTCATCATAGTAAGTAATAATTACATTCTAAGTTTTAGCATACTTCCGAGAAAAGTAGCCAGGCTCAAGCAAAGGTAGGATATCAACCAATAACTTTAAGAAAAATTCTGTAATTGCTTTACTTTAATAAGTAGGTATGGAGGTTGGGCTTAATGTCTCGTGTTCAGCGAGGTAATTAGATACGAGTTTAATTTAGTAAAAAATGTCAACCATAGTGCGTCCTGCACTGTTTCCGCCGAACCTTCCCACTTCGAATGTGCAAAGAAATGGGAGGTAACAATTTTACCTGCTCGCAGAAGAACGTACATTTCACTGGTTATGAATAACTAAAACGCACACTGGTATCTCCAGCTAAGCGCAAGGTAAGATAAATGACGTGAAGTTCCTCATTCATTCGTGTCGTTTAGCACAAAAATACTCGGTAATGTCCCAAGCCATAAATCTTCAAGAGCTCGCGAATTTATGTTTTACGCTTGCAACGAATGGAGGTTTTCTTTTGTTCGAAACTTCTATTACAGTGGTATTATTTTACTCATAGAAAACGGAAAGATCCCCACTGCTGCCCAAAAACTGTAATATAAACAATTCGTAACGCTGTAAGTTGTAATTTTTTTTTTCTGTTTTTATTTTCGCAGGGGAGGTTCGATGGTCCCAAGTTCTATTTCTTAATTAATGCAGTCGCTGTTATTTTAAAGAAAATTACAGTTTTTATTTTAAACTACCTAGCAGAAATTTGGTTACGATAGCAAGAAATTACATATAAACCTGTAATGTTCTTAAGTATAAACTATTCAGGTCAACGGAGGAGCCTAATTGGCAAGCCCTCAGCTAGAGTGATGCCAGTATGTACTCTACAGGCACTTTTAGAAACGTAAGATGGATAAAAAGAATCGCGCATTCTTTTCGTGGTGCCGATACTTCAAGCAACGATGCAATGCGTCACTGGTACGATCAAGCTGAAATCTGATACACCCTTGAGAACTTTAAGCAAGTATCAGGGTCCAATGATATTTGACTACCACTTTTGTTTGAATAAATTCTCTTTCTGCTGTAGGAATTCACCGCACAGATGTTGGCTCATAGGAGTGATCAGTGTGATATTACCCGTGGCAAAAAGTTCTGCCATGAAGAAACAATATAACAATTCTACTTATCTAACATGATATGAGACTGCAACACCAAACATTGTGGGTTCATGATAACGTTCGATAAGTACATCCGCCCTACTGAGAAAAAAGTTTCGTGGAATCAAACAAACTTTGTTTGGTGCATACAAATTAATGGTTTGTTTGTATAAGGGCAGTGAAATATTTTGTTGTTGAAACCAAATTATTTTGTTGTTCTTATTTTGTTGCCCCAAACAAAGATACGGTCGGTGCAACTAAAGATTTGTTAGGCTTAACGTACATTAAAAGGCTTCGGTTACTATATAAATTTGGTAACCCAACCGAGATTTGAAACTCAAGCAAGTGCTCTCGAGAGCTACGCCTTAGAAATCTAAGCTGAAGTGATTACCCTTAGAATCGTTTTTCTTTAAATGCATATACAGTATTTCCAATACTGGGAAATATGCACAGATGAATATTTCAAGATTTATAGCTTCACTTTTTAGTTTCCTGTAGACTCTATCTTATTAGGGTGTTCATACAATTATCAAGCATCAATAAATTCAGTAATAAACACTATTGCTAACCTAATTACCACAAAAATACAAACACTCTCTCGAGCAGTATTTTTGAACTAAGGCAATAAAATGAGTGGCCAAACAAATATATGCAGCTGATTCAACAAAGTATTTTCTTGACGGTCTAATTTCTTTTCGCCCAACACTAAAGTTTTATTTATTCAAGCGCGTATTTTGTTAACTTGAAAATCAACAAAAATTATTTTATATTGGTTACTTTTCAAGGTTTGTTTACTCTACCGAATATATTGTTGGCGCAACTAAATAGATTTTTGGCCAAATACGAATAAATATTTTGTTGGTTGTTCTCTCAGTGTGAAAACAGTTTTGTTTTCGTTACATGTTAAATGTAATTCGCATCATTCTGCGTATTCGAACCTAAGCTATTTGTTAATTTGCTACTATCTCATCAGTAGTCTGCTTTACCTTAGGGAAGGTAATACAATATCTGGTAACTATTTTTCTGTTAAGTTTTTCACTAACACATAATTGTTTATTGCGTAGTTAATTAACCATGACCCATGACAAGATAGTCACTCATTTGATTGAATCGACTATATTTCTGCTGTCCGTATGCTGAACATCTGTGATTCAATCGGCTAAGACTTATAGCGATCGTATCATCTGATAAAAATTGCAAGACAATATTTAACTACGTAAGTGAAATAAAAATTTTCGGTTTTGGAATTATCCGTGAGAATCAAGGGTTTGCCTATTGGTTGCGAGGTAACATATGTGCAAGTGTAGATTTTCAAAACACGTTCAACAACTGGTTGCAGTAAGAGATGTTAGTACACAGAAAAATTTCCGATGACTGCAAATTTTACTATTTTCTGTGAACAAATTTATATGTTAAGATGTGTACTTTATTTCTTACAGTTATTCAGGTATTGTTAAAAATAGGTTGATGGTGTATATTACCCCCTCCGAATAACACCTAATGTTCTCGAACAGCCGTGAAAGTATAAATCTCGTCCGGATCTAAAATCATGATCTGTGGACCACGAGGCAACATAACACATTAGTACACATTACGACCGTAGTACATTCTATATTTTATAACACAGCGGACTGTGGTTGCGCCTGTATGGAGAGACAACGCGGTAATTTCCTCTAGGATTCAAATACGGGACCTTCGAAATCTGCTTTGTTACAACCGTTCTCAAATCAGCTTCATCGCGGTTGTTGCGTCATGCAGGAATTGTTTTAAGTAAATAAAATCACTTAATTATAATAACAGTGTGGACTGTAGTTAAGCCATTCTTTAAAAAGTTCTCTATATTCAGTCTTCTGAATTGTTTAGGCATACTCAATCTCAGTATTCTTTACAGTGTACAAGTTACATTAGGCGAACGAAAGATTTTTTTTTATTATTTCTGAAAGTGAAGGGAAAAATATACACTGTCGAGTACAATTGTTTCAGTACATTTGATCGGTTTTGAATATGTCCAACATATTTGATGCTGGCAGCGAAGAGATTTGGTTTTACAGACTACAAGAACGAAGATAAATGAACATATTTGCTTCCTTTTCTAACCCAAGACATTCAAAACAGAATTTATAGCGTGGCATCAATAATTAAGCACTTGAATTCGTTTGTTAGGGCCCAGAGTAAATCTGTTAACGATTGCCGGTATAATAAATTATCTTTCTGAACGTATTTAGTATAGCTTACGTAGCTACAACGTCAGAACTAAATACACACTCTAAAAATTTGTTTGTTCTTTTACAAGAAAAATCCTTGGAAACCAAGTTGCCAATAAAATCCTTTGTGTAACTACAAACAGTTTCCTTGTGAAATCTGCAAACCATCTTTTCGTAATATTACACATGATAGTCTTGTATTATTGAGCAGTCTACATAAAATATTTTATAAATCAAATGTGATAGAGAAAAATTAAAAATTATATATTTCAAAATATAAACTATGAAAAAAAATACGTTTTGGCAACATCGGGACTGGAGCCCTTAACAACAACACCAATTTCGCTTACGAAGTTAAAACTTATATTACACTAAATATAGCTACAAGTGCGTAAAAAATATTAAGGAACAAATTTCGCTAAGAAAAATACATTAATTTCAAGAGTTCTGTGTAGCTAGGAAACATTAACAGTTAATGAGTAATACGGTCATGTGTTATTGAAGTTGTCGTTTTATTATGATTATTTGAGTGGTTTTATGCGTTTTACATTATTCAAAATTTCAATACATTTCTTTTTGCACGCAGCGACACTTTACATCACCTATATTTTTTGCACAAACAGCTATATACGGTTTTCGTTGTTGAGTGTCCACCATTTTGCTGAAGCTCGTGGATACAAGTCAGTATAGTAGTACAAACATTTCTTCAGGTCTATTACAAACACGGCTCTTTTAGTTTTAAAAAAGAGTAGTTTTACAGGATAAATATTTGTACTGTTACAAGAATTTTTTAAAATTACAAACAATTTCTCAGTAAAAATTACAAGTTTTTTTTTACAGTGCCGTGTTGTTAGCGCAGACTTTACAACTGCATGTTGACGAATTAATTATTGCTCAAGAAATGAAAGAACATTAGTATGCATGGTGAATGAATCGGAACACAAATGTAAGTTACATGAAGTAGGCTAAACCTAAAGTGATGATCGTTAACTGTGCAGACGAGGAGGCGCTAAGAACGACATAGGAACGTGTATGAAAATACGTCTGTCTCTTGCGCTCAAAAATTGAATTGGCTTGCGGTTCTGCTGTCGTGCAGCGAGTAACTATGGAATTTTAAATGATAACTCTTATCATTTTATTCCACAACAAAATTAACATAAATAGCCGTACGTTTCTTTATCTCTTAAAATTCTTCCACGCTCATTTGTTTACCTGCAAGAATTGTTCTCTTTTACAAGAAATTTTACATTTCCAAAATAAACTTTTCAATATTTTTTAATATGCGTGTGTTAAGTATCTTAAGTTTCTTATATGCAATATTGATACAAAAACGCCACAGAACACAGTGTTTAGTTCTGTCTACTTACCTATTCATGGCAAACATAAGCGTCGCTTCGATAATAAAAAAACATGTCTGTAAAACTTCGCAAATACTATGTTTTTGTTTTTATATGTAATCATTGTCTTTACACATCTAGGCTTTAGGATTGTAAATTATCAACGTGAAATGCAGTAGAGTAAAACGCTGTGTATACATTATGGGCGTACATTACGACACGTTTTGGGCATGCCTTGTTAGGAGCAAACTTCCTGTTTCATATAAATTACTATTCGCATATCCATGGTTTGTACTCGACCGCTTGACGATGTTGGAGGACAGAACGACATGTCACGCACGCATATCGTAATCGCAGCAGCAGTTGTTCGCGAGGCTAATGCGTTGGCTCACCTACAAACGTCACTGTAAACACAAAAATTGCTTCATTGGGAGCTGTGCCCGTGATATGTACAGCGCAGTTCATAACTTGCTCTGTTTGCTAGATGCCCCCCTGCAAATGACAGTGGGACCGAATGGGTCGAAACTTCATCTTGTCGCCATCTTCCCTATTTACACAAGCATGCAGGAAGCCCGAACTGCCTTTCTGGTGCGCGTCTGCCGGTGGTTACTGTCCCGGCTGGTAAATGTTTACTCGCGCCCAGCACGCACGTGCGGGTGTGTGTGTGTGCGTGGGAGTAGTTGGCAGAGGGGGGGGGGGGGAGTGAAGAGGGAGGGTAGCTTGCCCACAACTGCCACACTCAACCATCAAACCACGATGTAAAGGCACGAGTGTAAACAAACTGTGTCAGTTCGCGTGCGAACACATAGGCAGCCATTACGCTGATGCTACGTCAGCTGCGCGACTGCGTCGACGAGTAAACAATACGGAGTAGCTCCAAGCATTGGCTGGCTGTATTATATAATATGCCGCGCGGTTCACTTTAAACCTAAGGAAGTGAAGTAGAATTCTATCGCTCACGTGTAAATCTGTAATTTGGGTACTGCAAAAATTTCTTTTCACATTTTTAGCTGTATCTGTATTGATGTATTGCCCAGTTAAATCAAGTAACGGTTTAAGCAAGAAATGGTGGCTCTCGCCATAGACTAAAGATGAGGTAGACCGCTTATTCGTCTTTTGTACCCAACATGGACCTACCCCACTCCTACACAACTGTCAGTCACATGGTCAACAGTGATGAATGTGTATATTTATATCTAAATTTTTAAATGACAATCACTATTATTTAAATAAAATACTTTTACCAATTTGAATTTAGTCAAACTGCATTACAAATTGGTTAGCGGACATATGAAGACATTTCTAAGCATTTGTTTACAAATCAGTTTTCTGACCCAAAATCCAAACCACGCCACTTTCGCTAGACGTGTTGGCAGAAAAGCAGTTCAATGTTGGGACACGGAGATTGGTTGTGTGCGGCCAGCGAGATCGGTCTACCTCATCTTTAGTCGATGACGCGCATGTAGACATATTTTTTACTGGTTGCTTTTACCTTTTTTGGTTAAACTGAAAATATAAATATTTTTCCTGCGTAGTGTGTTCTGTTTTAAAAACTGTGGCTGAAGGGGCCAAGTCTATGTAAACATTACCACTAAATTAAATGAGTGAAAGCCTGCGGATTACTTCAGTGGTACATTTTCGTAAGTTTCAAAGTGAAATCGACTACTGAAATTCGCTGGATGTAACTGCTTTACTCTGGTTCATAAAATTACGAGATGCAAATGGCTGTCATTGAATCAGACCAGTGATAGAGCTTTGGGGCTTCGAACAAATAACGCATGTATGATTATTTAACCTTCACTGCTACTGGTTAGTAAATAAATGAAAGCTTTTAAAATTAACTTTTTCAAAATCTCTGTCTGCGATTGCTTGTGTTTTAACGAAAACATGTGCTTGTATAGATAATAGTCAGCTTGCCAATGAATTGTTTTACCATTTGGCATTTTATTAATCATTTCAGCCACTGATTAATGTATGATTCTTGTCGTTAAAAATATAAAAAAATAGGAACTTTTGAGTAAGAATATAACGCTCTTCAGTTTGTCGCTGTTTGTGTTTGATGTGATTGGGAGCAGCTCTCTGTGAGACTGCGTAATGCGCTTTAAGAAAATCTGTTCACGGTAAATTGAGCACTGTTGAAAGTCCTGCTTCAGATCTACGAGTACTAACATTGCGTATTCTTCTGCCATATGTCAAAATAACATTGTCATGTACCTGGTTGCTTTATTCTTGCGTCGGTCCAGCTAAACTGTCCAATTCTAAAAAAAAAAAAAAAAACATTTGACATATTTGTTCATACGCACAATTAGATGCATTAAAAAAACCAAAAACAAAAGAAATCATTTGAGTTTGTTCATATGTTTAGGTAGTACTTTTAAACCAACTTTAAGACATACAACTTATTTCCGTCCACCGTTTCCAACATTTCCGTTAATTGCGCCCGTTAAAATATATGCAGGTATGAGTGGTGATATTTTTCAAAAGTTGATTTTATAAGTGGTCACTTTATCGTGAACAGCCTTTAATGATGCTTCCCACATGGTAGCGCATTCCCTTATTGTTATGTACAGTGTGTATTATTAAATCTACTTCCTGTACAACGTCTCATATCTCTGACACTTTGAGTGAAATTAATAAACATACACTGCGATGTCTACTTTGATAGCCACTGAAATCGATTTCAAAGTAAAATTGCTTTTATAGTGATATTATACACGAGAGAATTAAAAATTGAAGGCGGTTTTGAGTTAATATGATAACGGGCAGCCGCTGACACACATCTAGTGCACAGGGAATTACGTGTATAGTCTTTGTTGTGTATATTCTATGTGTATTTTGTGTGTGTGTGTGTGGGAGAAACCGTTTTTGTTATTCTTATTGTGTGGGGACATGCTTCTGATCTACGATATGCTGCCGAGCGCAAATGAAAACATCTACCACCAGGCAGCATTCTCGTCAGTGTCCGACAAGATGGCGGTGTGATGTCAGTTGAAGGCTCGTGTCTTGGGATACAATTCTGGTCCTCCGATTAAGTAACTCTTTTCTTGTCTCTGTCAAACATTTTTGGTTACCCAGGCCGGAAGAATGTCTACAAGGCAGAAGATTTAGTGTGACTGAAACGGTGCTTGTGTATACGTGATCGTGTTTACCAACTCTGAAGATCGATGCCACGATAGCCGCCGCCTGTGTATTTCTCATCTCGTTTAGTGTAGTACATCTCATCGTGTCTGGATGTTTCTTATTTCTCATCTCGTTTAGTGTAGTACATCTCATCGTGTCTGGATGTTTCTTATTTCTCATCTCGTTTAGTGTAGTACATCTCATCGTGTCTGGATGTTTCTTATTTCTCATCTCGTTTAGTGTAGTACATCTCATCGTGTCTGGATGTTTCTTATTTCTCATCTCGTTTAGTGTAGTATATCTCATCGTGTCTGGATGTTTCTTATTTCTCATCTCGTTTAGTGTAGTACATCTCATCGTGTCTGGATGTTTCTTATTTCTCATCTCGTTTAGTGTAGTACATCTCATCGTGTCTGGATATTTCTTATTTCTCGTTTTTTTTGTGTTTTGGCGGAAGTCTTAGTATTTCTTTGGTGAGTTTTTTTCTATCGAGATCATGTGTCGTAATTTTGGCGCTATTATTGCATGGCCATTTTCCCATACAATAGGATAGTAATCTTGTATGCCATTACTTATTTCGTTTTGGGTGTTTTGCATTGATTTTGTTCTCTCAGTGCGTTACTTTCAGTTACCTGGTCAGCACAACAGATCGTTAAAATTTAGTAATTGTTTCTTTGCATTGTACATAGCCTAATCATGAGTTTCAAGGCATTTGTACTTACGTAAACTGAAAATTCAAGAGAACAGGTTAAAACAAAAACATGCTTACAAGTTTCTAAATGATGAAGCTGTTGCAGCGAATTACCACGTGGCGAGGGCTTATTTGTACGAAGTAAATAAGATTCAGGGAACAATAATTTCGTCAAGCGACTCGTTCCTACAGGCAGATCCAGTAGGCCTACCCCAAGATTTCAGTGAAGATATCTTTTTTCATCATCATTCTTCTCTCTACCCTTGTTTTAGATATGAGAGCTAGAATGTGTTGCTTTCTTGCCACTGAAGTCGAGGAAGCACGCACAACCACCATCGTCTCACCATTAAATGTGTGTCTGCCTAAAATCAATCTGCCAACCTTTTCCGGGCAACAGGACGAATGGCCTAACTTTTGCCAACTCTTTCAGACGATACATGATAATCCAACTCTCGCTGGCATCGAAACATCTCAATACTTGGTGAGTTGTTTGAAGGGCGATGCATTTCAAGTGACAAAAAATATTCCACTCACTTCAGAAAATTATTCAGTTGAATGGGAGTCTCTGACTTCTCGATTTCAAAATTCCAGAAAACTGACCATCTTATACAGCAGTACAATGATAGATTTACCTGTAGTTAACTGTGCTCATCATGGGTCTGTCTTGCTATTTACAAGTACATTTCTAGAAAATGCCTGTGCCTTGGAGGGACTGGGACATTCTATCACCAAAAGTAATCCTATTCAGGTCAACCCTATTCAGTGTCAGCATAAGCACCACTCGTCATTACATGTAGATCAGATGTCCAATGAAGAGTCTTCAGAATCAATTCCAGAGGCAACCTTCCATTCACCAACAAATACTGCACCTGATACTCGATCTCAGAACGCAATATTTGTTGGCCTTTCAGCATGTAAAAGTGCTCGTACCACTGTGTTGTTGTCGACTGCACTAGTTAAGAGTCAGGATGCACAGGGTCAGTACAATTGTCGGGCAATATTAGATTGTGAGGCACGAGGAAATTTTGTCATGGAAAGTCTGGCTCAAAAATTGTGTCTGCCTCTTTCCTGGAGTATTGACCAAGTATCGGGCTTGTCTCAGTGCCATGTTAAAGTCCATGGTATTTTCACTATTACGATCGTACAGGTTGCCAGTCACTCATCTTTAATCCCTCAGCCATTGCTAGTTGTTTCAAATTACTCATTTACTGCCTCCTACCCAAGTGGACATGGATATTCGGAAAAAGGTTTGCTCTCTTTTACTTGCTGATCCAGCATTCGACACCCCTGGAATGGTAGATCTCATTTTGGGCGCAGAAGTTTTTTTTGAGGTTCTCATGGGAGGCAAATTCAGTCTGGGAGAAGGTTTGCCATTTTCACTTGAAACTGAGTTTGGCTCGATTTTAATGAGCAAATCTCCAGAAACAGCATCTTGGACTATGGGATGAATGAGCCCACCCACTGTCTTGTTGTGTGACCTCATTGGCAGCAACACTAAGAAAATTCTGGGAGTTGGAAGAGCCCTCTGTTCTTAAGTAATCCTCCCTGATGATTTGGCATGTGAAACACATGTATACACACATTATTGGATCCCCTGTGGACGCTATGGGGTAAGTCTTCCCTTTCATCAAGATGTAGTTCCAGGGAACTTGCTTATGGTTGCTGAGCGACGATTCAAATCACTGTAATGCAGCCTCCTCACTAAACCTGATGTCTGTTGCATGTATGGAGGTCATGGAAGAATATAAAAGTCTGCAGCACATGGAATGGTGACATGGACAACAGACACAAGAACCAGGAGTGTACTACATTCCTCATCATGAAGTGCTGAAGTCCACTAGTTCAACAACCAAAGTCAGAGTAGTTTTCGATGCTAGTGCTAAACCACCCCATGGGCATTCATTGAATTACTGTTTTCTGGTCCCAAGCTTCAAGCTGACATAACTGATATTATTTGTAAATTTAGGACCCACTCAGTAGTCTTCTGTTGTGATGTGAAGCAGATGTATCGCCAGATCCTGGTACATCCCAATGACCGAAAATATCAGTTGATCCTGATCCTGCATAGGAATTACAGGTCTTTAAGTTGAACACTGTGACTTTTGGTGTAAAATGCTCCCCTTTTTTGGCCATACGAACACTGCGCAATTTGACTGAGGATGAATGTAACCTATACACCTATGTCATAAAGCTATTGAGAAATGAATCTTTCGTTGATGACATTTTCACTGGAGCTGCCTCCCTTGAAGATTCTCTGCTCTTGCAGAAGGAACTGATTGAGTTATTGAAAAAAGGTGGGTTTGAGCTCTGTAAATGAGTACCTTGGAATGAGCTGTTGGAAGGGCTATCCAAAGCAGATTGTGAAACACTCATGTTTCAGGATTCTACTCAATCATGTGGTGTTTTTGGAATTCAGTGGCAGGTTACCAATGACACTTTCGTTTACTGTGTGGATAATATGTCAGAAGTGAATTCCAAACGAGCTGTTCTATCGTGCATCGCTAGAATATTTGATTCATTGGGATTTATCTCTCCTATTGTGATGTGGGCCAAGTTCTTCATGCAATTGTTATGGCTACAGGGACTGGCTTGGGATGATCCACTACCGTCATCTTTCTGCCAGGAATGGCAGCAGTTTTTCTTGACACTTTCAGTAGTGCATCAACTTTCCATACCTCGTCCCTTTGTCTGTCTTGAGGCTGTAGACTTGCAACTGCATGCTTCTCAGATGCATTCGAAAAGGGCCATTCAGCTGTCGTTTACCTCTACTCTGTCAGTGCAAGCGAGCAAATTACGGTCAATATAGTGATTGCCAAGACCAAAGTTGCTCCTCTGAAATTTTTCTCGTTACCCCGCCTTGAATTGTGCGGTATCCACCTCTTACCAGGGCTTTTGTCTCATCGTCAGCAGCTTCTTGGGCAGGTCTGTAAAAATTATCGGTGATTGCATGGTCAGACTCAAGTGCAACACTTACTTGGATAAAAAGTCCCACCCATATCCTCAAAACCTATGTTGCTAATAGAGTCACTCGGATTCAAGAATGGACATCTCCAAACATGTGGCATCATGTACGCTCCTTTTATAACCCTGTTGACTGTGCCTCGCGAGGTTTTTTACCAAAACAATTGACCCCCGAGCACATCTGGTGGTCCGAACACAGGTGATTGGCACTCCCTACTTCTCACTGGCCGGAACCCGAATTCCCATCGATACCCTTGCAGGACTTACCCGATGTGAAGCCACTTGATTCAGCAGCATTAATTGTTACTGGTCCAGCTACTTTATTGTCACTGTTTGAAACCTTTTCCTTATGGTTTAAGCTACAACACACATTTGCATGGATCATGAGATGCTTCTACCGATCTAAAGGAGTTCATTGCTGTGAAGGTCCTCTGACTCCTGCTGAAATCACCCAGGCCACTCACCGAATTTGTTGGGTGATCCAACAAACCACCTTTCAGAAGAAAATTGAATTTCTACACAAAAGGAAACCAGGCTCACCTCGCATTCAGCACTTGTTGCCCTTTCTTGACTCGAGGGGGTTAATCAGGGTGGGCGGGCGTCTAGAAAACTCGTCCCTGCCTGATAACACAAAACACCCTATCATACTCCCCCATGATAACCAAGTGGTTAAGCTGTTGGTCAACTATTACCACTTGGCATCTTTACATGCTGGCCCCCAACTACTACAGGCAATGTTAGCCCAGAAATTTTATATTTTGTCTGCTAGAAACCTGGTTCGGTCGTGTGTCCATAAATGCATAACATGTTTTCGATGCAAACCCAAATTTACTCCTCAGCTCATGGCTGAACTTCTCACAGCTCGGGTTACACCCAGCCCTACTTTAACTTGCACTGGAGTAGATTTCACAGGTTTCTTTACCATTAGGCTCGACAAATTAAGGAAATCACGTACTCGGAAGCCTATATTAGTGTGTTCATCTGTTTATCCACCAAAGTAGTACATCTAGAGATTGTGTCTGACTTGACTGCCGAGGCCTTCTTAATATGGCACTCACTCCAGGACACTTTTTGTTTGTGAGACCTCTCCTGACGTTCCCACAGGAAGACTATACACACGGCAATATGAACCACCTCCAGCGATGGAGATTAATACAAGCCATCAGCCAGCACTTCTGGAAGAGGTGGCATCGTGAGTACCTTCACACACTGCAGAGTCGTGGAAAATGCACCATCCCACAGAACAACCTGGCTCCTGGTGCTCTTGTCTTTGTGCAACACTATAATGTATAATGTTCCACCATTATGTTGGTGCATGGCTCGAGTGGTAGAAGTCTTTCTGGGTAAGGACAACTTGGTAAGGGTGGCCAGAATCAAGACAGTGAATGGGGAATTGGCCCGTCTGGTGAACAAGCTCTGTTTGCTCCCTCTGGAAACTGTGAACTAACCTATTGCTGTTCAAGTGTGTTTAATTATTTGTAAAATTGTCATTTTAGGCGGACGGAAAACGATGTGTACATTCTATGTGTACTTTGTGTGTGTGTGAGAAATCTTTTTTGTTATTCTTATTGTGCGGAGACATGCTTCTGATCTGCGAACTGCTGCCGAGTGCAAATGAAAACATCTACCAACAGACAGCACTCTCGTCAGTATGCGACAAGATGGCGGCATGGTAAGTCAGTTGAATGCTCTTGCCTCGGGATAAAACTCTGATCCTCTGATTAAGTAACTCTTTTCTTGTCTCTATCAAACAGTCTTCTATTGACGGTTTCACAGCACTTTTGAATCAAACAACTGAAAAAACACCCCACATATAAAGTGTTTGGTTGTTTAAAGCTGGGCATTATAAAATGAGCACTTTTGAAATCAACCTTTTTGTAAAAAGTCACTGCTCTTACCGGCATATATTTTAACGGACGCACCGAGTTACATGCACCCAGTAAATTTGATCATGATGGAGGGTAAGTAGTTCCATACCTTAACGTCGATTAAAAAGTGTTAGGTAACCATTTGTGTCAACTAAAATTATTTATATCGCTGTCTGATATTTTTAATGCATCGAAGTGGAAATATGAGAAGATTTGTAAAGTAATTACTTTTGTAATTATTTCAGTTTCACTTGATCGACGCATGCATAAAGTGGCGAGGCTCATGGCAATGTTAATTTTACGTAAGGCGGAAGAATGTACCTCGTGTATACAAGCAGATCTTATGCCGGACTCTTAAAAGTGCTCAGTTTACCGTGAATAGCCTATACCTAAATATGCCATGTATCACAAACGTTTTATGTTTGTGTTAACACACAAGTACTTTATCATTGGTAAATTATCTTTTACCTATATGTTGTCTATAAGTTATAATATATCATTTATAGTTATTAGGAATAAAAGCAGAGAGAAAATGGATGCGTTGGTAATGCCTAGTAAGAAATAGTTCTTATGTAAAATGTTATTACACTGACTGCGCAGGAATGCGGTGTGTTGTCCGTTTGGGGTAATTTTTATACACTTGGTTAAGCTTTAATGCGCGAGGCGGAGTAATATCCTGTAAATAGAACTTTAGCAGAGCTTCAGGATACTTGGAAGTAATCGTGAATGTACTATATAAATAGCTGGTGGCGCGCAGCATTCCGCTGTTCATTCAAGTGGTGGGTAGCAACGAAGCCAGACGTATGGACGCTGCACTCGGTGATTGCACCACCGAGGAACAAAGAGTCTTAGTGCGCCTTCTGTAGACGGGGGGAGTCAAACCTGCTGAAACCCATCGCCCTTATGTTGAGGCAGTATAGAGGACGGAGAATGGCTCTATGCAAGTTGTACGATTGGGTAAAAAGTTTTGTAAAGGGAAGAACAAATTTGACTGATGAAAGGCAATCTGGTCACCCATCAACATCATGCACAGAAGATTCCATCCAGAAGTCGGATGCCTTGATCAAGGATGGAGGGGGGGGGGGATACGTGTGATAAAAAATATAAGCAAGTTCGACTATAGTGGTGAAGTCTAGAAAGCAATGCACACCTGGGTTCATGACCAACAGCAACATTTTTTTTTTTTTTCGGAAAGGTAGAGAAACTCTATCAACAATACAATTATATCATCGCCACACACGGAACCCGTGTAGAAGAGTTAAATGTGCTTTTGTTCAACATCAGTGAAAACAAAAATTGGTATATGGAAACTGCCTTTGTATTATTTTTAACAGTTTTGTTCTCACCACTACTACGCATGTGTTAAAAAAATTACGTACCTGGCAATGCTAATTTTAATATGTGGTGGAATATTGAGCAGTAAACCGGTAGAAAATTCTAAGAAGTGCTGAAAAAAGGTTAATAGGTGACCAACTACATATATTTTTGAAAATATTCCTTTACTTTGGCATTCCGATAGTCTCTTGCACTGCGCGCGGTCCTGGGTGAATAACAGCAAATCAATAGCGCGGATTATTTAAAACACTTTGTGTTAATAGTCTTAACATTACTGTAGCTTCGTAAGAATGACAATATAGTTCATTATTTTCATCGCGATGTTGTTCCATACATTTTCCAACACGACTGTTCAATACACTCTTGTGGAGAAGTGCTGTGTGCACATCTTTTGGACTCGAATTATTTCATGCCTACAGAATAATGCTGATGTAGCTACGATAAAATGAATATTTATTTCCTTCTGAAAACTAAGCATATGATTTATTTTCGTAAGATAAATTTTTAAAGAGAGAAAGATAGAGGAATGACACGGAACATAAATTTTCAGAGATGCTTAATGGTGCGGCTGCACCTTTTAAGCAGTCATATACATTAGCTTATTAGCTGCGTTGTGCTTTTGAAATCGGCTTCAAGTTTGACTAGCAAGCCGTTTTGTAAAAATTTCCATATTGGCTCAGGTATGTCGTCTCTGGGCAACGATTCTACTAATCTCGTCCATCGATACACTACTGCAGCAGGTGAGGCCATTTTCGTGGCTCGCACAGCTAGAATGGAGTGGAGAGATTTGGGCGGCTCTTAACATCGGGGTCTTGAGAGCCGACGTAGGTGAAACGACGTGAGTATGGAGCAGCGCTGGAGAACCCCGAGAATACCAGCCGACCAGTGGCATCGTCCGGCACGATTCCCACATGCGAAAATCCTGGAGCGACCCCGCCGGTAATCGAGCTCGGTTCGCCTGGGTGGGAGGGGAGTAGTCTGACCACTAAACCACCGTGGCCCCCTCGCTCAGCTAGAGTTTTGGGGTGTGTGAGCTACAGTTTCGCCTCTAACTGCTCGACTGTTCTGTGCTGGAGTGTGCAAAAAAAAAAGGGGGGGTCAACATCCCCCGGGGAGGCGATGGTGTGACCAGTTGGTGTGGGACCTTCGACCGGGCGTGATTTGCATGCCGCGTGGCACGAGGCCACCCCCTATCGCTGGCTCACCCGGGCCACGCAGACCCCCCTCCCTCCCCCCTGACACGACACAACGCTCACTAGCGCCCGGCGTGGCGTCCCGGCACGGGTAATATATGCCCCTCGTCGCACCATCAGCTAATGGCGGGCGATCGCATCTCGATGAGCTTCGTCTCCAACGACCAGGGAAGCTACACTGGACAGGAGCTGTCATCCTGTTATAAACTACGATGAATATGCACACCCCGCCATCAATCTTCTCGCCGCCTTTAGCGTGCACAATAAAATGAATTATCGATGACTAGCCTCACATGTCTGCTCATTGACTGGGGCCCCGGTGAGTAGCCTCGCCTCCAAATGTTCATACTTATGTAATATGAAATAATGATTTTTGATCATAATTTGGCAATGCTTTCAAGAAATTCAAATACAAAATTAGGGCTTGTTTTATTTCATTTCTATGGTTTAAAAGTTGTAACGAATTCAGATGAGGACAAACTAGACTTTATATTTGAGTTCTTCGACATTTGGTTTTCAGTATATCATCACGAATTGTAGTAATTACTCAAAAAAGACTCTGCAAGATAAGGACCAAATCCTGTGTTGTCTGGTCAAGAGTACATCTGGCTCCTTATCGGGGCAACAACCATTAATAACTCAGTTAAGGCATGATTATGAAAATGGCAGTAGCGTCTAGTCTAAAGGTCGTAGAACCAGTAAAATTTTTATTTTCCATATTTACTCCGTATTTATTTTAATCTGTCGTTTGGCTATTATCGTAACGTCATTACAATAATCATTTTTACACCATTATAGTTAATAGCATTGATTTTTTCGTTGCACCGTATTGGCTTCGTATGCTCGATCTCTAAGTGGCTTCTTAGAGCCACTGTAAAATCACGAACATTTGAGGCGCCTAGTTTCAAACATGGCCAAGTCCATCTTTGTCACATCCAAAGATATATACATGAATGGAATCGTCGTCTTCAGGGCTACAAACCTATTAAATAAATGCGTTTCAGAACCGACTAAATCCCGCCAAATGTATTGCAGAGAAATGAGGCTAGTTTCAAAAACGGCCATGTCCCAAACATTTTATTTACAAAGGTGGCCAAGTCCTTGGTAATCCCATTACAGCCAATTACAAAGCAGAAACGTGTCACATGTTAGTTTGTATTCAAGATGGCTGACGTGCTTTCGTTATTGTTACATATGAGACAGATTTTGTTGAGATATTGCTTGAAATAACACTTTATTGAAGTTCAAGAATAGTTAGATTTGTTCTTATATGTCTGATCATATTAAGGAAACCGACACACGCCACTCAAGGAAGCACCAGCGAGATCCATCGTCATGGAAAAGGACACGAGAGAAGCGATTAAGGTAACTTGTATTCATCATTACACTAGTCAACTTAACAGCAGCTCAGTAAATTACTATCTGCTCACGAAAAAAGATAATGGATATAACGCACAATCAAGATATTGACTAGTGATAATTTTATATTTATACACATATCATGGTCATATACATTTTGTAGCAGCACCCTAAAATATAGGATGGGTATTTCTTGTTTGATTAGCAAAATATTGCTGTTTTACTTATTCCTCTGCATGTACGTTAACACTAATGGCATACATTTCATTCATAAATATAATTACTGCTTAGTTAGGCTAGCAACATTTTTATTCGCCTTAGGTTTAACTAATAGTATTGCACATAAAACATTCGTGTGCAGCAATCTGCAGGCAACCTAATGTAACTGTGAAAAGCAAACACATAAACAGAGACATTTGAGCCTAGCACATTGAGAAATATTAATGTTTAATACAAATTTAAATTTTTACTTATAATTATTTTGGTTTCAGGTACTCTGCGACATGCTTGCCAGAATATCCCCCCTGCAACCATAGAGGGAAACAACGCTGCAGTTATTGACAATAAAGGACATAAGAGAATTCCGTAATGCTTTTTATGCACACACTACTAAATCAGCCCAAGATGCCTTCATTTTAAAATACTGTTGCAGCAACCCTTCCAAGAGACGGCGAAGCAGAACCAATACATGACCACAGGAAGGTATGACTATTGAATACACTATTGTAAATCAAGTTGGAAACTAGCCTACCTACCTGTATGTAGGCAGACATTTCTGTCAACACTGGGAATTACAAAGCACAGAGTAATTGGCGTTTTTTAAAGGTTCGAAAGGGATGGTGTTCATGTTCCAATTGAAACGCGAGGTGGTGACAGAAGATCTAAAGCTTTCGAAAGGAAATCAATGTCTGTTAAAGATTTCATCCAAACATTTAAAGCTGTTGAATCCCATTATTGCCGTGGAAAAAGTGAACTTGTTTATTTTGATTCCAATTTAAATACTATGAAAATGTGGAGGATGTACAATCAAAAAGTACATGGTGATATCAAAGTTAAAGAGTCCTATTTCCGCCATGTATTTAGCACATATTTTAATATTATCTTCAAAGCTCCTTCCACTGATGTTTGCCCCAAGTGTTGTGAATTGACCGGAAGAATACTAAAAGACACTGACATAAAAAAAGGAGTGAACAAATGATTGAACTGAGGGTGCGTAAAATGAGGTATAAAGGATTTAATGACATGTTGAAAGATGAAAGAGAACGAATGCTTATTCTTTCTTTTGATTGTCAAAAGAACCTGGCGTTACCGAAGGTGGCAGACCAAGTAGCTTATTATAGCCGGCAGCCGTACTGTTATAACTTTACTGTAGTTACTGGATCCTCACACTCACAAATGTGAAACGAAAATGTATCGATTTACACCTGGTGTGAGAATGAAATACCAAAATCATCTAACCAAATATCATCTGCAGTTTATGATGAACTCCAAACAGTTAGTTTACACGGGATTGATACAGTAAAACTTATGGCAGATGGGTGTGCAGGACAAAATAAGAACCTCACTGTACTTACAATGTTATCCACATGGCTCCTCCATGCGCCTGCTAATGTAACATCTGTGCAACTTGTGTTTCCAGTGGTTGGATATTCATTCCTATCCTCAGATAGAGTGTTTTGCAGAATTTAGAAGGACGTAAAGAGGAAGGAATATCATAATATTTTTGAACATCACATGTCGCTTAAAGTAATGGGGACAGACTGGAATGCTTATGACTGGAAGAAAGAAGCTCGTGATATTGTGAAGGCGACATCATCATTGACTTTCAAGATATCACAGTGCAAGAGGTTTAATCTGCGTCGGAGTGTTAAAACTAACAATATTCTTGTGAGAGGAGAACCATGTTACCGTACATATATAGGAATAGAGTGGGACATCACCAAGAAAAACTCTTCATTCATGGATACCAGTCCACACAAATTGCCGATTGGAATTCCTGTGACGAAAGAGAAAGTGGACGATGTTGGTAATCTGTTGTTGAAGCATTTTGGCTGTGAGTGGAAAAGTTTAGATATTTTGCAGTGGTATAAACGTATTGTTGAGAGCAATAGTCAATATGTTGGGGAAGAGGTAGAACTACCATGTGAATGTGACCAAGAAGCAGATTTCTCATTTGTGTGAACGAGCTGAATAAACAATTTATTTTTATTATTTTATTACTACGTAAAGATATGACTGTTAAAAGAAAACTGACTTATTAGGTTAATTTAGAAATCAATTTGATTTTGTAACAGTCATTCATTAATTTGGTTATGTAAACTTAGCCAATATTTACTATTCCATATTGTGCTGACCAGAATCATCATCCTCTGTTGAACATAATATGACTTAGTGTAATGTCTGCCTTAATGCTGTGTTGATTATAAATTGCTTAAGCATATTAAATACCAATTTTGTTGCGTAATTCCGTTTATGGCAAATATTCCAATTCCAAAATAGCCAAGTCCATGTCGTTAAGTTTCAAAAATAGCCAAGTCACTTTGTTTCATATGTCGCCAAGTCCATATTTCAAACACTTTTTTAATGAAATGTATACAATATGTATACTGTAAATTGTTCTATAAGTGTATAAGTCACCATGGAGAGTAGCCACACAAAATTTGAAATACATTTGTTAAATATAATGGTCCCAACCAATTTTCTGGCTTTCCAGGAAAAAAACGTTGAAATGGACTTGGCCATGTTTGAAACTACGCGCCTCATGTATTGAACCAACCATCTTCCACAAACAATTTAGGTAATTTTTCCCTTTATGATTTGATGATCAGCTTTTGGCTCAACTTATTTCTTTTCAAACAATTTTTAAACGTTCTGCTTTGAACTATCAGATTCCTCATTGGTCCAATGAAATGAGAAAGTCGCTTAATTTATGCATGGCAAACAAAAAGGAAAGAAAACAGCCCCACTACGTGGGATCGTATGACAAAAGTCAACATTTACCGTGTTAAACCATCGTATCTAAGTATCGTCTAAGGGCGCTATTGAAGAATAGGTAATGCCTTTTGAAATATTATGTTAGTGCCATAAAATATATAGCTAAAACATAGGTACTCTACGTGTAGATGAGTTCCCTTGTTGCCGGGTTTTGATGTACTCTCTCTTTTGACTTGCGGACTTTTGTGTTCAGATATCGGCTAAGCCTCACGTAGTTATCAGCAAAATTTTGGTTAAGAATAAAAAAAAGTTATGAATAGCGTAGTAGTTTAGAAGGCCAGCCATCTTTGTGAATGTTCTTGACGATTTCAGACTTAAGTATCGATTTGTTTTAATTTTTAAGTCAGTTATACGTTGCTCCGATTAGCCTACCGGAATAAAACAAGAGCGGTATAAAATTAAATTAAAATAATTAATTTCTGCAAAACATTTGTCGTATGGAGTTAATATTGAAGGAGTCTTCAACAACTTTCAACCGACGCTCAACACTGCCAATATGTCGGATTGCTCATGTGGGGCTCACTCTTTTCAGCTGTGAGGTAACAAACTCTTTCTTCTTCTGGTCTCCTATGTCATGTCTTCGTCGCGCACGCCAATGCGCTGATGAAAGCAGCCGTACCCTAAAAAAACTAGGTCGTGTGCCATGCCACGACTCTGACTTAATGAAAGTTTCAGGGCACACATTCCAAACACATTTGGTTTTACGACATTAAATATCAGCGAGAACTGAGTACCGCGAGTGAAATGCAGACAGCGGTGCTTGCTGAGTCTTATCTAGGTACTAAAAGAGGACGAGGGGTCTTATTGTAGGGAACAAGGACACTTGGTCTGCTCATAAAGCTGAGGAATTTTGAGAAATATACTCGTGATAAGACGGAGCCACACACGCGGCAGAGAAAGGAAAAATGTCTCAGCTATGAGCTGCATTGCCGTGAATGATTGCCTATTATCTCTACTTCACGCGCCATATTGCGTTTTGTCTGGTTTAGGCTTTTAAGAACTGCATTTTCGAAAATACTTAAAGGATTAATTTTTGTTTGCATTGCCATTCAGCATGTACTTAACATGTCCACTTCCAACATATAATTATGTACAGATAAATAACAATGTAAATTAAAAATACTTGCATAATTATCCCAAATAGCGTTTATGTTGTAGGTATTATATAAAATGTCATTACCAATTTTTTTTTATTTGACAGTTTTTATATAATTTTATTGCTATTAGGATATAAATAAAATATATTCAAACTCGTTAAAAATAATTTAAGTATGTTCTTTGAAACAGGTATGTACCACAATTTCAGGGACAGCTGCAGTAAGAATTTTTCATAAATTTTCTAATTCCAAAGTAAGTTAAACCTTATCTCATGAGATTAAGAATTTTGTTGTAATAAACCTCCGTATTATTTTCAGTGAAAATAACGTCATTCAAACTCATATGTGTGAGGTACTAAAGAAGGGAAATTGTGATTTTGACATGTGCTCTATAAAATCTAAAATGTTTCAACGTACTCCATGTAAACGAATTTTAACAGCGGATTTGTTTAAAATATTCCATTGAAATCTGTAAAATTTTACCTATTATTTTAGTTGTTTTATTTATTGATTTAACAGTAATTTCTCCTGATTCATAGCGAATTTCACAGGCTTAGCGTTAAATTACGTTCAACTGATTTCCCCGTAGGTAACCGTTGATTAAGTAAAGTTTATTTCACACTAACTCCCCTGGTTGAAATATCTGATTTAGAAACTAGTGTGTTTAAATGAAGAAAGTGTTAAACTTGTATGCGTCATTGTTTGCACTGTCTACAAGTTGTCTCTCACGCAGTCGTAAAGACAAACAGTGATGAAGCATCACATTCAGCTCATAATGCACCTCGACTTCCACCACGGCGGTCAAAGTGGAGAAGGGAGAGGATGTTTGGCGATATTTCAGTTTACATCCATACTATTTTCAGCTTCATGTATAGGTTCTAAATTTTTATGGCCTCTACAAACTATGTCATGATTTGTACATGTTTTGTCTGGTTTGTTAAGACCTTTATCACCTGTTCGTAATATTTCGATTTATTTTGTAAGAGGTGTCATGGTTACCTTAGGTATGACCTGGGGGTTTAGTAGCTTAACACAAAATAAGAAAATCTTAAATACACTACCACTGCTACACGCTTTTATTGTGAACGTACATTATCATTTACGTTAATACAATTCAACGAATGCTATAATCTGCAAATTATTCCTAAATTTACTCTGACATTAGTTAGTTAATTTAAATAACAATACAGTAGCCGTCTCGGCCTATCAATATCCTCGACGGTCCAGTGTAGCGTCTAAGAAGGATTTATGCTCACTACTGTCGACAGGGGCTTCCGCCGAACTACGCTGACCTCTGGCAGCCCATCGTTGTCGCGAAGTCTTGGTTGTAGTCTGGGGGAGTCAACGCGTCCTCAGCACACGCTTATATACTCCCACTCAGCCGCTGGCCTCCTTCTTCTTGTCACCCCTTGTTTACCCAGTTCTCCAAACACCATCTGCCGCACCTGGGTTGTCCGCCCCGGCTCTCGAACCTGCCTTCGCTGCCCAGGCTCTGTCCGCGACAGAGGCCAGCAGTTATTGTATCCTAGTATATGCATATCTTGTAAATTGTAAGTTATTTAATACTGAGTTTATTTTATCTTTGCTATGTTGTTCTAAATTATATTACTTTTATAAAATAATGAATTCGATTATGATTTTCAACATTAGATTCAGTAATTCTAAGCTTTTACATGTTCGTTATATACCCTTTTCATTATGACTATTTTTATGTAGATTATATTCTGCCAAAAAATTAAGCGTTCTTGCATCGTACATTTATACGTATTATTTTGGTAAACTTTTATATTTTTAATACTCGTGCCTGATTTTGAAGTAGAGTTAAATACTAGTTTCTATTTTGATTCGATTTACACTTTTTTTATAAATAGGTTAAATATTATTAATACATTTTCAACTGTTACTTTAATTTTTTTAAATCATAATCATGATTTTGATGTTTTCCACTTGGACCCAACATAATTGGGGTAAAATTGTGATAATCTTGATTATTAAAATCACTTTAATATATTTTTGAGCTAACAATTTCATTTAAAAGTCGTTCACTATAGCCCATAACATTTTTTAACTATGGCCTTAAAATATTATATTTATTAACTGAATGGTTTGTTAATATTGTTCTTAGTTCACTGTTCCATGTGATTTTAACGGCACAATACTTTATATTTTTCTTCTTCATAACTTTTATCACTTCAAATATATTTTTATGTATTTATACAGAATGTTCCGTAAATACGGGGCGAACTCAGCCCTCGTATTCTCCACGACACAATAAACTGAAAATATTTTAACACAACTTCTAAAATGCGTCCCAAAGGCGGTACACGCCGTTGAAGTAGGAACCGGAAGATCACGCAAATGCACATTCGGCAAGAAGTATTTGTAATCAAACCGGTAGCCTCTGGATAACGAATGAACCATCTCCTAGGTTGCCCCGATACACCGATGCCATAAAGAGCATAGGTTGTAGGGTTCACCAATCGGTTCCGCATACGCCCTCTGATATCACTATGACTACTCTACCTATAACTCTGCAATACCAAGGCATAGTCCAGGTGGTCGTGACACATAAAGATGAAATAATGTAAAATGTGTTGGAGCATGGGAACTAATAACTTTGGTATGCTCATAATTCATTGTAAACAATGTTATGACTACATTTACTATTTCCCAGATGATCATGTTATTACGTCACATGAAGCGGCATTCTTTACAGTTCACTACTCGGAGTTGGATCCAACCTTATTACATCGGCGTTTCCTATCTACAAGTTTGGTCGACCAAGCTCCACACCACTTCGTTGATATGGACAATTCCTCAGTAAACCATATGCCTCTTGTAGCCGTTGATCTGGATCTGGGGTGTGATCCTTGTTGCCAACTGCAGATGGTTGTTGAGCTCACATTCGACCAGCCTTATACCTATAAAATTCCCAGCCAACCACAGTCATATGTTCTCTTACTTTTGCGATCACCTACCCTCAGAGTTTTAAGGTTTTCGCCCATTAAATTTATTTAAAGAAACTTACGAAAAGTTTACTTGAGGAGTCTATCGTACTTTTACTGAATAGTTACTAAATAATTGAAAATTAACTTCACAACTTTAAGTTCCCTACTCAAACAACAGTTGGCTGATCTAGCAAATCATTACTAAGTTCCATCCCTGCTGTAAGCAACCAAAGGTTTTGTCCTCTATCCACACTCATAAGCACGAATAACCCTGTAGCAATTCAGTGTATCGCAAATACCTACAGAACTTGTATATTGTATATTACTTTGCCATTAAATTAACGCAGTGATGATTCGGCTGCTTTAATTCTCCACTGCGTGATTTGCATGCAAAGAGCTAGATCGTATCGAAAGTATGCAATCTAACTACCGAAACAGCGAATCGCTACAACGTTTTAAAAAATACTTGCGATTTTTATTTTCGCAATTTACCACTTCAGTTACCACCCACTCAACTGTAGGGAAGCGTCTCTCTCTTGGCGAGTTAAATACAGTGGCGTTGCGAGCTAAATAGTTATGTTATATTCGTCTGTTTAGTGCACAAAAAATCGTGTTAGCAGCTGCAGATGGTTTTAATTATAAATAGTGATGTTATCTGCTGGTATTTTATTCGTGAGCATTGGGTAATGTTAGGAAAGTAAAGTATATGATAGGCTCACAATGTTAAGAAAGAATTTGTAAGGCCAAAAACAGAAGACGTTCTTGAACCGTTATGTAGTAGGCATTCTAGTTATATGCCATTCGCATGCATAAACCACTGATTAATGTCTTTTATTTCAGCCTCAGGCGTTAACTTTTGTGAGCGGCGAAATGTATATTAGTCACATTGCAATGTTTATATCAAAAATGGGCGGAAAGATAAAAATAGACTTAAAGGAAAACTTTATTAGGGCCTTAAAGAGTGCTCACTTTACCGTGAATAGCCTATACAAAGAAACCATTGTTTCATCTACTACAACGAGCTAATTTTATATCTGGACCTATCTGTGACGCTTTTTCCAAGCCTCATAACCGAAGATTATTGGACGCCGTTCCCCATGTCTTTGGCAGTAGTGGCGGAATTCCATGTCATTGGCAGTAGTGGCAAAATTGATCAACCTAAGTGACGATCTCAACAAAAAATGGCATCCCTTCATGAAAGTGACTTAGTTTATTGGGCGCAAGTTTGTTGTGAGCATACTTCAAATTACACACTTCCTGCGAATGAAACATTTCAGTAGCGAACTCTATAATCAAAGGAAATAATGAGAAAACGAATAACCTGAAATTGTATCCGGAAAAACATTTGTTATAACACATTTCCTATGATATTGCTATTTATAGGTAATAGCGGTGCTGAATCATTGCGCTCTATACCTGAACTTAACCTGGAAGAAAGTGCAATAAAAACGCTGCATCATGCAAAATGGGTTTTTAGATTTATTTCTTTAAACTCTGCCAGCTTTCAAGTTTACCGGTTTCCACTGCGGGCGCTGCACAGCACCGGCTGAATACCTAAGTATTGCCCCTTTTCCTCTCTGAAACCCTCGACCTTCCCCAGTCCTCCTCTGCGAGACCCCGTGCGATCGGGATATCTTGGCAACCTATCGATCAAGCCCAGTAATCGCGACTGATCGAGCCACGTGATCGATCTCTGTCGCGGAGCTTCGAGATGAGCCACGGGGACTTACGGAGGAAGGACATGGGAGTGAAAAGTGTGAGAAAAATACATTTTTCAGCGAGCATGACACTTGTTTTTAATTTCAGGCACTGAGAAGAATATTAAGAACGAAGAGGGATGAGAAAATTCGTGTGAGGTTTTACCATATTTTACACTCGATTATAAACAAAGAAGCTCGTGAACAAAAATCACAGATAATTTGACTTTTGCGTTTTTATTCTGATTGCAAATCACCTGTTTTGTTTAACATTTCTGTCTGTGTTTTCTTACGTTCTCGTATGCGAATATTACAACAATTTGTGATGATGTTGCCCATTTAAAACACTCAGTCTGTGATGTCCATCCAGTAAGTTGAATTACTATATATCACATTTCTTAAAATATAAATCATCGTGTAATGACTTACTGCGGAAACAGTCGAATATAAAGAAGTAAAACTTACGTATGTCGCAGAAAATGCCTGTGGTGCTAATAAAAATAACCGTGAGACCATATAATTGTTAGACACAGGAAATGTGCCAGATCAATACAGGCCAAACAATACAGACACATCACACATCAAACGCGCTCAGACGTTTCAAAAATTGCAATCGAGCATGTCTTGCCGGAACACAAATCATCGCTGACAAAAAATTACAACTTCAAAGAAAGTCTTAAAATATTTGTAATACTAATTAGGGTTTACTATAGAGTACTTTTCTGTTTGTGTCATATTTTTTATAGTATAGACTGTTCAATGATAAGGTGAGCACTTCTGAAAAAAAGGCACTGCCTGTATCTGCATATATTTTAACAGGCGCACTGAAAGACATGCGCCCAGTAAAGTTGGTAATAGCAGAGAGAAAGTAGTTCCATGTCTAAACGTCGAGTAAAAAAAGTAACTATTTGTGATAACTTAAATTATTTATTTCGTTTTCTGTGTTTTTTTTTAATGCATCGAAGTTTAAAAATGAACAGGTTTGTAAAATATATGTTTTTCTAATAATTTCACAGTTTCACTTGAACGACGTATGAATAATGTGATGAGGCCCACAGTAACGTTAATTTTACATAAGGCGGAAGAATACACAACGTGCATACATGTATAGAGCTCAGGCAGGGCTTTCATAAGTGGTAATTTTATCGTGAACAGCCTATACCAACAACGAGTGCAGGCTTCCCCCGCGTGGTTATAAGTCGGGCGAGCATGGCTTATGTTTAGGTTACCTGTCCTTTAGTCACTAACGGTCTTTTTAGAAATGTTCTGATGGATTTCTCTCGAGAACGGTTCACCTTAGCTGGCTCCAAAAAGACTGCCTTTCCTGTTAATTTAGAAACACTCATAACTTGACTTAAGAAATCGTTTACAACTTCGTGTTACAAAGTTCCATGCAAAACTAAGGTGGCGACCCCTATTTACGTATTGAAGGTGGGCGATATTGCCATCCGCATTTTAAGAGGTATAAGATCTCCGTTGTACCAATCACTGTTCATAAATTTGTTAATTAACCGCAATAACTGTCTGATATTTTTACTGTAAGCATTTACAAATTTTATTTCTGGGGATGCGTAAATTTTTTTATAATCACTTAAGGGGAAAGTGGTAAAAACATTTTTATTCGCCAGAGTTTGTTGGTGTTGTTCAAAAACGTCCTTATAATTTGACTTGGCTTTTAAAATATTACTATAATAATAAACATCGTTCACGTTTAAAATAAAATAATCTGTGTATTTCTAATATTCGCCTGGAGCTTGTTCGAGTACGTCCATTTCACAAGACGTCTTCATCCGTCCAACCAAAAAAACTATCTATAAAATATTTTTTAATTTTTTTGAGTAAAAAATTTGTTACGCTTGTTGGCAGAAGCCAGTGAACAAACAAGTGACGCTCGAGTGTGCAAAGTACTGTTAAGTCTAGCTTACAAGCCGCCAAACCCGAAAATGTTTTGCAGTACCCACTGATCAACAGATGGAAACCTGCCATATTATTCTGACCGTCGAAGCCGCTTTTCTGGCCCGAGGTCATGGAGTTAAAAAATACACGTGGTGTAGTCTGTTCACAGTAAACTGAGTACTTAAAAAAACGTATTTAAGATCCACTTGTATGCACGTTGTGTATTATTCCCCTACATGTGAAGTTAACATTGCCGCGTCATTCAAGTAAAACTTTAAAATTATTACTAGAAAAAATATACTAAAAATTTGCTTGTTCTTACGCCAACGTGAATAAAAAATAGGCAGGAAAAATTATAAATTCAGTGTTTACAAAATTTTACGTAAAATTTTTAATTCAGCGTTAAAGACAGTGGACTATTTTCCTCTTCATCGGTGCCAATTTTACTGGACGCTTGCCAATCAGAGTGCCCGCTAAAATACATGCAGGTAGGATCAGTGACATTTTTCCGAGGTTGATTTTAAAGGTAGGTAGCTAACCGTGAACAGCCTGTAACTTGTCCTCTGTGCGCTTGGCTATGCTGTGTCGCGACGACCAGACGACTACGAGCGACAGCAGGTGGCGTCGTGGCCTGCGCGTGGGGCGAAGAAAGTAGTAAATATTTAAGTGCGTGTTCTTAAGTGCACTCTGCGCTCACCTGCGGCACGAAATCGCTGCAGTAAAGAGGGGACCGGCCGAGAGAGGATAAACCGCGTTTCGCCAAGGGGGAAGCGAACCGGAAAATTCGCTTACGGTCTCTATCGTCTTTCGCGACCGACTACTTCGCTCAAAGACATCATCACAATAACGGTGACCAAAACCGATATCCATTTAGTTACGCTTTGCGTCGCTGATGCCTCGAGATCATGCCATTTGGCGTTATATTCCGACATCAAGCAAGGTTTCGCAGTCCTGTTGGCATTAGAGAACCAGTCAACAGTTAAGAGTGGGATGGAGCTACGCGTCCAAGGTCAAGAAGCGAGGGAGCGATATGGGCGACACTAACACGCAATTCTAGCGCCTCATTGCTCCTACGCGCAAGGCGTGCAGTGTTCCCACCGCGACGCTGTACTGTGCAAATTAGATATGTAACAGCGGGGTTTTATTACACGCGATGAAAGCCCATAGATTAAACTATGCCTGTAACTTTGTACTTTTCTCTTGCCACTTAAGGAAACTGCATTGGCGAGCTTTAAAAATGCAATATCTGACCATTTTCACGAATTTTTTCCCCAAGAATACACTTAATATGACAAAAGAAAAAAATTGGGCATAGATAATTGATTTTTTTCTTTTCTGACGAAATTTACCGATATACGCGAATTCGCGCAAACAACTATTTCACAACAAAAAAACGCGGGGGTTTATGAAAATCTTAATTGGCTGCCGTTCTTATAGGTCATATTTATCTTTCGCTTGACCATGCAGGTTTCGGACACTACACTATTAACACAGAGTACTGAAGAACACATAGGTGAGACAGGCGCTTATTCAGTGCAGCGAACTAGAACTGCACATGCCACAAAAATGGCTGCACTGACAAGCAACATATTGGAATGTCGTTCGTCAGTCAGAGTTTAGTAACATACTCGCCAGATAGCAGCCTAACTAGTAGGGTACCTTTCGCAGCATGCTGTAGCCAGTAGGGCGCATCCTCAGAGCCTCGCGCAGTCAATAAGACAGCCCGCTTTAGAAGAGCCGCCAAGCAATTTCTAAAAAGTTCTGTGAATGATCCAATATCTCAACAGCAACACCGTTTGTGCCGCACAAGCTGACATACGAAGAGAAAGCACACCTGATGGAAACCTCCGGAGATGTCATTACCTGTTGTGATTAGTATTCATCCTTTCTGCGAAACATCGTCACAGGGGATGAGACTTGGTGCTATCAGTTCGATCTAGAATCAAAGCGGCAATCGATGGGATGGCGTTCACTGACGTGTATGGCACCCAAAATAGCCGCCTGCAAAAGCCCAGGGTTGATCGTCTTCTTCGACAACGATGGCGCCATCCATAAGGAATTTGTTCCTGCGGGCAGTGGCGTTCATATGACATAGACATAAGGTAAGCAATGCCTACCCTATACATATTGGAAATGTTTGACCATTTGTAGTTGTCGCCTTAAATTTAAACACATTTAAATCTTGAGTTCCCCGTTTCCGATTCGAGAAACAGTTTTCGTAACTCCTCTACTGTACACGCATGCGCTGCTATCTAGTATGTATTTCCACAAACGGGAGCGACTAGCGATGAATCGATCTCGCAAGCAACAACACGCCACACGCTCAACCGCGTTCCTTCGACAGGGTAAGCAGTCAGTCTGTTTGCGTCTTCCAGTTATACATTTTTCCTTGGAAAGTGGACGAAAGTGTTCGGGAAAAAGAGAGTTTTCTTAGTTTGTGAAATGATCTCAAAATAATATTCAGTTTAATTATTATTAGTCTATATTCATGTCGTTTCCGTTTTTAAAACTAATGTTAGGTATTATAACTCGGTAAGTACATGTGGAGGGCAAGTAAAGTTGGAAGTTGCGTTTGCTAATAGAGATTGCTTACCCTGTAAAAAAAAAACTCACTACACGCCACTGCCTGTGGGTCAAACAGTGAACGCCGCATTCTTCGAGCAAATTTTGAAACGGTGGCTCCGACGCATCCACCGTGTTTGACCAGAGTTGCACAGGACTGGGGAGTGGATGTTGCTGCACGATAACGTGCGTGAACATTGCGTGATCCGTGTATGTCGATTCTTGGCTTAGCGCGGAGTACCTGTTTTCAGTCTCCTACCGTACTCTACTGATCTGGCGCCTACGGACTTATTTCTGTTTCCTCGCCTGAACAGCGTCTTGACAGGAGGCGCACGTTCTGCTACCGTAGAGGCAATCCAGCAACGTGTGACAGCGATTCGATTCGTAAAGAGGCCTTTGCGGACAATTTCCAGAAGTTTTATGAACGTTGCCAAACGTGTTTTGAAGCAGTTATCGATTACTTCCATGACAAATGAACTCGAGTTGTTTGTATGTTCTGTAGTCTTTCATTTCTGATACCATTCACCGAACTTTTTCGGACACATTGTATACTCTCTGTTGTTAATACATGCAATTGGTTCTAAGTTCTGAGAAGCATGTCAAAACAACTATAGTCCAACCTAGCCAATGAGAACAACTTACAAAGTTTGGAAGTTTAGCAGATTACTAAAACAAAAAACAAATTTTGGCTCCCTACAAAGGAATGATGGAAATTAATATGGGGCAGTATATCGCCGTAAACATATATTTAATGCACCGACAAGGCCTCGAAAAAATTAACAAAGTACCTAAACGGAGGACTCGATGCGAGTGATCGTGAGAACATGATCTTACTATAGCCTAACGCTTTACCCATCAAGTCTTCACTTTAATCGCCAGGTCTTCAGTAATACACTTCAACAATTTGAAGCGTACAATCTTGATTCTCACAATTTCGACTGATCTTTTAGACAATGTGTTAATTAAGTATAGATATATAATACAGTATGTTGCGTAATGAAACCTTTCATGTAACTTTCATTAGAAATTATTTTAGTTCTAATTAGAACGATGGGTTTACGGGTAGCTATGTTTAGCACTTAGCAGTTCGCTATCCTCTTAATAATCATTTTAAATGCTTTGCCTTTTTAGCTTTTTATGCCAAGAAAATTGTATATTTCAAGCGCTGAAAAATATTTATTTTATTTTTCTAATTGTTCTTGTTTTGTGATACATTCGCTTACATCTCGGAACCAGTGATTAACACATTTTTTTATATTATTTGGCAGATAGGATGGTGATTTTCTTACAAATTGAATTGCCTCACACGTACCAAGCTGCTTTTATGGAACGCTGTTTCCTGTTAAGGACAGATTATAATACATAATCTCACTTCTTAAGAAACGTGTTTTCGATGTTAAACATTGTAAAAGTTATTAAAAACTAATTACTTTACTGTACATAGTTTTCTGCTTCAAGTTGTTTTCGTATATTGCTGAGACGCAGTACTATTTACTGGATCGGTAATGGAATACGTCTCTCAATTTCCTCAGAAAACATAGGAACGCTGCCATGAATGTACAGGAAATGTTTTTGTAATTCGCACTTTATCACTGTATCTATACATTGATGTTGTAAATTTCCACAAACGTTCTTAGAGTGTATAGCATTCTGAGTCTGAGATATGTAGGCAATTCCCGTATGAAATTGCAACATCATATGCTTATAAATGACTTATGGTATAATGATATAAATAAGTTTGTCGAGGTTGGAGAAGGTATCGAAAATGAGAATTTTGTGACTATGTCTGCAAAGGTATTGCAATGGCTAACAACTATGCTCATAAAGAGCATTGGACTTAACATGTCATACCTGCTTCCTCGGGATCGGGAATGTCACTTATGGTATGAATTTAACGACACAGTTTCCATTGGTGCAAGAAAAGCAGCAAAGTATTCCTATAAAATCATTGGGCTTAACATATAATATTGACTTGTTCAGGATCATGATTACTGACTGGGATCTGAATTTTGTCACAGAAAGTCTTCACAAGTTATGAAAAACTATAATCATAAAAATGCTTAATGCTTTAGATGTCAAATTAGATTATTTAGGATAGGGAGAAATATATATATGTTTCCTTCTATCTGAATATGACGACCCTCTACAAACATTGAACAAATATTGTGAGTTAAAAAGGAGACATTAAAAATATAGAGATTTGGAAGGAAAGTAAAATATTGAGAGATAAACAGGGCGTTGTAGTAAAAACGAAAAAATTTTAACTAAAAATAAAATCGCAGGTGTCAAACAGGCTAAGAGGCAGCAAAGTATATAATTATTCCTCTCCGCCATTGGAGCTTGTGCTGAAGTAATGAGTTCAGAAATGCAGAGTATAATCAGTTCAGGAATAAAGAGTAAGAAAGGGGAGGTGGTAATTATTTGAAATTTTGAGGCACCTAGTGTTTTTTCGTTCCTTAATTCAGTAATCTAATATTGTTAATTTATTATTTCTAGTTTAATTCGCTATATTGTTTTCCTGTGTTTCCGCACTGCAGTAATATTTTATAACCCGCCTTAACCCAAATTCAAGTTTCGCACGGTTTCACGGTGCCAAATTCTATCGGCGGTAGCAGGTTACACATTTAGTAACACTAACTTTGTTACATCTGTGATTATTCGTTAGAATCGTAAAAACGTGTAATATTTTTCACTCCACGCCTGGATTTCGATGTGTCCTCATGCTGCGCGGTGTGAAAATACATATTACAAAGTTAAGGTGTGTAATTTACATCATGCGGTAATTCACAGAATAGCTAGAGCCGACAGGACCTCACTAATTGTAGTGGGTTCCGAACCACATGAATACTGACTCAGTGCTCAGTTAACTGATGCCCGATTGCACCATCCTGGTTCGAAACTCCATCTGAGATCGTAGTTAAGATCGACACAGAAAACTGTTGCACCATTCGAGTTCAGAGTTGGACTGGAGATCGAGATGAAGTTCATTTAGAACCGCCGAAATTTGCGGCTCGAAATCTCGATCCGAGATCAGCAGCCATCGTCGACAAATGTAGTGTGAAAATACGACAACATAAAGAACTTCGTTTGATTGTTTTCTTGGGAAATTAAAACAACATTATACACGTTTGAATATTATTCAGAAAAATTCGTACAACAATAATTCACTTAAAACAAATAATAAATCGCACATCTAGTTCTATCTATAGTGAAAAAAATACGCCTACTTCCATGACGTCATATATTACGAACTAATAGAAAGATTTGTCTCATACATAATCTCGATTTCTCACTTTGGAACCATGATCGACGAATCGGAGATCCAGAATCATGAATTGTCGCTGGTTGGTGCAACACTTTCGCATTGGAATCAAGATCCAACTGGATCCTCGTTTGTAACTAAGATCATTCAATCTCGGATCGGGGAAGATGTTGGTGTAACCGGGCATGAGTCTTCTATACCTACTAGACCCGGAGGTACGTTTCCGTGCTTATGGCTTGGAAACATAGCCCATAAGTACAAATGCCTAAAAATTATTTCAGGGATCCTTCTGAAATTCCACCAGCATATGGCAAAAACGAGTAAAATATATTTAATGGAGTCCTCGATATCTCGTAAATCCGATGAGACAGCAGGATGTTTCTGTTTCAGACGATACCTTTACAAATGCATAAAAATAATGCATGATCGTATGAAATTCCGTTATCAGAGTGAGAAAAATTTTAAAGTACTTAAAGATGAATATCGCTAGTACTTTTCCTTATAAACGTGACCTGTAAACAGCTCAAATTTAGTTTCCAAGATTTTTTTTTTTCGGCAATCATGGAATAGGACTGTAGGACCACTGATATGGAACACAAAGAGGTACTTCGATAAAAGAACAATATGGATTTCGTATAGCACTTGTGGGCAAAACCGTGTTCGTAAAGCAAGTTTAGTAACAGATAAAAATAATGTATATTTTCACACGCAATTAAAGGAAGACAGTTAATATTAAAACTTTTATGCGCTTGAGTACATAACAAATTTCTAGATTCTAATAAAAGTAGAGAAATATAATTTTTATTATTTTACAACACCCAACATTTTAAAAAGCTATTGGCTTCACTATATATACACGTATACGTATATGTATATTCATTCACTCACCAACCACCCACGGACGTGCACATACACACACTAAATAAATAAATAAATGTGAGTGGTAGAAATAAAATAATGTATTATTTTGTTAAAAAACAAAGAAATTTTTGTAGTAACCAAAAAAACGTTTGGTAGCAAATTAAGAAATAAACATATAATGCAAAATTAAATATTAACTATACACACACCCCTACACACATACACATATATACAGGCTGCTCGAAAATTCCTAGGACTTGTAGAGGGGACTGAGTAGACTATCTTTTGTATATGAACCCATGGCCATAAACGAACCATTTTCATGCTACAACCATTTCAAATCAGGTGTATCACTCGTCCACTTCCCCTGAGGGAAAGAGCAATGTCTCGGATGTGCCTGTGTTGGTATGCAACCGGGTAAGCAGCACATTACTTTAATCAATCACCTGATGGCACACGACGTCTACCCCGCCTCGAACCCCATTGTACGCACAATTGTTCGTGAACTCGCTGACGGGCTCTGTTCAACGTGATGCAGTACAGCCTCTTCCAATTCGGGAGTGTGGCGTCTCATTGGAGCACCACAGCCGTTCCCGTCGGTGGTGAAGGTGCCTTGTTCTCGGAGCCGTTGCATAACTGTGGCAAAAAAGGTATTCGATGGTGTCGCACGTTGTGGATAACGTTCTTGATACAGCCGATGAGCTGCTCTTCCATTACCCTCAGCTGTTCCATGCACAAGGATCATGTCTGTATTTTCCGCAAACGTGTACTCAACCATGTTAATAGGAGACACAAAGGCGCGTGCAATGGGGTTCGAGGCAGGGTAGACGTTACGTGCCATCAGGTGATTGTCTGAAGTAATGTGCTGCCTACCCGGTTGCATAACAACACAGGAACATCCGAGACATTGCTCTTTCCCTCAGCGGAATTGGACGAGCGATATATCTGATTTGAAATGGTTGTAGCACGGAAATGGTACGTTTCTGGCCATGGGCTCCTATTCAAAAGATAGTCTACTCAGTCCCCTCTAGAAGTCCTAGGAGTCTGTGTGGGGAATTTCCGAGCATACTGTATACATTCATATACATAGATGATTTTTAGTCGACCCTGTGGAAACCTAATTAGCAGCACGACCTGGAATATTAAGCGCTTTAAGATCTCTCGCAGACAAGGCTAATAGCCATTCTGTTTAGGAGAGGGGTACTTCCTGTCTTCCCAACCCCACTGGGCCGCGAGCTGAGAGCCTGCACATGTGACAGCAGGATTCTTTTCCCTCCCACATGGGCTCCTAAAGATGTTTCTCGCAACGCGAAGAGGGTGGAAAGCACCAGGTGCACGGACGTCGAAGGCCAATTCCGACTTCTTTTGTCCCCCTTCTTTTCGGAGCACCTCGCGATGTAAAGTACCTTTTAAAAATGAACTTCATTCAGGGAATTGGGCCGGGTCTGTGGGGTGTAGGTGTGTGTGTGTGTGTGCGCGCGCGAGCACGCCGAAAACAGACCGCGCTACGCCCCCGCGGGCTAACCCACACGGTCGCGCAATGCCACCCCCTCCCGCTCACACCCCTCGTGCAGTCATGGCCCTTCGACAACTCCAGGGAGAGCGCTGATCGATCGCGGGGGTTGCTCGCGCCCGACACCCGCCGCGCACGCGCTGAAGAGACGTCTCCCTCTCTGGTCCGCGCCACCCCATTGGCCGGTGGTGACGTCACCGCCGCACGGTAGTGCCGGGGCGAGGGGGGACGTCTCCCTTCCTCCAGCATCTCTCTGCAGCACACACACGGCTCAGTTCGGCAGCGGCGTCCGAACGCCTGGGCGTCTCTTCTCGTCTCTCCCCGGAGCAACGCCTGCCCGCGACTTGCCTATACACACCCGCCGAGCAGGGGGAGCCTGTGCTGAGCGGGTGGCCTGCGTCTCAGGGGCTGGCCACCCCAGCTGCCACAGGTAAGCTCTCGACTTAGTTTGTGTGTTGACTTGGGTGGTCCAGCGCAGCCTCCGTCCAACCTGGCACGTGCCGCTCTGATCGTGACGTCACGCTTTCACGTGCCTGCTGGAAACCAGTGGAACCTACCAAATTTTCTGTTTAGACCACGAACCCACGACTTATTTTGTTTAATCGCTTAATTTTACAGCATTTGCCTACCCTGTACACTAACTATGCTCTAGCGCAGTTGAATTTGCATCATTATTAATAGGCGAACTTGCTACTTGGCGACAAGGAAATCAACTGTCAGGCAATCTCAAGTTGCTTTACTGTTATGTGAATATTATTAATAATATTACGAACTTCCTGTTTTCTACCAATTTACTAGACTTTCAACTTCGTGTATTAATTCATATTTCCGTGATCTAATTACTTGTGTATACATATAGATAACGCATGAATGTTATTTTTTTTATAAATAGTTAACTACTTCAGCGATTCTTATGCTAATGTGAACGAAGAAATACTTTCAGAATTACAGTTTTATCGATACATGAAGCCATGCTCCTAATTCGCTGCATAAATTAGCGCAGATAAACTATGTGAACTGTATCTTTTTATCAACTGGTTAATTTTTAAGGCATTTTATCATCACTAAACTATGTATGGATAAATTTGCTTCAAAATCAAGCAATACTTTTCAGACCGATGTAATTACTCAAAATAAGAAATATTCGTTTGAAGAATACAGAAAAATATGCATCATAATAACTGATACCTCATCATAGCGATTTAATAACACGCATCTAAAAGTAACGTTTGTAGAAAAATAATTAATTGCACCAACTCATACCTTGATTTCGAGCAAAGTACGCCAATATATCAGTCGGCAGCTCCTTGTTAATTGGATTTCCAATGAGTGTCATAATCATGGTTGAAATATCTAAGTGTTTTAATATACTTTAAAAGATACTTAGATTGATTAACGAAAACTCTGCTTCCAAAACAAGCTCTTTGGCAAATTTTATATGCAGGTGACACTACTTTAACACTCAATCACACTGTTCAGTGTTGAGGAAAATATATGAACTTTAATGAGTGTTTGTGAACGGAATTGTTTGCAACAGAGACAATTCATCAAATGAAGAAGCTAGTGTAATGATTTTATAACATTACTTACGCCAGTAAATAGCTGATGTTAATTACATACGCAGTGCATTGGTTATGAGATGTAACTGGACGTTATATGTATGCAAGTACAGTCCTGCACCTAAACTTATTTCATTTCATAGCCTAATATTAGACATTTATTAGTTTGTAGGACAGCCGTGCATGTTCTGCAACATCACGATTTAAATCATGCAGATATAATAACTAAACAAGTTACATTGGTGCAGGTTTTTTAAAAGGCTTAATTGTTTTTATTTAGCATTTCAATTCATGTCCAATTTTTAATTAATGTGTTATTAGTGCAGTTTAGACTCTGCACTGATTCAGAGCCTCGTTTGTATCGATATGAGCTTTTTAATATAAGATCGACTGAACGACAATCGCAGCTCACTCACACTGGCCCGTAGCACGTGCCTTAGGACGAGATGCGCTTCCTGCAGTCAGAGGCCAAGGTGACCTTCGTGAACCTTGCGCTCATGTTCTGGTTGTATTATGAGTTAATCTGAAATATGTTGGTTTCTATTTTAATTGCTTAAAACACGTGCATGTTTATTACTCAGACTTGTCACGCATCTAGTGCACAGTCTGTAGTCATCTCTTCAGCATTCCTTTGCATTGTAATTATTAATCATAAAAATATTCTTGCACTTTAAAATCTAATAAACCGATTACAGCGACTGATAATACAATATAGTAAAACAGTGAAACAAATGTTGATATCTTGATGGCTAGTTTATCCCCCAAGTTCAGCTATGGCCTAAATTTACTGCACTAGTTAAAAAAAAATTCTTCAAGTAGAGAGACTTGAATTAATGGTATGAATAAAAAGCAACATTAATTATATGATTGTTTTTTAACCACGTTACACAACAATATTAAGTTTTTTTTTACGCTAAGCCTACTTTGTAGATGAAGGACATCCAATAAGGAATACACCTGGTTTGTACTATCATTTTCAATATTTCACCCTTTTCTCGGCCAATAAAAACACCTGCCAACACCAACTTTGCGACCGAGGCCTGTCATCACACATTTACCAAAGGTCAGTTTATTTTTAATTTTAAGCATTTCAAACACATTACGTCAACGAAATTGCCATACACTTCGGTAGCCAAAAATATTGACTTTTAAGTCTATCAAATTTCAAATTTAAATAACAGAATGGAGCGTGTATTGAACCAATTAAGGATTGTATTAAAATATATAATAATTTTTGTGGAAATGAAGATTTTGCTACTGTTATTTATCGAGTAGGTAGGGATACCGTGTTTCAGGAGTAGATGTGACTAATAAATAGTCTACTTGTGGCAAATTTACCCCTGCAAGTTTTTCCAATTTTCCGCTGTTAACTTATATGCAAATTTATATCATGATTATCAGGCAAAACATTTACGCTACCTCATTTTAAAAGTACACCTTTGTTAATTCTAATGCCCTATCTGGCTACACTAAAACCTTGTTTTGAGTAGGTAAGTAGAGTTTTGCGCTAGAATAGATATATCATACGCTAAACATCATAGGTAGTAAAGTATTATTAATATAAATATTTTATTTCGTGCGTTAAAGTGTTACATTTTGTAAAACAATTGTGAAAACTTTAAAATATCGCTGCTGAATGAAATAAAACAATTCTATGAAGAAGCGTGCTCTTTTTTTTTTCCTTCAAAAATTTCAGATGGACACAGGCACTCTGATATGAAACAGTATTTTTCCTGGGGCGATCTAGCCAGGAGTCTATTTTATAGGGAATCAGGATATTAGCGGGGCCAGATTTATAATACTGTAAGAGAAATAGTTTTCTTAATTTTATTTATTGAGATTTCCAAAACAGGAAAAGTAGTGCGTTGGGCATTCAGGTTGTGTCATATCCCACATGAACATATTTTTTTCTGCAGCGAAATACACACTGCCAAAGTTTAGTAGAAAAATTTTAGGCATAAATATTGTTAACGATCATTAGTGTCTGATGTGATATTTGATTTTGTGATATTTTTTAACTAAAGGCATTAAAAAAGAAGACACAGTAAACTGTAACTAGAGTTTCATAGAAAAACAAACTGTGGTGGATTTTAGTAGCCTATCCTTTCCTGTAGTTAAGATCTTACGGTTGGGGTTGTTACTGTATTTCCTTGTTAAAATTGCAAGTTTTTGTTTGGGTCGAATTAGACACCTTAGAAACAAACACAATTTTTACAAGTAAAAAAGGTAGTATTGTATAGTAACTTATTGTTTAGGTTTACTGGGAACCAACGTATGAGATAACCGGGGAACAGGTAATAATGTAATCGGAGCAGACGGATTAGTTCGACCTCGGATTTTTATTTATAGTGTGTTATACTTGTTTTGATATATCATCTAAAACCAGACGAATCACTTATATAAAGCACAATATGCTTTATACAAGTGATTCGTGTGGTAATATATTATAATTTAGCGATGAAGTGAGTATTAATAATAATTGCCTCAAACAAGTGTAAACGATGATATGACTGGATGCCAGATCAGGTTCTGGTCTGATTGGTGTTCGAAAAGTCATTTAGTTCATTCAATAACAGATTAGACTTTAAAATAGAGGACGTTTTAGTGATTTCGCAATTGAAGAACAGTTTGTTAGACACGCTTCAAAGGACTGTTGAATAAACACTGCCAGAAACACAGGAACATAATTCCTTACCGCAGGCCGAGGAGAAAACTAGCAACTCTCTGGGGCAGCAGCCATTGGTTAAAGAGCTGAGGTCTAGGTTACAAGGATTGTGAAGACAATTAGGTGGAGCATTCTTAGGTCTGATTATTTTGTGGCTTAGATTTTATACGTGTTAAATTTATGGAGTTGTAATTAAATCCCGCATTTGCACGCTGGCATTTACGGAACACGTTTAAATACAACCTCGGTAGAGTCGGGACGATGACATCAAGTTATATTAGGGGGAGGATCACGTTTGTTGATCGTATTCTTCGAAGACTTACAAAAGGATTTCTTAAATTATGGACGGCGAAGGTACCACTGTTCCAGCCCTCTCTTTGGTCGTCGACATAACACTGGAAACAATTCCCCTGTACAACTGTATTACTGTCATGTAACCTGCAGTGTTGACTAAGTAGAGGAATAAACTTCAAACATCTGCGAATTGTTATTAGTATAATCGAAACACAATCTCTTTTGAACTATCTGGGCAACTGTGAGTTCTACAGTGGTACGTGTTAAATGGAAGTATTGCGTGATGTCAATATGCCATTTCTCAGGAACCACATGTCCGGTATTACCCCAGTCGCTCAGTACACATATCAGTACGAATTATGTAGTTGCCGCTTGCGCCTTTAACTCAATGGAGGACGTATTTCACGATTGGCATTATTAACAGCAGTATTTTGTAAACGTAAGTAACGGCGCCAGGTGCCCAGCCTTGCGCAAAGAGTCGTCTGTAAAAGACATTGTTAAATGGAATTCTTAAGGCAAAATTTCATTTCTCCCCAATCAAAATTCATTTATGGTACCTGTCGAGACGCCCTGGTGGGTGAAGTGACACCCACTGAAATAAACTACGCAAAACTTGCTTTAAAATGTGGGAGAAAGCAGCAGGAAGAAAGACGAGCACCCCGAAAAACTCCTGTTCCCTTGGAGACGTCCGTTATGTTTCTCGTGCGCAAGGAATTACGAGTCGGGCATCGGCCGAGGACGAAACTGAAACAGCAGTTTTGTTGGTCTGTCGTCTCCTTTCTTCTTTTCCGTTTTCCATAACTTCAAGTTACCGGTTTCTGTCATTTTAGGCGAGGACCTGCGAAATCAATGTTACGTAGGCTAAGGCTCACCATCCTTGAGCTGTTACTACTCCACACTGTAAATAGTAATGGGAAAAATACCTGAAAAGTGTAAGGTAATATTCGCAAATTTGTGTGTAAAACATAGTTATCTTTACAGGTACGATAAAATTACCGCACTCTGGAGTTAAATTCACGTACATAGAGATGGAGTATCCCATAAATGGATGGGAAAATTACCTTACGATGCGTGCATCTCTTCTCTTTTCAGCATTGTCTCAATAGCCAAGGGGTGTGGAGGCGGAAGAATTAATCCTTTAACACGCTCATATTTCCCAATGCTATCATGCTGTTGTCGTAGTGCAATGGATAGCACATCGACCTATCGTGATACGGCACCATGGTTCGCGCCCACCCACCAGCAAGTATCTGAGATTTTAGTGTTGGAGTTTCGGTTACTGTTCGTCAGAGGTTCTAGATAATTAATTAATTAACAGTAATAATACTAATATCCAATACAGTTGATTTTCCCTTACTTGTATGGGATTTCCCCCCACTTTTGTCAGGTACTTTTTCCGTACGATTAGGTAATAGTACTTTACTGGTTATGTAAATTTATTCTACAATTTAAGAGACAATTTTACCTTACGTGTAGAGAAATTAGCTTCCCTTACATGTAATGGAATTTAACCTCAAAATTTTTTTACAGTGAGTTAAAACAGTTGCGTTCTGTTTGAAGTCAGTTCAAAATCTTTGAAAGCAAACATTAAAAACAACCCCTACGTATCACTATGCCTATTTTAAAGTAAATCTCAATTGGAGTTTACACACTTATGTTGGCAATGAAATACGAAAAATAATTGCGTGTGCTGCCTTCTGGAAATAGTTTATTTTAGTTTTAAGCACATATTTGTAATAACTGAAGTAAAAGTATTACATTAATATTTTAGTATTTTCATAGCTTTAATTCTTCGACGCATGTATGCTAGTTCTAAGGAACACGTAGTGTTGATAGGTATAACACGTAGTGTTGATAGGTATACGTGGCCGAATGATATAGAACGATCAGAGTGAAGAAAATAAGTAATTCTTTCAAAAGTGTTCATCTTACTGTGAACCAAAGATATTCGGAAATAATGGCTAACAACTGTGGGACCATCAACGACTATCTTAAAAAATGGTTGTTATTGTTAATAAATGGCGGATCACTGCCATTATCCAAGTAACCATACATAAATACATACATACAATTATTGATATCCGTGTTTTCAGGTTTTTTAAGACCAAGTGTCAATTAGTTTTCCTTTTTCGGGTGACAAATTTTATTTTAGAACAAATGCTAAGGACCCGCATTCCTATTTAGCAAGACGATGTGAACAATTTTAACAAAGAGAACATTACAATTAATAAAAGGAACAAAATTTTAAAGTTTCGCGTGACTTTACGAACGTTTCATTTTCGGATAACTTGTGACTTTTTTTTATTAATGAAGTCTGTAATTGTGAGTGAAAATTCCGGTACAGAAATACGAAAGTCGCATAGAGACACGGATTACATCTTACCTGCGTGTAGAGGTGAGGACGTATTACAGCAAATACGCTTGTCAGTGTCTTATTCAAGTTTTAAGCAAATTACAATATTGGATTCTCATTAAATACACGTTGTTAATTTCATACTGCGGAAAATAAACTTGTAAAACCAGGTAGAGTAATATAAGCTGTTTCGTAAGTACACTGAAAATGTTAGAACGTTTCTAATCTCTTTAATTTACACGGAAATATCAATAGAGCTTTCGAAATTATTTTATTCGGTAAACGTTTTACTATTTAAAATTTATTTCAAGAAATTGAGCTACGAAACTAAAGTACGGCGTTGCTATAAGGGCGACTCTTTACCTATCCTAACAGGATTCACAGATGTACTAAAGTTACAAAATCGGCTTTGGATTTCAGTAGATACATACCTACGCATGCCAGGAAAGAAAATAGCTGATCGCTATTATATGAAGCTGACTCGCATTCGGTATTTCGTGGATTCAGTTCAGATCGACTGCAGTGGGGGTGATTTTTCACCAAGCGCCTCTGATTTCACAATGTGTTTTAAATGTCTGTCCAGCTGCTAGTAGTTGCAGAATACGCCACAATAGACCAACAGTAGCATATACTAATTTAAATTTTCTATTATTACAGTAGTTAAAGTGTCATCCGAAAATTATTCGTCCTATCTACATGAAACAAAAACCATATTGAAATGGTATGTCGTGCTTTCACGTCTCCAACTTTATATTATATGGACAAATATTTTCTTTTTTCAATAAAACACTACTAACGATAATATTTTTTCCTCGAATTCTTTATTGATAATGTCCTATGATATCATGAAAAACCCTAAACCAAACTCTACTGTTTTATTGGAAACTAATTTTGTTCGAAAATGGCGTATAGAAGAATTACTATCTATGAACTTCATAGAAAACTAGCGGATTCGGAGCAATTTTTAAAATATATTTTAAAAGTTGCTGTGAAATTAATGTATTTCGTTAGTAATATTTTGTATTGGTTAAAATGTAACTATCTTCTGTGTAGTGCAGTTTGAACCATGAGGATAGATTAATTATATTTTATGCTGAATTAATTTAAAATTCAGTTTGTGTTTATATGTAGATATTGATGGTTGCGAAGTAACCAGGATTTCAGCTCCCATTCAACCTTAATAAAAGCAGTTATTAACACGGTACATTTTATAAAGCAAAAAGTGGGTGTGTTTGTTCCGAACATATCAAACACAGTAAAAAGAAGAGCATTTTGGCGGAAGGGTGGGCTTTTAAACGCGCGAGTGTTTGTGTTAAACTTGTAATAGGGCTACCAGAGTGTTTGAGACGCCCCAGAAGAATGAACTCATAACAACAATGCGATAACTGACGAGTAGATCTAGGGGGACGCAGACAGAGGACCACAATTTTAGCAGCGATAAGCGTGCATATACGCAAGACTGCGAACTCAGATACGTTGGCAAATGTCCTATGCTCCTTTCTATTATAAGAGGAGAGTTACGCCAGATGAGAACCACCTTTCATGTATGTCGTGTTGAGAGTGTTAATCCAGTGCTCGGTTTAGGAATTTGATACCTAGGTAAGGCACATCTGCACGCACATACCTAGGTAAGGTACATCTACACGCACATAACTAGGTAAGGTACATCTGCACGCACATACCTAGGTAAGGTACATCTGCACGCACATACCTAGGTAAGGTACATCTGCACGCACATACCTAGGTAAGGTACATCTGCACGCACATATCTAGGTAAGGTACATCTGCACGCACATACCTAGGTAAGGCACATCTGCACGCACGAAATTCGTATCTATAATATGGACTAATTAATCTGAATACGTTCCCCGTGATTTCCCCCCCCCCCCCCCCCCCCCCCGTCATGGAGTGTAGTACGATTTCGCACATCGCACCACCGCCTCTGTAAATCGAGGCTCGGTATTCACAAAAAAAAAATGAGGAGGGGCAGTTGTTGGACATGTAATGGAATTCTAAATCAATTACGAGTGGTAAATGATAGCGGTGGTCGTTCCGATTGATGTCTTTGCTGCAAAATAGCTCCAAGTGAGCGTGGCGGAAGCTGCTAGTAATGATTTTAGACTTCGCTTGGTAGCTATGTAATTCGCTTCTAGTCGAAACTTCGTAAATTGAACTCTACAACTGACACAATTACTGCAGTGAATATATTATTTTAAGCTGTAATATATCTCTTGAGTTGGACAAAGCAAAATTTATGTTTATGAACATAAATAGTTGACGGATTTAATGTCGGTAGGCTAGACTCTAAATTCATATGTATACTTGAGACTTTGCTCTTTGTTCTTTGGTTGCTGTCATGTGAGTAGACAATTTTACGTCAGACCAAGTAGTACATTAATCGTGCCATGCTTTCTTGTGGAGTCCATAGTGTAAACAAGCTTTACGCAGATGTAATTGCAGCCTTTAAATTGTTATATATCAATATTGAGTGTTTCATTATTTAACTTTTTTATTTATTTATGTAGTCTATGAATTTTTAGTTGAATTATTTATCCATATTTTGAGAATGATCTTTCTTTGCAGGATACTTAAACGAAATGGTTTTCCCTCTCTGAACTCGAAGTATTACGGAACACATAAAAATATAGTGTAGTGTATATGCTGAGAATAAGATTGATTTGTTTCCAGGAAAACATATTTAAAGGGGTGACAGTTTTACATTTCTATACATAATGAGACTACGTCAGGATGTACATCATCATGTCGCTTGTTATCTTCACTATTGTATCCAAATTTAATATGACGCAAACATATATAACGCAACACCATACAGCATTTCCAGATCGCTCTGATGATTCACGACTGCGGAAATCATAAAACCCGTGACGAATACCTTAAAAGCTAATTTTGGGAAAAAGCCGGGCCTTGTAAGAAGTATGACAAGTGAAGTAGTTTTTACAAGTTTACTTTCCTTAACATATGGCTCAATGGCAAGACTGGGAATTTTCTAAGGCAAAATTTAATTTTCTTACGCCATGCCACAAGCCGGAAGACCTCAAGACAAGAAGACTAAGAAAAATTAAACCTTGAAGAAGAAGTTAAAAAAGTTTTTATAATCCAACTTTATTACTGACTCATATATATTCATTTTTAAATCATCTTACAGTCTTGTGCAGGGAGATTGCGTAAGCCCGTCGTAACGTAAGTGTTAGAACCTTGTGAGACATGATTGACTTGGAGAAGGATTAGTATACTGACAAGATAAGTATAACATCTAGTAGGAATGCTCCTAACTAAGAGTAACTTGGTACACGTGGGTACCATCACTAGACGTTTAAAAATGATTTTAGTTGCAAATATCTGGACGGTAAAATTATTTTGTACTTTTACAAGAAAAAAGATTTTTGAAACTCGTTGCCAAATGTTTCTTAGACCTACAAAAAGGTTCCTTGAAAAAAAATGCAATACTTGTATTTATAACACAACCAATTGTAGACTTGTATTTCAGCTGTCTGTTCTGAGGAGTTAAAATAAATTATTATGTGCACTCTAAAAATAAACTGTGATTAATTAATAAGTAAGATAAAAATGACAACACTTTCGAATTATATTATCGAAAGTAATAATAGCACCATATTAGTACTCAAATTCAAATCTGCACCCCATGTGTTATAAATCCCGATATTATGCTACATAATTAGGCTTAAAACCTTTGGAATTCTTTTGATCAATATTGTGTAAGTAGTATAGAAATGCCGATTCGAGCGCGGCCCCCAGTTATCAGAAAACCAACGGTAAATGAAATGCTCGAGCCATCAGAAAACCATCAAATGACGATTCGAGCGCAATCGCAAAAAAGTGGCTCAAAAAGTTGTGTTAAACTTTGCGTTTGGTTAGATCGTAGTCATTGGAAAAAAAAAAGTTGTGTTAAACTTTGCGTTTGGTTAGATAGTAGTCATTAGAAAAAAAAAAAGTTGTGTTAAACTTTGCGTTTGAGTGCATCTACAAAAATACGCATAAAAAGTAGCGTTTGGGCGCAGTTGCAAAAAAAAGAGTGGCTCAAAAAATTTGAATACGTAAAACAAAAAATGTTGTATATAATAAATGGGCGCAAATAAAAATCAACTGATGTCTAATATGATTAAGACCATGGCAATGAAAAATTCTAACGCAACTGGTAATGTTTGGAAAGAATATAAATTTAAGAAAGATGTTTTTGCGGAAAGAAAGAAGAAGAAGAAGAAATCTCAAGAGAAGTAGGTCAAGTGTGAAACTTGTAATCACTTTTACAAACCATCTATCATAAGAAATCATCTTAAAAGTAGATTGCACAAAGGTCTTACACCAATACATAATAAATCACATAAACCAACAAATGCATGGGAAATGTTTAAAGTGCCACAACATTTAATATCAAAACAGAAGTTCCCACGAGAGAAACAAGTGAAATGTGAAACGTGTAGTTACTATTACAAACCATCTCTCATAAGAAGTCACTTGAGAAGTGCATACAAAGACCCAAATCATTTCCTAAACGATGTAACAGAAACTGTCACGGGACTAATTAGTAAACATTTAAAATCACTCAAAGTGAACATGAAATCCTTCACTGAGTACAAAAGGAGAATTGGTGAGAATATTGAATATGTAGATAGCTCCTTTAAAACAAAGAACGAAATTATACTGAAATCAACAAATCTGGAAGAATATTATACCAACAGCATATCGAAGATCATAGCTGCGATGGAGGCTTTCGAAGCAAAGGGATATCAGTGGGTACTCAACAGAATATTTACGCTAGAAGTGCGAATAAATAAATATGTATCATTCAAGGGCAGTTCTTATGTTAATCTCCCAGAAAAAATCAAAGCTAAGCAGGCGGTAATTAATGTTAAGAACAATGATCAAAAATTTGTTTGTGGTCTGTTCTATCTGCATTGCATCAAGTACAAAAAGACCCTCAAAGAGTGAATAAATTCATAGCTTACGAACATGAGTTTGATGATGCACTTAAGGGTTTGGAATTTCCAATGAAATTGGATAGCATACCAACCTTTGAGAAAATAAGTGGAATTTCTATTAATGTATACGCATACGAAGAAGAAGATGGTGGTAAGAAATATATAATCTATCCATTACAAACAACAAAAAATAAGACGGATAAGCACATAAACCTACTCTATATCAAAGACAAAAAGAACGAACACTACTGCTGGATAAAGAGTCTTTCGAGACTTATCGTATCACAAGTAACAAATAATGGTCACAAAATATTTATATGCGATAGATGTTTGCAACATTTATACTCTGTAAATAAACTAAAAGATCACGAACAAGACTGCCGAGATCACGATGGTGTTAGAGTTGAACTACTATCCAAAGGAAAAAATTACATATTAAGATTTGAAAATCAAAATCATTTTTTGAGAGTTCCGTTTGTGATATATGCTGATTTTGAATGTTTGTTGACTAAAATTGAAACTTGCCAACCAAACCCCTAAGAATGTTACACGAAACCATACCAAAAACACGAGCCTATTAGCTTCTGTTACTATGTAAAATACGATCATGAATACTACCAACCACCAGTAACTTATGAAGGATCTGATGCATCTACTGCATTCGTTAAAATGCAAATGGAAGAAGGAAAGTCTAGTGGTGATATATACACAAATAAAAAACCAATGCTTCCACTAACTCAGAAAGAACAAATTGTTTATGATACAGCTTCCCATTGTCATATATGTGAAAAGCCTTTGAATGGTGATTCTGTGAGAGATCATGATCATCTTACGGGGAAATTCAGGGGAGCTGCACGCAGAGATTGTAACTTATCGTATAGAAATCCATGTTTTATCCCAGTGTTTATACACAATCTATCTGGTTATGATACATATTTATTCATAAGAGATCTTGGCATCGATGAAAATAAAATTTATCTAATTCCCAACAACGAAGAAAAATATATTTCTTTTACGAAACATGTATGTGAAAGTGTAAATCTTAGATTTATTGACTCATTTAAATTTATGTACATCGATAAACTCTCTAGAAACCTTTCCAGAAGCCAAATCCGAAAAACGTGTACGCATTTTTCCAATGAACTTCTTGACTTTGTTACAAGAAAATGTGTTTACCCATATGACTACATGGATAGTACTGAAAAATTTTGTGAGACATCACTTCCATCCAAAGATGCATTTTACAACAAACTCAATAAATGTGGCATTACAGACGAAGATTACGAATTTGCGAGAAAGGTGTGGGAAAAATTCAACATAAAATCTCTAAGAGAGTACACAGAACTCTATAACAAATCTGATGTATTGATATTGACCGATTTAATGGAAAATTTTAGAGACGTATGTTTCAAAACATATAAGCTAGATCCAGCATGGTATTTCACATCCCCAGGGTTAGCGTGGGATGCTATGCTCAAACATACTAAAGTAGAACTAGAATTATTAACAGATTACGACATGATTTTGATCATAGAAAAAGGTGTTCGTGGTGTAATTTCACAATGTTGTAAGCGATATGCTAAAGCAAATAATAAATATATGAATGCTTATGATAGTAGAAGCGAAATATTTTATCTTACATATCTGGACGCCAATAATTTGGATGGGCTATGAGTCAGTATTTACCCTATGGTGGGTTTAAGTGGGGAAATACAAATATAGATGTAACAAAAATAGAAGATGATTCTAGCAAAGGTTATATATTGGAAGTTGATTTGGAATATCCACATGAACTACACGATCTTCACAAAGATCTGTCATTGGCACCAGAGAATAAAATACCAGGAGGTTCAAAAAATCCCAAACTCTTAACTAATCTGGGTAGTAAAGAAAAATATGTATTACACTGTGTAAATCTTAAGCAATATCTATCTCTCAGAATGAAGTTGAAAAAGATCCATAGAGTTCTGGAGTTTGATCAATAAGATTTGCTCAAGTCCTATATTGATCTAAACACAAATATGAGAACAAAGTCTACAAATGACTTTGAAAAAGATTTCTACAAATTAATGAACAATTCCGTTTTTGGAAAATCAATGGACAATATTAGAAACTGAGTGGATATACGGTTGTGCACAAGTTCTAATCAAATGGATAAACTAGTGGCTAAACCAAACTTTAAAGATAGAACTATATTTACTAACTCTTTGGTTGCAGTTCAAATGATTAAAACAAAACTGTGCTTTAACAAAACCCATTTATGTTGGAATGAGTATACTTGATCTATCTAAAGTCTTAATGTACGATTTTCACAACAATATAATGAAACCAAAATATGGGTAAAATATTGAACTGTGCTACAATATCGGTTTTTATACTCCCCCAGTGAATATCGAGTTATTGGTAACACGACATCTACAAACACATTTAATTCTTACTTTGTTTTTATTTCTATGTTCATATGAACTTAGTGTATTTTTCATAAATTTGAGACAGTGTACATTTAAATTATCATTATTCATTTTATTTATTTACATAATAAATGAGACAACAAAAAATTGCAAACAATAGAGAGAAGAATATAGAGAGAACACAGCTAATTGAAAAGTTTAAAACTTTTAGAAAATTTCGCCAAGATGAATATGATAAAAATAAAAAACACGATCAACCATTGATAGATGCGATAGAAGATTTGGGGCAAAAAATTGGACACGTAACAAATGAGAATAAGAACTTAATAAAAGAACTTGTTCCATTTGCTGTTAAGAATTTAGACTACCCACAGACACCAACAGAAACATATTTGAAAGAAAACTGTATGGTAAAACAGGCACCGATGAACGCTATGACGATGGCATTAAACGAATTAGCGATGACGATGAGCGCTATGACGATGGCGTTAAACGCATTGATAATGAAGATGAACGCTATAACGATGAACGCTATGGCAATGAACGCTATGACGAAGCGTTGGGGCGTTTGAAAACTGATATTCCACAGTTAACTAACTACAAAACAACATTTATTGATAAGAAAGTGGCCGATTTCTTAATTTACTGCAAATACGATATTTTTGGACTGAAAGCTGATAAAGGTAGATTGTATATTGGTGATAGCAAAGTAACATTCATCAATGACAAATTTATTGTAAAAGGTCGGACATGCTCTGGAACTGATGGTCTGATGAAATTACTAACTAGTAAGAAAGTAACAGAAAGTGACTACACTGCAACCGACTACGAACACTATAGTCGTATCCTAGCAGATACAAACGCAGTTTTTCAAAGCAGTGATCCAAATTTGGGAACGCTAAAATCTAGTAAAGGGAATAAATGGGAAATTATTGTTAAACCTATTTACGATTCGATTAAAAAGAAACATCCCTCACCTAAAAAAGGGAAAGGTATAAAGAAGTATACAGACTATCCCAAAGAATACATATGGATGGATGATGTTAGGGTGTTTATTGATCGACTTCTTGTTATTTATGGCGAAGAGAATGCTGGAAATGATAACTATTACAATGAAAAGTTTGAATAATGAATATGCTCAACAGCAAGTTTAGTAACTTTGTTGTGAATACGAATGTTAAACACAATACCACATACTTTTTGGGAGTCGGAGTAGCACAGAAAAGGGTTACTCAATGATATAATAAACTCACTACATTTTGAGTTGCATGCACCCGGTTATCAGTATTTAGGTCCGGGTACTAGACTAAAAGAGAGAATTGAGTGTGGTGATAAACCCATTAATACACTAGATGCGGCTGCAATGGAACATGATATAGATTATTATCATCATAAAGATCTAGCTGAAAGACATGTAGCTGACAAAGAACTAGACAAAGAACAAAGAACTGACAAAGAAAAGACAAAGAAGCGTTCAAAAGATTGTTAAGATCAGATGCTGATCTCAATGAGAGATTGTGGTCTGGTGTTACTGGATCTGCGATGCATATTAAACGTAAACTTGGCTGGGGAATTAAAATGAAATGATAAAATATTTGTTATAATAAATGAAAGTAAAATAAAACATTGTATTTCAAGTTCCTAACGATGAGTTGAAGGGTTTGAATATTGATTCTTTCCTAAAGAAAGACCACCTGGAATGTAAAAACAAGAAATTAAAGGAGAACAAAGAGATGCCTATCACAATTTCATTTCCACAGCTTAAGAAAATGTCCAAAGAAATGAAAAACGGAAATGGTTTGACAGTTCACAAGGGTGGATTTTTACCCTTAATTTTCGCAGAATTGGGAGCTCTAGGAGCGTTAGCTGGCGGTGCATCATCTATCGAGACATCAGTAATTAATTCTAAGAAGAAAAAACAAGAATTGGAAGAACAACCCAGACATAATTTAGCTATGGAGGAATACGGCAAGGGATTGAAGAAAGTTAAGTGGGGTAAGAATTAAAAAAAAAGTAACTCCACTCAGTAACTTTGATAATGATCAAATGGTTAAAAAATTAAACATTAGCAATTTTCGGGGTTTATTTATGATTGATGTGCTACTTAACACGCCACTCGATAATGAATGTGGGATTGGTAATCTAGATGTTTCGACAAACTCTGCTACACACTGGGTATGCTATTGGAAAAAAGCAAACAACAAATATTATTTTGATTCATTTGACGGAAATCCACCACGAAAATTAATATAATATCTCGGAAGTAATATTTTTTATAACGATGATGGAATTCAAAATTTCAATCAAGTAACTTGTGGTTATTTGTGTGTAATTGTGCTACATCACTTTCCACATAATTTTTAATTTCAAAAAATGATTTCACTATTAATAAACAATGGGTATATGTGGGAATGCATTAATGAGCTCTTGGATTGAAGCTAAAATTAAAGAACACACGGACAATGATATAACTACTGAGAAGATCAATCATAATGATTTTGTTTCCTACACACAGTTCAACGACTTTATAGTCACACTGACAAGAAATAAAAGATCATTGTATAAAGCCTATCTTACTTACTTGGAAGTAGATAATAATATAGATTTTGAACAAAAAAGACTATGACATGTGGGAGATCCCATTGCACCGATGGATGCAATCAATTTAGACTACTATCAGAAAAACAGAATTAATATTATTCGTTTAGTTGGGAATTACAGTTCAAAAGAAAAAAGTATTCTACTTTGACAATCGAATAGAATTTTTTTTATGAGAGATGGAACTATAGTTGAAATAATAATAAAACCAGAAAAATATAAAAGTGTTATCAACTTATATCATCAACGGAAAAAAATTGACACGTATAAAACTTTTGAAGTATACCCTGGTGATATGACATATTTTAAAATACCAAAAGCCCACAATGTACCTGAAAGTACTATTGTGTCTATTGAAATAGCTATGATATATGAATACATTTAAAAAGATCAGATTTTATTAGTTTTTAATGGAAACACTTTCATTAAAAACAAAACTTATAATCTAAGAATTTTAAAAGTATTTAATTTTATTACGGTACTTACCATTATTTAACTTACGAGTAATATCTATTGTAACAAAACCATATTCACTAGTCCAACATTTTGAACAAGTCTCCCTAAATTTCTCAAACGACATATCACCACCAACAAAATCACTATGAATATGTTTAAGATTTGTATCGTCTTGTCTGAATATGTAAAGAAAATTAGCATTGTCTCTTATAAGCTGCTTAGGTATTTTTGAGTATGTCTGGGCTAAATGGAAATAATCAATATCTTTGTGTTTACCGCGAGTAAAGTAATCCCTTACCATATTTTGGTTTTCAAGTATGATATCATCGAAAACAACTTCAGACTCTTTATGACATTCATTTACATCAACCATTTCTTCATTTGATGGAAAGAAATATGCTATCGGCTAGTTAAATAATTTTGATGCTACATCTATATCTTTCTTTAAATTGATATATTTTGGTTGGTCCAGACTTTTTGAACATACATAGAAAGTACCAAATTCCAACCATTCCTGAGCATATATAAAATGATCTATCATAAGTGTAGTTTTTCCACAGTTACTAGGACCCACTATCAAACATATAATATTATTAGGTAATAATTCACCATGACGTTTTGTCGATACAGTCTTGTCCGGTATTCTTATTTTAATATCCCAATTTACATGCTTCATGGTTTTCTTGCTCATTTATTAATATACATTTTTTAATAATATAATAAATGAGTAAAGTATTCAAAACTAACATATAACAAATCAGTGTTGAAGAAGAGACTACATTATCCTTTAGATATTGAGGGGCACTCATTGGCTTTAGTTCAGTTCTATACTACTTATCTAACGCATAACATTATCTCTGGAAGAAATAAGCTATATTTTGTGGGTCATAATTATATGGAATCAGCAATTGATATTCCAGTTGGTCAGTATAGCTTAAAAGATCTAGAAAAAGCTATAAAAGCAATTTTTGCATTTAGTGTAGATTCAATGGGTGGGAAAGAAAATTATATATCTTTCGAGCTGGATAAAATAGCAGAGTGAACGTAAAATGTACGCTTAAATTACAGTTTGGAGAACTGGGTTCAATAGGAAAACTTTTGGGTTTCGTATAAAATAATACTCTGAAAGTAATGTGGATCATTATGGTGATACAATTCCAAAATTTGTTCCATTTGAAACAATAAATATACACTGTAATATAGTCAATGGTATGATATTAAAACATGATGAATATAATCATAGAGAAACTAACATATTACCACTTTTAAACCAAGAACAACATTTGGATTTGGCGACACGATCTATTACGAACCAACTTATCCATTATTTTTTCCAGTGCAAACAAATCAAGTTAATGAAATAATAGTTGAAATTAAGGATGAAAAAAGTAAGTTAATTAACTTTGATTTGTCCGAAAGAACAGTGGTGTTAGAGATGAGACCGTAGATATTTTTTTGGGGTTGGAAGTAGTCATATTCTATATGTAATAACGTTAATAGTTTTTAAACTATTAAAGTTTCATGTGATAAAGATGAATAATATTTCTATTGAAAGTGCAATGAAAGATTTAGAAAAATAATTCAATGTTTCGGCTACTTTAATATGTCGAATTTGGAGATGCGTATCTAAATTTTTTATTAGACTATGTTGTAGCACATTGCCGAAGTCAGAGCGATAATTGTGTTTTAATGATTGGATAACCATTAAAACTGTATAGAGATATGTGCACAAATAAAAATCAACTGATGTCTAATTATACGTCAACGATCATTTACTCTTTAAAAAACCGAATAGAATGCAATTGTTTAGCACCACAATCCACCATTCCATCATATGCAAAACTTATACCTCAACAATTATCATCAATTAAAACTTTTTCACTGAAAATCTGAACATATTTGTCTGGTAAGGTTACTTTAAAATTTCCAGAAGTAATTACCACTTTGTATCCATACCGTGTATAATTTATTTCAGCGTGGTCTATGGGATAGGACTGTCCAATTGTTAGTTCGGAAAGTTTATTAAATTGTTTGGTTCCGTTTAATATATTTAGCAACTGATCCATCTTTATTATATACAACATTTTATTTTTTCGTATTCAAATTTTTTGAGCCACTCTTTTTTTGCAACTGCGCCCAAACACATCTTTTTACGCGTATTTTTGTAGATGCACCCAAACGCAACTTTTTGAGCCACTTTTTTGCGGTTGCGCTCGAATCGTCATTTGGTTCTCTGATGGCTCGAGTATTTCATTTACCGTTGGTTTTCTGATACCTGGTGGCCGCGCTCGAATCGGCATTTCTATACTACTTTAATACATAAATTTAAGCTAGAAGACGTCATATCTTGGAAATAATTGGGGTCTTGGTTTTAGACAATTACTCCACTTCTGAGTGACATTTAGAAGTCTGCAGGCGATTGCACAATTATGCAGTTGCCGTTTAGTATTGTAGAAAATAGTGTTATATGAATGTAAGAAGGTACAAGAGTTGAGTCATTACGTACCTACGAAATTTTGTTACAGCCTGTTCGGTTGGTTGTAACTGTGTAGGTCAGGGGAAATACACATAACCGCATCATCGCACAAGCCTACTTTTTCTACGAGAGAGTTTACTACACTCCAAAGAACGTTTTAAGAAAACATGTCATTCCGCAGTATTCAGTTATTATTTTTTAATAGAATGTCATTCGTACACACATCCACTTGTTTAAAGTGAAATACTTATTAGAGAGGGGCCATTGTGGCCGAGCGGTTAGCCCGCTCTCCTCCAACCAAGGCGATCCGGGTCCAATCTCCGGCCGGGTCACTCCGGATTTTCGCATGTGAGAATCGTGCCGGACGATACCATTGGTCGGCGGGTCTTCTCAGGGATTTCCCGTGGAATCCGCTCCATACCCATTTCAATCACCCTAATCGCCTCTCAAGACCTCGATGTTAAGAGCCGTCCAAATCTCTTCTCTTACTCACTTATCAGAGAAGATAAGTTACTTTTGACTTCACAATTCAAAATTATTTCTTTTTAGCACAAACATTTTTTCTATATGTTTTATTAACACGTATATTGTAATTTGCAAAGTATAAAATTTACAAAATATATAATTGTATAGTTATTCTTTTCTGTAGATGTAAAAACAATGTACGAACGCTATCGATGACCGGCGATCGCTCTACACGAACCATAGGATAGGTAAGTACATATAAGTGGAATGGCGTAGCGGTCTCTTTCGTGCATATGTAGGCCTACAATTTCACCAATACGCTGTGCGATGCTCTAGATCTTGGTCTTTTATCTGATTGGTTAGTACATCCTGCGAAAGATTTCGTATTAGTTGTGCTGCCGCCTGGCGTCTAAGGCCGGGACTACACGGTAAGTTCCACGGGCTGGTCCCGGCACGGTGCAATGCTAAAATGGACCTGACCAGCCGCCAGGAGATGGGCGTTTTCCGATGCAGTGTGTTCCCGGCCTAAGTTACCAGGCGATTTGCAGATGGCGTTGTACCACTTTGCTGGTCAGGGCCGCCATTTTGCTCGCGTGTTCGACTGAAGTTCAGAATAGAAGGGGTTGTTTCGCTGTACTGTATAAATTAGATCTGTAAAACTGGGGTTTTATTACACACGATGAAAGACCACATATTAAACTACGCCCGTATCTTTGTACTTTTCTCTTGCCGCTTAAGGAAACTGCATATGCAAGCTTTAAAATTCGATATTTGGCTATTTTGACGAGTTTTTTTCCTTCAAGTATACACTTAGTATGACAAAAGTAAAAGAATATGACTATAGATAAAAAAAAAAAATTTTTTATATTTTTTCTGGCAAAAAGTCGTATTTTCAGGACATCAATTTATCGAGATATGCGTATACGCGCAAACAACCATTTCACAAAAATGTGGGGTCCATTCCACTCTTAAATATTGTATGTTACATCTCTTCATCGTGCTTCTCATTTTGTATATCCACAGCGAGGGTAGAGGGTCAGCCTTCCGTTTGATTCTTCTTAGAGCCGCCGTCGTGTAGTGTTCGTGTCAGTAATATATTTCTTTTTTATACGCATGTTTGAAACAGAAATTTTTGGTTGAATAATGCTGTACATTCGTTTACGTGTACGAGGATATAATTTTGTCATAAATAAGTGGTTTCCTCTGTAATATAAATTCATGACAAATTCCAACTAAACAAAAACTTAAGATGGTACCTACGGTCTGGTGGAGAGCGAGTAACACTCCATCACAAACAACCAAAAATTAAAGGTAAATTGAAATACTATAACAACTATACGTTCATTCTCAGTTTCGAACGACGTAAAGTGAATCTGCAATGCCCTGGAGCTCTGTGAACTAAGTAACAAACCCGTACAATAAAATGCTGACCAAATCAAGTGCACCCTAGGCAGTAATTCTTGCTGTGACAACAGCCAGTAAACAAATGGTAGTAACCTTGAATATATAAACGGCTGTGACGTCTACTCTGCAGATCACCGAGCCGGGAACATTTTTTTTAAGGTTCTACATATATCGAAAAATATCCGCGGTATTTCTGACCGCACAACATTTGAATCTAAACGAAGCATAATCACATACATAAAAAGTTATCATTTCAAGTACTCTAACGAAATAATTTTGTGTCTAAACTGTACATATATCACTGTAACCCTTACGTACTTTTGAATCGAGGTGTTGAGAGAGTGGATATAAACGGCTTCGTACACTGCCCTAGAAGTTACATTCTCTCGAAAGCAATCAGTATGCAATTATGTTTGAAACAGGAGGGGGGATTCGTACATTAGCCAGGTAGACGGCTACTGCCTGCATGATGTATATGTCTCCGTTTTTCGTTTTAATCACCAACTTAATTTTCGGCTTCCTAAAAAGAGGCACCTTAATCTTTTAGACCCGTTCGTGGTGTGGTAAAATATAAGCAATTGGGTTGCGTACATTCAACAAGCATTTGAATAGTACAATATATAGATGTTGTCCAATGTTAGCGGAAGTAGCTGTATATGAACCTGAATGACTGCATGATCAAGAAATGGCTTCTCCCAAATCTAAGAAACTCCCTTTACTGAATGATGAATTTTTTGTGCACATACCAAAGCATAAAACACACCTCCTGTACAACGTATCTTGTATAAAGGACATTGTGATTGAGAAGATGGTTACTGACAACCAACAGAAGTAGTGAATATAGTCATGACATCAGTTGACGAAAAATGTGCAGAACTATATGGTGAATATTTACCTTGTTTCGATTAACTCCAGCTACAGAATAGAGACAAAAACATCTTCGATAATACACAAGCAAATTTATTGTTTTATAGTTGGATGAAACGTGTTTGACTCTATTAAGTTGTTTGCAGACAAATCGCACGTATTGGTCCAATGACATGAGTACGTGTACGGCAACCAATAAGGAAAGAAAACTGCCGGAAATGTGTACAGTAAGTGGTATCTTAGGAAAAACAATCATATTTTCCTGTGATAAACCGTCGTTTCTTATCAATAGTTAATGGTGCCATGGTCACTTTGATGTGGACGTACTTAGTTTTTGGATGGTTGCTCTCTGTGAGAGATTACCTAATGTTTCGGCCGAGTTTGTTTTGTCTCCGAACGTTGATTGATGACTGACGTTAGGACGTTACCAGCAAGTTCGATTGGAGTTCGTTCATTATAGAAGCAACGGGTTTATTTCTGTAAACTTGACTATTCTGCGCACCACAGCCCGTGTAGCACCCAGGAAGCTTCTGTTTCACTCAAGCGGGAGGAATTTAAAGGTTACTTTTTTTATTATGAGAGATTGTAATCGCTGCTTCATGAAGAAACCACCACAGATTATTCGTAAAGAAGACGCGTTTGTAAGATGCCCCTTTTAAGTTCAGCGCTGACAAGAGCGTGGAAATTATAGCTCTGGGACGCGTAAAAGACTTCCCTGGAGCAAAGGGGAATCTCCCTTCTTAATCATTGCCAGGGACAGACACAACAGGGTACAAAACTTGGCGGGTTGAAGGTACTTAGGTGCTGCATAGAGATAGAATCCTCCCCTTGCTGAGCGAGGACCCGACAAGCGTGGATCGTGCCGGCAAAGGGCGAGCGCGGGCGAGGGGGAAAGAGGGCGAGTTCACGGTTGCACACTTGGAAAACGTGTGATCGGCGGTGCGGAAACTCGTTCAGAAAACTCGGCCTCCTAAACAAGGAGAGTTTATTTTCGGAAGGAAATTATTCCCGTCCCGTTGGTTGTTGTGTGCGTCTTGTTTGGTTAATGAGGCGGCAGGGAAAGAGAGAGATTTCTCTCTTCTATTTTTTTTTTTTTTTTGCTATATTTCGCTCGTGGCTCCCGCTCGCCTACTCGTTTCCTCTCCGGTGGTTCGCGAACGCAGCGCCCCTGGCGGCGCGCGACCGAATTACAGCCGCCGCAGCACGTGTGGGAGAACTCCCTAAAAGTTTTTCCTCTTGTTAGCTTTCCGGAGAATTGAGATGAGATTCCATCATCACTAAGGTGTGAAGAGTACTGAATACACTCAATTAAAATACTTATATAACAGCTAAATTAACTCCATTAACTAAGCCACTAATAATGGTGACTTATAAATACCTACCTACTCCTACATTTCACGAAGGAAAGAGCGAATAAACATCTTCTATTGATTGGCTTTGTTGGTAGCAGTAAATTATTTACGTACGGTGCACCGGTAGCAGACAGTAAAGTTATGCGCATGGAGGTGCTGACCATCGTACTCTTGATTTCGTGCAATATAAAAAGCTGACTAAGGTTTTGATTATCTCGTATCATGCATGAAATAGATGATTGCATTTGGGATATTTTGTTGACGGGTTAGAAAGAAATTTTAATGCCAGTATATTGTGAGCTTTATTGATTAAGCTTTTATAGTTGAAACGAGTGATCATGAAAAGAAAATTAAATTCACTGAGTTAAATATATACCCTCACTACGTATACGATTACAATCAGAATGGAGGTAAATTTCTGTGTAATACATTATATTTATGTTCGCTTTCTATATGTAATTTTGAAGAGTGTCATCACTGTAATTTATTTAAAAAATTATTAAAACATTATATAAATATTTTACATATAAAATATATAAATTTATTAAATACATCAAATCTATTCCTCAGATCATTGTAACTTTATACAAAACAGCTCTGTCATGCGAAGACTTCTTGTAACGCATTTCTTTACAAATACCTTTATGCAGGTGTTCTGCCAATGCACTTGTGACAAACATATTTTCGTTTCAAACAAGATAATAGTTCAATATTCAAGAGATTACCACGGTGTTGTAGAATAAGTTCACTACTTCAACACAGGTGACTTATCATTTCGACGTACGTCTGTATAATATACAGTTTTTTTCTTTTCCATTTAGGAACTCTTGAGTGGGTTGCACCTTATTTGCATTATGTCTTGAAAATGTGGCATGTTGTAGAAATCAAAAAATAATTTATTTCATTACACATTGTAGCCACGTTGCATTTAGTGCAAATATTACCTCTTTCTAACTAACTTGTAAATTATGTTTAAATCTATGGAATTAAACTCTTGAAAAAATTAATATTCTATTTTAGTATTTCTGGAATAGATATTTTATTGACGTTCGCACTATAAACACCCAGGCCAGCTATTATTCATTACTCATCTGATGATTTCGGGTTACGTTTTGGTGACAGCCTAAACTCCAGTCAGTTGCATGATTATTTTTCTCGAGAGATGAAACCATCAATTTGACATGTCCTAGAAGACCCTGGGCCAATGACAGTAATTTAGCACTCGACTGCACAAAATCTGTATGGTGAAGTTAAAGAAGGACTCTAACACAAGCTGCTGTCAATAATGGTCGAATAATCATGGGGCGTTTAAGTCTCTCTTCTCACCTTTATTAATTATGTAACGAAATGACAAAGCGACTACGAGGCTTGTCAAGTTATTCGTGGGTCGAATGCGTGCATTGCCAAATCCATTTTACAAATATCTCCGTTCACTTAACTAGTAAGGAAAACTGCAGCAGATCAAAACAGAACACCGTTCGTATCTTCATGGAAAACATGGTATAAGATTTCACGGAAAGTGTTAGGGAATACGTTGTATTCGAAACCACTCTAGTGTTTTGTCTATACTTCACAAAAAGTGTAATTTTTACTGACCGTATTAACTGTTCACACACGAATCATAGTTCATTGTCGAAGTTACAAAATTCTGCGGGGCCTGTTCAAACTTTTGACTCTAAGATGAGGTACATTGATGTTCGCGTTTTGCAAGTCCGAAAACTCGTTAGTGATTTTCCCACAAAACTGTTAAAAACGCGTGCTAGAACAGATTCATTCATATTAACGAGGTTTTTGGCAAGAACATTTTTGCAATAGATACAACACCGTCTCGGTATTTACACAACGTATAGTGATTCGATGTGTTTGAAAACAATTTTCCCAATGTTGTGCTTTAATTTATTCAGATTTTCAGCAGTTTAATTATCCTTTAAATTTTATTAAAGGAATGTAGATTTGAAAAATTTTATTTATGGGGAGCATTTTATATACAGTAAAATGATGTGAAGTTAATTTTCTGCTAACTTAAAATGTTAATACTAATAGTCCAGTTGCAAATCTCGGTAAAAAGTTATCATCCTCTATATCCCTCTATGAGTGGGTGTAGTAAAACAAGCTTTGAAACCCCGATAACCTACGTTAAATTGACACCAAAACCTCAGTACAGAAGCAGAATTTTGTGTATCCATCACCATTACGGATGCAAAACCCACCCCTTTCACAGTGCTGCAAAACTGGTTATTTCCACAGGGAAAATATACCTGCAGAATCATATTACAGTGTCAAAACTTAGTAAATCCACATTGAAACAGATGGATAACTTGGCATATCACCAATATATTGCAGAGGTGTTTCTCGTGCCTGTTGATATATTAACAGGGAACTACCGTTTTCATTACCTTAGGTTATTTTCAAGGAGTAAGTGATGTATTTGGCAATGCTGCATGATAGTGTAATTTTATTCCCGGAAAAATAATCAGCTCTAAAGTTACTGTTGAAAACTATGTGCTACGTCATGATTTTTATTTGTTTCATTTAGTTTAAATTTAGCTTAACTGTTAAATTATGGATAATATGAATATTACGTATTGACGCAGCAGTTAACGATTAAAAAAACCAGAACTGAATGCCAAACTTGCTTTGCACAAATAATATTGAGAGAAAATGATATAAGGGAAGTAACACTACCATTGCTGAAAGTGCCTGACCAAAGTGCGTACTTTGGTCAGGCATCGTACACGTACGTGTACAGTTTTACTGTGTGTCAGGGTTCATCAAACTCACCTCAAAACAAAGATAGCACTTTTATCTATACGTGGACGGAAACGGACTTTGCTAAAAGGTCTAATGAAATTGTTTCGCCCATCCATCACAGGTTAACATCGACCAAAAATGTGACTGATATCCACACCATCTGCCTCATATCGGATGGGTGTCGAGGTCAAAATAAAAGTCTGACAATAATTTGTATTCCCTTCTATTGGTTAACACAAGAGGCTTCGTCCATTGTAAGCCGAATAAAGCTCTACTATCCATTTGTTGGCGACACAATTATTCCACATAATCGCAGTTTTGGGCGCCTTGAAAAAGCGTTATGAACGAAACCCACAATTGTTGACTCCAAATTAATACTATGAACTATTCAAAGGACATGGTGCTGTCTAACATCCAGATGTAGATTACATAAATGCTGGCTGGAAAACAGCTGTTAGTGAAATCATCGAACCACCTACTCAGTGACAATTCCAATTCTCCCCAGCCTAAATAATTGTCATAACACGGAGCAAACACGAGAATGCTCTAGTAGGAGGCGAAACCAACTACACCAATGACTTAGGGGAACCAAACGGCGTCAGCAAACGTGGCAAGAGTTACTCCGGCAGTCAACCAGAAAGTATAGAAATGGGACGAAAACTGAATTACGAGAAACTGAAAAGCAAACACTCCCGGCAATGGAGGCATGATGCAGGACTTGATTTTTACAAGAAGGCGATTTGTGATGATATTGAAGGCAACTATGTAGAAGCAGATTCAGATTTTTAAATAGTAGATGACAGCGAACTGCCTGTCTATAGAACATTCACTGCTTTAATAACTCATGCTACAGTAAGGTTCTATTTTTCATCATATTTTCTGTTATGTGTTTTCAGTTGTTAAGCAGTCTTTTGGATAGTTTGAAAATTGAGATTTTCTTTTGTATGACTATTTTGTACATAATGATTAAGTTTAGTGATAGACTGTGGACTGGAAAATTCTCTCTCCTTGACACTAGCTATAACAGCTGATAATTTACTACGTATTTAGTAGTAATGGTTACATTATATTTCTAGTCAAATTTTAAATAGTTTTCAATAAAATTTCATGTGCATTCTAGTATACATAATTCTTCCAGAACTAGTAAGGTATGTGTTGGTGTTGTTTCTTGTTGCATAAATTTCCAAAACTGCACAAAAAAAATCTTATTAATATATTACACATGCAAACTTCATTTATAACTAATATCACATACAGAACGTGGTGAGTGCAATCTTATTTTTGGAATAACTCCGACAAGACATGCACAATTTTTTGTGAAATTTACGTAAAATATTTTTGGCCATCAGATAAAGTCACCACCAAACCATCAGCATCTTAAACTTAAAACCATGAGGTAGAGTACATGTTTTTCTCAATCTCTGTGACTTTTTTTACTATGTACATACCCAGTTTTGCAACTGGACGACTCATATAATTATTTTTTTTAGCTGATTGTAGAATTATAGGCTATGTCTTGACTTGTTTTATATAACTTAAGCGTCCACAAGTGCAGTGGTTTTAAAATCGTCATAGTATATTTCTGAATCCGGAAGTTTGCATGTCAATTTTCAGAACCACCAAACAAAGATATTTCAAACATATCACAGAATCATAATCTGGTTTTGCGAAAACCGAGACACTAAAAACAAAATAAGTGGATTACTTCAGTAACCCAATTTCCCGCCAGCTTTAGCGATGATATATGTAATGATAGTGAATCGTATTGTTCCAAGCACAGGTTTAAGGTGATGTAAACGAATTATCGTTTTTAGCGCCTATTTCTGACACTGGCTTGCCCATTGCAATTAAAGCTCTCAAAATTACGTGGCATATAAATGACTTGGAACTTTGTTAACATTTTATCTTTAAATTGATCCATGTTTAATGTCAAAATGTATTTCTTAATTTGGATATATCCTTGTTACATCCAAACGAGTAGAAGAAGTTTGCTAACATTTCTAAGCACGTATTTGTTGAAACAGTGTTGTAACCTATGATAGAAACCAACTTGTTTTGATAGTGCAGTTTGAAGGAAAAGTGCCTGTTTTAACACGGAAATTGATTATAGGGAACTGATACGCGTATTCTACCCGATATTTCCTGTGCGGCTGTAAGTCGCTAAATGTTGTGACAGTTACTGATTTGCAAAATAACTACACCTGTATAGGATCTTATATCATTTACTCACAGCGCTGTATCAGATTTGATGTATGAAATTTATAGAAGTCCCTGAAAAGCTGCGTAAACGTGAATTAAATCATTGCTCTGCCAGATAGAATCAAACGGCTGACATGACTCAGGTCGGAAGTCTATAAAAGTGACGGCATTCAGTTATAAAGATGGAGCAAACCATACACTCGATATAATCCTGGATGATGACGAATAAGACAAAGGGGAAGCTGACGATGTCCTGGCAGTGAAACCACAGAAAGCAATGAATTTTAAAGCTATGATCATCATTAACGACACTTTATAAATACAGATATAGTGGTTTGTACAGGTATATTTTGTATCTAGATATGTCTCAGAATGTTATAAAAGCGATTTAATTTACGATTCGACCATTTGTTTTTTACCAAAATTTGCCTGCCTATCTTCAAGTCATTCACGCGTAGTTTTTTAGGACGATAGTATGCTGCCAGCAAAAATAAATATGAAAACTAATATAATTAATAATTTTCTTCTACGCAGAAAATTGCCAGGAACTCAGTGTAAAGCGTGAGCGCTGAGAAGATTCATATTGAGGAATAGCATAAATATTTTCCTGGAATTTGGATGAAAAAAAAACATGAGCAAAATCATCAGTAATGCTGCTGAATAGGACCTATGACCTCTCAAATACTGCATGGCGAAATTCCAAAATACCATGCAACGTAGTTTCTTACACAGACATAAGCAAATCATAAAACCAGAGATGCTTATGCGTGCATTGCCTTGTCTGCGGTAAACTGGCAAGAAAAGTGAACTTTTTCTCGCATAAAATCGGCCGTTTTAAACAGAATGTTAGTGAGAAGATCTGCGGCAAATCACAGTTCACTCGTCATCGCCACTTTCACTGGAAAACAGCCTGCCTGTTACACGATTGAAGGCGGCTAACTAGTAGGGAACTATTTACGGCAGACTGAGCGAATCCTGTGTTGTCTCAACAAACAACAGAGGGGACTGCCTACACAGACACGGATGTTAACAGTCGGCTTAACTAAAGTGCAACAAGTCGTATTTCACATGGAGAGGAATGCAGAAATTTTGGCGGCTCTTAACACCGATGTCTTGAGAGCCGATGAGGGTGAACGAGGTGAAAATGGAGCGGCGCCGTAATGCAAGGGCGGGGGGAAACTGGAGATTCCCAAAAAAAACTCGCCGATCAGCGGCATCGTCCGGCACGATATCACATGCGAAAATCTGAGAGCAACCCCGTCGGGAATCAAGCCCGATTCGGCGAGGTGGGAAGCGAGTAGTCTAACCACTAAGCCATTGCGGACCCTTTCGCATGGAACATAGAAGTGTTAACGGCAACTAACTGAACAATACCAATTATTAAAACAAGGAAAACTATATAAATTCAGGCGCTACAGGGTTGTCATTTTCCTACTAACAAAAAATTAGTGTAAAAAACTTTTAAGACCAAGCTTTTATTTATAAATGCACTAAAAAGAGAAAAATAATTATAAGAGTTACAAAATTTGTAGAACTTGTGAGATTTGGTCGAACAGCCGCAATAAACTTTATTATAAATTAATATGTTTGTATCAATTTATATTTAGTATATAAAAGCTTGGTGCAATGTAGAACGTTAACCTCATTTGTGTAAGCGTAGTAAGCACATATCTTGTGTAAGGCTCTTGATCATTTGCGCCAAGCTTTTATATACTAAATATAAAATGATACAAAGATACTAATTTGCAGTAAAGTTTATTACGGCTGTTTGACCACATCTTACAGGTTCTACAAATTGAGTAATTACTATAAATATTTTTCTCTTTTTAGTAAATTGATAAATAAAAGCTTGGTTTTAAAAGTTTTTTTACAATTATTTTATTTTTTACTTTTTAGTTTTACCAATTTTTGTTTATAATACATGACTCCTAGTGTCTTGGATACTGTTTAAGTTACATAAAAGCTTGCGAATTCCGGCTCCATCAGATCAGCTCAGTGGTACCTCCACATTGTATTGTCATCGGAACTACACATGTGTGCATAATTTCAGCTCGAGTGGCTAACGGTAAGTGGTTTAATATCGACTTGCAAGATTTGAACTAAACACACCCACCCACATCCATACAATTGGAGTTTTAAAAACCGTAGCAAAAAACACCAAATAATCGTGGCGATTTTTAATTCACCACACTATTAACCGTTGAGGAGTTCCCTTGTGAGGAGATGATCCTGGCTGCAGCACCAGGTCACTGTCACCATATTATTGCATTGTCATCGGGTTTCTATGTATACCAAGTTTCAGCTCGATTAAATACCTAGAAGTGGGTCAAAATTCACTTGCAAGATTTCACCCGAACGTAGAAATAAACAAACTAACAAGGCAAGTTAAATAAAAGCTTGTAAAAATATACGTGGAACCAGTGAAAACTGTACATCGTGCTGGTAGTTACTGTCAATGACCCAGAAGTTTCGTGTGTTCATATAGTGCCAGTCTGTACTTCAAGGCCTAGGAATTCTTTAATTTAAAAAAACTGACAAAAAAGTGACGTAAACGTGTGCATCAAAGCCAAAATGTAGGCTATTCACGGCAAGTGAGCATTTTTTTTTAAAGCCGTGCTTAAAAGTCCATTTCAGCTAACTTGTATATTTTCGGCAATTGTTGATATAAAATTTGCCATGTGACTAATCAACGCAATGTTTACATTTTACAGCTCTTCAAAGTAAACGCTTGAGGCCACCATCAAGTATAACATTTTGAGTATTACGTCTGCTGGGAGGGGTTTCAAAAGGGCTCACTTTACCGTGAAGTTATCATAAAAAAAGGCTTCTTTCTCACTGTGGTAGCAGCGAATCGAATAAACAGTTGTTCGTCATGAAGGTGAACATACGTTGATGACTGCAAATTATAGGATAGTCCCAAGTGAGTCTGCAAAATTTCCAGACCTCTGTAACTTGGTACGAATTTGAGTTTTGAACTCAGCAGTAAATGTTGCACCACGTATGTACAGTCTGTCTCACGACCAAGTGCTAAATTTCGAGTTCTGAAGGCAGACGTGTTTACAAGTTTCCATAGATACAGTGGTGTTTCTCTTGTAACAGATGATGTTTACATAAACCTACTCAGGTGACTGTCAACCTGGCCAGTATGTCAACAGAAAATATTTTGCCTTCAAAATAGCTGTATACAAGGCTACTTTCATAAAAATAAAAAACGTGCTTTCGTTCGTGTTACAGACTATACCAAATTTACATTGTTTTACGTTATTCCCTGGTTTGTGTAGTTCAAGCAACATACGTTCTTCCTGTGCAACGTGATCTCTGAGAAATTCGCGAGTTTATTTGATGAAATGTTTTTCGACGTTTCAGTCAACCTTGCGTTTGGTTCACAGTTTATCAGAAGGACTCTCAGGACCTAGAGTTAACTCATTCAGTTTGAGTCCACTACAATGGACATGTCGCTCAGGAAATATATCCATGACCAGAGCTGTACACAGCGAAGATCACTGCCCATTGCATTCAGCTTCTTTCCTGAGTGCAATGTGAATCGTGGTTCGCACTGTTCTGCTACGCGAATTGTTCTTAAGTTCTCTGAGAACCAAGCACGTATTCCACTGGGTGTGCGAATAAATCTAGTTTCGAGCCAGGCCAAGTGCAGCATGGACCAGAGTATAGCATGATTGCAACTCCTGGAACTATAACTTGGTGCCGGAGTGACAGGTTTAGTAACAAACCTACCAGAAAGCAAGGGCTGAATCTCGTGAAACGTGTGGAGGTGGTTGGATGTTTAAAGCTGGCGAATATGCCTTGAAATGTTGTGCGTCTATACGTAGATATATGCTGTGCGATAGCAGAAAATGAACTTAACATGTAATTGGCTGCGTCATGTTGTGCCGTATTCTCTCGTGGGAAGTGCGTGCCTTAGCATCGATTTGCCAATGAAGTCCTTCCGAGCTTCTGCAGCGAGACTGGAATCTGTAGTATCCTTACCAATGGCGTTGCAGATTATCGGGGACTTGGCTGGGGTATACCTCAGGCCATACAACTTCTTTTCTCTCAATTTCGTAACGAACGTCAAGATATTAAAAGTATTTAAAATTCTGTTCGAAAAAAATTATTTTAAAATATATTTATAATATATTTTAATATATTTAATTTTAATGTATTAAAATATATTTAATTTTAATGTATTACAATACATTTAATTATTAAAATTATTATCAATATATTTAATAATTAAAATGTTAATATATTAAAATATATTTATAATATATTATTATATATTTACAATATATAATTATATATATATTTTCTGTATTGCGAAACACTTAAGTTGATATCCACCTTTGTGACTGGAGAATAACTTTTTACGTATAGAGTGTGCGTACCCTCGAATCACATATATTCAGTATCGGAATACGATTATTCTGATTCGGCCAGCCATGAATGAGAATGCGATATAACGAAGAAACACAACGAGTTGGCAAAGGAAAATTTCTGAAATTTCCCCAAACCATTTAAATCACAGACTGCGCTGGTCTTTTTGCGAAAATCATTTGTCCCTGCTACTTAACACGACTGTTTGTATATACCGTTTTTTTTTATATCCCGTGTTTGTACATCCCGTGTTTTTATATCCCATGTTTGTTCATCCCGTCGCATAAGCCCGAATTGTGACATAGTCGATTCGTCAGTCTGCTGGTTGACAGCCAGCCAATAGTGAAGGTTCACTGACGCGAGACAAGGATTTTGTTGAGTCAAACAAAGTTTGTTTGGCGCATGGAAATTTATTATTTGTAATAGGGGCTATCAAATATTTTGTCGTTGAAACCAAATTATTTTTTTGTTATTAGGTTGCCCCAAACAAAGGATTGGTTCGTGCTACTAAATATTTGTTTGGCTCTACGGACATTAAGAAGCCTCAGTTCATATAAACGAAATTTGAATCCGTTCCAGAAATCGAACTTAAATCAGCTGCTACCGAGCGCTACGCTTTAGCAATCTTAGCTGATGTGACTACTGACGGAAGGGGAATGATTTTAAATATATGCATTTGAAATATTGTAAAACGTGCGCAAATTAATATTTAAAGTTATACAGCTTAATCTTTTACTTTTCTGTTGAAATTGTTTCATTAGGGCGTATACACAATTATTAAGCATAATAAATTCACTAACAAACAGTGTTACTTCTTAATTGTCAACGTATGCAATCAAACATACCAGCTGTATTTTCGAGCGAAGACAACAAATTGAATGGCCATTCAACAAAAAGCTTTGACAGTCTAATTTTTTTGGCCCAACACAGTGTTTTGTTAATCCAAGCGTCTGTTTTGGTAGAATAAAATTAATTTCGTTCTTTTTTCTTTCAGATTTTGTTTACTTAACAAAAAATTTTGTTGAGGCAACTAAATATATTTTTTTTGCCCTATACAACAGAACTGAGGCTCCGGTCGTGAAGATACACAAGACTCACTAATAGAATTTATTGATATCGATGGGAGTATGTAAATTACCATCAAGCCACAGAACATATATTAATACAGAAGTGAGTCAGACGCTTATACTGCGAATTCCAGCCCCACGTTGACACTGCTGGCAGACCAGCCAATAGGGAGTCTTCCGCAGGAAGTAGTACCAACTCCTATACGATGGACCTACTCCAGAGCCTTGTGCAGTCAATCGGAGAGTGAGAGTATGCCCTCGTCAAAGGAATATTCACGGAGCATCTCGTCTCTGTGTACTCACCTACTCTGTGGTTCGGAGGTGCGCGCGGCAATATTGGGATGGTGTGTAGCCAAGTGGCAGTGCTCGGAGCGGTACTGAGCGGGGAAGTAAGCGTCGCCTACAGGCTTCATCTAGGACGGTGGGCAGCTGTCCCAGCCTCCCTGGTCCAGCGCCCAGGCTGTCTTGCAATTAGTTGCGCGAGGCAGGAGGGGTTGGTACGGACAATGCAGTCTCGCTGCAGTTATGGCGAGGGGGAGAGGACCTTGATTACAAGCCGCGGGCAGCCGGAATAGTCCAGCAGCTTCCTCTACATCTCGCGACCCACCCCAACACAAGTGTGTCTTCAACTTGCACTACTTTCGTCTATCATTACGCACTAGAAGAATCTGCAAATTCATTCACTTTCACGATAGACTCCACAGTCCTCTGCAAGCTCCAACTTGAGGTGTTTCTTCAAAAGCCTTCTGATTCAGCGAGTTAAGTCCATTCACGGTTACTTCTAACTTACCTGAAGCCCCTACTTAAGTTCTACTTTCAGGATATTCCTCCGCCTGACGCAGGCAATTTTACAGCTGTTATCTGATTCCCAAGGCTATAATCTTTTAAACGCGGCACCGCACAGTAAAGACTGTTCACCATAAAGTGAGCACTTTTGAAATCAACCTTAGAAAAAAGTCGCTGCTCCTACCTGTATACATTTTAACGGGCGCACTGAGTGACATGCACCCAGTAAAGTTGGTAGTGATGGATGGAAAGTAGTTCCGTATCTCAACATCGAAAAAAATAGTTAGTTAACCATTTGTGGTAACATAAATTATTTATTTCGCTTTCTGCTTGTTAATGCGTCGAAGTATAAAAATTACCATATTTTGTAAAATATTTTCTTTTCCAATCATTTTACAGTTTCTCCTGACCAACGCATGAATAAAGTGACGAGTCCCATGGCAATGTTAATTTTATATAAGGCGAAAAAATACACAACGTGCATGCAAATAGATCTTAAGCAAGGCTTTCCAAAGTGCTCGTTTTACCGTGAACGGCCTATATTACTAGTGTGCTATACGCGCCGCTGGTGTTGAGGTTATGTCACAATAAAATTATAACCACTGAGCCGATTTCCGTCAAACAAACTTTATTGACAATTATGTATTATACACAAGCTCTACGTGACTAAGAACATGCAAATTTCCAGTTGTGCCAATAAACTTCCTATAAATTCATATTTCATCTCCTAGCTCGAACTTCATCGTCTTACGAGAAAACAGAACAGGTGATGAATAAATACTAATTACAGCAGTCTGTAATTTGTGAGCACAGAATTTAATAATATTTTGCGTTAGAACTCTTCTTCAATATACGTTACCAACACGCCTATTTTATGTCAGTTTTATTCAAATTAATTATAATTTGAATATTAAGATTTATAAATAAAGCATAATTAAAGGTTGAATTCAACGAAATATAAGATAACTGTATGTTAACAGTAGTATAAAACGCTTGTGAAAAAACCTATTTAAAAAAACCAAACATATTGATCATAATGTGATTTTTTATATTTCTGATTAAAACGTGTGAAGGTAATTCAGTAATACTATAGCAAGTTTTATCTTGGACTAATTAACACGGTATTGAGAACTTGATTTATTAAAACATTTTTAATAGGCAAATGACCGGGTAGGGTACAATACAGACAGGTAGTATTTTGCAAAGATGTAGGATTTCGTGTTAGGCTACAAAGAGACACGCACAGTTCTGCAACTTATCTATCGTTACTAAATACTAAATAATATCATTCATGTCAGAAGTTTGAGAAGCTGAGTCCCCGTTTGAATGGCGCACTGAAATTCCGACTCCGACTCTACCGATCCGTTGTTCACATGTAGACATTCTTCGCTGGGTCGAAAACGCACTAAAGGCTGTACACGATAAAGTGAGCACTTTTTAAATCAACCTTAAAAAAGTCACTGCCCAGGCCTGGATATATTTTAACTGGCGCAATGAGTTACATGCGTCTAGTAAAGTTGGTAATAATGGATGGAAAATAGTCCCATATCTTAACATAGAATAAAGAGTGATAGGTAATCATTTAACTTAAATTATTCCTTTCGTTTTTTTTTTAAGTCGAAAAATCACTAGATTTGTAACACGTTTACTTTTCAAATAATTTCACAGTCTCACTTGACCGACGCATGAATAAAGCAATGAGACCCGCGACAATATTAATCTTACATAAGGTGGGAGCATACACAACGTGCATACAAGTATATGTTATGCAGGGCTTTCAAAAGTGCTAATTTTACCGTGAACAGCCTATATCAGTTCGTAAACCTACAAGGAAACTGTACATTTTTTTAAATTTAGAAAATCGATATTTTAATGGGAAATTTTTTTAAGGAAATAAGTTTTTAATGTTTAAATTGTAAGTTTTAACCGAATAAGTGTTTGTGTTGAAAGTATTGAGGACGAAAGCGGCAAATTAATTATTTGTGTAATGTACTTGTATATTAATACATTTCATAACGACAAATATTTAAACAAAGTGGTTCTATCACTTATTGTGTGTCCTTTTTTTTATCGTTTGTAATTATTTAAATACACGGCAATGTACATATTTTCGTTAGAATTTCGAGATAAAAATATTCAAAGCTATAACACGTAGTAAATATAATTTGAATGTATAAAATGTAAACACTGGAAACGTAACAATGTGTATTTTTAAAAATGATAAGTGAGCACACAAGTACTGACGTGGGCAGGATCGAACCTGGGTCAACCACCAACAAGGCGTGCGCTTTCCGGTATGGCTCCGACCACTCTGCAGGAAAAATCGTATACCTCGACATTCATTGGACGGTATACTTTGAATTTGATTCTCTCGGGAACTGGGTGCCTTTGCTTACTACTATCTTGATCCAGGCAGTTAGGTGGATCAACTGTACAACACATTGCAGTCACATCAGTATTGGCGATTCACATGTTCAGTAGTCCGCTTGCCAGAGTAGCCGATATCTTTTTTCAGGCCAGTTGAAGTTTGGAATAGCTTCTCTCACTGACGACATCATGTCACGACAGATGATTAGCAGGACTGTATGTATTGTACATTGTACGTTGGGACCAACAAATTCATTCCGACATTTTAGCGAAAAAAATAGAATACTCTGAGGGATTGCGATCCAGTTGCAAAAGCAAGTGTATGGAAACGTTCTCGTACATGGAGTGTAAGCAATATTCAAAAGTAGTAGAGTAAATTTTCGCTACCTGGATATTAAAATTTTTATGAATGTTTGTGTAACGTTTTTCATTTTAAAAAATTTCACCATTGTTTGGCATGCATGACTGAATTTAAATGATAATTTGGCTCAGCCTGGTAACTCCAATACAATAAAAATATTTGGCATTTCCAATTAGTGATAAAATTGTGAAATGACTTCTGGTCCAACCGATAAACATTGATATTCATAGTTCTGTGATGTCTACCGTGATTACCAAATCCAAAACAGAGACGTATATTTACAAAGAAGTTTAAACATTATTTGAAAATTAAGGCATATCAACGTGCCAGTCTTTCTCTGTACCAGTGTATGTGCCTCATTCCATTCCTTAACAGAAGCATCTGTTCAAAACCTGAGAAATTTCCGCGTATCTCAGAAATGTGTTTCGAAATTCTCATTTCCTGCGTACCGCACTTTACTCAATGCCCATGTTCTCGGAAAGCTTTATTTTCTTGAATTTACTTGCGAACTAATCGAGTTACGAGAAAAGCACAGAAAAATAAAACTGGTTAGAAAGAGTTATAATTTCTTTTTCAAAGAAGCAGTATAGTTTTCTCAAACCTAGCGAGATGGCGCAGTGGTCACACACTGGATTAGCGTTCGGGAGGACCCGGGTTGGACTCCGTGTTCAGTTATCATGATTTCGGTCTTCCATGGTTTCCCGAAATATTTCCAGGTGAATGCGGGGATGTTATTTTACACTTTTACACGGACCGTGAATGGTTCCTTCCCTTCTCTTGCTTGCTGCAGTAGTTTCTCCGTTTGTAACGACCCCACTAGTGCATGTAAATACAGCACTACCTGTTCCCAAGATAATTACTTTCAATAAATATTTTCTACAGTGTTCCACAAATGTTTAAAACTAAACTAAAAGAATTGCGAAGCATGTAAACTTACAAGAGATAAGTGGTTGTAAATATTTCCGTACAAACTAATCTCCGCCTGATAACTTCTTGTTTGAGTTAGTTTTTTACGGTGTTATTATGTGCATGTATGTTTATATGTGTTTATAAATACATACACCATATAGTACATCTATATGCATAATAACGAGAAAACTGAATTATTAAAGACGTCTATTAAAGTCATAATGGACTTCAAACACGTGTTCATTTCAGTAAGGTATGCTCATTTTTTCAATAGCCAGTAAAAAATTGACGTTGCAAAAGAACAGAAATAGGACTCTGTTGGGTTCAGCTTGATTGCAAGTAAAACAGCTTACAAATTTGTTTCCTACTTCCCTGTACCATCCATAGAGGGCCAGAAATTTCGCAGATTAATTCGCCAACATGCTAGACAGTGGTTCATTGGCTGTTGCTCTGCTTTAACCCTAAACAGGTTACAAGGGGTTCGGTTCTTATTTTCCTTGCAGGTTCGTTTTTGGTTGAGAGTCGTTAGGAACGTATCTGACAAACTATGTCCCACTGGAAGCACGAGCATATGTGTACACGTGAATGCAGTTTAACCTGTCTGCAGACGAGACCGCGGAATTTCCGGGTTTCTTACCATCCAGTACTGAGGGTAGGGGAAGTTGCAGTCTTAACGAAAGTACCTGTTTAGCATAGACTGAGAAATAACACACAATTATGCATTTATATTGCCGGACACGCCCGCGGCGAACTTACCACGTTGCCATCTTGAATCACACTGGCGCCAGGAACTACTTGCGGCGACGCCATTGCCGTAGAAGAAAGTAGATCTCCGCGGAAGGATACACGAGTCTGATTGAATATTGCACGATACGCAACAGTACCGTTAATCGTAAATAAGTTACTGCCTCTAGTAATCCATTTTCGCGGCCTACTTACGTGTAATCCGTAGACAGTAAAGTACTGAAATTGTATTAGTATCCTGTTCCGCGGCCAGACGAGACGGAGGAGTGGGTAAAAGGCACAGGCGCCACAGAAAGGAAAGGACGAACAAGTCATATCGGTGGAAGCAGATCGAAGTTGGAAGGGCGCAGAGGTTCAGAGCCGTCCATCATGTCGGGGCGATGCGAGGGAGCGCCGACGCTTCACTCCGACAATAAAACGTCGGAAGACACTTTACCAGAGCGCCGCGGATTCCAGACCTTAGCTCCAGGAGAGAGCCTAGTCACCGCTCCAGAGGACGCAGCGGGGAGGGCTGTTTTAGGGACAGAGGGGAAGAAGTCGTGAAATTATATGTGATCTCCCGTGGGACGCCCTCCCTTTCCTGCCCGGCCACTAAGTGCTGGCGATAACACAGCTCGCAAGTCACGGGCTATCGCGGAGATTCCCTTCCCGGCATGCCCTCTGCTTGGAAAGAAAAGTATGATCCTTCGGCTCTTTGATGCACTTACAGTTGTGCCCCCCCCCCCCCCCCCACACACACACACACACACACACACTTATTTCTGTACTTTTTTTCTCAGAACTTACTATAAACAAAGGCGTGTTTATCGTTCCAGCTGTTAGAGAAATTTCATTTAAAAATAACTTTTTTGTTGTTTCTCTTGGAGTACGTATATAGGCTGTTCACGGAAAAGTGAGCACTTTTGAAAGCCCCCTCATTTGGAATAATAGTCAATAGATATATTTCATTTTAACTTTAGAAGTTAACTCCTGAGTCCGGTGGAATATACACACTCTGTTTGTTACTTAAATGGCAATATTTGTTTTAAAATGTGGTTAAACGATAAAATATGGCTGAAAGAAAAAAGTAACTGGGGCTTCAAAAGTGCCCACTTTATCGTGCACAGCCTATATAAACATATTACCTGGTCATTTCTGCTCCTTATCTTACTTCAAACAGTCGCATATTAATCCCAGACAGACATTAAAATTTTAGTTATCAGTTATGGCAGCGATTACACCTTATTGCCCTAGTTTTTGGTTGGCTAAAGTGTTTGCTAGCCAGTCGGAAAATGCAATAGTTGAGGTGGCTGTGGAACACTTGCGTAAGGAAGTCTGGAAAGGGCACCACGAGAATGCCAAGTTGAACAGAGGAACTCAGAGGTTGCAGATGGGTGGATGATGATCTTAGTCCAAAAGTTATGATCTACCCCAAATACAATACAGAACCATGGTGAGAAATAAAATTTATTATTATTTTTTCATTTATTTAACATTGAAAATTAGGAGAAAAAAATTTTTTGGCGACGCAATTCGCAATATGTAAAAATTCGGGGGGAAATACCACCAAGTTGTGGAAATTTAGTAAGTGAATAATTAATACTTAGAAATACGTTTTCAAATTATGGCTGATGAAACCTTACAGTAAAGCAATCTTGAAGGAATTATGGGTATTGCTGTATAACGTCAATTAATTATTGTGTTATTTTTAGTAGTCATCCAAGAAACGAACACTATTAAGAATATGACACTTGAAATTTTTTTCTTACTCTATCACAAAGAAAAATAAATTATTGAGGAAATTGTTTTTACATAAGTAACCGGTATTTAAATAAAGGTATTTTAAAACCTTTTCTTTGCAAGTAACAAATACAAACAGTACGGCTAACTCACACACTTTTTGCGACTGAATATACAATTGCAGTGCTGGCAACATAACAACGTGAACAACATCCCGAGAGCCTCTTTTACTCCACGTTTCTTTCTTCATTTTTTTACAGCCTATTTGCTTTCAAATAATGCCGAGGAGAGTAGAGAAAACCAAGAGCGGAAATTTTTTACTAGCTTTTGCGTTACTATTGCGTTGTAAAAATAAACAAACCAAAGCTTGCGTGAATCATTACGCTGTTCTACTGTTACGTCAGGGGCTGTTAACTCGGACTTCCACCTCGCAAATCCCCACTCGAATAAACGGCGTTTGTTTTCAGAGACGAGCCACGCCGCCCGAATAAAACCGACAGAGCCATGAAAATAATATTATTAAATACACAAACCTTAGGTTACACGACTAGGAGGTCAGCAATAACATTATATGCGAACTGCCTTGGGCATATCAACGTTTGTGAGGGATGCAGGTACTGATAAAAATAAAATAAATGTAATTAATTGCTTATATTTTGAATCGTATAAAATACATACAGGTGTTATTTATAAAATAATACCCCCTGCCCCTATTATTAACACTTATTATTCATAATTATCAGTGAGCGCGTTTTATATTCCAATGCTAGTTATTTTTTAAAGTCCTTATCACTCTTCACACCAGCTACAATAACTTATTCTTCGCTTCTTAGTTACACATATACGATCAAAATGTCTGTTGAGATAAATTTTCATAATTCCAAATATCTGCCACTTATGCATCAAGTTGCGCTTTCTTAAAGTCTAACTGGTCAGCCTCAGAGTCTGCTCTCACGATGGTAAATGTTACGTAGGTAATAGATTTTATGTCAATTCATACCTGAAAAGGGCTATGGGCCTAGCGTAATAATGAGACATGACTAGGTAGAGCACAACAGTATAATATGGGGTTTATTGAACATACAGATAATGCAATAACTATTTACGTGACTATTGATCGGGGGAGCTTAAATGGAATACCAAGATGCTGATTTAATTCCCACCTTGTTCATGTTGCCGGAGGCTGATTCTAGGAGGCGATAAACGACGGCCGAACATACCCATCTCCAAGATTATTGGTCCGCTACCAGATGACAAAAGTCGCCGCTCCCAGTATTACGTTGGCCTATATCGGGCACGTTGTTTAATATTTTCGGTCCCGTCTACTGGCCGGTGGAGAAGGTTTTCTGCAACTGTCTTTCGCAAGATGTTATTGCAATCACGGTCGTGCCCTGGTTCAATGTTTGAAGGTGTAACCAGGCATTGTACTCGCTGGTCGCTGCGCCACCGATCCTCGTTACGGCGATTATGCACACAAAGAATAAATGGCCATTGAAGACTGCCGAAACGAAGATACGCCATGGCTTCTATAGCTGAGATGCCCTGGCCCATAAGGTTCCTCTTAACTAGAGTCAGACTGTGGAGGGGGGGGGGGGGGTGTGATGACCAGAAAATTCACACAGTAGCATCCGACTCATTCATTCTTCCAGAGATGATGTGATTTATACCTGAACAGTTAGCGTTATCCCGGTACGTGTGGTGGCTGTGCCACCAGGTGCCGGTGACGTCATCCTGGGGAGGAATGTACTACGCATGTTCGGAAAGGGGAAGGGGGAGTGCACGAAGACGAAGCGGCCACGGGCAACAATACTTATATGGGGGAGGGGGAAAATACACATAAATATACATCAAATATTCTCGATTTATTAAAAATATTGTTATTGTTTATACAATATTTAATACTTATATGCAAAGGCCGAATAACATTATGTAAAAAAAAACAAGTGGAAAAAAATATAGTTCTTGAAATGAAGTGAATTACAAGAATTAAAATTCAATATCTCATTTGAAATAACTGGCAAGAAACACAAATAAAATGGTCAACTGTGAACTAGCGTATTACATTGCAAAAAATCAAGGTTATAATACATAAATAGGAGCCTTTTCTCTCTTTGTTTCACCGCTGAAAGAAAAATCCTAAAAAGATTTGCATTATGTTTTCTTTATGTTCATTGCAGAGCCTTCCACCATATATAAAGACTGACATTGTCCTTGATATAACAACGAGAAGAAGGGTAATTTCGCGAATTCGTTTGGCAGTAGCTTATACTTCATGGTCCTCTGTACATTTGCGCATTCGTTTGTTTCTTGGCTGCTTCCTCAGCAAGAACATTTTTTTATCCTTGGACTGCTTGAACATGATTCCGTTATTATGGTTCGAGCTAAATTTAATTGGTTTAAGTGTCTGCAGAGTCTGTCAAATAAGTTGGTGTCCAATGACCCAAATACCAAAATTTTACAAATTATTTAAATTTTTCCGGGCGTATCTACTAATTAATAGGGGCACCCAATTGTCACGAAGATGTTGTTGTATGGTTGTATTTCAATACACGTCAGCTAAGTTTCACTTTCACTATTGAATTTTTTTTTTTAAATTGCTGTGCGTATTGAGTGTCATGCCCGCTAATCACATAATGTTCAATACTGGAGTAGGTAACATAATACTGATTTCTCCAGTAATACCACACTGTCTCTTCAAACAGACACGTGGCCAATAACAAAATGATAATTTTATATGTGCACGTAGACTATTGAAGTCTAATCTAGTTAGAACTATTTTTGCGAACATCAAGTGTCTCTACTTATGATAAACCATACGTTATTCAACTGATACTGTAAAACCATTAGAAAAAGAAAAAAAATTTAGAACCTCGCTTTTAACTCCATTGATTGTGTGTAATAAAACATGTCTAAATAAATACCCACCAATTATTTATTCTACTTTCGCAATGTGCCAAGAATACATGGAAATAATTGTCTTATCTCGCTGCTGTCATTAATGTAAGTATGCTAGTCACTGTCTTACGTTAAAATATATGCATCTGAGGGCAGAGAATTCTTGAAAGGCACGTTCAAAAATGTGCAGATAGCCGTTATCGACCCATGTTTGCACGGATCGTGTTGTCGCAAATAGAAAATTTAAAGTTTCTAGGAGGATTTATCCACTCGAGTGAAAGGATGAAATCTATACGTATTATAAAATAAGAGTCGCCCGGACACGTGTGTCTGTGTATTCGGATAACGCTTCTAAACTACTTGATAGATTTTGATGCAGTTTTCACCATCATTTAGAGAATTTCTTGAGAAAAGTTAAAGTATATAATACATTAATATTTAATGTAAGGATAGTATATAAATCTTGACGTTTTATAATCAAATCGGAAAAAGTCGCTTTTCGGGTGCTTACACGGCTTACGCTGACAAATCCATAAGAGATACACCAAATTAATATACTATAGAATTGTAGATTTCTAAAAGGTCTACGAAAAAGTTCGCAACAGTAATTGTTTATCTTTTAAGGAGGACCCACAGTAACTATTTTTAAACAACGCCATATTGGTAAATCTCACCCGCGAGAAGCCGGGGTGGGTCGATAGTAATAGATAATTCTACAAGATACGTGAACTGTCCTTATTAGGCAGGTATTCCAGCTATGTCTAATTGAATAAGAAACAGTTTCTGTATTTTCGTCACGTATCGTTTATTAACGGCACGTCGCCATTCACTAGTGATTTATCACAGTCCAATAACGGCACAAATCCCAGATTGGTGAAATCCAAGATGGCATACTATGTCCTGGTAAAATGAACTTGCAATACAATCTATGAAAATCCAAAATTGCTGCCGCCAGAGTTTAAATCTGCTCTAATCAAATCAGTTTTTCATACAAGAACACGTTTTATAAAACAGAGATTTATTATGATGGATAGTGTTGTTGATGACTGTTGATATTAAAAATAGTGTTAAGTCCTCATTTGAGATATTCGATTAAAGTAGCTGAAAGTGATATTAATTACGCGAATTTTGTATCCAAGTTAGCGGACGACAGTAGAATGATATAACCGACTTTGGGTCATGGACGTGGGGGCGCGAAGCATCCGAGCTGTTAATGCCCTGTAATTCCGGTCTCCCGGTGGTCATTTATCCCTTAAAATTTCCGTTTTTCCCCATCAAGATTTCCCGTTTTTCCTTCAAAAAGCACTGATACCTCAGTTGTAAAAACGAGCCGCAGAAAGGCACTTTTCAATCCATCGGAAGTACTTGGGAGGCCCGCTTCTCGAGGGCAAGACAGTGTCGGCCATATTGGTTGTATTAGAATATGGTATGCCAAATAATTACACATGGGTCAGAGTCCGGAGTCAAACCTGACAATAAACCTGACGTATAAATATAGTGAATAGGCCCATGCCATGCTAATTTTAGATGAGATGGAAGACTACGCAATACGCATAAAAATACATCTTAAGAGAGCTTTTAAAAGTGCTCAGTATACCGTACATGGCCTATACTTTAAACTGTGTCTGTCGACTCTTTTTAACGACGCCACGATGACACTTATTATTTTGTTTCACTTGACTCCAAAACGCTGTGCATGTAATAGTTTTTTGGTCCATGTTAAATACTGGAAAGAGGCGCTGGTTTGGTGACCTGCAAGTTTTGATTGAACAGACTTTGTATACTAACGCCACTTAAAGTTGCTTCTTGGTTGCTGTCACTTATTAAGGGCGAATTTTGTTTAGAAAGAGTTTGGCAATAATTGTTCCTGATTTGTTATTGGATAATTTGCTTCCCACAGAGGCGCCAGCCAATTGAAAATTGGTAATTTAGACATGTGAAATCAGGCTTATTGTATCTTAACTCAGACATAATAAAATAAATAATATTTTACACAAATATTAAAATTAGTTTCTTAATACGAAGGCCGAGGAAATGGAATTAGTTGATCAGGATTCTGTATAAGAATCTTTCTGGAACAGGGGTGAAATATACATGTGAAAATCCATCCCTAGATCAACTGTCCGGGTGACACCCTCGAACTGTCGAGAGAGATTTGGACACGTTATCACATCGCAATTTACGTTCCATTTGCCAGAAATTACTATGCCAATTTCATCACCAATTGTATTTAATTTTTCATTTAATTTTCCATTCTACTGAACTTAGTAAAACTGATAAAGGCTGTTCACAATAAAGTGAGCACTTTTGAAATAAACCTTAGAAAAAAGTCACTATTACAATCTGCATATAGTTAAACGCGCGTTCTGAGTGATAAGCGCCCAGTAAAGTTGATAACGAAGGACTGAAAGTAGTTCCACATCTTAACGTCGAATAAAAGTGTTGCGATAACTTAAAATATTTATTTCCCTTTCTGTAATTTTATTGCACAGATGTGTGAAAATAAACAGATTTTGAAAATATGTACTTTTCTAATAATTTTACAGTCTCAACTTGACCGACGTATGAGTTAAGTGCTTAGGCCCGTGGCAATGTTAATTTTACGTAGGGCGGAAGAACACACAACCTACTTACAAGTAGATCTTAAGCAGGGCTGTCAAAAGTGCGCATTTTACCGTGAACAGCGCATACTGACGGGTATAGCCAATGACTATCTCAGAACACAATAGATTTCAATGCTGTATGGACACAGAAACAGTTTTTCTGTCGTCATTATCAACTATTTACAAGAGTGGCCATGCATTGCCGTATTGCACGGGGCCCCGGTGTCTTAGCGGCCAGACTACTCGCCTCCCACCTAGGCGAACTGGTTTTGATTCCCGGGTGGGGTCGCTTCCGGATTTTCGCACGTGGGAATCGTGCTGGACGATGCCGCTGGTCGGTGGGTTTTCTCGGGGATCTCCCTCCCTTGTATTCCGTCGCTGCTCCATACCGCATTTCACCCTCATCGGCTCTCAAGACCTTGATGTTAAGAGCCATCCAAGTCTCTCTACTGTCCACTATTTCACATACATCAGGTTGTCAAAATGGGAACGTTAATATGCAAACTCGGCAGTTCCATTACTCATTTGACCCTTTATTTAACAAATGTAGGAAAACTACCATGAATGCATAGCGAAAAAAAACCATTAATTTACCATTCGTACGTTTTCAATACGCCTATAAAATTACGTTGAATTTGCGAACATTTTTTTCAGAGTGTATGTTGTTTGAGCGTTTGGCCATCTTGGCGGGCGTACGGCTGTATTTGGAATACATACTTTACTTCTGTATATTTACATATTCAGAGATATTCGAGGGAGGGGTTTAATGTTGCGTGCAGCGTCTGTGGCTGAACTCCGTAGGGAAGTTTTATGTAGCAGTTTCAGTGAAGAACGATCTGCGAATAAAAATTAAAGAGGGCGGAATTAACTAGGCGTAGCGTGCGCGAGGAATGAAAAAGTTTCAAGCTGCTAGAAGCTTCTTTTTTTAAAAAAGTTCCCTTCTAAGAGGGAAGAGGGAACGAAAGAAAAATGTCTACTAATAAGTCATACGAGGCCGAAGATAATACGTTCCCATTGAAAGGAAGAATGTTTTAACAAATTATCTTCGGAAAATCATGCCTTTAAAATCCTTTTTGGGGTATACTGGTGATCTAATGGAAGTATTTGGTATTTTTGAATTAGTTGACAGATCTCTTATGGTCGCTGATAATATTTTCACGTTTAGTGCTTATATTTTGTCGTCGAAGAATGATACTATAGGTAATTAATTTGGTGATATATTCTAGTATGTTTCTCTATTTAAGTGATTAGGTCAATACTCAGCTGGCATGTTCATGAAAAGAGCCGAGCGGTTAATGAACCCGGGACCATGGCAAGACGTCTTATTATCTTTATCAGGTTAGCTGAGCACGCTTAAGAGCTGTACTAGTTTCTTTTTGCAACTTATAGTACATCCTTTGTGCTATAAAAATTATTGATACTGTCATCTAAGTCAATCACTATTGGCCTTATATCGATCAAGAATATTTGCCACATAGTGTGTATGTATATACACACGCATATATATGTGTGTATATATAATATATATGTGTATATATATATATATATGTATATACGTTCGGTTAAATTTTTACCCAATGTGCACGGTACGAAAAGGAATCAATGAAACAAAATTGATTTATGCTATTTTAAACTTCAAAATCTTAATATGATATGTTTTTTGATCAGAAAGAGGCATCTTCAGAAATATCTTAAACTACTCTTCAGTATCAAACTACAGTAATACTGTAGGTGCCTCAATTAGTGGTACGTAAAATAACTGCACATGTAAGTTTTCAAAGTTTTATTTCTAAATTAAATTAACTGACTACGAAATAGTTTTTTATCTGTAGTGTGGTGGCAGCGGTTGCCCAGAGGTTAGACTGATCGCCTTTAACCTGCGGAGTTACCCTCGATCTTTGCACATGGAAAACCAGGTGGACATTGCCTTTGGAAAGCATGTTTTCCTAGCGCTCTTCCGTTTCCCCTACTATTGTATTCCTTCACTGCTCCGTACGGTTTAAAGAGGCACCTACCAGCTGTAAACAGTGAACAAATTACAGTCATTCAGTTGTTCACAGCACAGAAATAAGTTGCATGTTGGTGAACCATCGGCTCCGCGGGTGTTCTAGGGAGCAGTTCAGGCTTCCACAATGTCAGCACGTAATGGTTAAGTACAGCGAACTGCCGCTTGTGTCCTAGCCTTTATCCGCTAGAGCTGGTTCAAGTACCACACATGGCAGCACAATGTCTCATCATATTTAACGACACAGAAGTGATACATCCACTTATATCGCGAACTCCAGAAGTACATTCCAGAAAATTGCGACACTGGACCATACGCTAAATATGAGGTAGACCTATCTCGCTGGCTGCGCACAACGAATATCCGTGTCCCAACATTGAATTAAATTTCTGCCAACACATCTAGCAAAAACGGCGTCGTTCGGATTTTAGGTTAGGTAACTGATTTGTAAACAAATGGTTTGAGACGTATGTATATTTCCTCTAGCCAATTTGTAAAGAAGTTTGATTAAATTCAAGTTGGAAAAAGTATTTTATTCATTTAATAGCGCTTGTCATTTAAAAGTTAAATATTAACAAACATTTTCATCACTGTTGACCAAGTGATTGTGACAGTTGTGTAGGACTGGGGTAGGTTAATGTTGGGTACATGCGCAGAAGACGAATAAGCAGTCTACCTCATTTTTAGACTATGCACTGGACAGTGACGTGCTCAGGACGCCCGTTTGCCAATCAAGTCAGCCATTAGGGTGAAGTGAGGTAAGGATGGAGCAGCGCCGGAGTGCGGGAGATCCCTGAGAAAACCCTCCGACCAGCGTTATCGTCCGTTACGATTCCCATATGCAAAAACCCGGGCGCGACCCCGCCGGGAATTGAATCCGGTTCGCCTTTGTGAAAGCGAGTAGTCTAACCACCAACCCTGCGCGGCCCCGTCAACCATCAGGGAAAGTTTAATAACATGCAGTAGCCTGTCAGACACGAGGCTCGTCCCAAAGCGTTGCGCAGCAAATCACTTAAAGGGTACGCCCGTATAAACGTAACTGTCACGACTCTTTACTTCTGTATGCTTACACTGTAAGTCGGAATCAGTGATAAGGGTTGTTCACGATAAAGTAAGCACTTTAGAAATGAACATAAGACAAAAGTCACTGCCCCTGCATGCATATATTTTAATGGGCGCACTGAGTGCCATTTGCTCAATAAAGTTAGTACCGATGGATGGAAAATAGTTCCTTATCTTAACGTTGAATAAAAAGTGTTAGGCAACCCTTTGCGATAACTTAAAAATTATTTCTTTCGCTTTCTTTTTTCTATGCATTAAAGTGTAAAAATGAGCAGATTTGTAAAGTATTTACTTTCTCAATCGCTTCACAGTTTCATTTGACAGACGCATGAATAAAGTGATGAGGTCCATGGCAATGTTAATTTTACATAAGACGGAAGAATACACAACGTTTATACAAGTAGATCTTAAGCAGAGCTTTCAAAAGTGCTCATTTTACCGCGAACAGCCTTTATCAATCAGTGAAATAGAACTCACTGAAAATCAGTTGATAAGCTACTGCCGACTGACGAATCAAGCAAACTAACTAGAAACAAGTGACTTATAGAAGTGGAATTCTCGACATTCAGTGGAAATAAAAAATAAATCACTGTAATTCAGCCACTATATCAATTAGTTATCTGGCACTGATTATCAGTGGCTCAATTTTCACTAAATCACTGATTTGGCTCAATTATCACGAATTAAAGTTTATAGAGTGTAGCTATTTTTTAACCTTTGCACAACGTTATTTGCCAGTTACGACGTAGGAAATAACTTACTGGACGCCAGCTAGAATAGTGAGCAGGAACCGGAACATTCAGCGAGTTTATTTGAGAAAAGTTAATTCATCAAACACGTGAACGTAACAATGGCTTTTACATCTGAACGTGAGTTTTCCAGGCATAACCTGGAGGATTTTAAGTCAATAAAGACGATTCCCATGCTAAATGTGCGAGGGTAAAACTTGCTATTCACTTTGGAATGAGCCGTAAAAAAAAAAAAACATCTTCTGTCTGAACCAACAGAGACACGTGGTAATCATGTTTGGCCCTAACTGGATTTCAGATAATTCCATATTTGTGTTCCTTTTGTCACTGTTACCACAATTTATCTGGCTCACACTAAAGGATTCTGTGCCAGAAATTAACTGATGGAAGATTTTTAACAGACTGGTGAAATTTGCAGTTTAAAAAAGGCGGATAATTTTTCTGGCAACAGCCAGTGGTCAAACTTAGGTTGCAGGAGTGAATAAAGAACTGTCAGATTTGGCCTACTTCCAGATAAATTAGTGAAACTATGTAGGTTTTAGGTATATCCCACATTTCACTCAAACAGGGGGACCGTTTTATAGTTTCAACCAGAAATGAATGTTCAACAGCATGCTGTAGCCAATCGGGCATACGGGGGTCGCTTCCAGTGATGCAATTATCAGTCACTTTTTCGCTTATCAGGAACGCAATTAACGTTATGAGCATCGCTAACCAGGCGTAGCGGTGTTGACGATAGTCTGACAGGTAGGTGACCAATGCCTTTCAGGCCATGACGACTTCCACCACGCGGCTCCCAACAAGCGAAAAAGGAAATACTCTATCTAAGGAAAACCAAATGAACGTTCTGCTGTGATCACAAAGCATATAAAAAAATCACTAAATCAGGAAAACTAGTTGATTATTTTCTTACACTAACTTCTTGTTATGGTATGCTGTTTGCCAGAAACAAAAATATTACATCAAGAGGACGAATAGTAAAATTTTCCTCGTGGTTTCGTTTACATTCACGCAAGCCAGCGACGGGGCCACGGTGGTGCAATGGTTAGACTTCTCGCCTCCCACCTACACGAACCGAGTTCGATTCCCGGCGGGGTCGCCCCCGGATTTTCGCATGTGGGAATCGTGCCGGACGATGCCGCTGGTCGGCGGGTTTTCTCCGGAATCTCCTGTTTCCCCCACCGACCTTGCTCTCCGGCACTACTCCATTCTCACCTCACTTTACTCTCATCGGCTCTCAAGACCTCGATGTTAAGAGACAACTTAATTTCTTCACTCACTCACTCACTTAACACAAAAAGGCCAGTGGTATTCCTTGTACAATGATACTCCACCCTGCCTCAGTGTTGCCAGCCTAATATTTATGGACACAAATTAAACTGCACTGTGCACTTTTGCCCGCCGCGCATTTCTACCTCACTCTACTATCAGAGAATTACGACCAACATCGCCATACAGCCAAGTTAATGCACGTGCGAGCCTCCAGGCCGCTAAGTGAGGTTTATTCTACTCAGATTAGGGACAATAAGAGATTTGTTACAGTAGAGTTGACATAGGAAAAATTTCTGCCGCCAGGTGCGCTGGTGTTCCAAAAGGTAGCTTTTAAGCCGGAAATAAATTGAGAAAATCTGTTTATTTGTTTGTAAAAGTTCTTTTTTTGCTTGAATTGTGGTATGATTGCGCCAGTATAATTTTTAAGTTTCAACTTTTATTCGTAACAGCTGTTATTCCGCCTTCCAATGACGTTTACAAGAGTGAGTGAGTGCAGATATATGGGCGGCTCTTTAACATCGAGGTCTTGCAATCCGAATGTTTACAAGAGCAAACAGTAAAAAATTCAACTGTGTTTGACACCGAGCGTTCATATATAAACTTATTTCAATGGAAAACGTTACGAATTTAAGTGCGAAATAAATATAGCTGTCTTCGAAAGGGACTTGGTAATTTTCTCTTTTCCCTAAGGAATCTGCTCAAGAAAGCCTATAAATAATATTTTTATCTAAGTAAATTATAGGCTGTTCACGGTAAAATGACCATTTTTGAAACCCCTGGTCAAGATCTATTTGTATGCACGTTGTGTATGCCTCCGCCTTATGGAAAATTAACATTGCAATGAGTCTCATTGCGTTATTCATGCGGTGGTCAAATGAAACTCTGAAATTATTAACGAAGTAAATACTTTACAAATCTGTTAATTTTTACACTTCCATGAATTGAAAAAAAAAAAAACAGAACGTGAAAGAAATAATTTTAAGTTATCACAAATGTTTACGTGACGCGTTTTATTCGACGTTATGATATGGAACTACTTTCCATCCATCGTTACTAACTTTAGTGAGCGAGTCAGTGCGCCCATTAAAATATATGGAAGCTGTGCCAGTGACTTTTTCTTAAGGTTAATTTCTAAATTGCTCGCTTTATCGTGAACAGACTTTAATAGCGCAGGCCAACTTTTTGCTAAATCAAGTTTACGAAAGGATATTAAACATCATGTAAACTTATTTCGTCGTGCCTATTTTCACTATAGTACGAAGCACGAACTATATTCTTTACGTAGGTTCTAACCTAATAAAAACAAGGGAAATTATACACAATTATAATTATTTTGGGAAAATTAGAATCACCTCATTTACTTACTTACACATGCGACCCCAGAGCATCCTGGCAGCGAAAAACTCAAGTTGCCAAACTGAAAGCATTGAGCTTCACAACCTGGAATGAAACAGACGTTGCACTAAGCTTCTGTAGAGCTGCCTGTTCTGCGGCGCTCTCGGCGGGGCGGGTGTATGAGCAGTGATGGTGGCTCGCTCTAGCTGCGTGCCTAATCTCTGCCCGGGACGGCTTGCGGCCGGCCGGATCTTGCTAATTAGTCCACCCGCACACTGGACCTGTTTGCGCTACTGTTTTACGAACGTTTACTCCCCGCTCCAGTACAATCCCCCCCCCCCTCAACACCCATGATGGCTTTCCGTGCCTGGAAATGCATTATTGTTTATTCCTGCCAAACATCGTTCCGCTTACAGACTGTATACGTAGGGCCAGGAAATATACCTGAGTTCCTTTGGCTACTCACCACACACTTTGGAGAACTCGCTACTATTAATTAAACACGTGTAGCTGTTCGCAGTTATTACTCTGAAAGCTCTGCTTAATTATTACCAACCGCCCCCCCCCCCCCGGAAACTGTGAATCTTGAAGTGTAATGACTGTTTCACGTGCGTCAATGAAGTGACACTATGGGTCTACATTTTTTATACTGGCCGTACATGGCTTAGGACAATTTTTACTCTTATTTGTTTATAACTAGAGTACATACATTTAAGTTAGCCACGATTTTTGAAATCAAAATATCGAAACTATAGTAGGACGTAAAACTACTATATGTAATGTACTTATTATTATAATACGGTAAACTGTGTGCAGTTAGAGGCAATGCTTGTTTTCAGAGGTAAAAATTATCGTTCATTTAAACGCGAATTTACTGTAATTAAAAATGTGTATTTCAGAAACGTTTCAACAATAGCGAACTAACTGTAGTAAAATAAAAGAGGTTCGAGTCACGTGCAATATTGGCGTAAGTAATAATGATGTCTAAAAAAATCGACACTCATGACAAGATATTTTGATTTTGACAAAAAACACTAATAATCTAGATGAGTATTCATTTCAACGTATGAAAAAGGAAATGTTTTGTTATTTATGCGTGAAGATTCATTTTTGTGTGAAATGTCGTTATTATTGGAATACTGGCAATTTACTCCAGTGATGGGTTTTCTGACAACGCAACTGCAAACACAAATGATACCACTAACAGTTAATATGCTATTATAACAACAGTAGCATCTTTTAAATTGTATACTACTGTTTGGGGGCTTTTGTGTTTCTCCTAGTTTGTACTATCCTGGTTGGCATTATCTCAGTCAGAATTACACTTCATTCAACAAATATCGTATTTAGGAAGCTTCTTTCACATTATAGTGGAAAAAAAGAGTGATTTTAAACTTTTGTTCAGATTGTGGAGTCAATGAGATTTTTCCAACTTAATGTTGATGTTGGCATACATACGTATTATATAATGAATTAAAATATGTGACTTCGGTAACCTGCAAGCCAGCCATGACAATTTTTCGGCATAGTTCAGCCTGAACGATTCGTTACTCGGCTAATGTAAGAGCAAGTTAGCGGTTTTACCTCCAAGGAAGTTATTTAATTGACACAGTCCTCCAGGACGTACTTCAGAAATTACGATCACGCTGGGAAATTAAAGAAATTTTAAGTGCGATTAAACGTGTTTGATGGCAGCGGGGTCCCCTAATGAACTCTCAAATATTCCCGGTACTTGGTAGTCGGCAATTGACAAAGTAGAAGCGATTTACCTATTCCCACCATCACATGAGCACCAGTTCTTCTGGTCTCTCTGCCTCCACTAATCAGCGCACTATAGTGCTCAATACTACACAGAAATTCACTTAATGTGCTGAGTGAAATTCATTATTGGCTGGCTGTCAGCCAATGGGGTTGGTGGGGGTGTTAACTATTTGTGCAATTAAAGGGCCCTCCACGAAATTTATAAAGCCATTGTCTTCATTAAAACTCGTACGAAAATATACTCGTGATAATTTTTTTTTTTTTTCGATGAGCTGTATTATTAGCACGAAGCATTTGAAATGTTGGCGAAAATATTAAAATATATGTTCGTCCTTATAGGCTGATCGTGGTAAAGTGAGCACTTTTGAGGCCCGAGTTACTTTTCCTTTTCAGCCATTTCTCATCCTTTAACCAACTTTTAAAATAAATATTGCAATGTAAGTAATAAACATATTGTATATATTCCACCGCGCTCAGAAGTTAACGTCTAAGGCTAAAATTAAATATATTTGCTGTCTATTATCCCAAATTACACGGCTTTAAAAAGTGCTACATTTGCCTGAATAGCCTATATTAAACCTTCGAGCAAATAAAAACATCGTCGGTACACATTTAAACAGCTGGAGATACCCTCATCCGTAGCATTCATATGGTAAACAGCATTTCTTAAGAAGACTTAACACTTCTTTACTATAATTAAAGCACAATAAGCTTACACTTTATGAATCCGTCTTGGCAGGACGTCATTAACCCATCGGGGACTGATAGACGAACTCTCTATATGCTGGAAGAACGTATAGAATGTCTTCCAAGTACGTAGCTATAGGCTGTTTACGGTTTTTTTAAGACTTTCTGAAGCCTTGCTAAAGTTCTGCTTACAGAATATTCCTCCACCTCGTGCAAACTAAGCTTAGCTAAGCCTGGAGAATTACACCAGGGATACAACGCACCACAAAGTGTAACAATATTTTGTATAAGAACTATTTCTCACTAGGCGCTACCAACATGATATAACGTGAATAACATTTCAATTTAACAGAAAAAAAAGTAACTTTTATGAACAGAGGTATAAAACACTTGTGGTAGAGAGCGTATTTACGAAATGACTAAACACGTCGTACATGGGGATATTTTTCAAACGTTTAACTCAAAAAGGCCGAAAAAACCGTGAATTGACTATAGATAATGAACGCGTATAGGTTTGTAAACCTTCTAAATTTTAATTTTTTTAGTTTTGAATCCACTTTTTCATTTTTATATAATTGTTACATTTTATAAATAATACAGAAGTCTATTTAAAATTAAAAAAATTAAAACTGAAACGGTTTACAAATCTAGATGCGTTCACCCTCAAATAAAAAATATTTAGTTGGAAATACTACCACAAAAACAACTGCGAGATCCTTGTCCGATTCTACCATTTAATTCACTATACGCCTATGCATGGTGAAGCCTGGACTTAATATGTTGAAGCCTGGGCGACTCTAACTTGACCTTGGCGGGCGCCGCGGTCGGAAATGGGGAGGAAAGTAGAAGGGTGGTTGGTATAGAAGCTATTGGCCTCGTCGCGTCGCCTACGACGGCAGCGGACACGAGTGATGGCCTCGCGAGTGGCCGAACCCTGCTCGTAAACCTCGACCTCGGCGCTCCCAATGGCAACGGACACTTTTTTTTTACGAGTCGTTTATTCTGGCTCGTAGGTTACCCGGCGCGGGGCTGGAGTTTGTGGTCAACGTCGTATGCGAGTCCGTCCGATAGGACAGTCCCTTCCTTCGCCTACGCAGTTATAATCAATTTTACGAAACACTTAACATACAAGAGAGTTATCTGTAATCAGTTCAGTCGCGAATTCATTTCAGAGCTCCAAGTGATGCAATCGTTTAATTGTATTTGATGTGGCTGTATCTACCTGTATCGAGCGTGTTTCTCGCAACCAATGAACAACGATAATGCGTGTTTATGAAAAGTGCAGAAGCTTCAACAAATCAGACATGTTTTTAACAAAAAAGACGCTCAAAACACAGGCCCCTGATTCATTGTTGTGTACGGTGCCGACTATAGTCTATTCGCAATTTTTTTCACACTTTTTAAATTAAACCTCTTAGAAATGACGTCATGTACTACGTGTTTAGTTATTTCCTAAATATATCATGTATCGCAAGCGTTTTATACCTCCGTTAACATCAAAGCATCTAATTTCTCGTTAAATTGACGTTTTAACTATATTTTATTTATAAATTATAATATTTCATCTGCAGTAAATATGAATAAAACAGTGAGAAAACGTGTGTGTTGGTAACGCCTACTAATAAATAGATCCCATGCAAAATATTATTACAACTGAGTGCGCACGAATTTGGTGCGTTGTCCGTTGGTGTTTTAGTTACGCTTAGTTTTCACGAAGCGGAGGAATATCCTGGAAGTATAACTTTAGCAGGGCTTCAGAAAAGTGTGAAGTAACCGTGAATGGACTATATAAACATTCTTAATGTGCAACATGTCCTCGATCATGGACACAGGGAGTGAACAGGTTAGAAGTTTTTAATCATTCCAATATGCGTACGCTAAGGAAAGACATGACTATTGTTTGGTAGTAAAAGTAAAGGAACGGGTAAACTGACTGTGTTCACCAAGAGTTTAAAAATGTGTTTGTTACTGCTATGCACAAAATTTAATATTGGATATTCAAAATAACACGCGTTTATTACTCTTTAACTTGGCAACAGAAATTTAAATAATTTTACTAAATAAATTATTACTAAAAAGAAATAGCTTTCTTTATCTGCCCCTTGCCTCTATCTATCTACCCATCTCGTGGAAATTCAAGCTAATAGTGTGTTCTTACAACGGTGTTGAAGCTTTTAAGTGACGTCAGCAAGCTTCTGATCGAACGTTATATATTTCGAGGGCTTGTTAAGTTGATTCGTGTGATTTAACTGTCGTTAGTTGATGGCTTTCAGCCGACTAAATAGTATATCATATTTTATAGCAGCATGCTGAGGTCGTATTTGGTAATGGCAGGGAGGAATATGGATTCTAACGTAATTGGAAGCCAATTGACAGTAGATCAGTTCTCATAATGTGATGTTAAATAAAAATTACTTATAGGTACTGGGAAAAATTGCCGGCTCAGTGGCCAACCAGTTGGACTGCGTTGTCGTATGTAACTCGAGCCCGAGCTGATCGTTCATTGGCTTCTCACCCAGCAGCTGATTTCAACCCACGTAATAACATGCGATTTTGTTTTGTTTTTACTATAAGTTTGTTGTCGAGCCAGAGTCTTTCAAAGACTACTAGAGAAAACATTGCTGAAATAACTAGAATAACTCAAATTTGTGTAGGAAAGGTATACATTTTGTTAGTTCTAATCTCAGCACATCTCATACTAATTACGGTAACAGTAATGATGTCTGAGATTGTAATTTACAACTGAAACGAGATTTTATTGTGAATCAAACGTAGCCCATTCAGACCCAAAGTAGGCCTTCACAACTGTGTACATTATGCACGTGTAAGTAATTTTTGGTCTGTACTGCACACTGCGGAGCTCAATGACCAGTGATCTTAGCTATGGCTGAATTATTCGCAAACCGTCTCACTGGTAAAGGTGCTAATTGGTTCATATAACTATAGCCAAACATGTAGCCTACAGCTCATTGGCTGTGGCAACGAAACAAGTGTTGGGTGGACGTAAGTACAGCACGAATCATAAAACGTTTTGATTACAGCACCTGAAACCGTAAATTAAAGGCGATCTGAAAGGGTTAACATCTAATGAATTTGGGATTTTTTCCACGTGATCACAAAAATTTTGTTATTATATAAAACCAACAATTTTTATCTCTGAAGTTTGACAGGATTTCTAAATATTTTATAATGGCTTCTAAATATTTTTCTCGGTACAGAATAGCCGAGTATACAGAAATCAAATGACTGCGTGAATTTCGAACAGAATCCGCACGAGCAAAGAAAATTGGTTTCGCTTTTCAGCGACAGGGAAGTACGACACTCACCAATTACTGCCTAGAGAAAACTTTGCGTGACGCCGGCCGAAATGATTTTAAAACAGTCACAAGGCTCGCATTCACAGCCAGCACATGTCACTTAATATAAAAGTAATTTGCCCTAATATTATTTTTAGGGCAGGTGGCTTATTAGGCCGGTCGGTAACTTTAAAGTCACTGACTTCCAAATCAAGTGACTTTTACGCCAAGTCACGTTAGGACCACACGACTTTTGGTGCAGCGACTTTAAAGCGAAAGTACTTTCAGACGAATTGATTGTCAGTAAAATAAAGTTTTTGCCAAGAAAAAATCATATTTTAGATTATGTGGATTGCAGACCAAATCAATTTTTGACAATGTGACTTATGACAATGTTATTCTTTGTTTAGTAACGTTTCTAAGGTACTTCGTGTCCCGTAATGTTAGCTAGTGATCACCTATGTCGAAGCAACACCCATGGGTTTTCACATCGTATGCCGTTGTAGTATATTGCACTACTACTCTAGTGCACTCATTAAGTTAGGATTTTGGATCCCGGAAAATTACTGAACGTTCTATTTCTCATAAGTAGATAACTGGCGTAAGAAGTTTTAAGTTGCTGCTGCGTTTAGAAAGGGATAAGTTTTCATGTAACAGTTTCGAATTGTCAGATCTGGTGGGCATGCTGCATAGGAAACGTTTTATAACTTGGTCTGTACTCATAAGAAAACAACGCCCAGTAAAGAAAGCAGAATATATGTGACAGGTGTAATTCGTCGCTGCGACCTTTGTTTAGACTCGTAATTCCTATCTGCCGAAAACATCGATGAAAGAAGATTTAAAAATCATTTCCTATGTACTGGAGAATCATATTGAAAAACGTACAGTTCTAAACTTTTTATTAAAGTTTTGTTGCGAAGGGATTATAAAATATTCTACAGAATTTGATTGTAATTTGCTAATATACTATACCACTCTAAAACAGAAAACAAATAAAAGAATTTATATAGTGTTTTTGTATGTTTTGTGTAGTTATATTTGTTGAAAAAAAATTGTATACGGTAGTTTTAAAAAATCTCCTTTTGGTTGTATAATTTCTCCTCTCGGGTTTTGTTTTGTAGTTAATATAGGCAGATGTACTTATTCTAGTTAAATTCTGAACACCATGAAATCTAGTTTCTTTCAATAAATTAAATAATGAGTATTTCCGACTGGTAGTGTTAAATATGGCAGTATAGGCCTGATACAACGAAATGACTTGCATTAATGATTCATTATGATTACGATTATGATTTTACTTGTATGTTCCCGAAATTTTACAAACTCCTACAAAATACCTCTAAAATTTTGTTACCCATTTTGCAGATGATTTTAATTTATGGAATTTAAGTTTTTCTTTGGTTATCTGGATAAAAAATAGTTCCCGGGAACTCGACATAGTTCTTAAATGGCATATGGGAAAGAATAAAATGTTTTTACTTCCATAAGTATTTTTATCAGTGACCTGGGGGAAAATGAAGAAAATGCTTTATAATAAATTCGTTCAAATTTTTGTCATATAGTTTGTTTTATTTTTAGTATCACAATAATACGACGGATAATCATGTTGAAGTTATAAAACAGAAAATATACGTGTAAATCATGTTGAGTAATATTTGAGATGTGTATGATATACTAGAATTTTTCATATTCGTTTTTATAAATAATAACACATTTATTAACATCATTACTAGCCTCTGGCAATGAAAATGAGTATATATTGTAATTATAAGTTATTCACGGTGAAATGAGCACTTTTGAAAGCCATGCTTAAGATCTCCTTGTATACAAATTGTGTGTTCTTCCGCCTTATGTAAAATTAACATTGGCATGGGTCTCATTACTTTATTCATGCGTCGGTCAAGTGAAGCTATGAAATTATTAGAAAAGAAAATATGTAACAAAAAATCTTCACATTTTTACACTTCGAGGCATTAAAAATAACAAAAGCGAAAGAAATAATTTAAGTTATCACAAATGGTTACCTAACATCTTTAATTCTACTTAAGATACGGAAATACTTCCCATCCATCGTTACCAACTTTACTAGGCGCATGCAACTTAGGGCATCCGTTATTATACAGGATAATTCGCAATTACACCGAAAAACTTCGGAAGTTGATTCTTCATGAAAAAGTAAAAGGAAAATATATGTGACACTTTATACCTGAACCGAATATTAAGGGAGGTATGAGCCCTTAAAAAACGAGGTTTTAAACCGTATTTGCAAAATATCGGTGACGAAGTAAAATGCAATGACAACTCTCGGAACATTATTGTAGGTTATCGGGACCTTCAACGTAGGAGCCGATAGTTTGCACAAATACGGTTTAAAATATCGTTTTTATAAGAGCTCATACCTCCCTTAATATTCGGTTCGGGTATACAGTGTCACATATGTTTTCTATTTACTTTTTCTTGAAGAATAACCTCCCGAAGTTTGTCGATATAATTGACAATCATCCTATATATGCAGGTAGGAGCAGTGACATTTTTCTAATGTTTATTTCAAAAGTGCTCACTTTATCGTGAACATCTTTTATATCTGAAGCTCATTTCTGTCAGCGTTATGTATTCAACAAATATAATTTACAGAATATTTTCCCCCTTACAGCAACCTGAACAAGGCTGCTATACAAGTTTGATTTGGCGCGTGCCAAGGCTTATCATCTTCCCGCCCCGCATTCCTATCGACGCTGTTTATTTGCATACCCCAGGCAGGCGTTTACCCTCCCCGCTCACTCCCTCCGGAACAGCAATAACCGCGGCCAAGAAGGGCGTATCTCGTTAGGCGCGCGGGGGTATCTCGCCAGCAGTCGGGGTAGCGCAGCGCGCAAGTGGACGGAACACGCAAGTCCATCGCTTGTTTTCAACCGTCCGTAAACTCGTCAACGTAGCCTCTCCTGCTGCCTGCCTCCCCCCTAACCTTCCCGGAACAACCCCCGCTGACTACCAGCACCCACACACGTACACACGCCCCCGCGAACGTTCCACGGCACTGGGGGTTGGAAACAAAAAAGAGACGACCGGCCCACCCTCCTCCCGACACGAACCGAGGTAAATGAAATATCTGACGTGCAAAACGGATGAGCCCTCGCTGTGAACTCCGCCAAATGTTATTCGTGCTTCTATCCCCCCTTCCCCCTGGCCTATGGAAAAAATAAATAAAACTCTCTGCGTGCATTCAGAGGAGGTGGAAATGGCCGCTTGGGGATACTAGCTCCCGATAAATTCGCGCAAGTCAAAACGTGGGACATCGCACACAACGCTGATATACACAAGCACATTTGTGAGGCCGTAGAGTTTTGAGATCTTAGAATGATTCTTGTAATGAGGGTGAGTGATCAACTGATTCATTAATTTGGACAAAGACCACTGCAACAATTAAAAAATATGTATTTCTTACGAGGAATTTTTTACTTTGTTTATTGCCATGCTTATCTTACAGTTTCATCTGGTTAAAGCTTTTCTGTGTCTCTTGTTATTACAAACTTAGTTTAGGTTATGCCAAGAGTATTTGACGTCTAAGAACATACATTTTTGCACAGAAAAAAAAAACCACTGTTGTCACAATGGTAAATCATAAGAAAAGGCGCAAGTCTTAACGCCACAAAGTAAAATTGAATTTTGTTATTGATACTTGCATTATATTCATGATCTTCATTATATCCCACTTGAGCATCTTCATATAAGGTGCTGTAATATTTCAACTTCGACATTTTTCTATCAATGAGCCACGAGTATTTCGCGAATCCATTCGGAGGCGAGGTAGACTCCAAATATTTGTTGTTTTTCTCTACTGTTGTGATTGGGCAACTATTCTTTAGACACGCCCCGTTTAACAGTGAGCCAATAATAAGCACGAAGTAGTAGCGTGAGTGAGTGTTTAACAGTCCTGTACAGAGGCCTCGGTTGTACATAGCAACCAATAAATAAACGATAATGTCTCGAGTGTATAGATGACTGTTCAGCCCAGCGTGCTGCCAACTCAATCCGCGAAATACTCGGGGCTCTAATCATCAATGATTTCATAACTCTCGTTGGGTTGTCATATAGCCTAACCTTTTGGGATTCTGATTTTTTTCTTCCTATTCAGAGTGTAGTCATATCTGGCTACGAAATCTTAAAATTGTGGCATATTATTATAATCTCACAACATCGGTTGTTATTTAAAGTGGGGGTCATTTAAACTGCAGCAAATTATTTATACGCACATACCTGAGAATCTCAAACTATGAAATTTTAAAATATATCTGCAGCTCAAAATAAATCCAAAAAGCTATAATAACGTCACTCATTAAATAAGGGAAATTCAATTAAATCGTAATCATATGCATTCCTGGGCATATTGTTAAAAACCTACGTCGCAAAACCAAACCAAAAAGAGTTAATTTGGGTGTTAAATATCGTAGTGTGATAAAATTCCACGTTACGCATTCAATGCAATGTCCACGTGCGTAGATGACACCTTTACGTTGCTGTATCTATAAGGATATAAGTAAATAACGATACTAGTTTGTAAAAGTTACGCATTTGGATCCAAGAAATATTTATAAAGTTTACTGTTAGAATAATTGTCATAATTCTTCCTTAAATAGATCATCTTTATATTTGTAAGGTAATTTTCCATTCTACGTAAATAACATGCTCAGTCCCCAGTGTTGAACCATTACTGGGTTAATGATGTTGACTTCATGAGCATTATGTTATATTTATAATTACATTGTAGTATTTGCTACGAAATTTTACTTCAGAGGAGTGATGCACGAAAGTCATGTATTTGCCTTAATTTTGGTCAAAAACGGTTTTTCAGAGAATTTTTCAAAATTTTTTCACCCAACAAGACATAAAGAATAATTTAGAACACCTTCTTGCTTTGATAGATATTCACTACCATTACTACTATCGGAGCTCTGATGGAAGATAAGAAAGAATATCGTATTTCTCACTTTCCATCAGTGCTCAAAGAATAATGAAGGTAGTGAATATTTAACAACACAAGAAGTTGTTAAAAATTAACATTTACGTCTTGTGGTGTCGAAAATTCCTGTAAACCCCATGAAAAACAAGTTACAAGGAAAATCGAGTAAACATACTGTTTTCGTGTACCATTGGCCTTATGGAGTCCCGCTCGTCTTTCAACGATTAGGACACCACCGGCTGCGGTTTTCAAACCCCACCAGCAAGATTCTTTCCTCAATCTGATCTCCGGGCACAGGGGAAGTCAGGCATCAAGTTTCTCTCCACCACCAACAAATGGAGAGTGCAGCCCATAGCACACAGGCCCTGTAAGGGGCTGTGGCTACTCACCCCCTGCTAAGGGAACCTTTACAAGGTAATGCGGTCAGCCCGTGCTTCTCCTTACTTTTAATCACGGGTTTTAACAACTTTCAAGGTAACACCTACACAAAAGCGTTTCCGCTACCATTCTCTCGAATTTCTTCACCCTGAAATTCAGCCTTATGGGCCCGCTCTCCAGTGTGCAGCGAAATGGTCGGCGATCTGCTAATGAAACACCACATATGCTATTTTTTTTCCCCTGGACAGGACCCGCGAGAAGTGACGTTCACCGCCAGACCACTGACGTACCCCCGAGCGCACACCAAGCTAATCAAGTTTTGATGTCGCAGCCGCGGACCCACCCCCCTCCACAGCACGCGTGGGCGCTAATGGCATTGCCCCTCGCAGCTAATGGAGCACGTACTGGCTAGCCTAAGGATGAGGGGGGAGGAGGGAGAGATAGGTCCACACTGCTTGTTCCCGGCCGCGTGCTGCCCTTATGCCAACCACCCCCTCCCTCTCTCCAGTAGCCAGTAATTACCGCGTGCGCATTAGCCGCCATGGGAGGGATGATAGAGGGTGGCTGAGTCGTTAGTAGCCGCTCCAAGCGTGAGTAAAATATTTAGTCCGCCGTACGGCTGATCTACAAGCACCCGCAAAAAAAAAAAAGCTATAATAATCCGGGTGCATTAAACCATCTGCGTTTGGACAAAAAAAAAACATTTCATGGGTTATTGTCGGGGGGGGGGGGGGTGGAAACGTTCGCGATTCTCTTACTCTCGCACGCTCTGCATTGAACTTTATGAAACCTGTGAAATGTATCGGTACAGAAAGACACAGAAAATGGATACGTGGCTGCTTGTCGGGTTCCAGCACACTGTCCGCTGTTGCTAGAGCAGTTACTTCCGAAATAATAATTATTATTGTACACCAACAGTAAGCGATTGCGATTCCACTGCCAACAGATGAACGGTGTCAACTATAGATCACGTAATCACATAAAGTACAAACTCCTGTATATCGGCAAGAAAAACACATTGTGTCATAGTGATGACTACACGGCCAAGACGAATGGCTATACGATGAGCTGACCATGCGGCTTCGTGCTGTCCGATCATACGAACCCGTTCAAATGGATTTGGGCGCTGACATTATTCGCGAGCACGACGCCGTGTGATACTGATCTGCCTCTTATCTCGCAGGCCTTTCCAGCCTACTGTGTGGCCCTTTTATAGGCTGTTCACGGTAAAACGAGCACTTTTTAAAACCCTGCGTAAGATTTGCTTGTATGCACGGTGTGTATTCTTCCACCTTATGTAAAATTATCATTGTCATGAGCCTCATCACTTTATTCATGCGTCGGTCAAGTGAAATTGTACAATTATTAGAAAAGTAAATGTGTTACAAATATGCTAATTTTTACACACTAGGGCGTTAAAAAAACAGACAGCATAAGGAATAATTAAAATAATCATGAATGGTTACCTAACACTTTGTATTCGACGTTAAGATATGGAACTACTTTCAATCCACCGTTACAAAATTTACCGGGCGCGTGTCACTCAATTCGCCCGTTAAAATACATGCAGGCAGGGGCAGTGACATTTTCCTGAGGTTGATTTCAAAAGTGCTCACTTTATCGTGAACAGCATTTAAGTATTTGGTACTGGTATATCACGTGTTGCAGTGATGTTGGTGCGACGTCACTTTAACCACTTACTTTCCGCAATCTTTACTGTACGTGGTATTGATTATATTACAAATGGATGACATCTCTAGGACTTGGCGATTTTTCCATGTCCAGCAGTGTAATAAAGTGATATGTGAAGGAAAACGTTAAGTGCGTGCGGGTGTTTTCTTAATAATAATAATAATAATAGTTTACTATGGCAAAGACACTTGAATTCAGGGAAAATATTTAATGATTATAGTTGTATTTCCAAATGTTTTAGCTAAGAAACACTTTCGTGATTCTGTAATTCTTTTGTCACACGTCTTAGGTGCCATCCCGTTTACCACAGATAGTGAGTATCGGGAATAATCTAACTCTGGTTGGCCAATAAAGTAGGCGAATGTCTTCTCACAAAGCCACCCAGCTAGTCAGAAATTAAAAACTGCTGTAGGACACATAAGACAGTAAACCCTAGTCTGCGTGGTTATATTTTTTTTTGCGAAAATCAGGTGCTCCTACTATGGAGTTAATGAGACCGTAACGGTAATTAAATACATCATGGTAAAGAACAACTTGCAGTTCAACCGGTAGGATTGGAACCCACGACGTCACGAATGCAAGTCAGTCACGCTCCCACTTTGAGAAACATCCTCAGTGGGCATATGAACATTGTTTCGTTGGCGATTAATTTTGGACAGTCCTTAAAGTACTGTACCTGGGCGTACAATTTCGCCGTACTTTTGTGATAGTACTAAAAACTAGTACAAGTTTATTTATTTTCAATGGACGAACAATCGTCAATTTTGTACGTACTGGAGGACAATTAGTCAACTTGACGCTCGAACACCCGAACACTGTAATGTGTAGATTCGTAGTCAGATTTAATACCACCTGGTTGTAGTGATTTAAACGCATTGTAAAAAGAGCGGGAGGGAGTAATTTTATATGAGTGAAATCTGTGCATTGTTCCCGAACTTCAGTAGACTTATTAAAATTTCGTCGTTCCACTAGAATTAATGATCCTCGTGGTTAGGCGCGGAAAACATCCAGGTCGTAACTGTCTCCAACCAGCTGAGTGCGACTACAAAGCGACGATGACCATGGAGTGTCAACAAACACTAAGCAAGACGTGGTGATTTGAACGGCGGCCTCCAAACTGAACGCCTCTTGAGGCCCCATTCAACGATCGGCTGGAATGACCCCCCCCCCCCCCCCCCCTTTCTATCTGAGTCGAGTAGTGATTGACGGCGCGATCTGCTCCTGTAACGGCCAATTACTGGCCACATGAGCACCCCTGTCCGGGCGGGCAAACACGACCATATCTTGCTGGGGAGCCGCCCTCACTCTCCCCCCCCCTCCTTACTTCATCTTGACGTATGGAGGTTGGCGGATGGGAGATGAAGGGTGGATTCAGCCCCTCACCCCCTTCGACAACCATCGCCAAGGGAGGGGGCTCTGCTATATCCGACAGGATACCGGTAAAGTTATGATTAGGCCTATATTTTTATGTGCTAAGGATTATATAAGGATCTCAATACTTTGATGTCGGCACACACTTAGAAGTAAAGTGACCTTCAGTGGAACACGCTACCCGCAACGGTCTAACACATGTAACTCAATTAAACGTAGTACACATACTGCTAAGATTGTCAGAAAAATACGCTTTGTGCTGCACATGAAAAAAATAATGCATGTATTCAGTGAAAATGTAAAAAATTCTAATTGATTTAAATGTTTAAAATAAATAATCTAGTTTTAATGAAAATATAACTACACGCCCAATCTAAGTACTTCAAGATGCTAATTTAGCTAACAGTCCGTTGTTAACCAAGAATATCAGAAAAATTATTCTTGTAATGTAATAAAAATAGTATTAATTTTTCAAACAGTATTTTGAACTAACGATTTTAAGCGCATCTATTTCATCCATGGAAGTTTAAATATTATAGCTGAAATAAAAGTACATTAAATCAATTATTAGAATAATTTTTTAACATTAGTGACTATGTTTTCTTATGTGCGACCAATTTAATTTATTGTGATTCCACTACTTGATGAAGGTTTCCTTGCAAAATGTAAATGACGCATGAAAAGTCTTTTGATCCATGGCAATGCATGCCAATTTTATATGGCACGAGTATATATAAAATGGGCAGGAAATGGAACCTGAACATGGCTTCCAAATGTGAATTTCCCGTAGCATTCTTGTTCACACGGGAACGTAAATTTCATTATCTCAGACGTCCGAAACAAAATTTGAACAGGATCGTTTATGAGAAAAGGAATTGTGCGTTTAAAATGTAGTCTGGATAAGTACCGGAAAAGGAAAAGTATCCACTTCCGTGTCCGTGCGAGAGGCTAGTTGAACATTTGCTCCCGTGTTGTGAGAGGCTAGTTGAACATTTGTGACTGGCATTTTGATGGCGAGCTTTCAAAACTCGAGAGGAAAACAACGCAGCGTTTTTGAGGGTCACATTTTCATATTTCAGAACTTTGCCTGCGCTAGCGTCGGTCGAACAGCCGCTCGGGAAAGCATGAAGAGAAAAGGGGGGGGGGGGGGAGAGAAGGCTGAAGGAAAGTCGTTATTAGTTAGGAGCGACGACAGTTTCTGGCGGAGTGTTTCCACAAAGCGAAAGGGGAAGTTTGTCCACGCAATCCTGTTCCCATGGAGCCGATTCGGAGAGGAATTCTGCAGTCTCTGCGAGAAGTTGTGACGTATCAGACCTGCCTAGGAGGACCGCTCGTTTTGAAAGGTCCCAGCCTGTAAATCTTGCCAATGGACGTCAGGTGCACGTTATCTGCCCAACGGTCGCCGGGGCGTATGCACGCTAAGATGTCATACCCATGTAACGAAGGCACCAACCTGATGATAGTTTGCTCCCAAACTTCAGCACGACTTAGTCTGCGTTTATAGTGGAGCGGCGAGCAGAGAGGAGAGCGGCGCGGTGAGCAAATTGGTGAAGCGTGAAGGAATCAAACCAATTATACACCTCCTTCCTCGCCGCGGTGAGGAAGGAGGTGTATAATTGGTTTGATTCCGTCACGTTTTACCTCCTTACTCACCGCGCCGCTCTCCTCTCTGCTCGCCGCCCCACTATAAACCCACCCTTAGTCTGTGAGTAACAGGACAAAGAGGTGGGTGCTTCGAACTTCACGGCATTTTTGTGGGACCCGTCGCTTTTGTGTACAAATTTTATATCTTTATACTATGTGATCATTTAAATTTTTTAACTCATAGCATCGGCTTTTTGTGAGACATGTTAAACTTTATGTGTGCAATGATCTTATGTAATATAAGTTGCAGTGTGCGTGATAGTTAGGGACTGAAAAATTTCGCGATTTTAATTTAGACACATGTGCAGTTCTGATAACGTTTTTAATTGGATCGCAGTTTATTATACACGCTAACATGAACTCTTAGCAAATAACAGACCTGCAAGGAAACAAGCATGGGATCCTGTGACACCTGCCTGTCTTAAAACTGGTTACTCACAGGGGCAACAGTCAATGAACACAAATCTAAGGATCGAATATATATATATATATATATATATATATATATTTAGCCGTGGTTTTTAGCCTACAGGCCAATTAAAACGCGAAATTTTTCTGCTCCTAGTGATAGCGTTTCCATTTAGGTACATAGTGTAAAAGAAGGTGGGTTGTTTTCGGGAATTACTTATGGTATCCACAGAATAACACCACTTCACACTCAAGAAATAAATTACTACATACAACATGCAAAAAATCTGTTCTGATTACAGACCCTGGATACGCATATAATCATTCCGACGCTTCCATAAAAACCATAGCAGGCACACGAAAAACCTCCGACTTAGAAAAAAATTGCATGGGAACGCCATGTCTCCTAACCATCATATTAATCACAATTTTAAACATGCTATTATGTTTAGATGTAGTTTATTGGTGCTAGGGTCATGTGCTAAGGGTTACTATGTAACCAGGAATAAATAAAACGGCGTTCGCAGCTAGGCGTGTTTTCGAACTTAGGCGATTGGCCGCGTTAAAATTCGTAATAAGCTCAGTACATTATATCACAGTGATACATTTAAAATAAGTATGGCTCAAGAAGCGAGTTTAGAATTTCAGTTGTACTCTCACATAAACGTACGCGTGAAAAACGCCGTTTGTTATTTCGACTATCATTTAAGTTAAATAATAGTTACTGATATCGGCAACGAGTATAACACGCGTCACGTTGGTTACGAGGTGTATACGGCAAGAAATATGAATAAACGTGCAGTTACAGATTAGCTCGTCGCAGCAATTTAAGCTTTACAGGCCCACTTTAATTGATTGTTTTAGCTGTGCTGTGTTTTAGCTGTGTTGTCGTCGCGTGCTGTACTTAATTCCTCATAGCACTTGCTTCATTATCGAAATCAGTGAGCTGTAAGATGTGTGTTTGGCTGTAATAATATAAGTTATTCATAACCTAGAGCAATAGCACGGTTTGACAATCAGTTATCGACAAAGATCACTGGGCACTCATTCTTATAGAGGAAAGTGCCAACAAAAAAAATACCCTAGCCACGTGTGGGGTCCAAAATTGGGTACATAGGATCTGACAGGGTTTGGTTTTGTATTAACCAAAGATCTTGAAAGCCCTGAATTTCCAGCCGGCCGGGACGTGTTTATGTGAGTGATAAATGGCAATAAATTTTATCATTAAATTTGTGATAAACACATTCTTGGCATCTTTTAATATTCAGGTACAGTTCACAGTAGTGAATAAGTAAAATTCTCATGCCGCAGGACTTCATGAGAGTAGCTTTATTGCGTGGTGGTAATGTTTACTCATGCTGTTCCTCTGGACAAAAATATGCGAATATCATCGAGCAATACATAACGTTTTTATTGGTTTTGAAAGGGTGAAGGAGATTCTACGTTTCGAAACAACATTGTCGCCATGCCTGACATATTTTCTCCTAGCATTAAACTCAAGGGTTAATGTTGCGGTTGTAAGGATGCCTTGCTCTCAAAAGGTACATTACTGCACAGTTTGTGTGCTCGTGCCTTCGTCAAGACTTCAGCATTTACAACTCGTGTGCTTCTTTATGTTGTAATACAAGAGAAGGCAAAGTCTTCAAACAGTAGCAGATACTACAGTTCATTTCACTGTTTCACGAGCACGCACAAACCTGCGCGTATTTCTTGAAATGATACGGTCTACAAATACAGGGGCACGTTCCATTCCTCTTGACAAGAGGAGAACACTGTAAACACGCGTGAGAAAATGTGTTGTTGGTACACCTGAGTTGCAACGTTTATTTTTCTCCAAAATCTTAAGCGTTTTGAACAGCCAAATAATTTATTTTCGTTCTAAATTTAAAATGGATTTTATTATTTTTTTCAGTTGTCAAGACTTGGGAACATACCTCCGATATATCGTAACGGTTCTTCATTGATACAATTTGTAATTTTTTAAAATTTTAATTGAATACACGTTTGACTTCAAACACTTATAATTTAGTAACGTTTGTACCACAATTTATTTGACATATCCTGAACTGTCGGTGACAAGCCTGCAAGAATACAAACACAGAATATCGGGTTGTATCTTTTGCGCCTTACTGAAGTAACAATCAACAAATAAATGATACTATAGTATAGAAATGACTGCGAAGTCTAGAGTTCAGTTAATTTTAACCAGCGATGTATTTCTCTTCCTATTGGTTATCGGTTGTTAATCAATTCTCTTAATAAACGGTTTACTTGAAGTGTTGTATAGTAACAGCCACTAAACGAAAGACATTTTAAATCTGAAACAACTAATGACAAACGTGTAGGATTGATCATATAAGAACATACCTGACTCGCATTTGGGCGTCATGAGTTATATCGATGTTTATTATATGCACTCAAGGTAAATTGAGCACTTCTGAGACCTAGTTACTTTTTCCTTTCAGTCATTTTTATCCTTTAAACACCATGTTGAATCAATATTGCCATGTAAATAATAAACACAGAATGTATATTCCACTACACTAGGTATTTAACGTATGAGCCTAAAATAATTTTTTTTTATACTATTATTCCAAATTAGAGGGCTTTCAAAAGTGCTCAATTTACCGAGAACAACGTATACCCGATTTTCCAACGTGCTTTCAAGAAAATGTGTTGAAGTTCCTAACTGAAATAATAACCAGCCAAAGGCGAATAACTACTGTCAACACTTAAGAAAGTCATTTTATAGAATTATAAAAATAAATGGAATCGCATTTTCATACAGTACAACCACTATCAGATTGTTTGATTCTTAAGTTCATTCTGAATTTCAGTCAACTGCTTACTCAAGCTTCAGTGGCTTATTCATTGGTTGCTGCTGCAATGAATAAACCAGTGTTATGCTGGACCTCGTGCCACGGGATTCTGACTGATTAGAGCGTGCCTAATATAAGTAAACTCTGGCCCAAGTGAAAAAGTAACTGAAATATCCACGTACTTTTAAAGTGAAGATGGGAATTTTCCGGTCACTACGAACGTTTGTATAGGCTATTCGCGGTAAAATTAACACTTTTGAAAACCCTGCTTAAGATCAACTTGTATGCAAATTATGTATCCTTACACCTTATGTAAAATTACAATTGTCATGGGCCTCATGACTTTATTCATGCGTCGGTCATGTAAAACTGTGAAATTTTTAGGAAAATAAATATTATACAAATCGGTTGATTTTCACACTTGGATGCATAAAAAACACGAAAGCGAAATAATTAATTTAAGTTATCACAAATGGTTACCTAACACTTTCTATTTGAGGTTAAGATGTGGAACTATTTTCCATCCATCGTTACCAACTTTACTGGGCAAATGTCACTAATTGTGCCCATTAAATATATATATATATATGCGTTCAGGGGCAGTAATTTTTTTCTAAGGTTCATTTCAAAAGTGCTCACTTTATCGTGAACAGTCTCTATCGTCCGATACGCATTGTGTGTGAGCGAACGGGAGGTATTTGTGCAAGTTTAAAAAGTTTGGTCGTGTGAGGCGCCAGGGAGATGGGCAAGGCCAGGACCTGCTCTGGACGGCGGGCCGGGAGGAGGGGATAGTTTCCCGGTAACATAGTCCAGAAGGGTGTCCGTTGTTAGAGTGAGTGCCAGGAAGGGGGCGTGTTTCTCGCCTGCTGCTGCGTTGAGCGATAGGGGTGGCCGATCCCGGGGGCCAGAACACCACAGCTCCTCTTCAACCCGCCTCCCCTCGGTCTACGGGAGAGTCTGTGGGGTGGCGCTGGGAGGCGTCAAAAGTTGGCGAACAACGTCGGCAAGTGTTTCCAACACTGGGTAGGGGGAGGGGGTGCAAGTTGACGTCCAAGTCTTGTTAACCGCTTCACTCGAAATTGTGTAGTTGGCGAGAAGGGGAGAAGCCGGGGAAAAAATTGAGCATGCAAAAAAAATTGCTCGAAAGTTGTTCGTCGTTTCTTCCTGCCCTGAGAGGTCCTCGAGAGTCTTCCACGGGCATACCGTCAAGGTCAGCAACCCCTGCAACGAGTTTCCAATTACAGATCAGGGAGGGATAGCTCAAGAAGAGTTCTTCCGACAAGTTACACTCGAGAAACGCTTTAAGTTTCGTTTACTTTTGAAACTGGACCACAGTCAATTAGACACGCCTTGGTGCTTCCTTTAGTCAACGAAAAAAGTGTGGAAACGAGGACTGAAATTCGTACTACTTAGTTCTGAGTAAAACTTGTTAAAGGCTGTTCACGATGAGGTGAGCACTTTAGAAATGAACCTTAGAAAAAAGTCACTGCCCCTGCATGCATATATTTTAATGGACACACTCAGTTTCATTCGTTCTATAAAGTTGGTAACGATGGCTGGAAAGTAGTTCCATATCTTAACGTTGAATAAAAAGTAATAGGTAATCATTTTTGATCAATTAATCGCAATTATTTTACTTTCTTTCTTTGTAATTCATCGAAGTGTAAAAATGAGCAGATTTGTAAAGTATTTACTTTCTCAATAATTTCACCGTTTTATTTTACCGATACATGAATCAATTGATGAAGCTCATAGCAATGTTAATTTTACATAAGGCGGAGGAATACACAACGTGTGTACAAGAAGATCTTAAGCAAGGCTTTCAAAAGGGATCATTTTACCGTGAACAGCCTATAACATTATTTATTTTATCAGCAAACTGAATGCTTGCTGCCCACTAAAAGTGAGTAAATAACGAAGTTACAACAAAAAACTCTTTAGAGGAATGAAGTTTTTCAGCTCTATTTTGCCAAATATTTCAGTAGTGGTAACCTACTCCTTCGGGAAGATTTACCACCGGTAACGAATCTCCCCAATCGGCTCGTCGGGAACATAGGTGCGTATCCTCGCTGGTTAGACGGAAAACAATAATACGCATCGATAAACATTACCTGGTTTTTGAGTGGCGACAGTTCAGATGCGCTGGGTAACTACATTCCTGACAGCCGTGTCAAACTATGGCAGTCATGTTTCAACCGTAGAGCGGTCGTACCGTATGTTGATGGAGTATATTGTTAACGGGATGACTCAAGCAGTACGGCTCAAAGTGGTATTTGCAGTACCAGCCTTGCATTCTTGCGCAACCTCGAAGCCTACTTTAACAGCACCCCCTCCCCCCTCCCCAACCCGGCGTGAGTAGTAATGACTCTTATTTTACTTGTTCGAATTCTTATTAATATTTTGTAAAACAGCATTTAATTTGTTACTTTGCAGAAGTATGCGAAAAAAAACTTTTCAATTTATGTATAAAATATGATACAAATGAACGTATTTGAGTTTCTAATAGTTTCCTTACTTTAATTAATATGTATACACATGGTTTTTGAGTCGCGTGGCTGTGTTGTATGAATTAATTAACAACCGTAGATTCTAATTCAATCCAGGAGTGTCAGGCTTTTACAACATAGACTTAAGATTATGTGTGCTTATTTTCTCTTTCAGCGTATGTCCCTTGTGTAGATTCGACTATCGTCTGCAGAACTGCCAAAACCATCTCGTCAGGCACTGTCGTATACCTTTATTTATTTAACTCATGATTTTTCAGTTTATAGGTTGATCACGGTAAAATCAGCACTTTTGGAAGCCCTGCTAAAGATCTACTTGTATGTACGTTGTGTGTCCTACCGCCTTATGTAAAATTAATATCGCCATGGGCCTCGTAACTTTATTCATGAGTCGGTCAGGTGAGACTATGAAATTATTAGAAAAGTAATTATTTTACAAATCTGGTAATTTTTACACTCCGGTGCATTAAAAGAACACAAAGCGCAAAAAATAATTTAAGTTATCACAAATGGACACCTAACACTTTTGATTTAAAGTTAGAATATGAAACTACTTTCCATCCATCGTTACCAACTTTACTGGGCACAGGTCACTCAGTTCGCCCATTTAACTATACGCAGGCAGGGGCAGTGACTTTTGCATTAAAGAATCGCCCAGAGGAAGAATAATGAGATTTCAAAGCACGTACTTGTTAAAAATAATTCTTCCGTTGAATCTTACTGCGTCGATGTGGTAACTGCAGTTACAAAACATCAGTTAAATGTTTATAGACTCGGAAATATGTTACTGCGCAGCAAGCACGTGATCTCTACCCCAAATTCTTTCGATGGTTTAAAATCTGGTCTTCTAACATTTACTTCGTCGAACGTTTCATGATATATCTTTTGTCATTTTCGTGGTCCTCTTGAAATTTCGGCTGCACATTTCGTAACACCAAATGAGTGAAATTTAGATTTAATAAACAAAATGCATTAATACTTTAATTAAAATTGCAAAATAATTTTTTATGAAATACGTGTGGCCGCGCCTAGACAAGGAACTGGGAATTGTGACGTAAGTTCACAGCGGATTGGAGAGATTTGGGCCGCTCTTAACATCGAGGTCTTGAGATCCGAACTACTACAGGAACATAACAATGACACATCGTTCTATAGGCTGTTGGCGGTTATTTGAGCACTTTAGAAACCAACCTTTGAAATATGTCACCGCCCCATCCTGCATAAATTTCAACGCGCACATTCACTAACATGGACTTAGTAAAGTTGGTAACTAAGGAGGGAAAAATAGTTCCATTACGTTGTGTTGAATTATACGTTTTAGATAAACATTTGTCAATGCTGAAATTATTTCGTTTGATTTCTGTTTTTAAGGTATATAAACTTATGATTGAACAAATTTGCAAAATATTTACTTTTCTTATCATGTCACAATTTCACTTGACCGACGCATGAATATGAGACCCACTGCAGTGTTAATTTTACGGCAGGAGAAAACAAAACGTGCATGCAAGTGGATTTTAAGCAGGTCTTTCAAAAGTGACCAGTTGCCATGAGCAGCGTACAGGTAGTAATAATTTTCACGTTAATCGCCAATTTACTAAATGAGATCTCAAAAGACTCGAAAGTGATAGGAGAGAGAGGGGAGAGAGAGAGAGAGAGAGAGAGAGAGAGAGAGAGAGAGAGAGAGAGAGAGAGAGAGAGAGAGAGGAGAGAGAGAGAGAGAGAGAGAGAGAGAGAGAGAGAGAGAGAGAGAGAGAGCTGATAGCATTCACGAACGCGATGAGAAAAAATCGGCTTATGTACCAACACGAAATCAGTTCCCCTGCTGCCTCCTCAGTATATATTAATTTGTCTTGAGAGGGACGGGGTCGCAATGCTAAGTGCCTTACAAGGGTCCCTTCCACCCTCTTCCTAGGCCTGAAGTGTAAAGAAAACAAAAGAAGGTTCTCTCACATCGACTTTCGATAATCGATGACGCAGAAGCGAAGGGAAAAAAATTGGGCGTGGGGAGGAAATTTGGGGTGACGCAAAAAATCGTGGACAGCAGAAAATGAAGATACAAGAAAGGGAAAAGGTTGGTGCGAAGACGGGGAGAGAGAGAGAGAGAGAGTGAGAGAGAGAGAGAGTGAGAGAGAGAGAGAGAGGTAAGTTCTCTCCCGATGTACGCCCTCTTCTTCTAGACGAAAAGGCTTTTAAGTTCCCCATCCTCTTGCTTAGGCCGTGTACTCCGTTTCTCACCTCCTTGCCTCACCCCTCGAGAGAAAGTTTCGCTCTCTGCTTTTTCCACAGTCTATTTCTATAACAAAGAAAGTTTTTCACCGTCTCCAAGGCACCCCCCTTCCCCATCCCAAGGGCCGAGGCTTAAAGAGGTTCGGTCCGCGAGGTCTTGTTACCGACCTGTGGTCTAAATCTCCCGCCATCTTTCACCGACACGGGGGAAAAAGGCAAGTTCTGTTCCGACGTGTGCACGACACGACTCGATAAACAGTCCGTGCGCTGTTTTTATTTCTGCACTGTTCCTAAGAACCGTTATGTGAGGCCATAGACGTTCCTGAGTAATTTAGAAAGGCCTACGTGGGAAAGCCAATAGTAGGAAGCAGCTTATCTTTTATGTACTTTCCCTTTAAAATCTTACCAGTGATTTCATTCATTTAACTGAAAACAAATCAAAATTTAACTTTCTGACAGGCAATTAATAACACATAATACTGTTATTTAAGAAAAATTAACTCTCTATGATTCCAGTGCGAGTAGAGCAGTTATTATAGTTTCGCATTCAAATGACTCTGATGTCGAATTGATTTTCAGTATGCCTTATGGAAGGGTGCGGTCCAGTGACAAACGCCCTAAAATGTCAGAATCATATAATATGAAATATGGTTTATATTTCTCCCCGTGGTAACAGCCGATAGGAAAATGGCAGTGTTTGCAGTAAACAAACAGCGAAATCTTTGAGACTAGAGGTATTTGGACATGTAAATTTCCCATGTGCAATAAAAGAAGGTTTGACTTGTTTATCACGCTTTGAACTATAAATACGACTATAAGTAAGACTGCTGTTGTAGCCTGTTCAAGGTAAAGTGAGCACTTTTGAGGCCCTAGTTAATATTTCCTTTCAGCCATTTTGAATCCTGTAACCACCTTTTTAAAGTAAATATTGCCGTATGAGTAATAAACACAGTGTTTATATTCTACCGCACTCCAAAGTTAATGTCTGAGACTAAAGCAAAATATATTTGTTCACCATCATTTCAAATGAGAGGGCTTTCAAAAGTGCTCCCTTAACCGCAAATAGCGTATATTTCGAGAGCATCAAATGTTTATTTATTAAGCACTCTCGCTCGAGGTGGAATTTGGAAACAAGAGCTGGTGACGTCGAGGCGTTATGAATCCTGGACGTCGCACGCTAAGTAGGGCGTAGATATAACGATGCATACTGTGCAGAGCAGAAAATTTCATCCAGTTGGGAAGTCCCTCGCGTTATAGGAACATTATTAGTTGTTTATACTGCATTCCGTAGTCGTATAAACAACTTCTGCCAATAAAATTCTAACAGAAACACATCTTTGTTGATCCCAACATACTAGGGCGGTTATAATGAACAAAAATATTGCACCTTGCAAAGCCAAAATTTACATTTTTACATTGGTTCGGAAGAGTTAAAACAGCACTGATGACAAGCAATGTCAGAAAATTTTCTTAGTGTTATTTTTAAATACACTTTTTCCTCGCTTGACGATTATTTAATACGGAAGTGCTACGTCGTCTTGGAAACATGAACTTTTTTTCTCTCTGCATGGAATTTCCGGACTGAAAATATGATTAAAATCAGACGCCGTCTCCATTTCTGAGTGATTTGGTTAATTGGTTTATTGCTGTGAAATAAGGAGTTAAAACAAGTATTTAAAAGGGAGCCATAACCATTTAAAGCAATAAAAGAAATAGGATTGTTTCTAAGACTAGGTATAAATAATAGTGACTGCAATTATTTTACCAGATGCTAAAGTATATCACTGTGGCGTGGCTACAGTGAGAGTTTCAACGTATGTTTGACGGGACGAGCTGTGGGGGTGCAGGTGTTCGGAGCTGTGAGCGCTCAGCTTGTTTGCCTGGGACACATACGGTAGAGGACAAACAGTGTTCGATTTTGTCATGTAGCTGGGATAGACTCTTCCCCGCCCCCTCTCGTGTGCTCATTCTGCTGGCTGATCACCCTTCCCCCCTCATTCCCCACCCATAACCTCTGCGGAGACGTCACTCCCTTTGTCATGTATTGTTCTTGCTCTAGGCTCTAATTTCACAGCGGTACTGGCATAACTACGTATGCAGCATGTTCACGTTTAAATTATCAGTTTTGAAAAAAGGCACTGCCCCTAACTACGTACATTTTAACAGGCACACTGGGTGGAAAATTCCCAGTAAACTGGGTAACAACTGCAGGAAAGTAGTTCAATGGCTTGACGTTGAATTAAAGATATTAGATAAACATATGTGAATATGAAAATTAATTATTTTACTTTCTGTGTTTTTAATTCACATTCGTTCAAGAATCATTAAGTCCGTACAATATCTACTTTTCTAATAATATCACATTTTTAGTTGACAGACGAATTAATAAAGTAATCAAGGCCATGACAACGTTAATTTTGCATGTGGTGGAAGAATACACAGTGTGAATGAAGTAGATATCAAGCAGGGCTACCGAAAGTGCCAAGTTTACCGTGAACAGACTTTACATAACTATTTACTGAAAAATAGTCAGAGGAAAGAAAAAGAAGGCCCTGATTTCACTGACACATGGTAAAACTAAAAAAAATTAATGCAGTTCCGTCTAGTTAGCAATTGGCCTGTAATTTACTGGTTGTGCTGTGAAGAACCTTTTGAGTGGACAAATAAGCGTGCAAGAGCACTAGGAAGTAATATCGTGCCACCTGGTAGAGTATCGATCGGAATACACACTGGAGCAGCAGTAAATTAATAAATCAATAAGGTTCGAGAGGACAGTGATGTTTGGGTTATACGTCACTAACCTCCCAAATTTTTCCAATACCTGCTGATTGGCAACTGTAGCGCACTGGTAGCTCATAGTCGTGATTCTCCAGTAACCTTGCAACTGATTAATTGAAAACTTTCGAAATGGGCCTTCGCACTAATCCTTACCGTGATTTCATTTATTTCAACAAAAACACCGGCAGAAATACTTTCGGCAATAAAGCAGCGACTTCGGTAATGTATTCGTTTGTATCAACGTTTTTTAAGTGTAATATTTGTATTAGTGGACGCTGAATTATGTTATTTAAGTTTTATTTGCAAGAAAGCATCAAAGTAATAACTGAAGCAGTTGAATGATATATCTGTTTTTAACAATATCGCAGCGTAAATTACAGACATACATGTAATAACCGTTGGATGAAGGCATCTATAAATGGCTGAAGGATACACGCTGGACAAAAACAATAATATTATGCAGAATTTTAAAATACTCAGGTGACCTTGAGCCAGCTAGACCCCTAGAGTATAACACTGAAATATCACTGTGATAACACTACTTTTCCCTCGCTTTTTCCGAATCGCTGCAAATAATTATACAAATTTTCGGCATCAAAATTAATCACAAAAATGCTATAGTGTTAAGCCCTACACGAAACAGCGAAACAAAGCTTCTTTTTACCGGGAAGTTGTACCTTTTTTATTTTGAAATGTTTAGAACAGTTATCAGTTTTTTTTTTTTTTTTTTTTTCAAACTGGCAGCCAAAATTATAGCCAAATGTTATTATTACTTATCGCGCCGGTATCTGAAAGCAAACGGTGACTATGGGAAAATGCCATGGTACATTTGCTTTCAAATTCAATGATTGGCTGTCCATCGTGGCTAGAGTTTGTAAGATACATTGTGATTTTTTAGAACTAAACATGTAACTGCAAAAATGTATATTGTGTTCACTTATTTTTCGATAGGCCTTTAAAAGGTGACTTTGTAACTGTTGCATTGTAAATTTACAGCACAATGAACATGTCCTTTTCTGAACTCCAGCAGAGTGTATTTACTCAATTGTTGCTGATTCTCTTATAAACAGATACATTAAGAAATTATTAACAAATCTATAGTGCAATTGTATACTTGCATTGAGAAAGAAGAATAGTTAAGTTCTTTCATACACCCTTGTAAGTTTTCCTACATTTGTTCAGGAAAGAGTTAAATGTGTATTGGAGTGCCAACTTTGATGGTAGCATTTCTATATTTGTAGCCTGATTTATGTTTAAGTTCCCATAGAATGTATAGGTTATAACATCCATTGTCCTTTAGGAAGTTTATCGAAAATATATTTTACAGTACAGAAACGCACTGCTCGTAGAACAATGGAAGGGACATAAAGTAGATAGTGTTATGCTAATACGAGTGATTTATTGATTGACGTCCCAGAGAATAGGGGTATTAAAAAATTTTAAATCTGCGATCTGAGCATATGCGTGACCATACAATTCCACAGTTGAATTCGTACAATGCAAAACTCAGTATACGCTGTTCACGGTAAAGTCAGCTTTTTTGAAGTTCCCTTTAATATCGTATATGCTACCATACGCGCTGGAATGCAAGCTTATATTTAATTTGGCAGAAAATTAAGTAAAATACTTTTAAATCTTGACGTTGTATTGTGACAGTAATTTTTAAATTTATGACGATTTAAATTTGCGGTTCTTTTTTTTTTAAGTGGATTGCGAAGTGGTATATTATTAGCACATTTAGGTTCATAACAATTTCGCGTTCCTACTTGGATGGCACATGTATAAAGCAACGAGGCCCATTGTAATGTAATTATACATCTGGCGAAAGGATACAAAATTAAGATAAGAGTAGAGCATGTGCAGTGCTTTCAAAATTACTCACATTGCAGTGAACAGCCTTTAGCAGGCAGTCTCTTTCAGCAGTCTAATCTTTTGATACATGTCTAAGGCAGTGACAAACCTGTGAAATAGGGTTTATGATCTAATCCGCAAGCATTTTGTCTTAATAAAATCAGTTTTAACCTACTTAGATTTTTAAGGCGAAGGAATACATCTGATGACCAACTTGGGCATGTAAGATTTTCTTTATTTTTATCCAGGAAAAAAAAACAAACGTGCCTAGCGGAACTTATGTGGCTCGTAACGGGTTTCTGAGAAATAGACGCCGTAATGTAGTTCCGCTTACCCGCAAACTACTCGACCGTCGAGAGTACATATTCCACTGTAAAGGCTGCTCACGATAAAGTGAGCACTTTTGAATTCAACCTCAGAAAAAAGTCACTGCTCCTACCTGCATATATTTTAACGGACGCCCTGAGGGACATTCATCCAGCAAAGTTGGTAACGATGGATGGTAAGCAGTTTTGTATCTTAACGTCGAATAAAAAGTGTTAAGTAACCATGTCTGATAATTTAAATTACTTCTTTCGCTTTCTATTTTTTTAATGTATCCAAGTGTAAAAATGAGCAGATTCGTAAAATATTTACTTTTCTAATAATTTCATATTTTCACGTGACCGACGCATGAATAAAGTGATGAGGCCATGATAATGTTGATTTTACATAAGGTGGCAGAATACTCAACGTGCATATAAGTAGATCTTAAGCGGGGCTTTCAAAACGGCTCATTGTACCGTGAGTAGCTTATAAAGAGAAACATTCTCCATTGAACGCTGAAAATTCTTCAATTGCAAAGCAGCACTGATTGGTTCTTAATGGAGTAATTATTCTGGATTGCTGTCACTTACTGACCGCAAAATAACTCCAATCAGTTTGCAAGCTGGCGTACACTCACCCAAAATCTTTCATCCATGACAGATGAATTTCGCACATCCAGCGCTAAACTCATTAGCTTACAAATGATCTCGTCGCTTTGGCGCTTTGATTGTCATTCGAACTAAATTAACGAACGAGTGCAACAAACCCCGATGATCCATAATCACACCGTGTCAATCCCAAATATCGAGTACTTTCTGAAGTATTTGCGATACTCGTTTACAACGTCCCAATTAGCCCTAAACCTTTCTTTCTGCTGTATCACTGTCAGGGATATTATAAACGAAACTAATTGAAACTGGCTATTGAAAATAAGAATCGGAAAACGCCTATATGAGTCACTAACTAACACCTCAGAAAACATTAATTTTTATTTTGGAACAAACATAAATGTTGTGGCACTATCCCTTATCCTTGCATTGATAAATTTGAACGAATGAGACTGTAAAAAGATTGTTGGAAACTGAAGTGGGTAAGTGAATTAATAAATAGTTTACCTGACGCACTCAATTAGTGTCAGTAAATGAATCAAGGATTGCTTTGAAATTAAAACTGAAAAAATTTACACGTAAAAAGCATGGCTATCCTAAGGGATGTGCGACAGGTGGTGTCCCACAAGGCCTCGTAACCCAAATATTTTTTATTTAATAAAAAATATTTAAATATTTAGCGTTTGTTTGGTTGTGGGTTATATAGTTCACAATAAAATGTACATATTTAAATATGTATATTTATAAAATGTAAAATGTTTTATCAATAAAATATTAGGCGCGAGGCGTTGTCGCTCAAGAGCAAGGTATATTGTTCGTAAGGTGATTTCGTGGTGGGAATGAGGATTAACTCGTCTGGCAGGGAGGGGAGGGCCTCGCTAAAGCCCTTGCACCTGGTCTCGTTTTCACCACGAACGGCGCTGTTAAATAAGGGTCACACACCTTTCTATAGCAGGGTGTTACAAGTTGTCATCAGGCCTTTGCTGAGCGGCCTGCCTGAGCACACCTTCACGTATTTACCCAGGACACGGGCCATGATTGCTGAACTTGGTTATGAAATTTCAATGCACAGAAACCCCCTCCGCCGGCCATTAAACGGGACAACGCAGCCGATATAGGGCAGTGTCTTTTGTCGTTGGGCTATTGGAAAGAGAAGACCACTCTAGATGGGTGTGTTCGGGCGTCGACTTCCGCCATCTTAATCAGCCTCCAGAATCGTAAACACCGTGGGGACTCACCAATTAGACTTTACTCAGAATGTAGCTGGTTAAATCTTTATAATATAAATTAATACTTCAGTATATTTTACAGCTCCGTGCGCATAATTCATAATGTTTATGTTGAAATAATGCTGTACAACGTTAATGTTAAATAAACACATTTTATTTAGTGTTTATCACATAACTCTTATCTATAACTTGCACTGTCTCAAGAGTCATGTTAAATTATGATGATAAACCATAAAATCATATCACAACAAGGGTTTCGAATATAGAGACCCCTTGTACTGTAAGCTGATATTCTAGGTAAATTCGAAAGGCTGGAGGTGTGCTTAATAAACAACGAAAAGAAGGGTTTTCTGGATAGAGGAACGGTCTGAAAAGGAATATCTAAGTCCCATGTCATAAGACCTCAAGTTTTCTATTTTAACGTAGCGCTCTTAAACATACACTGACATGATAAAAGTAATATGATTCCCGTATAATAATGTGTAGGGTCCCCTCTAGCCCGAAGAAGTGCAGTAACTCGACGTGGCATGGACTCCACAAGTAGCCAGAAGATATCTGGAGAGATGTTAAGCCATTCTGTCTGAATAGCTGCCCAAAGTTCCCTGGTATATATATGTGGAGGATCTTGGGTGCGAATGGGTCTATCCACCACCTCCCATAAATGCTTGAATGGGTTCATGTCGGGAGGACGTGTTGGCTAGTCCATTCACTGGAACTCTACCGAATGCTCTTCAAACCAGTCCTGGACATCCGCAGCCCGATAATATGGCGAATTATCCTGTTGGAACATCCCATCGTTGTCAGGAAAACTGAAATCCATGAATGGCTGCAAATTGTCACCAAGGAGAGTTTTGTAGTGGTTACCATTGTGTTTTGTGGGTACATGGACAAATGGACCAAACCTATGCCATGTGACCATACCCCACACTATTACGGAACCACCACCAGCCTGTACGGTGCCTTGTTGACATGTGGGATCCATGTCCTGATTGGGTTTGCGCCATACCCGAACCTTATCATCAGCCCGAAACAACCTGTATCGTGACTCATCGGACCAGGCCACGTGTATACAGTCCTCCAGGGTTCAATTAGCAACCTCACGAGCCCAAGCGAGGCGTTGTACCCGGTGTCGTGATGTTAAAAGAGGCACTCTGGTGGGTCTTCTGCTTCCATGTCCCATGGAAGTTCCATATCCCATGGAAGCTAATGCATGTTGCACAGATCAGCTAGATACACGTCTGACACCTCCTGCAATGAATGTGGCTGTGATTTGAGCAAGTGTTTCTGCTCTGGTACCATGTACAATTCTACCCAACTTCCGCCGGTCATGATCATCAAGTAACTTTGGACGGCCACTTCGTTGTTCACGGTGGATCGTAAAATCTTGATTTTGATATTCCCTGTAAACACGTGACACCGCGGATAGAGGAATATTGGAAGTCTCCATAACTACTGAAATTGAATATCCCATCCTTCTGGCACCCACAATCATGCCCTGTTCGAACTCTGATAACTCACGTCACCCTGCCATGAGCATGTAAACAACAGTCAATCCGAATGACACGACCACTTGTTCACAACTGAGATTGGTTTAGGCCGTGAAACGTTATTCTGCAGCGGTGGCTCCACGAGTCATTTAGTTAAATATTTATATCCCATGACTGTTGTCATGGCAGTGTATGTATGTTCGAAGCTTCGGACTTACTCTAGCTAACACAGCTGTTGACAAGATAAAAAAAAAAGCACTTTAGCCTATTTCACGGTTAACATGGCTATATTTACGGAAACGGACAGTTAACGCATTTTGTATATTGCTTCAGGTTTCCGAGATCATCCCAACCTTAATTTACCGCTGCAACTGAAAAGGATTCTTTATTTGGCTGCTAGAACAATTGAAGCATTAAAAATATGAATTTAAATAACTAAATGTTAGCACAAACAACCTGCAACGCACGTTAGTACTTCAAACAAACTTTAGTATTGCGGGAAATTGTAAGTATGCGTTCTTCACTCCAATATGAGTACCTCCTTTGCACTACAATTTGCGTGTAAATGGTTAGGGTAGAAGAAACTATATTTGACTATTATTATCTTTGGTTCTTGTTAAAATCGTATTCGAGAAAGGAAAGAATACTTTTTCGTCTATGACGCAACACCGATATATGTACTTAACATTTATTTTTCGAAATTGCAACTTCATAAGTCATTGTAATACTATGGTTTATCGGGAAAGGTAGTCCGTGTAGCACTTCTCCAACATGCGGATTTTCAACTACTAGCACCACGAGTCGAAACAATCCCCCCCCCCTCCCTCCAGCATTCGTTTCAGTCAACGCATCCAAAACGAATCACGCCAGCCATTTTAACTTCATAAGTCACCGTCTTCACAATTTTGTACATGGCGAACGGAGTTGAGTATATGTTAGGAAATACATTCTATAGGACACTGGTATCCAGTTAAAGTGGCTCTTTATTCGTGGGAGACGCAGTTTGTTATTTATACCGTTTTTTGTTTACAAATAGCTTCAGCTAATAAAATTAAGGGCAACGAATTATTGGTTGTTCCATGGTCCCCAAGAGTAAGCGTACATTATATCTATAAATCTCCAGTTCAACACAATATTAGCATTTTTTTTTTTTACAAAATTGTAACTTAAAAATTTACTGGTGACTGTAAGGGTAAAGGACCTCAAAATAGGAACAGTTATGATAACCGATAAGAAGTAGCCGATGGAAGACGCCAGCGATGATGATGGTGTTCTTTGGTAATCTTTCTCTGGTATGTCGAGTGAATGACTTGAGCCTGCGCGTACAGGCAACATTGAGGAAACTGCCAGTAAAGGCTGTTCACGATAAAGTGAGCAGCACTTTTGAAATCAACCTTAGAAAAAAGTCATTGCCAAAACGTGCATTTACTTCAGTGGTAGCAATGAATGAGATGAGCCCAGTAAAGTTGGTAACGATTGAGGGGAAAGTAGTTCCCTATAATTACGTGGTAAAAAAGTGTTAGGTAACCATTTGTGATGACTTAAATTATTTCTCCCGCTTTCTGTATTTTTTAAATCATCAAAATGTAAAAATGAGCAGTTTTAAACCATATTTACTTTTCTAATAACTTCACAGTTTCACTTGACTGACGTATGAATAAAGTGAAGAAGCCCATGGCAATGTTAATTTTACATAAGGCGGAAGAACACACAACGTGTATACAAGTAGATCTTAAGCAAGGCTTTCAAAAGTGCTCATTTCACCGTGAACAGGCTTTATGTGGATTATCTACTTGCAGGCGCTTCCGATATCTACACGGCTTTCCAGTGGAGCAAATAAAGCAAGTGGAGGACTGCTCCCGAAATCGGGGTCTTGAGAGCTGATGTGGGTGATGCGAGGTGAGTATGGGGCGGCGTCGAGATGCAAGGGCGGGGGAAATGGGATAGCACTTAGAAAGCCCGCCGATTTGAGGTATTGTCCAGCATGACTACCACATTCGAGAATCCTGGAACGAACTCATCGGGAATCGAATCCGGTTCGCCAGGGGGTAGATGAGTAGTCTAACCACTACACGGCCGTGGCCCCCGGTGTGTAGTACGGTTTTCATAGAAATTTGGTAAGATGTATGAGCGTATTTCGAATTAAAATTTTCAGATGGATTTTAACCCGTTCAGTCACCCATTAATAGGAATAGGAAAATTTTGCGAGTTCAATGACCTGTATGCTAGACTCAACAATCCTTTGTATAGTCGAACCTCAGATGTTTTTTCATTGGCTGTTGCTCCAGTGTTAACCCACATTTGACAGTACGGAATTCGCTTCTTGTTCCCTTGAAAGTCAGCTATTGGCGCGGAGTCATCCAGGGTGTTTCTAATAAACTAAGCTCCAATTGCAAAGGGGACTTCTGTGAACACACGTTTGGAATCTATCTTGTCCTGAAATGAATTCGCAAATTTTCGCTATCGCTGCTCATTAATTTCCGAGTATCAGTGTTGCAATCACGTAATATTTTGGTACGCACTCTACTTATGTTCAGCATTTGTCTTGCAACTAATGAAAAACGTGCTGTGTTTTCGATGATATTGGCGTTAACAATTCATATCAAAGAGGCGTAGGAAATTCCACAAATCAGATTAGGCACAAGGAAGACTGTTAAAGTACTGGGCACTGATGCCTTGTGTACAAAACAGGTCATAAATATCACTCATGTGCAACGTGTCCACGATTGTGGACACAGTGACTGAATGGGTTAAGGCCAAACAGTTGTTAAACCGTTCGCAGGTGAACCAGTTGTCGGATTTCAAATAAGTTCCAACATGCCACTCTTGCGACTTCCGTTAACACGAAAGGTAAAACGAAATTTTGTGTTAAAATCACATTTTGTGTTTAAAAATACAGCAGAACCCCGGAAATCTGAACAAATTTCAAGCTGTGGCCTGTTCGGGATTCGTAGAAATTCGGATTATCGGAAATAATGTGTAAAATACTCAGTAAATGTATTTTAATTGGCACTATGCTATGTAGAACAGCACACTGGCGCCACGCCGACCGACGTGATGTTTATGTGACGCTGGTGTAACATAGCTTCATCAGGCAAGTTCAGTTCCTTACATCAGAAGAAGATTAACGGACTTTTGTACCTGAATGAAAATTTGCTGTGTTATCCAATAAATAAGTGCCGGGTATGGGGATCCCGTAACGGCTTTCGCGCACGCCACATTAGACCGTGAGCAGAGCCGCCTTCGGGATTCGAACCCGGATCGCAGCGGTGCTATTCCGACGCAATGCCTGCACGTTTGTTACTTTTCATACAAATCACAATAGGCTGTAATTCACAGCTTCTCAAATATTTTTCAATTATCTCTTTAAACTTTCTTATTCTCATACCACGTCCATCTTTGCAGGTGGTGAAAATCGTTCTAAAGAAAAAAATTGTCCTATTGTACATCTGCCTTACTTATGTTATATCCTGTCCTCCGATTGGCTGTCGTCTGACCATGACACATCTCTCCGCCAATCAGCAATGGCGAGACGAGGGACAACCAGGATAATTTTGTTTAATAAAATTTTAATGCTGACTACCCTATAGTGAAGAATCGAAAAATATCCAACCAAATATTAATACAGAATACTGTCTAGAAACAAATTAAAATATCTACACGTGATCTCTACGTCAAATAAACTATAAAAATTACCAAATGTTATATTACTTCATATAATAAATCGTAATTTGGAATAATATTTTTAAAATGTCAACATAAGCAAGTATTATTTAATTACATATAGTGAAAATGTACATGATAAACGTTAAATATAATCCTGAAAATCTGCAATGCCTGCACGTTCTCCGAGCCTTTAGGATTTCGAAATAGCACCAGCGTGTTGGGTCTATGTGGCTAAGCACGCGTGGGCGACACGCTCATGTGGCCGGCGATAGGTTTGTGGCAGTCTCTACTATAATGCTGTTCATGAGCATCAAACCCAGTATTCACGTAATCTGGAAACAACGGCAGTCTTGAAGCGTTGCTCAGTAGACTCTGAGCATAATCCTGCGATCTCAAACCCAAGCTACAGCAGCGAGGCTTGAATTTAGTACAGATGGTGGTCGGCACATCCAGAGGAAGGGAACTAGGATACACTACAATAAATCCACGTGGCCAGCTAGACTTATAATTGAACGCAGGTCACCAGATTTAACAACAAACCTAACAAACGAGAAAACTGTGGTTAAAGGATCAAGTTATCTATATACAATCAGTGAATTTTTATTGAAATTGCTTGTATTAAATTGGTTTAAAGTTAATCCGTTTTTTATTTATACCGTAGAATGTTGTAAGTATAATTCACAGGTCCATTAAACCATGCTATAAAAAATTTAAAAAAATATTTTGCTGTTTGCCACTTCTTAAAATAATGCGTTAAACATATAAAGTAAATAACTACATATTATTACACTCCATTTCGAGAATTATATGTTTATCAAGAAAATATGGTAAACAATAATCCTATTTGTTCGCTGCTAGCATTACTGTAGTTTTCTAGTCTTGAGTTTTTGTTAGTTGTGGACAGTATTAAAAAATACGCCTTTCTTGTTGCGATTTTTTTTTAAAAGCTTGATTTCCATTCGTAAGTCTAATACACATTGTCCAACAGCCACCTTCCCTTTCCTCCTCTCTCTCTATCTCTCTCTCTCTCTCTCTCTCTCTATATATATATATATATATATATATATATATTTTTTTTTTTTTTTTTTTTTTTCTCTACGTCTCTATTGTTACCCAACTCGGGGATTTATACATACTCTAGCAAATCTCCCATGCCGTCCCCTCGACTCGCGCGATTAGTTCGGAGATGATCCGCGATCGCATTTCGCACATACTCATTCAGCGCCTGGGCCCGCCGGGCACCGCGTCGAAGGTTGTTCGTTCGTCCTTCGTGCGGCGCGTTCAATTTCCCCTCCCTCCTGGGATGTCGCGACCCTGTTGAAGGAAGGGTTGGGGGGGGGGGCGAAGGGGGCGCATGAGAAATGGAACGTAATCCCGAGCTCGAAACGGCGCGAGGTGGCAATACGCATGCGGAGGTCCCGAAAATACCCGCGAGCCCCTCAAATGGGTTTTCTTTCGCGCGAGGGAGGTAGAAAAAAAAAAGAACATATATATAAGAACATACGTCATTGTGCGGGAACATGGTGCGATTCACTTGATGTAGCGGCCGGGATGGTGAAGGGAAAAGGGGGGGGGGGGGAGAGTCTATTAGGAAGGCGACAGACGGAGATTCACGGGTGCCGTGTGGTAGGGCGGTGAAGGGGCGGGAACAGAGCTGAGGATGTCCCAAGAGGACGATCGATGGAGGACTGCCTCTCTGGAGACAGCAGCCTGCTGCTCCAGGCGAGTTGTGCTGCGACTCGGCGCCTGATCTCTGACCCGCCCGCAAGGGGCCGCGGTGGTTGAGCGGTTAGACTGCTCGCCTCCCACCAAGACGAACCAGGTTCGATCCCCGGCCGGGTCACTCCCGGATTTTCGCAAGTGGTAATCGTACTGGACGATACCACTGGTCAACGGGGTTTACTCGGGGATCTCTGTCCCCCCCTCTCTGGCATTCCGGCGCCGCTCCATACTCACCTCAACACCCTCATCGGCTCTCAAGAACTCGTTGTTAAGAGACGCCCAAATTTCTCAATTTAACTTTGACCAGCCTGCCTTCCCCAGCGTTTACACGGCGCCCGTCTACTTGGCTCGCTAACTGTTGCAGCGTGTTTGTAATACACGCTTTTAAAACACAATATTTCACGTGTGTGCAGTCTGTTCGCACACAAAACAAATATCACTCGACTACGGCGGAATATAACTTTCAACCCATCAAGCTTACTGCAAACAATATTTTTAAGCTCTTCAGCACAGCAAAAAGCGACATTTTCATTCCGTAGTATCTTAACCTTTTCTGACATATTTTAATTTTAGTTTCAGGTGTTATGATGCGTACTGTACTCAAGTCGACAAACACTTTTTTTCGTTATCACAGCCAGCGAGCTGTAGGCTATATGTTCGGCTACCAGTCATGACAGTAAGACGGTTTACGAATCATTTACCCACAAGTAGGATCATTGGTCATTGAGCTTCGCAGTGTGCAGTACAAATAAAAAATTACCTATACGCGCATAATGTACACAGTTGTATACCTGCACTGGGTCTGAGTGGGAGATAAAAAAAACTCTGGGTGAATTCATGCGAATCTTGTATAGGACGTGCATTAAAATTTCTTAAAGATGTTCCACTAATAAAATGATAGAGTCACCGTTTAAAATCCCAATACACGCAACACCACGAGAGCAGTGCACAACAGTTCAAAGCCTTGTGTGTATGGGCTGTTCACGGTAAAGTGAGCACTTTTCAGGCCTAGTTACTTTTTCCTTTCCGTGATTTTCTATCCCTTAACCACCTTATTAAATAAATATTGCCATATTAGTAATACACAGTGTGTATATTGCACCGCACTGGGAAGTTAACATCTAAGGCTAAAACAAAGTATATTTATTTACTATTATTCCAAATGAGATGGTTTTCTAAAGTGTTCACTTTACCGTGAATGAGCTATAGAGCGGTGGAGCACTTGATGCGCGAGGCAATGTCGCCCTAAGCGCTTCCGCGCTTCTCAGCCTCAAGCGTGGGAAACAGCTTCATGAAGAGGGGCCCCTTCCAATGGAGCACTGTACCCAGCTGTACAACATGCAGGACTCATTAAAAAGTAGTACACGCACTAGCAAAACTGTCAAGAAGTGCAGTTTATGTTGAATATGGAAGAAGGGTGCATACATTTTGTAACACTGTAAAATATTTTCCTAAACGTTGCGTATTTAAATGTGTAAAATATTTTTTTATTAAGTTTTATTTTTAATTAAAACTGAAGCGTGTTCTATTTTGGATGCTTCAGAAAGCACATATTGGAAAACAATATTTATTTAATAATATCATGATATTAATTATTATGTTTTTATGTTATAAAATTACTAATGACTAGGTACCTCCAAAATTCGCGTTATTTTTGGCATCAAGCTAAACTTCACAGCACTGTATATACTGGAGTCGGCGTCGTTCCTTCATTGGCTGCTGCCGAGATGTGAAGTCCCTCCCTTTCTGAGTGAACTGTACGTGATTGGGGCACACGATTATGAAGTATTCAGTTACTGGTGCAAAGTTACCCGGGGCGTATCAAATGAAGTACGGACCAATCACAAACGTGTTGCAAACGTAAAAAGGTTTTAAGTTTAAAATGTCCTGAAATAATAACGCGAATTTTGTAGGTCTCTAGTACTAACGTTTAGGAATGTTTTGACGACTATATTTATGCATATCTATTTCAGCAACGAACTTATCATGCTTATAACTGAAACCAATGTACATAAAATTAATAATAAAAAATATATGTTAACATTTGTACCAATATTCTCTACCATACGATCATAGTAGTTTTATGATTGTCCTACGTGACGAAGTTTTTCTTGCAAAATGTGCTTACTGAACCATATAAAACGCAAATACACTTTAATTTTAATGAAAAATACATATTTTAAAAAATGCATGTATGTAAATTGTTGGTAAATATTTTACAATGTTACAAAATAGCCTCTATGCGTGCTTCTTTAAAATACAAAAGAAGCAGTACTTTTCTGACAGCTTTAATTTTCATGTACTACTTTCTTTTTTGGAGATATTTGTATAATTTAATATTGAATTTGAGTTCAGTGCTACATTAGAAAAAAACTTAACATTAAAATGTTTTCTATGCAACATAAAAATTTACTTTGAATAAAATAATATTTGAACAATTCATTCCAATATTACAGTTTTTTGTCCCGTGGTTAGAGACCCCGAAATTCCATGTGCCCATTTGAGGTGTTGTTGACTGTCATTGTTTTTCAGATAGCCAAAAATCCGTCATTCACTCAATATTTTACCACTCATAAGTTTCTTTAATGCTCTGTTTTGTAATCTATTCGTTATTTAATACGTGGGTGATGATTTCTACCTAATTATTCTCCTAGATAGCAAGAAGTGACCGATAATCCAAATATATCCAGCCACCAAAAAAAGCTTACGAAATTATGTGGCGTAGAAATAAATATTTTCATGCTCTTTAGTAGCTACTGTCCCTTTAATTTTATAAATATTTTTACATTTCATTGTCCTTTCCCTTTATATCTGCAGACATTATGGTGCAAAATATTTTCTTAGACATTCCACTTGTTTATTACATTTTTTTCTCTTCCCACCGTATTTAATGATAGTTTTATTTGATCCTCAGTACTATTGGCATTTCGTTCTTTTCGCCTGTTTCCTGTAAATTTTCATATTCCTGTAATATTGCAGTGTTCTTTGCGTTTTTGTTTTCTTAAAATATGTGTGTTTAATTTTATTAACACTAGGCAATTGTGTATTAATTTAAAACCTTCTAGTTAGTTTCTTTGTTCTTGTGGCATATGTTTTCATGTCTGCGTCTTGCACATACCCTCTAAAATATTTTTTAGGGGACCTAGTATTTTAAATTTTAATACAGAAATAAAAATTGCATTTTGCTGATGGCTAATGAAATGCGTTAAGCAGTTTTCTATAGTCTAAAAATAGTAGTCCAAATAAAACGAGGTCTCAAAAATGTAGCAAAGTGTGAAAAAATATTGAGTTTGGGTTCTGCATCCTGAAATAATTCTCAGTGAAGCTAATGATGACGGGGTTGTTAAAATATCGTTTAAAATGGACCAATTGACTGTGCTCCGTGTGCTCTGAATATTGCGGTGCGTTTATGTGGAGCTATCACTGGCCAGACAGTTCCCGCCATTCGAGTTCAACATCTCAGCATTCACGATCAGTATTATAACTCATTCCTACTTTCTTAATTGGTTTTTATACTATAGAACCTGAACAGAAATGCTACATGGTATTGCATCCTACGTCCCATAATTTATTTTCACATTAGTTTCACATCTATCTTATTAAAGTATGTCATTAAATGCTACTACATTATTGTTGTGATTGATGGTACGTTAATACAACTGAAGAAACACAAACAAAACTCAAGTTGGTAACTTTCCGAAATCTAGAGTTGATTACATTTTATTCATCCAAAAACCTTCAACACAGTGGAGCACGTACCTATATCAGACACGTTAACATTCAACATCACATTCACAACCACATAAACATTCTCATCCAGTCACTCCACTTTATGTTCAATTTTGCGTAAGATGGAAATGATCAGTTTTATGTAATATAGTATACCAAGTAGTTGCTGTATAAAACTATTTATATGACAAAGACGTTTCCTTACTGTAGTGTATGTAAGCTGTGTATAGAATGTGTCCTCCTGTCGTACACACACGAGCTAGACTGTAACCGTGTATAGTGTGTAAGAGAGAATACGCTGATGAGAATATTATTTTAATCTTGGACCAAACTAACTATCACCACTAACATTGAATTCTGACCTGAGGTCTGAATTTTCCCGGATCCACAGGACAGTGACGATTTTGCAACAACGTAACACAACGTAAATAGGTTTTACCAATTATGTGACACTCAGGAACATAAGTTGCAGCTGATCTCCGTAGGCTATAAAAAACATGCATAGCACTGGGAAGAACAGAATCGAAAAATGCAACTACCTACAGAAAACGAAATAAACACAGACACTGGCTAAAAATAGATAAGATTTAATTTGAGTGAAAACTTTTGATTCTGACATCATAAAATTAAATCTTATCTGTGTAAATATTATTTTGAAAATAAACTGCTATTTTTAACATTAGTTTTACTCAGTGTCGCCGTAACTATAACTGTAGCCACTCTCGTTAGTATCTCTTATTAAATTCAAAAATAATTTATGTCTTTAAAAGAGTTCTTAATTTCTTGCAAAAATTAAATAAAATTAAATATCTTTCTCGAACCAACTCAGTCGGGAGAGCAAATTAGATCTTTGTAGGGCTCCATAGGCAAAACAGTCAGAGTAACTTCAATATTCTGTGATCCAAGATGGCATAACGTAAGACAAATATAATTTTCAAAAATCATTCATTTAAATTCCTGGTGACTTTTCTACGCAGAAATTCTCTGAATAATTAGCTAAGTATACAAGTTGGCAGCAACATCTTGCAGACATCTCGTCGGCTGGTCCCGCTGGTCTTTCGCCTTAATATCTTCCCTCACAAGGCTCTCGGGCCTTGTACGCTAGTACAGTTCATACCGTACCACACACAACTTCACGGTAGCTCAGGCCTGGATTTAATTATAAAACCGCGTAGGTAGCGCGTGCAGACCATAATTTTGCATTTCTATGCAACGTGTCTCCACCCCGTCGGGCAATCTGCTTGAATGGTACGAACACGGCCCAATTAATTAAGCATATTAAAAATAACTACCAGGCCGATGACCCACTAAGTCTCAACCTGCCTGGTGGGAAACAATACGCTAGGAACCTCCTAAACTAAATACTTCAAATGTCGTGCCGATCGTAAGAGGGCTACATCATATCACGCATTGCGCCATGCATTACTATGTAAACCAAATTACAAGAACCTCCATTTAATCAGCGCACATACAATAACTTCGTGATAGAAATTCTGAAAGACCTACAAACATTATTAAACGTAAATACACTTTCTGGAGTTACAACATCTTGCAAGTAACAATAAAAAAACATTAAATATGAGATAAATAAAACGTAGATGTCACAAATAAACCACAAATAAATAATTAAGTGTTACGTTATTACATGCAGTGTAAAAATAACCTGAAACAACTGCGAGAGATAAATGCAGTGGTTTTTGAGGCGTTACATTTTCTTTTAATCTTACACATACCAGTGCTGTAATATTAATTATCAAAATCTGGCTAACATAAAGTTATATTAAAACCGGTTTGAAAAAAGTGACAACAACTTCAATAATGTTATTATGTTAACAGCGTTTTGCTGCAATTGTCTTCAAGACAAGTAATTTTGACACACGTTGGCAAAAGACAGTTCAGATTTGGGATTAAGTTGGTTAATTCATACCTGGCATGAACCCTGTACTGAGCTTGTCCTCTAAGTTTTGAAATCACAGGAAGATTATTTAGTGTTCTAGTAAAAACACTCAGTTTTAAGTATGACCTTGGAAAATGGTGCTCCATAAACGGGCTTAAGGGTACGGATGCTGGGAAAACGGGTGTTGCAAGGCTCATAGAGAAGCGAAGGTAGAATCTCATATTCTGTTATGAGTGAACATATTCACGGACGACGTGCCAGAAAGTAACGGGACATTTAAGAGATTAAAACTTTTAATTGCAATTATGTAAATCAAACGCGCGTTATTTTCCAGCATAACTTTTCTCCCTACCTTCCTAGTCAGTCGATATCTTAACGAGCTTTCTGTTTCCTCTCTGCAAGAAAGTGTTTGATCTTGTGCACAATAGCTCTTGCACCACTTCATCCAATTAAACTTTCGAAATCGCAACACTTCTCTCGACGAGCCGCGAAGATGAGTGTCGTTTTGGGCACACGCCATAGCTGTATGTTGATGACTCATTTTGTTGAATGTACGTGGATGACCTTTATCTTCTTGGCAAAATATACGCCTTTTGACCCTTTACCAGGTCACTTGGAAATGATTTTAGTTGTAGGTCTTGTAGAAGATAACAATTACTTTTGTTTTAAGTATATATGACTCATAGATATTAAATGTGCTAAAATTTGCCTTTCCATGTCCATCACATCTTTCCTGTAGTAGTGTGAATTTTGAATTTATTTTTCTGTCAGATATAACTTACGCTTTCATGCCAGAATCTGCTTCTTACACTCTTGGTAAAAGGTAAAGATTTTCGTCTCGTATACAGTTACTATTAAAGTTTCCTACCTCCTCATAACTTTCCAGATACAATTTGAATTTTCCAAACTTTTTTATTTGTGCACAACTGACAGTTCCGACTTTTGGAGGAAAAAAATTACATGTTTGAAAGTATTGAGTCGTGGCTTGAATTTGAATCTTCTGGAATTTCGTCTTTTTTTTTTTTTTTTACCCGCCGGTGATCTCGAATCTTTCTATATCTATTATTTTGTCAAAAAATAAAGGTTTTATAGGTTGAATCTTTTAGCTGAGGAAACACATCCAGCGTTAATGAAAAATCCTTAGTGTCTGCTGACTTTTCTGTATTTGGCTGACACTGTCAAGACACTGGATAACTCATTTGAAACTTACCGTACCTGATTTTCATGCTATTTACTTTATTTTACTTACCGAGGTTTCTGAATACATACATTTTATTGGAGAGAGAGAGGTCTTAGGATGTTTAATGTTAAGGAGCTGTACCGGCGTTGCTTGAGATGGAGCTGGTGAACCACATAAAAAAAAAAAACATTCCCCAGCGCAGCCGGCCAGAAGACGGCCCATGCACTCTCAATATCAATTCTGAAACTCTACCGCGTATGAAAACAATGAGAAATAAGTGTTACTTTAGATAAACAGTGCATCTACGCTGTTAGTAGACACTGAAGCTATACCTAACAACAACACAACTTAGGCTCAAGTTGAATCTGGACATTTAAAAGCTGACAAAGATAAATAGGCAAAGACGTAAAATATACGTCTATATGTGTAAACTTGCCATAGCATTAAAGCAGCAATGGTCAGGATTCTAATCCTCTCTACAAATATGATAACGTTAACGTATAAATACACCTGTTAGTTTTCAACATTTTATTTTGTATTTCAAGTTCAATTAGAACAGACGTGCTAGCCAAAAGGTAGCCATAAAATACATTTAAATGGTCAGTAATGGAAAAATTGTTAAAAGTACCAAGTGTACATACTACATACTACAAAGTACTATATACTACATACTACAAAGTACTATATACTGCATACTACAAAGTACTATATACTACAAACTTCTTGCCAATAGCGCGACTGTTGCATCCGGTGGTGGTGGAGTGAGAAGGAAGTAAGAGCAATTACTTTTCGAATTACCTGTAGCTGTCGTGTGCAGTGTAGTTCTTTCATTCTGTGTCACGTATATTTTAAGCAAGGTTGTATATATATTTTTTTAGTCATCCTAATACCTCCTAGAAATGGTTATATTTTCCTTGAACACAAACAACAGCTTGTTTTGCCTAAATGACACCACTCAAACCGTCTGCATCTTTGAAGATGAATGGAGTGCCGTGAAAATTTCTTCAGGAAATAAAACGTTGTGATTCGTCAGGAAAGGAAATATCATCAAATGTAAGTTACACTAGGTATAGGTTTGTGCATGTGAAGCACCTAGAAATATTCTCCCAAAATATTTACAAGCTCAAGAATATCGACTTTAGAAAGGAACAGAGAAACATGAAGACCAGCAGTCCTCTCGCAAACCAGTGCAGCAAGCTTTTTCGTCAAACTGTTATTCAAAATTAAATGCTAGAAAAGTGATACAAGTAGGCAACTTAACCAGAGGCGAAGAGCAACGTGAAGGGCTATGTGATTGCGCATTATGTTTTGGTAACAGTCCATATTTTGAAAATATTTACATTTCTGTCCTTTGTTTGATAGGACTAATGTTAGAAAGGGCCGGGAAAGACTCTGTGGCGTCTTCAAACATTTGCCATTTAAAGCGTTGGATTATCTGTAGCCAAGTCAACAGAGGTGTAAGAGGAGAAGTGGACATTTGGCCAGTATGGCCGAATAACGTTACCTTTACAATGGGTTATTTGCGAGATAATGTTGTTCCGTTCCTTCCTTACAGGTGCATCAATGTATTTACACCCATCTTTCTGTACCTGCTAATTTTGCGCATCGATTGCGCTATGCCTGTAGCACAGATTATTCGTGCAGTGACGTCAATTTGGCACGAACTGTCGACTGGAATGTACCAAACGTAAGGTTAGGGAATTAAAATATCTTAAACGCTGCCCTTAATAAGCGTAGGCATTGAACGGGTGGACACGAACATGTTGTGACATTTGTAGTGTTGTTGATAGAAGCATATGGAATCTATTAAATTATATGAAGTATAAGTTATGATATGCATGGTGTCCAGCCTCCATCTTTGTTGACAGTAAATATGGCGAAGCAGTAGCGTGGTTGTTGTTCGTTCTCCATGACAGTAAAGTATGCATTTGGAAACGGAACAAAAATACATAGGATTTATCGTAGTTGTATTTATGCAGAGAACGGAACATAGCTTATATTACTGCATATTTACAAAACGATAAGTGTGTAACCAAATAGTTAAATGCACCGCAAAGTTGCAGGTCTTCAGAAAAGAGACCTCAGCTAGATTTTGCGAGTGCGCTGGACGACATAAGACAAGCAAGAAAATACTCTGTCTTTAGAGAAGTTGGAGTTTGTATGGAAAAACCAATGTGATCGAAGGAAAGATAAATCAATTTCAATTTCAAGCATTCAGTTTAGCCTATTTTATACAAGTGATTATAAAATATCTAAATTTATCATTGCTCTTAAATCCTGCTTCTGTGGTTAATTATAGACCCGTAACTTCCACACTTTAACGTTATCATTAACCTCGCATGAGTTATAAGCGATACAATGCTCGCGAGAATTCCTGCTCATAAAGATAACACGATGCACTTATAAATTCTTTACAGTGACTGGAGAAACTTGTATATAATAAAAATTATAAATTGGTACCAGTTAACATTGTTTATTATACATCTGTAATTATCTTTCTTCGTACAGTTAGCGATATAAGCTACAAATTAAGTAGAAGGTTTTGCAAAATTTATAATGATTAAGTATTCTACGCACTTGTTCACATTTATTATTTACAAATACCATTGAAAATTAATGACTGAGTAATCTGAAACCCTGAGATTATCTCACAAATACTGTCCCCAAAACATGCCTCTAGGATACTGTAATTTAATCATCTGCGGAAAATTAAAATTCAAGAAATATAGATGTATAGTTTTCTGAAATAGCGTTTCTTTTGAGTAATGAGAAGCAGAAAAATAACTTTAGTGAGAGTTTCACATTTTTCGGTTACTTGTGTAACTGAAGAAAACGAATGATAATTCTTTCATGAGCTTTTTTATAACACGTCACTTGCTATACAGAGCTTAAGGTCGGTCGGTCCATGGAAAACATGGGAATAGAACCATTGTTAGAACTTCATTTTGAAATCTTTGAAAGTTTTAAATTCGAGAGAGAAACTTCCTCCTTTTAGCAGAATAGAACGCAAACTCACAAACTTTCCTAAATTCGTTATCCGCAGGAAAAGGTTCATTCATTGCATTAAGTGAAGCGGAAAGAGGCAGGGTCAAGAATTTATTCACACAGAAAGGCTCCACAGTGTGAAGCTACAGAAATACAACAGCGAATAGTTTAGAAACTTGCAACAATCCTACGATGTCGTTAGAAAGTGGCATGTCGTGATTTTTTTTTCTTTCCGTTTTAACACACCAACTCTAAGTAAGGAATATTTAAAACTTTTCGATAGGTGCTGATCCACTGAAAACAGTAAAAACCTGTAAATTCCTTAATAAATATAGTTACGTAGGTTTATCAGTGATTTATATTCATCTATAATGTATTCGCAGTACATAATTTGCTTAATCCTGTGATTTGAACAGCTTTAGGTCTTTGCTTGTTAGGACATCCCACATATTCGCAAGCAGTGATAAGCCACATGAATTACTAGTAATTGATTGCCGGAAACCTCAAGAGACTAGTTTGTTCCCAAAGTGGTCGCATTAAATACTTATTTATATACATTATGTGTGTGAACCAGTTTATAAAACTTTTAAGAATGAACAACTAAAAATACAAAAAAATAATTATCTTGTACAGTACTTGGTTTACCTAGTAGCTCTCCTTTATATGTTTAAATATTTCTGTTGTTCAATGCATGTAGTATTCAAATGTTTGGACTCGCAATGTATTATTTCGCATAATGTTCATTCACGCATTTTAAACCTTTATTTTTGTAGAATTACCAGTAGATGCGAACATTTTGACTAACTGGACTATTTTGACATTATCCTTGTAAATGTGTGACAATGATGCCGGTTTCCAAGTCTTGGGGTAATACCAGCGTTTCTTTTTCTACCAAGGAGCTTCAGTGCTGTTGAGACGACCAAGAAAAATAACGTCTGTTCACAGAGTTATATGAAAGGACAATTTTACAAGTGATTAGTCCTCAACGAATGTACACAAAACGAGAAATTTACGAAATTTACATAAGGAAGAGAAGATTGCCTAAAGGAACAATTTGTGAGACAAGTGGAGGGAAGAGCAGAATTAAAGGAAGTAAGAGGAAAGGAGAGGAGTCAACCACCACTATCTGTTATGCAGAATAATATTGACCGCTGAAATTAGGTGAAGGAGAAAATACAGTATCCGTCACGTTATTAAAACAAAAAATGTATTTACTCTATAGGAGAAATCATTGTGGAGTCAAAAAGTTTTATTGTTATTTATATATTACAAAGTGTAAAAGTAAGGTACTTCAAAGAATGAATGTATTTTATTTAAAAATGCGGTTGTTACCTTGAACGGCAATTTTCACAGTGAATTACACGTATTTACCGGTTAGTAACAGGTTCATAACTGCATATTCTTATGTGCGATATCGCTAATAAAAATCATAAATTCTATTTTAAGAGTTTTAAATACAATTAAAGTGTATATTTCTGTGCATGATTGTTAAGTTCTGTGGGTGACCTAAAGTGTTTTAAAATCAGGTATTTTTTGTACATATTTTTTACACAAAGTGCCTCAGAACGTTCCATTGTAAACAATCAATTGAACAGTTGAAGTGAACCTTAAATAATATTTCATCTTGTGATAACTAAATATAAGTTTTCCAATTAACTATAAAATCAAAACATATTTCCTCCAAAATACAGTATTGTTTATCAGAACCCCTTTAATTTTGTGTATGACTGTTGAAGTATCAGTAAAATTGTTCGCATTTTATTCCTCAATTTCGAAGAAATTTTTAATATAGTTCGTTCACTGTAAAGTGAGCACTTTTGAAGCCCTAGTTACTTTTTATTTCAACCAATTTATATCCTTCTACCATTTGTTAATGTAAACCCTGCCGTGTGAGTAATAAACACAGTGTATACATTCACCATCCCAAAACCAAAAGTCCGAGGACACTATGAAATGTATTTATTGGTTATTATGTCTGACGAAACAGCTTCAAAAAGTGCTCACTTTACAGTGAACTGCCTATAATAATGATTGTTAAGAAGTTCTGCACACCCTGACGGTGTTTCCAATGTGATAGAAACTTGATGCCGTCCAGAGAATCAGGCTGATAACTATTGTCGTGTTGGTATCTTAGAGTGTGACACCTTCAATAGGCAGCCAGGTTGTTTATGTTCCACCGCGCAACCTACACGCGGAAATTTCCTGCGTGTGACAGTCTCGTGAATATTATTTGTCCCATTAAAAACTGTTTCGGTCAAATTTTACCCATTTCATGCCCATCAGTCTCCAAGTTTCAGCTTCAAAGAGAAGTTATAAACCGGAATGAATTTCTTTGGCCATAAATTTTCATTAGAATATTTTCGGATTTCAATAGGCCTAACCTGTAGGATAAAATCCCCGCCCCTATACGTACTCAAGTCTAATCCTTTTATAAAGCTAAAATACATATGGTAGTGTTTGCAGAGCAAATAAAAAAAAAGGCAAGATGAATATTCATAGTGCAGGTCCGTAAATCAGTTTTCAGTAAAGCATATATTTAACACCGGTATAACCATGATAAAAATACCAATATGGGTGGTGCAGTGCACTCTCTACACTTGATTTTGGGAGAGCCTGGTTTGATTCCGTGTCTCACATGTCTGATTTTGGTTTTCTATAGTTTTCCATAATAACTCTAGGAGAATGCTGAAATGGTTCCTAATCACAGGCCATTCGTGATATTACGATTCCCCTAATCCGGATGCCCTATTTCATTTTAGGAGTAGGATTTAAAAAAATCTATAAAATACTTGCTACGCATTTCTAAGAGGTAGTCTTTCAAGCTAAAGAGTATAACGATATCTTGTCGGGTTAGTAAAATATTGAAGAGTCTTCGGAAACACATTTCACCCCTTCTCATCCTGTAAGGGGTTGAATTTTAAGTAAGTCTAAAATTAATTTTTGGGCATTTTTGTATAGGCAGTGTTTTGAATCTAAGGGTACAAAGATATCTCATCGGGTTAACGAAATATTGAGAAGTCCTTTAAAACATTTCACCTCTTTTCACTCTTTTAGGGGTCGAATTAAAAAAAAAATCCTTTCTCATTGGGTGTCTGCGCCCTTAGGGAAGCCATCCTTAAATTTTCATGCTTTTGCGCCAAGCGGTTTGTCTGCGCGTTGATGATTTAGTGAGTGAGTGAACTGAGTCAGTCAGTAAGACAGTACACTTCCTTTTTGTACACAGACACTTGCTTTCTGTCACCGGCTTCGTCCGCGTATACTACACGAAGCAGTTGCTATTTTTTTTAACGAAAGGGTCTCTTCAGACACCTCGTTAGTGGTTCTGAGCTCAGCTGCCATAGGATTGCCAGTAGCTAGGTCAGCTTGATCTGAAGCAGGCCATGTGAGAAACAGTCTTCCCTCAAATCTTTAACTTCCAGCTTTAGCGACTGTCCGTGGACTTCGCTTATGGTCGTAACAAAACTGAAATTGAGGGGGGAATTTCAATATATTAAGTTCGAGTGGGTTAAGGTTTCGCAGAAACATTAATGGAGCCCCAATCTTATGGAGAAGTCTGTGTGGTGTTAGGGCAGAAGGGTTGATTGTTTTGATGGATTCCGCAGGGAAATGGGGTGCACCATTCATTCCAACAACTGTGTCCACAGATTTGTTCTCAATTTCTACCGCTTTGAACAACTTAAGTAAATAATACTAATGATTGGTTACCATACTAATGTGGGTCGGTCCTCGTAACATTTTATTCTATGCCTATATTTTTTTACAATTTGTCAATTCACTTAAAAAATATAAACTAAAAATTGGGTAGCTTGATTATTGTATTCTGTGCATACGTAGTGTTAATCCTACTGGAATACATTCTAGTTATGTCAAATATTATTTTAGTGAACAAAAGTTCTGGATAAACCGAATGTAAAAAGACGTCCTCGCCATTGTTATAACACGTGTTTTTGACAGTTCTGTAGGTGATTCGTAAGTATTTAGTCTGGACAGTTCTGTTTGCAAGAAACTAATAGTCGCAACACAGGGATTGCCTACCGCGCGGCTTACATATACACTATAGATATCCCAATTCACACTCCATCTGAAGTGACGTACGAAATTATTAATTGCAGTAGCCTATAAAATGTGTTTTAAACATGTCTTCAAAATATCATAAGGAAAATAAGAACACAGCGCAGTGTATTTCACTGACCGTGCAATTTAGAGAAATTAGATATTTAATTATTCATCATGCTGAGTTCTGTCAACTGTGCCTGAAACTATAAGGTAAATAATTTTTTATTTGTTTCACGATAACGGAAAGGTTTGCTCTGTATTCATACATTCATCGTTTCATTTTTTTTATATAAAATACGTTAGTTTGAAATTTACAAGTAATCGAAACGATGTAGTGTAGGTAACATATCGAAAACACATTTTATCCGTTTTCACTCTCTTAGGGGCTGGATTTCAAAGAATTCTACAGTTAGTTTTTAGGCATATATACGTGGTCTTCTTAAGCAAAAAATATAACGATTTATTATGGGATTAATGAGCTATTGAAGAATCCTCGCAAACAAATTTTGCTCCTTTGCACCCAGTTAGGGTTTGAATTTCAGAAAATTTCAGAAGTTAGCTTATAGGTGTTTTATATAGGTAATCTAGCGTTATCTTATTGGGATTATAAGCTATTGAGGAGTCATCGAAAACATATTTTACCTCTTTTCACCTACTTAGGGGTTAATTTTCGAATAATCCTGTCTTAGTAGGTACCTGCATTCTAAGAGAGAGTAAGCCCTAAATTTTAATTTTTCTGTGTCGTCCAACTGCTTGGGCTTTGCGTTGATCAAGAATGAGTCAATCGGAATACTTCATTATGTACATAAAGATTATTGGGATTTGAAAAATGGACAGAATAAATAGATCGAACCTCTCGGACGCTATCTGCAGTTCACCGAATTTCATTATTTTAATATCTGCCTGCAGCCAATAATCTGTTACTGCTGGGAACGTATAAACAAAATCAGTTTTGCGAAGTGTCATTTTCGAGATTCGAGAAATGCCTCTAATATAATGAAGTTTTATCGAACCATCATTCACTACAGAAGGTTTCGTTGCGTAGTTACAGCCTACTGGGCCGGACTGTACCGGCTCGGTACAGTCCGGCGGAGTGAAAGGGTTTGGGGGACGGGTAAAGCAGGGGTAGGTGTGACGGCTGTGGAGCCCCCCTCCCCCCTTTCTCCCCCACACACAAACCTCCAAACCACGACGACGTGCCGACATAACTCGCCCTGTTGGCACGTATCGTCCGTCTGGTCACGCACCACACGTCTAACACCCTCTCAACCCCACCATTTGCACTTCCCACCCCCTCAAAGCTGCAGGAACACTGCCGACAATATGAACAGAATGTGTAGATTGTTCCTCTACGTTTACAGTAAATAATTTGCACTAAACGATACCGGTATTATAGATCGGTGTTAAACGTTCCTCCTTGTCGGATGCAGCTTATCCTACCAACATTTAAGATCGCACATAAACCACACTTTGCGCATGGTTTCTGGCTGGAAAACTTTAACTTGTACCTATAACATGGGATCTCTACGAACTGGCCCTGCTTCTGATTGGCTACTGCCCGCTGCGAAAGGTTTCCTACTGGCTGGAGCTGCCAGCTGGCGAGTAGGTTACCACATACTTACTGGCGAACAGCGTTCCAACATTTTGGTGACAGGTGACTCCATTTTTCTGGCGTGTGCGGCTGGAACTAAGTATTTAAGCGATTGTTTCACCTCTGTATTCTTCAGTCCTCTGTGATATTACCGTTTTATAACGCGAAATAGTATGGTGTTATAGGGAAGTGAAAAAATTGTGAGTTCATTTGCATGCAGGCTAGACTTCAATGCTCAATGGTTGGTTACTACTACAGAGCAAGTTGATGAGTGGGCATGCATTTTATCACATGTCTGTTATTGCTTCAGGGTTTCCAACGAATAGTCAAAATAACGGATGGACCAATTGCTAAAGGAAAATGGATGACCGAGATTTTGCATTATATCTCTTGTCCTGGAATGAATTCGCGCATCTCCCAAGTCTATAGACATAAGTAGGGGCAGAGAATTTTCGCGAATTGATCTGAGGTCAAGATAGGATTTATATTCGTGTACATTTCAATTACGTGTGTGGTCGGATAACAATTTATCAGACACGGCCTGGATGGTCGGAGCCAGTAACACGTATCCAAGAGAACAGAGGCCTAAACACGTGTAAGAGAACAGAGGCCTAAACACGTGCAATCTGATCAAGAGAGAAAATGGCCACTCACTGAAGTAGGGGCGTATACTATAGAAAAATTAGGGAGGCGGTCACGTGACTCCCAGATTCCCCTTCCCCCAATCCTTTACATTGATATGAAATTGCTAGTTGAATGTTTGAAAATTGGAATTAAATAAAATCGTAATTGCTTAAAATACTGTACATATTTGATTACGTAATGTAATATTGTTTCCCAAAATTATGTGCAGACTTTGCCCCCCTCCCATGCCACGGGTCGAAAGTCTAGACGTGCACCTGCACAGTGAGAAATTAACACCCCTCCCCCCAGACCCCTCCCAGAAGTCTAGATCCGCTCGTGCACAGGGGCAGCGACGAAGAATGAATGTCTGTGTCTCTAGTATGGGTATGAATGGGGAGTGTCCACGTGCCATAAGTTCCTGGTTGTAAGGCCCAGTTGACATGTGGCTATGGAACGGTGGATAGCGTGCCGAGAGAAGAGAATGAGCAGAGTGTATGAGTCGTCTAAGTGACTACGAGAGTGCGGAAAGGACGGAGGTAGAGAAGGAGCAGGGTTGTGTCTTACACTGTTGTTGCAAGCGACATGGGGCGAGGCACGCGCCTCTGCGGGCGATAAATAACGGCTTCGCATATTGGACATTCAAGTGGCCGCCCGCTGGTCGCGCTGCGCTGCCTCACGAGGTCATCATACTGCGCCGAGCGCCCCCCCCCCCCCTTTTCCAGACACTGGAGTGGCGAGACCTGTCTGGTCTTGCTCAGGGTGATATAAGGACACCGTGGGAGACCGCCTTACGAAAACCAAGGCTTCTAAACACCTACCACGTGGAAATACTCTGTCGTTCAATCTTGACTTAACAGCCGACGATAAAGGCTGTTCGCGATAAAGTAAGCACTTTTGAAATCAACCTTAAAATAATGTCACTGCCTCTAACTGCGTATATTTTAACGGATACACTGAGTGATACACGTCCAGTAAAGTTGGTAATAACGGAGGGAAATAGTTCCATATTTTAACGTCGAATAAAAAGTGTTAGGTAATCATTTGTGATAACTTGAGGTATTTTTTCGCTTTCTGTTTTTTTTTATGCACAAAGGTGTAAAAATGAGCATATTTGTAACATATTTACTTTCGTAATAATTTCACAGTTTCTCTCGACCGACGCACGAATAAATTTATGAGGTGTAGGTGTGATATGCTATCTACAGTAACATATCTGACCGAGTTTTCCGACCGACGGATTGGTAAGGAGGTAATCGTCTTTCGCGACGTCTGTCTCTGGACGGATCACCATTAGGTGCAAACACAGATGCCTGCGTGAGATACCACACTCGCTTTATTATTCTCCCACGACTTTCGGTCCCGATTCGATTATTGATCATAGATACAATAATTATTGTAACAGTTTGCAATCCAGCCTTTCCCTGAAGTGTCGGATTGTGATCAGGCCTCCTCTGGCGATCCTGATTATTTGACGACTCCAAACTTACGCGTACTTCTTTCCCGAACTCCCGATATGAAGTTCCCCCTTGTTGCTCTCTCTACCTAATTATTCCTTTAGCAATCTCTCTGAACACCACTAGCCAATTAACCAGATCCCCACTTTTCTATCCCTCCAGTAACTAGGTAGACTATTGTAACTATTGGGTTACGATTAGTTATGAGTATAGAATAATTAATAACGAATCGTAAATGCTGTTGCGTGAGAAGAATATGCGTGTTTTCGCAGTGATATAAATTATTATTTATTACGCAAATTTAGTCTCAGCCATTTTAATTCAGTATGCGCATTTGTGTGTACATGTTTGGGATACATGTATGTACATATATGCTTTAGTTTCTTCGTTTGTGATAATGACATCCATTTGTCTAATATTCTAACCGTGATTGATCGGAGTGTTCGGAGGTTGGGGATGGCGTATTGTATATATATATATATATATATATATATATATATATATATATATATATATATATATATATATATATATTTGTGTGTGTGTGTGTGTGTGTGTGTGTGTGTGTGTGTGTGTGTGTGTGTGTGTGTGTGTGTGTGTGTGTGTACGGGTCAGAAATATATGTTGTTTTTATCGTTTCTCTGTGCAGCCTTTTTAGGGAAACCACACACTCATAGTATAATGGCGATACTCGCTCGTGACTCCAGTATGTAATCATTCGTTGTTATAGACTGTTCACGGTAAAATGAGCACTTGTGAAAGCCCCGCTTAAGATCTGCTTGTGTGTACGTTGTGTATTTTCCGCCTTATATAAATTTAACATTACCATGGGCCTCATCACTTTATTCATGCGTCGGTCAAGTGAAACTGTGAAATTATTGTAAAAGTAAACATTTTACAAATCTTTCCATTTTCATGCGTCGATGCATAAAAAACAAAACGAATGAAATAATTTACGCTATAACAAATTGTGACCTAAATTTTTTTATTTGGCGTTAAGATATGGAACTATTTTCCACCCATTGTTACCAACTTTACTGGGCGTATGTCACTCAGTGTGCCCGTTTCAATATATGCAGGCACGGCGCTGTGGCTATTTTCCAAAGTTGATTTCAAAAGTGCTCAGTTTATCTTGAATAGCATTTAACTGTAATAACTTTAGGGCTACCTAGTACATATTTTGAGAATTAAAAAACAATGGAAACGTAGATAATGTAATTTTATTATTGTTATAATGGAAATAAATAAATTAGTGTCTCCGCCTGTCATAAAATGTCCGTGAAAATCTTTTTCCAGTTGGAAGGTTGCGTCACTGCTAACAATGAAGTGAAATTTTAAAAGTGAAGTCCCTTGGTAGACGGGATAAATTGCCCCGTACTGCACACTCCCTCGTCAAGGTTGAAATTCGTTTTAAGACCCTCGCAATCCCTGCAGTACTGCAAAGGAAGCAAAAGAGCGGCGAGGAGGGGGGGGGGGGGGCGTCGAGACGCCGAACGCAAGCGGGGCAGAAGCGGCGAAGATAGTGAACCAGAAAGGTATAAAGCAAAAGAAAGTCAAGGAGAGACAAAATGGAGACGGGGATACGGCAGTTGGGGGCGAAGCGGTGTTGGCACGGTGGACTGCAGAACAATGACGGCGGGATGGGCCGATGGGGGGGGGGGGGGTGGGGGGTGGTTACATTAAGCGAGATGACGTCACCAGGGGATTAAGCGTCGCTCGTAAAGAAAGAGGGAGGGTCGACGCAAGTGTCTTGCTCACTTCAGGGTGTTTAAGCGGTGGTCGTATTTTTCCTACGTGGAGCCCTGTGTTAATGTGATTAAAGGCTGTTCACGATAAAGTGAGCACTTTTGAAATCAACCTTTGAAAAAAGTTACTGGCCCTACCTGCGTATATTTTAACGTGCGTACTGAGTGACGTGCGCCCAGTAAAGTTGGTAACGATGGAGGGTAAGTAGCTCCATACCTAAACGTCGAATAAAAAGTGTTAGGTAACCATTTGTGATAACTTATACTATTTCTTACGCTTTCTGTTTTTTTTTTTTTTTTTTAATGCATCAAAGTGTAAAAGTGAGCAGATATGTAAAATAATTTATTTTCTAGTTATTTCAGTTTCACTTGACCAACGCATGAATAAAGTGACGAGGGCCATGGCAATGCTAATTTTACATAAGGCGGAAGAATACAAAACTTCCGTACAAGTAGAACTTAAGCAGGGCTTTCAGAAGTGCTCACTTTATCGTGAATAGCATATACAAAGCAAAACATACTGAAGACATCTGAATGTGGCTGTATAGGGGATACAACCGTAGGTTTCGTGCGAATACGTCTGTGCTGGCGGGAAATATTTTCTTTCCGACGTGGCAATGAAATTAACAGAACGAAACATATACTTGGTTAGTGTGGCTCAAATCGACAGATATACAGGTTGTTTCGCGATTCAACGGACATACTTCAGCAGCGTATTATGCAGATCATTGGCAACAAAAAATGCCACGTACACAAGTTGGCTATGGATCCCCATTTCAGACTTACATGGATTTTAAATTCGGGGAAAAAAAACAATAATTGTCCCACACAAACTGTTCAAAATGTGCCCAATCTAACCATTAGCATTAGTGACTGGCGTTGCCAGTCTTTGTTAGTGCGTCGAGGCGAGTGGTTGTGCAACTATGCCAGGAATGTTTACATGTGCAGAGTACGCAGACATGGTATTTGTTTACGGATAGTGTGACGTAAATGTGCTTGGTGCTGCAGATAAGTGTTTCTGTACAGGAGGATTGGAAGAGGTGGGCCATTCCCATGGCCGACGCGCTCTCCAGAACTCTCTCCGTTGGACTTCTTATCCTGGGACTGCCTAAAGAGTAGGGTTCACGGCGGACAGCGATCAGACACACGAGACCAGTTACCAGAGGCGATAACCAACGTCACTAATCAACTCAGAAATGAACTTGCATGCAAGCAATGACAACACGCCATGGTAGGCTAGTACGTATCGCAGCCTGTTTACGGTCAGATGGTGCACGTTTTGAACAGCTCGTGTGAGACATTTAACATGAATGTAGTCAGTTACATCATAGACGTTCAGTTATTCCAATTTGTGTTTTTGTCGCATTTACGTCCCTGTAAGTCTGAGATGGGGCTGAATCGCCTACTTCTGTATATTACATTTTTTTGTTGCCAATGATCTGTATAACATGCTGCCGAAGTATGTCGGTTGAGCCGAGGAACAATCCTGTATACGAGATGTTTAGTTTGGCCCCAGAATCAGCGCTAGTACCTCGGAGTCGCGAGATGAACAGCCTGTAAATGTTCGCCCGTGTCCAAAACTGCCACCAGTTTCCGCGGGCCCCCACCCGCACCTTGCCTGTGCGTGTCCCCAACACAATGTCAAGTTGGCATTGTAATCGTATACCCGACCGAACGAGAACACATTTATATTGGTGACGATGCTATAGTGTTTATGCTGTTCACGGTAAAGTGAGCACTTATGAAATCAACCTTAGACAAATGTCACTGGCTCTATCTGCATATATTATAAAGGGCGCACTAAGTGACCTGCGCCCAGTACAGTTGGTAACGAAGGATGGAAAGTAATTGCATATCTTAACGACGAATAAAAAGTGTTAGGTAACCATTTGTGATAACTTAAATTGTTTCTTTCTCGTTCGGCTTTTTTAGTGCATAGAAGTGTAATAATTAGCAGATTTGTAAAATATTTCTTTCTTAATAATGTTACAGTTTCACTTGACCGACGCATGATAGTGCTGAGGCCCGTGGCAATGTCAATTTTACATAAGGTGGAAGAATACACAACGTGCATACAAGTAGATCTTAAGCAGGGCTTTCAAAAGTGCTCATTTTACCGTGAACAGCCTATACCCCAGGTGTAGGTCTTATTTGAAAAATATTCACGCCAAAATTTCTTAAGATATAATGAACGATTTCTCACACCAATAAATTTCAAAATTCTTACGTGCACTAGTCTTTGGTCTTCCGTGGCACGGCTAAGCACAGAAAATGTAAACCTAATTGGACCTTCTGGTAACAACTGGATTCGTAAAAACGAAGTTCTTTTCAAATGCTGAAACTACAAGTCTCCCTTTCTTTTTCAAATATTTACAGTTTACATCTTTTGGCATTATCAAAAAGTCAATAAAATTGTAAATGAACAATGTAATGCACGCAAATAAGAAATCATGTGAAGAGTGCTGCACTTGGCACTTGTTCGTGATGGCAGGGCTTGCATCTGTCTTTCTTAACCTAAAGCAGTGTCTCGGTTTACGTACCAGTTTGCCACAGGGAATGACTTCGGGCATTGAGCTTTGGAGCGTGTAGAACTGGCCGAAAAGAACCTTCCTTCGCGTTATGTACACAACTGATTACACCACTTTGAATAGATTTAGACAATTTTCTGTATTTCGCAACTATCATATTCTATTAAATAATAGGACGAGCTCTGTATGGCTGTCTGTCCGTCCCTCTTTAATACTTCTAAGTCCCTAGAAACTCAACAGAAGTTCTTCAAATTTTGCAGAGTGGACCCTCAGGGTCAAATACAGGTCAAGTTCGAACTTCAGCAAGACCAGATTACGCAATCATGACTTTTGACACTAAAAACTCATTTTTAAATTACTTTTTCCAATGAAAGGTTTGTATTAATGCATAGAGATTATTGCATAGAGATATGAAGGTAATGTCATTTTTGTTTACTCTAAATGTCTCGCTTCAATGTTGAGTTAATTAGTAGGATTACAGTGGTCAAGTGGCTAGAGCGATTCGAAGTGGGACCGCAGTGGCCAGTGGATAGAGAAATATCAGATATGTTTTTTTTTTCAGTCTTTGTATAGTAAAATTTTTTAACATTGCATATATTATTGGCACGTGAACATACTGACACACGGTCACGGGCTAACCCTTAGTACTAAATACGTGGAAGAATTCTCAACTTTCCAAACAGACTTTTTAAACCCCACGTTAGCCAAATTAAATTGAACTACAAAAACTAACAACAACATCGTGGAAGCATATATAAATGATCTTTGCGAAAGAAAGGTTGATTCACAGACTAAATATCAGGTAGGCCAATTTTTATCTTCTGCGCATGTACTCAACATTGACTTACCCAACACCAATACAGCTGTCAAAGTCACATGGTTAACAACAATGAATGTGTTTGTTAATATCTTAATTTTCAAACTACACGACCTTGTATATGAATCAAATGGTTTTACCAATTTGAATTTAACTTGATTGCATTAAAAACTATCACAGGAAGAAGTATATACAAACATCTCAAAGCACTTTTTTTTTTTACATAGACAGTGTTTTAACCTCAAATCCTATCCACATCGTTTGTCAGTAAAGCAGACCAATGCTGGGACACGGGGAATGGTTCTGCGTAGCTAGAACCATCACTCTACTCCAATTCAGTCTGTGTGATTACTAGTCAACAGGAAGCTATAAATGATTCAGAGGAATAGGTTAAGTTCCTTTACGAATTCGTAAAATTAGCTGACAATGTTTGAAAAAATATATATATATATTACAACATTCAATAAATGGTAGCTTTTCTTCCCTTCTTTTTGATACAAATAAATTAAATAGCGAGGAGACAAAAGAAAATGGTAATTTGCCAAAAAAACTCTATACTCAGAAATTAAAGTAAACGATAAATTTTAGAACGAGTACCGTGAAAGCGGTACAATCATTATTGGCTGTAATTCGTGTGAGATTTCCGTCGTTTGTTTACTACTGAGAAATGCCTGCCGTCGGTACTGCATCCTGAAAGAAATGTGATGTTTCCAAAGTACCGTAATAAGTGGAGTCTTGGCACTAACATACTCGTGAAAAACAATTGTCTGTCATCATTAGGTGTTTAGATGTGCATTTTATTTTCATTTGATATAAATACGAAGTTAAAACGGATTTTAAAATAGGTTCGTTCCTAGAAACGTCGCTGTTGATTTCCCAGTGTAGAAGAGAGTAAGGGGTGACGAAATAAAATTTATTGTGATGTAAGATGATAGTGTGAAAACATAACACAAGTGCGAATGTACAACTAAATTAAATAATAGCAATTTAATTATGTTATGGGCCCCTTTGCAGTTGAATAGATGGAGAATATCAAAATCAGTTTCGTTTTCAAGCGGAAATAAATAATGATATGGACACATGTCTAACCACATCTTTAAAACTAGCAACCAATCATAGGCATTATTCTGAAGAACTGGTGCATCTCAACTAAGCACTCTACATACAAAGAACACAAGGAAATTAAAATATTCTACCATTTTCAATAAGACAAAGCAAACTATTTCTACACATTGAAAAGGACGGGTTCCACATCAAAACAATATTCAATAATTAAACAAGCAAAGCGTTTATTATATCTGTTGCCAGTTGTGAAAAATAAATGAAATGAGTTTAATTTTAGTTACTTGAAAACAATTACAATTTTCCCCTAACATATTCATCTGTATACATTATTGTAAATTTATGTGCAACTGTCAGTTTAAACCGTTTCTTGGAAACTGCTAACAAGTTAAATATGAAAGTGTCCGACCAGTTATAACTCAGTCCTTTTTAGAATCATGAGACCTTATCTAATATCTCTAGTCTCTGAGTATCTGATTAGCTGGTAACTGAATTTTGAAATTTATTCTGGCTTCAGCTGATACTGCACGCAAAATAGGATAATGCAGTCTTACATTAATTTGCGACGATTAGTAGACTAGAAGTTCTCTATGCCTAAGAAGTGCAGAGAATAAGAGTTGTTTTGAACAGGATTCAGGCGGACTCCGCGGTCCATCTCGTCACCATCTGAGTATAAATCGTCCTCAGCTGTTGGACGGAACACTAGGCCGATGAGACATCATATTTTTAATTCGTTCGTGGCTCTCCTCGTCCGTCGTGGAAACTAACTCGTCCAGTCATGCAGCCATCATTCCTCAGAACGTTCCAACTTACTCTTAAAAAGCCGAAAACGTTCTACCCTAAATATTCCAACCAACTGAATGACAAAAGCTTTTCCTTAGTAACAATTCCTGAGATCTGCATTTAATATGGCCATAAAACTTGTTCTCCATGTCAAAACGTAGTGTATGAGAAATTTAATAGTAATTCATCAGTTTGTAACTGCGTTGAAAACAAATCAAACAGTTAGTTAAAAACGCACGGTAGTGTGTGGATAAACTTTGCAGTTTCACATAAACATCTTACAACGGGGATTCCATTCATTACATTGCCTTAATAAAATCAAGTTTTAAATAGAAAACATATATGGATGGGCATTTTGAGGGTACGCTAATTTATGATAAAACAAATGAGATAAAATGAATAATGAGTGAGATGATAACTGAGGAAAAACTGTATGGGAACTCTTTACACCAGTCATCCTGTAGATTCCGCAGCACTGTGAAACCTCTGTGACTGCTGGTCTGCGGAGAGCAGCGACAGCCCCGCACAACTTTCTCCAACTAATTACCCAGCGAAAGTCGACAACATCGTCGACTCTCGTGGGTGACGAGGCGCCTTCGATTTCATTCCGTTTACTTGACGACTCAATTAGCGGGCGGGAGAGCGATGCTGCGCTCTGGCGGCGGGCTTGTCATCCGTTGCTGCCATCTAGCGGCGCTCCTGCGAACCGCCTGGCGAAGAGCGACCAGCATTAATTAGGCAGGTCACCGGTTTTGGTGAAGGGGAAAGGGGGTTAATGCCGCCACGAGCACACAGGAACGGAAGGCTATTCACACGTGCTTACATCCGCTTTCTCCTCCTTCCTTCCCTTTTGCAATCTCATCCGCGCCACTCGGCTCCTTTGCCTATCGCCGCGCCGTCTTCTGTGCAGGGGTTTGAAGTTATGCGTCACTTGCACGGACAGTCTCCTGCATGCCAAGAGGGATTCGCATAGATATAGATACGCCTACGTGCCCCACAATAAAATGGAGAGTCGATACGGACTGGATTGGACTAGTATAAGAAAGAGAAAATAAACGAAGGTACTCTCGAATTTAGTCTGCAATGCACACTGGAGAGCCGATTTTACAGCCAGGCGTTCAAAACACGCTTGTACTGTGCGTAGGCTTTCTTCTTACTACATCCTATCATCGATCGAAAAAAAAATGTTTTTATAAAGAAAGAAAACATTATTTATTGAACACTTGCAGCCGTATAACTACGGAGTTGCTGCTGGTAATGTTAGCACAAAAAATAACAAAACTGAAGGTTCCCGATAAAAATAAAATAAAATAGTTTAAACCATTCTACTTGGAATACAGAATGATATTTAAAATATATGCACTAAAACTCTTTATGAAAATAATAACTTTAATGATGTTTGAGGGCGAGTGTTATGCTAAAATTCTGTCTCATGTTTCTAGGATGCATTTTAAATATTATGTTATTTTCTGTCACTGATGGCTCTACTTATTTGCACCTTTTTAAGTCCTCCCATACATATATATCATAGCACACAGTTTGAAGTTTTTACTGTAAAATTCTAAACACTAAAACAGTTTTAAGGGAAATAATTAGAAAGGTAAAAATTGACCTTGAATTTTAATTGAATTGTGAATTCGTTTTAAGAGAATTTATTTCAAATCATAACAAAGAAGCTACTTTTACATCGTAACGATATAATTATTGTTTAACTACTTTAAATATTTTGAAGTTATAGTACCGTGCACTTATTTGCATGTCTCGTGACAAAGCGACCATTTAAAACGTATCAATCTACCGAAACAACTTTGTATGTTTGATCGGATTTATTGAAACAAATGTCATTAAATTCAAAGCTGTGCTATTGCATGTTTTCTCCATGCCTTTAATACAGTAGATATCCAAAAAATTAATGACAAATATATATGCTATATAGTGTCATTGGGCCTCGCCCCGCCCTGTTCTGTAAGACATGCTATCGAATGATCAGACCCTCTCGGTCTAAGAAGAATGACATGGAAATAAACATTAATAAATTGTTTCTGTGAAAGTAAGCATTTTTACTTCAAATAAATAATGAGATAATTCTTACCTGAAATTTGTTGATTTCTTCCAGGCGTATATAAGAATGCGAATCCAGGCGTTCCAACGAACAAAATTGTTGTTCGGAAGTGTACTTATATCAGTATAACGCTCAGTCATTCATATATCTTGACCAATAAAAATATGTTTTTTATGTTATTGGCAATAGTTTTTTATGCGACTACGGAACATAGTCTACACAACGAATGATGTCTCCCGTCACGCGAAGAACTTCGCTTATTGGATGTCGTTTTCGCAGTGCACAGTGTGCATCATTACATCCACTTATAGGCTATTCACAGTAAAATGAGCCCTTCTAAAAGCCCTCCTTAAGATATACTTGCATGTACAATGTGTATTCTTCTATCTTATGTATTATTAACATTGTCATGGGCCTCATAGATTTATCCATGCGTCGGTCACGTGAAACCGTGGAATTATTAGAAAAGTAAATATTTAAAAAATACGCTATTATTTACTCTTCGACTCATTAAAAAACAGAAATCGAAGGAAATAATTTACGTTTTAAGTTATCAGAAATAGTTACCTAACACATTTTATTCAATGTTAATATATGGAACCACTTCCCATCCATCGTTACCAACTTTACTGGGCGCATGTCACCCAGGGCTCCCGTTAAAATATATGCAGGTCGGGGCAGTGATTTCTTTCTAATGTCGATTTCAAAAGTACTCACTTATCGTGAACAGCCTTCAGCGTGCAACGTCCAATATACACACCACCGTGTCTAAAAGGGCAAATAAATATCGATGCATTTTGTAAAGCAGTTGCGTGACAAGCAAGCAGATGCTGCGCTTCCACGGTAAGGGCGATTGGATGGTGGTCGGGAAAAGGGAAAATACCCAGAAAGTAGTTCAAGGCCTCGATAAAAAAAAAAAAAAACCAATCGCGGAAAGAAAGAGAGCGGGGGAGAGAAAAATCCCGGTCAAGGTTGCTCCTGAGATCTGACTTCTGCCAATCAGGTTGAATGCCAACAGCGATGCTTGAGACTGCTCTTCGCCCTCAGAAAGAAAAGTGAATCCTGGAGAATGTGTAAAGTGGATGCTTTTGCGTTCCATTTTCTCAGCTTTGACTCGATGTGAAAGAACTATTGTACGAACATTTTTTTACGTAGTTGAAATACACATAAATATATTTTTGCGTTGAGATTAAAACCCGCCCCTTTAACCTTTTGTCAACAGTGTCCTACATTTAGAGGTAATTTAGCAGAGGAAGTGGCTTTATGGATGTATTGCTGCACTCGAACAGAAAGACAGCGCTCAATGAACAGAGCACTCACGCGTGGGAGACTATTTTTGTTTACAAAGCGTTTGTTTATCTCCGTAATTACAATCAGCCAGTATTATCAACCACATTATTAGTTATTCATAGGTTCCGAGCAATATGTCGGTCAGAGTTACAACAACATAAAAACAGTTAAATGCACTCAAATTTACTGTACTGCAACATTTGAAATCATAAATTGATCTGGAACTGAAAAAGTGTCAATATGTTTCTCCTAATGACTAGAGAGATATTTGCATCACAGAAAATATTACTGCGTATTAGGATTAAACAGAGCATAAATATCTCTTGAGATAGTTTTATTCTAATAACTGGTAGAAATATACAGAATTCGCATTGTAGCTTGGTGACCGGTTGTTTTGAGCCAGCATATATTTAATTTCTTTATCCAAGATTTTTAATTGTGACAAATTACTTAAGACTGATATAGGCTTGAATGTAATGATTAGAAGAGGTAGTTATTGAAACGAATTGTTTTTGGTATTCATATAAATATAATTTAAGACAGTTTTAAGATAATAGGTATTACATTAGTCATTTAAGAATAAAATGTTGAATAGGACAGTCTTCGAATGAAATACACAATCTGGATAGTCTTGGTAACAAAGGCATGGGATAAAGACCATTTTGAAACAAGATATGCAAAAAATCATTATTAAACCAATCTCATCAATAATAACGGTCTGTACAAACTTTGTTATTCAGCTTGGAGTCATTAGATTGCTATAAACAACGCATTACTATACGGCAATGTTAGAAAAATAGACAAGTGATTTTGATTTCGAGGCTTTACAGTTTGAATCCTAATGTCTACCCTTTCATCTAGATGATCGACAACCTATTTTGCATCACTATCTTAACATTTTACACCATAATGTGCAAGCACGTCCTTGTAAAACATACATTTGTCAATTTTATCGTATTCATCTCCAGCGAGGTTTTTCAATATAATTTCGACGTCTTGTAGTTTGTCATGTTTCACAGGAACCCTATTTTGGCGAAACGTCTAAATTAATCATATTCAGGGATTTTCCTTTCTTCAGAAACAAATTTAACTGCCCAATGTCAGATCTTTAATTGCAGCCCAATTCCCTTCAGCATAATGGTGTTGTTTATGGTTCTCTTTATAATGATTCTCTTTGATGAAGAAAATTGAAACTGCAGCTGGCTTGAAGCCTTAACAGTTCCAGGAACACATTTTTTCAAATCATAGATTGTAATCTCAGTACCAACATGTTTACATTTACATATTGAACAAAATTGTCCTTATACTCCTGCGGAGTAATTACTGTAACTTTCTATATGAAATACCTTCTCTATTTTTCCAAAAAAAATTCTGTCGGAAAAGAGGTATGAATGGGCTACAACTAGAAAAATTATTTCTAAAACTTCACATTCGGTGGAGCATTAATATGAAGCTACTTAGCAAGTATTCCTAACTTTGTGATCCTTTTTGGTTTTGGTCCGGGCATCCGTCACGACATAGTTGCACAGTAATATACTCCGAAATATCCTTGTTGCATATATAGTAAAAGACAATTGGTGCTATTTCATTTGAGCCTTTCAAACGTTGGCTTTCAGTCGATGTGAAAATATGAACTGTTTCTGAATGAAGTTTGTTCTTGTAATGTACTCGTATAGTTTCCGGGGGTAATAAGCTGTCTGATGTAGAACTTTTGGTAAGACAAGATTATTTTGGCAGTCAGAGCAAAACTTGAATGCGCTTTCAGTTTCTGAACAAAAACATTTAAAAAAGCGTGTGACTCTAATTTTTAAAACCTATACTTTGTTGTTAACTCAGTTCTTTTTTTTTAAATGCCAGTTTCAGATGAGAGTACAGATGTTATCCTTAAGCATTCTGAGCATGCATCATTATGTGGCATTTAAAACCTTTGTTAAAGTGGAGTTGTGTAGCAGCAACGGCAATGGATAAGAATAATTTTGGAACCTCTTGCGAAAATTTTGCTCGAGATAAGCAGGGATAAAACCTACTTATCCGCGTTTTTTTACACGTCATATTATGCTTAGATACCTACCCTACTAGAAACCACAGGTAACATTTTTTTTTCCTCTAAAATACTGTATAAGGCAAGTTTCAAACTCAGCTCCTCAATTCCATTACTTTTATCATCGAGCAAACAGCTGACTTGACATCACTAGGATAATTCTGGAACAATGATATAAACTGCATAGTTACATGACCGAATTTACTGCACTGAAGTAGGAACGACAGTAGCTTGACACTTGGGCAACAACGAGTAAACAGATTGGTTCCAAATATGGGGTTTACTGACTATGATCAAATCTATAATATTATAAAACAGTTGCATAATTTGTATGACATTCAGTTATTTATCGTGGGTACTATAGTTGTCTCACGCCAGAATTTGAATAAAATAAACGTCCGTGATTCACATGGGAACAGCTAGGTTGTGCCAAGTTAGTGCACTCAGTCGCATTAGCCACAAACATTACAGTAGTTACCAAATAATGGCGGGCAGGGTACTACTATGGTATATCGTTGTCTCTAGTAATTAATTGTTTTATAAGATGGAACCAGTCTTACTCGTTTGCTCTGATAGCAAGCGAGAATCACATTGTGCGTTATATATATAGCTACGATTGAGGCAGTTCTGGTACGCGCGTGTATCTGACAGGGTTACACTGAGAAAAATATTTTGTTGAATAAAACCAAGTTTGTTTGTGGAAACCAAATAATAAATTGTCTGTATAGAAGCAATGAGATACTTTGTCGTTGAAATCAAATTATTTGGTTGTTCTCGTTGGATTTCTCCAAACTGTAATATTTTATTGATGGAGCTCAATATATGTATGACTGTATATACATCAAAAACGATTCGGCTATTATTAAAAGTGTAAAACAGCAACCGAGCTTCGAACCTGGACCTTTTGCGCCCGAACGTTTGGTCTTGGTATCCGCGGCTTGATGAAATGCGAATCTTCATAAACATATCTATCACAAGTACAGGAACGCACATGAATAAACATTTCATGTTTTACGGTTTTCCTTTTTTGTTTCCTGTTGAACTTGTATTGAGATTGTTTATACTATTATTAATCATGAAATACACAAACACAGTTATTATCCTAACTGCCACAAAAACTACAAACTTTTGAACTTTTCAAATAAGGGCGTTTAAATGAGTTGTCAAGCAAATGCATATAGTTGATTCAACTAAATAGGTTAACAGTATAATTTGGTTGACTTCGATATTTGTTTTATTGGATTAAACAAAATCAGTTATGTTTGTTTACATTTTTTGTTTACTCAGTAAAATGTTTTGTTGGGGCATCTGTTTGCCCATATACAAATAAGTATTTTGTTATCTGGAACAAACTTTTCTCTCAGTTTACGGTCTTACGTTCAATTTTGACTTACACTCGTTCGCAATTTTTCATGTGGCGTTTTCTATCAGTTTTTTATTATGAAACTATGATAGCAATCTTTAGCAAAATGATTATGTTTGCCGCAAATTTTACAGAAGTTAGTTGCGGTTGCTGTAGCTCCTACCTTCTCCTTTACCTTGTCTACTATCCTGATATTGCTACTAGCCCCGTCATTCGCACAATCTCCTAATGTGCGTTCAACTTCTGTTACTAAAGCTAGCAATTGCAACATAGTAGTCGGGCGGGTTGTAAACATAAAAAAGCGACTATTTTTGGGGAGCAAATAGTGAAATGCGATTTGGGTGAAGTATTCTTCCGAACACGGGTATACCGACACCCCGACTAATCTTAGCATTTCACTTACGAAATTCTGCATCGTCTGGGTTTATTATTGTGTTTTATCCAACATTTTCAACCGTAGATTTACGACCGCTTCTTCACTGGCAACTACATTAATACAGGTTTTTATCAACTGATTACTATCCCAATTTTCTATTCTGGCTTTGCTGAATATTGGCTGTAATTCCTCAAGGACTCTGAATATTACGTCAGCATAGCTAACCTGTCGCGAACATATATCCAAAGCTAAAATAGAATTGAAACTGACAAAAACTTGACCACAACAGCCGAAGTAGAATTTTCAAGCCTAGGTATTCTGGCAGAAAGTTCTGCTGGTATGTTTTTTAAGGACTTAATGCAGGGTTGTAAGACATCCGCGACACCTACAGCGTCGCCACCATCGCGCTTCACCAAGGCCCGCGCTTTGACACGGAGTTCTGCGATACAATCTGATTCCAACACCTGCACCCCAGCGTCTTTCAGCAAGCTTGCCAGGGAAACTTTGGTCAACTGCTGTATCCATGCTGTTGACATTATTACAATAATTAGAAACACTAGCAAGATAAACTTTAGCCACTGTTCTGAATGTCCCTTCCTTTGACAAACTTTCTTAAAGTTGTTCATGTGCTTTGTATGCTCAAGACTACTAAGCACACCCTGCTTGAAGAGCAGAGTGCGCAGCGGACTATTGCGACCCCCTAGCTCTAGGGTGTGGCAACAGGGGCAGTCAAGCCAGCCTAGCATCACAAACAAAATATTATAAACCTTGGAAAATTCAAAAGCAATCCTTTCAAGACAAGGTGTAAAGAGCACACCACAAAAACTCCAACAGCAAAACACATGAAAAACTGTAACTTTCTTTTATTTGGTAAATATTTCGTTTATTTTCATTGTAGAAAAAATGTATATCATTTTTCTGCAAACAATATATAAGTTAAGCGCAAAGTTCTATAGAAGCGCCAATATCATCTAGGCAATACTAATAAGTATAACTTTTACAATACTGTTGAATTTTACTTTTCCAGAAATCTAGAAAATTATACAAAATGCTATATAAAGAACAATAGAATTTAAGCAATACTGATGTTTTAGAGTATCTTCTAGCATATTATATCTAAAAGTCTCTTAATTTCTTTGCTTTCCTTATGGCTAAACAAGCAAAAGCAAGGCTTAAATACATGTTTTATTTCCCTAATTTTCATTTTTCCGAAATACAATACAATTATGAAAATTCCTTTTTATAGATTTTTCCCTACAATTGGAAGAAAAAAAAATCATACGATTTCTGGCTAAACACGTAGAGCCATAAAATACTAGAAAATCTCAAAATACAAAAATTATTTATTTACTTCCTAAGTGGAAATAACGATGATAAATATTAATTCCCACACAAAGTTACTGCCGGATTTCACCTCTTATTGCCATTCCTACACAATCTTTGCTATAATCGAGCAAAGTTACAAAATTAGTTGTTTGATCAGACTTAATTTACTGGCTGTATAAAGCAAATCATCAGTCATTTCACATTAAACTTTTTGAAGCAATTTCTAAACGTGTATTTACATTTTGCTATAGCCCTGAAAAATTACAAAATGAGTTTATTTTTCAAGAATAAATTACTGGTTGTATAAATCAAATATTCAGCCACCGAACTTTTACCTTTTGACAAAAGTTATTATACAATTGTGAAACAGTATTTTATTTCTTCAATAGTAAAAACTATTTAATTCATCAGGAATACTTTACAGTTTCTCAAAGATATTCCCACAATTAGCACAATTGGTTTGATTTAAAATCCCTATACCAGAACTATTGGAGAACAATCTGCACCCAAGTTTCACTAAAATTCTGGTATATTTAAAAACTGAAATCTTCAGGAATTTTTAAAAATTACGACAATATTTCTCTTCATTTCAAATTCCACGTTTTAAAAAATATAAATGCCAAATTTTAAAGTTTTTAATGCGCTTGTGACATAGCGCTTCCTAAGGACTCCTACATAAGGGCATTTAAAACATGTCCTTCCTTATCTGAGACCTTAAGGGTCGTTCTGGGAATTAATCAATTTTTTACAAATTCTTTCTTAACTCGAGTGAAGCTCCCAGACTGCAGTGCTTGCTGATGGGCTTGTGCACAAGGCTTAAACACAAGCGAAATACACAGTTTTATTCTGGAGGGATACCTCACAATAACCGTCCAATCACAGGCCGTCGAACAGTCGGTAATGTTCTTCTATAAACTCAAAGTCTTTATCGCCGAGACTGACGTCACAATCTTCTGGCCAATTGGAGCTGCGCGAGCGGCCAGCGTCATCACGTGCGCTTCTATTGGCCACCCACAGAGGCCCTAGTCGAGGAATACCCAGATGTGATGGCAGTCGTGTTATTGTTTGCTGCCGCATCGTTCGTCCACTTAGTCGTTACAAAGTCCGACACAGACCTTCCAGGGTTCTCGGAAGTTGCAGGTTAGTGTGGAATCATCGTTAGGGAGGGGGGGGGGGGGGCTGGCAGAAAATACGAGAAAATGATACCACCTGTCTCAACTTCCCACCGACTAGGTGGTTTGCTTTACTTCTGTCTATGAAAGACAAATGACAGCGTGTTTCTAACCAAGGTAACATGGGTACGATTTTAGAAGACAGCGTAATATGATATGGCTTCTATGGCAAGTTAGTGCTATAGTTCACAGGTAATTTCGTGGAGATGAAATAGCGTAGACTATATTTAAAAAAATTTAAATAAAATGAATAATTAACAATTGTAATGCGTAGATATACGTATACACATGCGTACAAAGTTGGTTCGCAGACTTATACAGTAATAAAAGTACAGTAACGCACAAAATACCGTAGTTGCACAGGAAATAAATCACTTAAGAATTTGAAATATAACATATCTGTGACAAATATATAATGTGCTACTTAAATTATTCGTTATTCAGTACCTTCGCATCGTGGGACGCGATTTTCCCCTTACACATTGATAGCCCACTTGGTGTAAGACAAAGGTGTGTTGCGAAAAGCAGCACATAATATCGTAGGCTCTACGCTGTTTTACCTTAAGTGACTCGCCAGCAGTGAAGGACTTCTTCAAATTTTGTTCGATGTATAGTTCTTTGCACCGCATAACGTGATATGGTTATGGTTTTTGGCCTCCCCTCCTCCCTCCATTTTTGGGGCTTTAGCCCCCCTAGGCTCTGGAAGGCGCATTTTTTCGATCGATTTGCTTGAAATTTTTTTCAGTGGTGTATTTCTTTGCCCAGCATTCGAATATATGGTTTAAAGCCTTACGCCTAAGTCTTAAGTATTAACTCTGAATTGTTAAGTCTTAAGTTTTTAATTTTGTATTGTAATTTCGCCATATTTGCGCATGTCGGGATGTGCGAGCGAGCACGTGCCGAAGTTCCCAGACGACATGTCAGCGTAAATACTAATTTGTACGGTTACCTGCTTCACCTACGGTGGCTCAGCCCGCGGATTCCGCGGGCCTGGCCCCTGGTGTAGTACTACTCAGTAACTGAAGTTTGTGACCCTAGGTATTTCGTGAGTGTCGTATCTGCAGATTGTCTCGAGTCTCTCATGCCGGATCCTCCCACCATAGCTTGCAATTTCCTTTCGCAGTATTAAGACGAAATAGAAACCCAACATCCACTAACAATCCGGAAATTTTCCATAACTTAAAACTTTTAGATGCGACCCGGATACGAGCCAGGGAGGGACCTTAGAAGTCTTGACTTAACATGAAGGCTAAAATCACATTTCGATACGATTTCGTTCAATGATTGTTTAGCGGCAACGTTTAGCTTGCAGTAGCATTTCTAACTTCCATTCGGAAGGTACTGAGATATGTCCCCACCAACTGCAAAGAAAGTAATTTTCCCCAGTGGTTCCCAGGAAATTTGAACTTTCTCAGTACACGGCTCCTGTTTTAAGTGCATTCGGAAAACCATGCAAACCCGTGTGACGGGTGGGACCACGTCGCCTCACGCCCTCGAAGAATTGTTATTACAACTAAGTACACATAATAATAACCTGTTAAAACAGTGGGCCGGACCACGTTGCCAGTCACCCATTCGAATAGTTACTGTGGTTGCTCACCTGATATTTTGTTCGGCGCAGTGCCTGACAGCATGAACATTTTAAACACGTTTGTTTTGGTGTTTAAATCCTACAATAAGTCTTCATACTATTAAATTACTAACCCGCTATGTGCTAGCCAGGATCACGTTACCTTAAGAAGAACTTGGAAGACCTGAGGCAACGAAGAACTTGTCTTTATTATACGTGCTAATTTTCACATGTAGCAGCGGCCAGCCATGGAAGCCCACTGCGTGGCGGTCAGCGGTTTCCCCTGTTCGCCGCCCGAGAGCAGCACCGTCGGTTGCAGGCGCTGAGAACTGCCCGTGGCCATGCACGCGCAGCTCCACGGCGTGACGTTTGGTTGCATCAGTTCCGGCAACTTGGTCGAGAGGCCGGAACTGTGGTTGCGTATTTTCATATGATTGGTGGTTGACTTTTAAATTATTGAGACCCCTCTAAGGGAAAATGTTGTCCGCTGTGTCGGTTCGCCTTATTATGTAACATCAACTGCCATTGGGCGTGAATATCACGACCCCCATAAAGGATACTGAAAACCCCACCAATTTCTTGGAATTCTGAAAACAAATATGGATCTCATATGTGGTTGGTGACGCTAGATGGCGGATCTGTGTATAAATTGCCTGTAATTGCTTCATTCCGGGTAAGTCAGTGAACTCGAGGGGGCAAACTTTTGACATATAAGTAGCATTCTTGGTTTAACACACATGTAGGTTCATCAAGCGATTAGGACGGTTACGTCATTCTAATGTTATGCGAGAGCCATGATGGCTGGAAATTTTAAATCATTTTAAAACCTTGCGAAATGTTGGTCTCTTATTTGAAATGGGATAATGGTAATTTTTGTAACTGATTTTGGAAACCCATCAAAGTATGTGACCAATTATTAATGAGAATTTTTAGTGGTTGTAACCACTGGTAACTAAAATAATAATAATAAAGGTCTTAGCATTTTGAAACCAAATCTAGGCAGTGGTAGGCGATATTTGGGATTCAGTTATGTTTATTTTTAGTAAACAATTCTAAAAACTTTACGATTTTTAGGGCATTTTGAATAGTATCTTTTGCTCGCGGGAGTTACGGCTAGCATTTCTAAGCAGTTGCTCCTATCCTCTTGGGATCGCGAGCAGAGGAAGGAGAAAGTATTGCACAGAGGTTATCCTGTGGTATGAGTTATACTTTTAGTTTCGCCTGTACAGGACTTAACGTAATTTTCTAAAGTCCAGAGTACATGTTCGTACAACATACTTTGATCCGCCATCTTGCGACGAAGTGTATTTAGGGTAACTTGCCCAGTATGTATTGTGATAGTCTTTGTATTCGTTAAATGGCCAATGTGTTTGCGTAAATATTACCTGTATTTTATTGGGAAAATCCAAGTATTACCTAGGTGTCAGCATAATTATGCGCCTGCCATTTAATCACATTTTACTCAGTTTTTGTGGTAACTTGGTTTTATATACACGTCAATTCAATTGAAAATAAGGGAGAGAAAGATTTTAGAGAATCCACGTGTAACATTGATAACCAATGAAATATTTTCCACGTGTAAGATTGGTAACTATTGAAAAGAATGAATATAAACATAATACATTAAAATTATCGCACTTCTTTGTTTCTGTTATGCGTCGTTTACCATCAATGCTTAATTCACCCTTACATTGCACAAATAACTGTTTTTTTTTTTTTGCATGGCTTTTTGCCATTTTTGTGTTATGTTGGTTTTGCTAGGTTTTATACAAATACCACCTTTCTACTCCCTTGGCTTAGGACGTAGCATGGTTAGACCCGAAATATCTGAAAACGTAGCCAAGAGCAGGTAGAGCTATGAATACAACTTCACTGTGCACCAGATCATTTAACAACGAAAATTTACACAAAAACACAGTTTACGCAAACGTCTTACAGAAAAATAATACTTTCAATATTGCCAGGTTTGTTATATCGAATACTTGCTGCATAAACGCTGTACACATTGATGCATTTTGAGACTAAATCTGTAGAATGTGGAACACGCACAAGTTTAGGATTTTATTTAATAGTTACATTGCTTGTCTTTAGAAGCTTAGCTTGATACTAACGTCTTTGGAAAGTCCAGAAAATGCCTAAAACACCAATTTACTTATATCCCGTGTTGCTCACTAGCGCGATTTCCCCTCATAAAAATGTATGGAAAGAAACTCAAGCTTCCACTTCGGATCGGCGAATACAAACTTGTAACCAAGATGAGAATGGAGAATTAGAGGAGAAAGTGTTTTTATGCCAAGCAGGCACTTTGTTATCTCTGTTCGACTTTAGGTAGCCCACGGTTGTATAAGTACTTTTACAATAAATCTTTTTAAAATATCCTGCCACATAATGTTCTATTTGGACAGTACGGCAGGTAGAGAATTAGGAAAAGTGCATATTTGTGTTAGTCTGATATTAGAGTTTCAATTTCTAAATTGGTGGCCACTTTGTTTTTTGTTTATATATATATATATATGTTAACGGGAAAGTATTTGCGAAATAGTAACAGATAATTTTTTCTACTCAACATTAGCTACTATAGGCAGTTCAGGGTAAAATGAGCACTTTTGGAAACCCTGCGTAAGATCTATTTGAGTGCATGTTATGCATTATTCCGCCTTATGTGAAATTTACATTGCCATGGACCTCAACACTTTGTTCATACGTCGGTGAGGAAAAACTGTAAAATTATTAGGAAAGTAAATATTTTACAAATAAGCTCATTTTTAGACTTCGCAGAAAAAAAAAAAAAAAAAAAAAAAAAAAAAAAAAAAAAAAAAAAAAAAAGGAAGCGAAAGAAATAATTTAAGCTATCAAAAATTTTTACCTGGCACTTTTAATTCGACTTTAAGACATGGAAATACTTTTCCTCCATCGTTACCAACTTTACTGGGCGTATGCCACTCTGTGCGCCGGTTAAAATATATGTAGGCAGGAGCAGTGACTTTTTCTAAGGTTGGTTTCAAAAGTGCTCACTTTATCGTGAACAGCCTTTTAAGTCTGTTCACGGTAAAGTGAACACTTTTAAAAGCCCTGCTAAAGATCTAGTTCCATGCACATATCGTATATACTTCCGCCATTTGTAAAATTAACATTGCCATGGGCCTGGTTACATTATTCATGCGTCGGTCAAGTGAAACTGTGCAGTTGTTAGAAATGTAAATATTTTACAATTTTGCTAGTTACTATACTAAATGCTTTAAAAATAATAGAACGTAAAACAAACAATTCCAGTATTCTGAAATATTTTCATAACACTTTAATTTCAGCGTAGACACATGGAACTTTGTTCTCTCTGTCGTTGCCAACTTTAGAGGGCGCATGGCTGTCAGTGTGCCATTGAAAATACATGCAAGTAGGACCAGTGACATTTTTCACAGGTTGATTTCATAAGTGCTCACTTTATTGTGAACAACCTTGAGCCACAAGTTAAGGTAATTTTTACGTATGGCGGAACTATAGAGAATGGACTAAAAGAATACTCGGCGCAGAGCTTCCTGCTAATTGAACAGTGCCACACCTACTTCCTGATGGAGGCGTTGTACTTCGAGCTGACCAATCACGCTGCGTCCTCAACGAGCATGCTAAGGGCCGTCGGTACCGCCTTAATTCACCACCACACGTAGCACGTACCCAGAACCTCACGATTTGAGAATATTCATGTTGAAGATATGAGAAATTATTAGTTTTAACCATCAGTGTCCAAACTCAAGACAAAATCATTTCACCAAGTACAAAAATAATTCAATAATTTTATGAAACCAGTATTCAATTAATTGCCACTCTCATGCCGAAAAATGTGTCACAGGCAATATTGTTTAATAACTTCCGTTAATCGTTCTGGTTTCACCCCGTTTTTTTAATTAAGGTTCAAAAAGTGTGCAAAAGTTCAAATTTAATTGCAATTTCAGTTTTTATTCCCGCAAAGAAACTAATAGGAATACGAACCATCAGACAATCAGTTTGTTTACGAGAGGGCTTCGATTCAAGTGACACGGTCCTCGAAGGAGAATTCTTTCTTCCAACAGCAGATAATCGAGGTGAAACATTTTTTGGTATGTTCCTGAACTTCAGCGTGACGAAACAGGCAGATATTCGAGTGATCATAGACGCGATGAATGAAGTTCGATCGCCATAAATATTTTACCCTGCCCCTGCATTGAAAAAAAATTAAAAATAACTTAACGTTAGTTGGTATGCGCAAAGTAAGCACGCTACATAAATATTGTTACGAATTCAGGCTGTTTCCTCCTAATATTCAGCATATCTGCAACCCACATGTCAAAGTATATGTGTTAGGGATGTAGTTCGAGCACAATTGCTTTGCTGTTATTTCGTATAGATTTCATTCATTCTTTCCATCCTTTTCGTTTACTACCAGAAGTTTGCTAAAGATTTATCACTACATATTTTTTAATGTTAACGTATAATTACCGGGGAGTCTAGAACCATAAATATATAACGTCGAATTCTCACTTCAAAGTTAATTCGTATTTAATTGCTTAAGGCTTTAATAAAAGAGAACATTTCAGATAATTAAATTATAAATCCCTCTCTAAATTAAAACATTAACTAAATAAATTGATTGCCATTAAAAATGCATCAATTTCTCATCATGTTACTGGGCAAAACATTTCGTAGACACCACAACTTAAATAAACCAGATCAGTATTACAAATTAGGGTATCTGTGGCATTTAGTGCCGTTGCCTGGGGAGCCATTTTTAAATTAACTAAAACATCGTAACTAAAAAAGATCGTCTACCTTAAGGGGACTTAAATTAATCTAAACCTTAGCCAGTTACTATGATACTCTCTCTACGCCCCACGCTGGCCATGATTGTCCCCTCTCATCCCTCAAGAAGGGGGCAACACCTCCAGTGGCTGGACTGATAACACACATCTCATAAATGACAGCACTGCATTCCCGCGGTGCACTCCACAATGCCACAATAACTGACCGAGCCATAGGCTAGGCCAAAGCCTGGCCTAGGCTTCGACAGGTCTTGAACTCAGACCAGCTCCCGAGCGTCCGCTCTGTTTGGAGCCTGGTCAACGACTCCTCGACAACTCTCCCTAACGACTGTTCCCGCTTCCCGCATCACACAACTGTTGAGTTGCGAGACTCCGGTCTGCGAACCCGGCGGGCCTGGCCGGTACCTCCCGAGCACACGCATTTCGCAACAGGCTGGCCCGCCTCGCGCCATACAAACTGCACGATTTGCGGAAGTCAAATACGGAACTCCCAGGCAACCAACGTCCTCCGCAAACTGTCAGCTCAACAGGCACATCAATGCCCAGCCTACTGTAAACTTTCTGGGTCCCACACTTCCTCAGTCACCGCAAAGAAAACTCAAAACAGAGTCACGACAAAGACACGATTTCAAAAATTTTTAACACATTGAGGTCTGCACACACATACTGGCATTTCAGACAAATTAGAAGCGAGTCACCTATATCCACTACTGCAAGAACACCGGCTCTGTTGGTGTCTGTGTTAGAACTCACCATCGTCCTATTGGTCCATACACACCGGACACTACCCTGTACTTTGCAACGTTCATTATTGGCCAGTCTTCAACCTATGGAGAGCCGAGCTGATATTGACTCAATCAAATGTCGATTATTGTACAAAAGTATTTACAATCGATCATGTCCCTTTGAATGGCTATAAAAAAGAATTCTATAGTTAGCAATATCATTGTTACTGCACTGTCGTGTTCTTGTGATGTCGTGTTAAATACTAGCCGAACAAAGACTGCACATCCGTGTGAGTTTTGTGCTGAACAGCAAATAAATTTGCAAATTAGCCTTGCTCGAGCTACACTCGAGCATAGTCCGCAAAGTGTTAAATACAACAATACGTATATCTGATAAAAGCAGCGCTGCAAATATTACTTTGAAAAAAAAAATTAAATATAAAAAAGAAAATAACTGGGCCTTTCTGGGCATTATTAATTATTAACTATCCGTGTAAAATATTCAGTATGTAGTTACTTAACTGCTAGCGATTTCGCACTGCTATGATTACACATTTCTTTTAGTTTCAATAGTGTGAGCAGATCACGGTCATTCAATGGCATTTCGCATTAAAATTGTACGCATGTGCTGCCCCTGAAAACTTCCCCCCTTATATTAATTTTCCTTGTCGTTTTCAGTGGCCAAAATAATATGCAAGTATACTTAATGAAATGATATCTCATATGGTAGTAACTAACACCAGATAATATTTACTTTTGATAGTGTGTCGAATTTCATATTGATTTAACAACCGCGGAAATGTCGGCATTGAAACAGTTACGGATCGTAATATTTGTAAAAATTATATTTATAAATTGTTTTACAGTAAATCCTCTAAAAGGTTTAAACTACTTGCAGTCTTGTCAAAAATAAAACTAGCTTTACGCATAAACCGCAATTAACGAAATTTAATTTAAGCAGCTTTAGTGAGAAGCAGACTGTAAAGCCTAGCAGGTCACTTAAATCGTGAGTTTTTATAGTATCTAACTGTAAATAGGCCGAGCTAATGGACCATTGCACAGGTGTCTGGTGACGAGGATAAAACATGAAAACTGGAGTATTTTTAATATAAAGAAATCCAATCCTGTACACAGTTATGTTTAAGCTATAATGGAGGCTTATCTCTCTCATGCTGGAAAATAAAGATAAAAAGATAAATATTTATTTATGTTTGTCCACTGAAATTTATACATCCATCTTCAATGAACAGCACAACAAGAAAAATAGAGGTAAAGGCCAAAATCATAAAGAAAATATGAATATCCGTATCCAAAGTAACGTACTGAAAAACACGTTACGTATTAATCGACATTTCCCCTGAGAAACGAGTTTATCTTTCCATTACACTGAAGCCAAACAGCCAAAAATTAAAATCGTTCAATAAAATAGTCGAGTCCTATGTGAAGTAAAGCAACATATCGACTGAGAGCAAATAAGCGAGGAAAGTTCTGCAGTGGTGACTGCGCAAATTTTTGTCGCAACATTAATCTGAATGTCAGCAGTTCCACACGGTTCTCAAAAAATTAAACACATTCAACACTATGTCATCTATTTTGCTGGCAATTGCGCAGTGAACACCGCCGTAATTTTGCCATGTTTTCAAAGTGGCATTCATTTTACTTGTTCACCTGCAAGCAAAAATTGTAACATTTGAAATGTTTATAACTTACATTTTAAAAAATTGTGTAGTAGTTATATTTCAATAATGAAGAAGTGCAAACTTTCAAGTGCAAAAAATGTTACCTATATACAGTCTAGTATTAATGAGTGTGTGAAATTTGACAGACAATACCAAAGTCTGTAAGAACGATAAGTGAAAGTCACTAAACATAAGTTAGTATGATGCTAACACCTGGCAAGCTATTCGTTTAAACTTTAAATGCTGAACCAATGGTCGGATATAGTGGAATCCACCGGAATGTAACGTAAATCATAATAAAAACCGTGAAAATGAGCTTCTGTATAATGAGTAAGCTGCCGCTTGCTTCCAGTGAAGCACATTCCAGTGTTTCCGCTTAGCTGCAGTCATTTTCACTATTTCTGGTTTGGAGTTTGTGAGATCGCGGGTAGAAGGCTACTCCCTGGAACACGCGCGCTGGGACAGTAAATACGTATCTGTCAGTACAATTGGTGACCTCTGTGTGGCCAAGATGCGCTCTAAACTTGAGTAAAGCTAGGTGGAATTTCTCGTTAATACTTCTTCAGAGTGGTGAATCAATGACAAGTGTCAACCGATGACTTGAAACAGTCTAACTTTGTGTAAATGAGTATGGATATTTCGTAAACAAGTGTAATTAAGTCACTGAGGTAATTTGCAGTGTAGCAGTTTTTCCATTGGTTACTTTTACGCTGATTTGGTTAAATATTCCCTCACTAAATTTTTATTGAGAATAAGGACTTCTCGATAGCAAAACGAGTCAATCACTGAAATGTTTTAGTCTTAACACGTTCCGCATCAGACCTCTACAGTGCAATGATTATTCCCAGTTCTTTCACCCAACTTTCAAAATATTTACACGCGCTTTACTTTGTTGTGTTTTGAATTTTATAAAGTAAAAAATCAATGAGGTGAGGTGCCAAGGACGACATTGTCATGCGGATCGAATTTTCCACCACCTCTAACTCACAACACAACGATTGAACGCTGTTGTGTATTGTTTTATCAACCTAGCAAGTAGCTGAGTTGAGAGATTTGGGCGGCTCTTCACATCGAGGCAGTGAGAGCCTATGAGGTTGAAATGAGGTGAGTATGGAGTAGCGCCGGAATGAAAGGGTGGGGGCAATGGGAGATCCCCGAGTAAACCCACCGACCAGTGGTATCGTCCGGCACGATTCCTACATGCGAAAATCCGGGAGTGGCCCGGCCGGGGATTGAAACTGGTTCGCCTTGGTGGGAGGCGAGCAGTCTAACCGCTCAGCCACCACGATTTCCCTAGCATGTAGTCGAGATACTTGAAGTAATGATAAAATTAATTTATTTTTCTCATATAATCTGTTATCGTATATTCAATCTTGTGGCAATACAAAAATACCTTTAAAAATAATATTTATAATATATTAAATATCGGAAAATTTGTGTAAACAAGTTGTCTGAAGTGTGTAAAGAAGAAATGTAGAATTAATTTCGCAACCTGTCCTTAATCCGTTCAGTCAGCGGCAAATAAGTCATTTTACATGCTACAATGGAGAAATTTTGTTGTTTGAGACCTTCCTTTTATGAGTGTAGGGCTCTCTCACGTTTTGAGACCAATAAGAAATGTATTTTAAGTTCAGTGCTATAAGCATTGGGTGTTTGTGGGCGTGAAGTATTCTCAACAACGAATTGCATCCCCCACATTTAAGGTATTTCATTTGTCGTTGTTTTCGTGTAACGGACATTTCATATAATTAGACAAGTTCCTGAGGAACGTTTCATATACTGTACACTGTGACTGAAAATATTAAAGTATGTATTTCAACAGGCATGCAACGCAGTTAACACTTAAAGCCCTGCTACAATTGCCGCGTCGCCTGTTCTCAGATGTCCTCTGTGTTCTCTAACGTCAAGAGCACTGATTGCTTCACGTAACCATTTAACGTCAAGAGCTATCTTGTCTTGTCTTCGCATGTACCCTGTCCCCTTCCAGCAGATAGTTCGTCAATTTTTAGGTATTTTACCTCTGTTATCCTCTGTCCTCAAATCTGTCATATAAAAATAAGAATTTTATACCTAAACTAACAAACAACGCTTTTCTAACGTACTATGTCTAACGTAAATTAAGTTTCTTCTAAAGAAAGGAATATAAATTTACTATTTATCTGCGTCATTAACCAAACACTAATCACGAAATTGAAATAAATTTTTGAATTCGAAAATAAATAAAATAGGTTTTTATAGCCAATAGCCAAATTGAATATAATGTTACAATAATAAAAATCGCCTTTATAAAGCAGACAAACTCCTGAGTAGTAACGAAAAATTCGGTGCGAAGTATTTACTGCTAAAGTGAGTACTTTTGAAATCAACCTTAGAAAAATGTTACTGCTACAACCTGCATATATTTTAACGGGCGAACTGAGTGACATGTGCCAAGTATAGTTGGTAACGATGCATGGTAAGTAGTTCCATAACTTAACGTCGAACAAATGTGTCACGTAACCATTTGTGATAAATGTAGTAATTCCTTTCACTTTTTTAAGTTTAATGTATCGAAGTGCAAAAATGAAAAGATTTGCTAAATATTTACTTTTGTAATAATTTTGAATTTTTACTTGACCGACACATCAATAAAGTGATGAAGCCCACGATAACGTTAATTTTGCATAAGGTGGAAGAAGACACAACGTGAATACAAGTAGATCTTAAGTAGGGCTTTCAAAAGTGCTCATTTTACCGTGAACATCTTATACCTGGGGATAGTATCCGAACCATAGAGACAGCTTTGGATATCCGTTACGGCAGTTTTTTGTGTGACTTCAGAGAGAACGGAGGATATCTGAGGACATGGAACACGGCGGTAGTAACCTAGGCTTGAAGGTAGGCAGGTCTCCAAGTAGCGGCGTGTGCCATCAAGTGATCAGACGTTACTCTGTCCCCAGAGTGCGGAGTACAGAAGAGAATCCTGAGACGTACGAGTTCTCCTGGAGGTGAGTGCACTTCTCCGGCGCAAAGGGAGACCCTGCCTCCAGAGACATATCAAGTGCAGGGATGATGGCGAAGGGAGGGGGGTAGCCGTAGCGTATGCAAATTGGCGACCGATTTTCCTCGACGGTCTTGGGGGAAATCATGGCGCATTTGTTCTCGTGATGAAGAAACAGCGAACCGAGCGCGCGATGGATGAAGCATGGCGGTGAGCGGATAGGGAGGTGGTTGAGGCGGGGGTGGTTTTAAGGTTGGACGAGGGCGCCGCTGAAACTGTTTAATAAACAAACGTGTTTGGGGTTTCAGTGGAGGGCGAGCGAGCGCCCCTGCATCGGTGAAATGGCGCGTGGACGCGTATCTCAAGGCGGTTGGCGAAGGGGTGGTCCTGGATTCACCGAGGGGCGACGACGAAGATTTAGACACTTGCAGCATCCACCTCCTGGGCCGGAGGTAACAAGTGTCCATGAACCACGGCTCATATCACAGCCAGCGACAGAGTGTATTTAACAAGCAGTAAAGCGTGTCTGACTCACATTCGGTGGAGTAGTACGTTCCATCCCGGCCAACTGAACTAGGGATTGTTTTGTCAAAGTGGTTCACCCTCCGAACATAATTTTCTGGAGCACATGCTTGGTACGCCAAAGGGCGAGTAACTGCTACCGCTAACTGCCTATAAAAAGTGATTATACTACATTACGAATGGATTGGTAAGGATTGTTATTTTTTTACGGATGTAACTTTATAAATGATAATAAAATGTGTACAAGTGAAGAATATTTTACAAGTATAATTTGTTTACAGGGTAGTCATTTCTGTTAACTATATATATGACATTTATTAAAAAAAATTGAAATCTGGTAACTTGAGGAAAAATTATAATAGATTCTGTTTAATGCTTAAAAATACTTACCACTTACAAGCAAAAGTGTCGCCTCTTAACTAATATATTTGGTATCTTTTTACATGAATTAGTATATTTTGCACAGGAATTGGCGCTTCGAAGTGGATTACGGTTCGAATAAGGAAAATAAACTCAACCCTCAGAATAAAATAGATCGCAGTTTTCCATAAGAACTCCATTTGCCGAGACAGTTCCTTATTATAGCAAAGTGGTATACCATTTAAACTCCATTTGCTGGCGAAATTTCTTAATATGCCCAAGTGTTTTATCATCAGAATTCCATTTGCTGGAACAGGTTCTCTCGTCCGTTAAGCAGAATTATTATAAAATTAAATAACGGTTGCAGTATTTGGGATGAGTGATTTATATCAGGGAATTAGCGTTGTTGAAATCTCTTTTATTTGGCATCCCTTGATTGGTGAATCGATGACATTCATATAGTAGTCTGTGACCTGGCTCAGTCACATTAATTAAAAATCTGTATAAATTTAAGTCAGAGTGTTCGTTAGAGAGGGGATGTTTTACTGCCAGGCGGCATATGAAGGAATTTCCTTGCATATGGGAGATTCATTTCTATTCGAGACCAATAATAATTATTACTCTCTTACATAAACACTGCCTGTAACATTGAGCATGACCTACGTTCTTCATTAATTCCGAGAAATATGTGAACGTTACACCCCTGCAAGTTAAATTAGAGATGTAACATTATTTCTTTATCTCGCATTAAGATATAAATATGTCTTTGACTTTAAAGGTTTTATCTGCGTTAACGATTTAATCCCTTTGTTTACCCAGTATAATGTTGTTCATATTAAAAAGCTACAGTTTAATTTTCATGGTTCACATTTATGCTGTAATGTAATATCACAAATTTTAAACATAGTGGACGTGAGTGTTCTTTGCCAGGCTTACACTGCAGAACAGATGAAGAGAAGTACAACCCAACAGATATGTGACCATCAATTAAACTTACCAGATTTAATTTCGGCAATACCACCAGACAGATACTTACTAAAACGTGTCAACATCTGCAAGACAACATGCTAAACTGAAAAATACAACACCTAACTACAGACGAACTACGATAAATGAGAAAAGTGGCAGCTATGATTCTTTAAAAATTTTAATAGAATTAAGAAGCAAAGTTTGAACATATTATGATGAGCGTACAGATAACAAATTAAAATATAACTGGCCATTAAAAGTTATAATGTCAATTACGAGGGTACTTAAATATTAATAAAACTACTTATTCACATCTCTCAAATTATATATATTGTAGTCGACAATAGCTTGCCAACGTTTTTGTCTAAGCATTGGAAATATATTAAACAGCGTGTCTCTTTCGTGCAGGGTCTTCGGGGCTGAAAATCTGTGTAAACTGTATAAAAATATAATTGTGGTGCAGAATAAAATGTTAATTAACAAGAGGTGCACGCTCTTTAAGCTAGTTCAGGCTTATCCGATAATTAAAATGTTGGTCACCGTAGACAGCAGCTAACCGAAGTAATCAGGTAAACATTTCATTTTAGACTTATCCGCATCTGTAGTAGTTCCTCTTCTACGTCGAGCTCTTCCCTAAATATTAAGCTCACGTGCTTATATGTGCGTAAATAAAATACAGTCCTTGCACATTCACTTTATATGATCTCAGAAGGCGAAACACAACTAATATTTAACACAGTTGTCGTCCGAATTCAGGCCTCTTCTTTGCTTGAAAACATTATCACATCTTCGTACGATCGTACTTGCCTGGTTTTATAACTATTCGCACTCGTGTATCAATATATTAATGCAAATTCCTAGCTGTGTGATAACCTCAGATCACCACAGCCATAGCAAATAATCTAATATGGCTTAAAACTGCATAAAAATAATTAAAAACGTTCGCAGAGAAAGTAAAAATTTTCAACAATCTTATTTAAAAATAAACAAATTCTCTCATTGGTAAGCTAGTATCGCCTCACATAGTTATAACATAAAATATTTGAACATAACAAAATGTTGACAACTTTATCTCTCAGGGGAAAATTAAATTCTTTACCAGTTCTGAATTTACCAATATAATTTTCTATTAAGTGTAAACAAACGAGACTGACAGTTCAGCTGGCTGATAAAATTCTAACCTACATGAAAAACAATGTATAAATAAATCATTCGTACGGCATTCAATTATGGTTGGTATGTTAATTAAACAAATTTATACTCTCAAATTATATGCGTCTTTTATCTCAAACCCAGATCATCAAAATAATTAAAATAATAATTAAAATCCCGTATGTTACAATGCAGAGAAAGTATGTATGTGACATGGACGTAGCGCGATCCGCACTGAGAGAACAGCCAACGAAATATTTGTTTGTATAGGGGCAAAAAATATTTAGTTGTTACAACAAAAGAAATTGTATGTGTAAACAGAACTTGAAAAGTAACTAAATTAATTTTGTTCATCTGACAAAATATATGTTTGAATAAACAAAGCCTCTGTGTTTGGCCAAAATAAATTACACTGTAAAAATATTTTGTTGAATCAACTTAATATATTTGTTTGGCCATTTATTTGATCGTATTCGTTTTAAAATACAGATATGGAGTTTGTTTGCATATTTTGTGACAATCAGGAGAGTAGCAGGGTGTGTCGTTTCATTTATTAATGCTTAATAATGGCATACTCGTCCTAATAAAACAAGCTGAAAAGGAAACTTAATAGTAAATTTGTAAAACTTTAAATATTTATTGGCGTACGTTGTCCAGTATTTCAAATGTATGTATTTTAAAACATGCCCATTTTACCTTCAGTCACTTTAGCTGAGTATCCTAAGTCGTAGCGCTCAGCCGCGTACGATCTAGGTCCTAATATTGATCGAGTTACAATTTTTTCGTAAATATTAAACGAAACTGCTTACATAGTACAAAACAAAAATTAGGTTGCACCAGCCAAACATTTATTTACTGCAACGAGATAAGAACAACGAAATAATTTCGTTACAACAACATATTTAATTTCTCTTATACAAACAATTAATTCGGTTGCGCCAGACAAACTTTGTCTGATTCAACAAAAGATTTTTTATTTTTTTCTTAGTGCGCAGGTATGCACAGGAATTTGCCTTTCACCTTCCACCCCCCCTCCCCACATAAGAGGGGCGGCGCTGTGGTAAACGTTCAGACTCGCATTCGGAAGAACCTGGGTTCGAATCCCGTTCGTGTCAGCCTGATGTCGGTATCGCGTGGTTCACTCGAGGTGAATGCCACGACGATTCTTTAGTACAGGCCATAGCTGTTTTCTGCCCCGTGCCCACTTCTCTGAGCAAATTGCCCTTTCTCTAATGACCTCGCTGTCGTCGAGAAGTTAAGTCTTGCCTGCATTATTCCTCCTCCTTCCTCATCACTATAATTATGCGTGCAACGTACGTTGGATAGTTTTTTTTTAGGGACACCCTCTGTGTTTCCGAAAGTTAGTACACTCATATGGAAAGGGACAATACACGAAAGATGAGCAAGATTTTGAGCGCTAACTTGCATACTGGCTGTTGAACAAGTGGCGTGACATCCACAAACTCGGTCGCCCTTCTTGTTTTTACTTTCAAGGCAGGTTTTCTAGTTTTGTCGGAGCCACGACGGCGTAGCGGTCAGATTAATCACCTCCCAATTAGGCGAACCGGGTTGGATTCCCGGCGGTATCGCTCCAGGATTTTCGGACGTGGTAATCGTGCCGGATGAGGCCGTTTGTCGTCGGCCTTTCTCAAGGGTCTTTCCCGTTTCCTCCCGCTCTGGGTTTACAGCGCTGCTCTCAATACCCCGACGTTAAAAGCCTCCCACATCTTTCCACCCCACTCCACTAGTTTTGCAAGAGTCACATGTAATCAATTTATACTTTTGTAGGCCTAGCACGTTTAAAACACATTTATTGTTTGTAATGAGCATTTCGCAGGTAATAATGCGTCGAAGGAAAAATGGGCGCATATATATATATATATATATTATATATATATATATATATATATATATATATATATATATTGAGCTCGCCTGTAGTTGTAAATAACCTTAAGTAAATACGGACAATTATATTTTTTATACTACAATAAAAAATGAACTCTTCGTTTACATAACAGCCGTATAAAAATAGTGAAAAACGAAGTCTCCGCATTACGTTACCCAGCGTAACACCTCGTGTATGATAGTTACGAGCATAATTGAAGGCTATTCACGCAATAAGTTCGCTACAAGTCAGATTATACAAGGCGATGTCGCTTCCTTGCTCAGGAAAGATGATCTTGATTGAGATATGGCCTTTAGTCAACTGAGGCTAACTTAGTACGCAAAGGTTTTTTTTTGTCATCTTTGTAAGTCATGGAGGTGTGCACCCTTTCTTGTTGTAATACTGTATGTACTTCACTTAGAGGATTCCTAACCTTCTCATTCAGAGTTTAGAGACATGTATATTGTTTCTTGGCGTGAGTGTTGGTATTTTTACATGCCAGTTTACGATAATGTTATTATCTATTGCACCATGTTAATCTAAATTAACTACGGCTTCTTGTGTTACAGTGCCGGTATTCTCTACTAAATATATCATAAACAAATTTACATTTGCCACCTAAAAAAATATTTTTTTGCTTAAACAAATAATGTAATATTAAATGACTGGCGTAGGTGCTAAGAATAATATAGACATAGCCTGATGCTTGATGAAGTACAGTATTCGTCGTCTATTTCCTTGTCGCTGTGATCTGCTTAATTATTCTGCAACAGGGGTGGCCAGCTTCATCCGTGAGGAGAGAGAATCGTTGCTTCTGCGCCCACAGTACTAGTGCTATACTTGATATACTACTTGTAAGCGCCGCGCTAGCTAGCGGAAAGGTTACACGAACACTTGGAAAACAGATTAATCCGCAATGTATGTTAGTGATAAACGCCACCCGATAATTGCTCAAATCACTGAATATTTGATAGTCTGACTCATTTTTTATGTTTTATTCAGGTCCTTCAAATCGTTGTACATTAACAGAATTCGTTTACAAATCATCGAAAAAGACTTACAGAAAACACTATAATGCTTAAAACAATGAGTGAATTTTTCTGATTTCATTATTTGTAGCATATAACTAAAGAAAATAAATTCCGTATATAACTTGAATATTTTCTTATAGCGTTAAAATTCTACCACAGCGAAGTGTAATTTGCGTTTAAATTACTACACTTTAAATAAATTTTTTTGAAATTTCCTGCAGTAAATATTTACGTTTTTAACGCAAATGATTACTCGAGTAGTGACGTCGACAGAACGTTAGGGAAATTCGTTTCATTTCGAAGGATCTTATAACAATAATAACATTTAATTTATGTCCACTGAAATGTGTAATTTTTACGCACTGGTCATTAAAGCCACGACTACTCTCGTTTACTGATGCGTCGAAACGATACAGAATGGTGGAAACACAAAACAAGCAAGACAACAAATCTTAAACTTGAATCAGCTATATCAACTTAATTCATCTATTTTCGCGATAGTAACGAAACTACTTGAAAGCATCAATGAATGCCGTTTGTACATGACGACGGTAGGTATAAGCCCTTGCAGCCTCAGCTCTTATAAGCTCGCGTAACCTCATGCTCTAGTTTCTCGTCACGTGCATCCCACACCTCCTTCTCCCCCCCCCCCTCCAACCCCTTCCATCTTCTGACGTAGGCCTATAACAGCAGACTCGCGGTGGGAACGTGCGCCGCGTCGCAAGTGACGTGGAAACGTTTTCCGATGCGCATTTGTCATGTCCTTAAACGGCTTTCCGGATAGCCATGTGGCACCTCTCCCGCCTAGTCTCGTATCCTGCTTCAGAGATTTGGGAAAGTTATAAGAACGGGGGTGGGGGGAGGGCGCCAGATGAGCCTCGATCTATAGTTGATTGACTGTATCTTCGGCATTTTCTGAAGCCCTGCTAAAGTTGTGCTTCCAGGATATTCCTCCGCCTCGTGCAAACTAAGCTTAACTAAGTCTGGAAGATTACACCAGAAGGATAACGTACCGGAATCGTGCGCACTCTGTTGTAACAGTATTTTGTATAAGAACTATTTCTTACTAGGCGCTACCAAAACACATGTTTTCTCACTGTTTTTTTTAATTCAAATTACTTTTTAATGAAGCATTACAATTTATTGATAAAATATGAATAACATTCCAATTTAACAGGGAAAAAAGTAACTTTAATGAATACAAGTATAAAACTCTTGTGACACGGGGCATATTAAGAAACAACCAAGCATTTCATACATGGGGGGGTTGTTTGAAAGGTTTGATTCATAAAGGCCGAAGAAATTGTGAATGGACTATATACGAACAGGCACGTTAGTAACGAGCACCGCCGCACCGGGTTGAATACGTAAGCATGAACTGCTAGGTCTTCTTCGGGAAGAGCGAGGAACTGCAGCGTGGGAAAATTCAGGATGAGTCCTTTAAAAGGGGTTCCAAGGGACATGTGTGTAACGGAGCGAGGGAATGAGCAAATACAGTCCAGTGTGACAACAAAATACCTAGAGTAAGTGATGGAAGTGGCCGCCATTGACCTCGAGGCAGATGTGCAGACGACAAAAAATGTTGTGAAAGTCACAACAAAGACAACACAGTTGTCTGTTGGTCGTATATAGTTTTTTTTCGTATACATATATATTAAATTAGATTTCCGCATTTAGCTCGCTGTCCTGTATTATTTTATTCGGTTTCTTTCATAGAATTTTCTGGTTTTGTGCCTAGACATTCTTGACTACAGCATTCCTGGCTTCTATTCTGTCGTGTCTGGTTAAACTGCTGCGTTTTAGTGCGTTTCTTTGTTGTGTTGTCCTCTTTTGTTCTTACTTATTTTGTCAGTGTTGTCCTAACTTTGTCAGCAGGTTTCTTGCCTGTGTTAGTTTCTATGTATTATATGTTGGTCATGTATGTATACACATATTTTTTGTAATTAGTTGCTGAATTTTCCAGTTTTGTATACGTGTATTTATTTTCTCGTCCATAGGTTTGCTTGTCTTAATTAAGTATTTTTTCGTGCTCAGTCCCTTTTTTTTTCCATGACAGACATCTGCATTGCAATGGCGAATGTCAAAAAATCTGCATCTTGTCAAGAAATCCGAACAGGAACGCAATTTTTTTTTTTTTTTTTTGCGGTTCAGATATCATAATTAGAAAAATTAATTTTGTAAGCCAATGTTTTGCTAAGCCCAGTTTTACGAGAGAATATTAAACAACACGTGGATATATTTCGCTACATTTCCACACACTCGGTGCTAAGAACGAAGGTTATTCTTTAAGCTGGTTCTAGCACAATACCAATCGGAAGATTTCACACAATTAGATTTAATTTTATGTAAAATTGCAATTACATACAAAACGTAAAAATCCGCTAGAAATGCGACACCAGTGATATCTGAGTGTAATAAACCTTAGTGTTGTGTACTGGACTACAGTTTATTTCGTTCTTACTCACCGACTTATACCACATGTAACCGTTCGGCAGACATAATATGAAAAATGACTGAATTTGCACATAGTTTTGTAGGTGATTCAATATTATAGATGACAGTTTTTTAATTGCTCGTAGGTTTCAGATTCACCATACGCTGCTGTTCAAATACTCGTCATCGCCTTTGAAGAATATCAGCGATAAGAGGTATCTTTAGGCTATAACGACTTTTTTGTGTAAAATAGGTAAACTAGGAATTGTTTTGAATAGCCCGTTCACCCAACTGTAGCCTGAGCTGTATCATTTCACGATTACTCTTTTGTTGGCAAAACTTTACATCTCATTTGTCACGCGCTATACATCTGACTAATTCTCGAATACTTACTTCTGTAATAACACTTAATTAAATTGAGTTAGCCAACTTCCGTCATCGGTCTTCAAAATCGCTCTGTTTTATTAATGGAAAGAGATGAAGCACTATTTTCCGAGATCGCGTAAGAGATTTTAACTATGGCATCCTAACTTCTCATACACGTGAAATGTTTAACATTGGAGTACTCCATTACAGTATAAGTGGATATGTGAGTGAAGGTCTCACAAAATTTGATGATAAAAAAAAGGGAAAACTGAAGGAAAACTTTTTGTGTGGATAACACGGAATTCTACCTCTGGGAGGTATTCAGCATACGTATATATCTCTGAGTAGGTGCACTAAAAATTTCGCTGGGAAATTAGGCGGATTTAAGGAGTTTCGTGGGAGCGAAACGTGCATTTCAGTTATTCCTCGAGCCATCCCCAGAGGGGAGGGATTCTGTTTTCCTCCGGTATTCCCTAGTCTCCCTTCTCATCCCCCCTCCCACCTCACCACCTCATGAAGGAGTTGACGCTGCGGGCGTCCATTACGGTAATGGTCGCGTCCCTCAGGTCTTTGTTTCTGCAAGGTGCAAGTTCCAGCGGTGCTGGTGGTGAGGCGGGGAGGGTTAGTACTGCGTCATGACGATGACAGGGAACCCCGGAGTTCCTTTTTCAACCCCCACTCCCACCCCCACCCCCTCCACTATCTTTTTACAGTCGACCGCCCCAGGTGGGATGGGAGGGGGCAGGTCCTTGGAAAGGGTGAAATGGCGCGAAGGTGAGATGTGTGCGGTTCTCGTCCGACTGCCCTCCAACCTCCTCCGACCGCCTTAAATCACGCGGGGGGAAAACCAAGGAGCTATTAGCAGGGACCAGGACTAATTCGCAATTTCATTTAGGACCCGAGCTATATTCCACTGAACACTTGATACTTGGGTCGCTGTCATTGGTCCATTTATCTACTTTCATTAAGAGTGCGTGGAACATTCGTTACCGCTGTAAACATTAACCGTGTTCTACAAGTTTGTAGAAACCAATGCACACAACCCAAGAAAGGGCCGTCGTACATGTGTGTTTTTATTAACTCTGTTATAGCTCTTTCGCGGTTACTTCCAACTTTTCGGAAGCCCTGATGAAGTTCTACTTCCAACATATTCATCCGCCTCATTCATACTAAGCTTAACCGAGTCTAGAACATTACACCAAACTAACAACGCACCGTATTCGTGCGCAATCTGTGTAATAATATATTTCATAAGAACAATTTCTTACTAGGTATTGCCAACACACCTATTTTCTCCCAGTTTTATTCATATTAATTTTAAGCTAAATATTATAATTTATAGATTACTGACTTTTACCTGCTGCTTCGCGCGTGTGTTTATAGTTTTGTGACACTAAGCCTCGTCGTGTTACATAATTGCGGTGCATCTTAATTTGTCTCTGATGATATTTTTGTAAAGTTATTAAAATAAAGCCCACCATAGATTCATTAAAATTTGATTTTTTAAATGCTAATATTCTTCCTTTCAGGTTTAATGGAACTATTAAACCTTGCCATCGCTTCGCATATGTTTTATGTTAGCATGATATTTAGGACTTTGAATTAATCTAGCCACTTTTTTATTGGGTGCTCTAGCCCCTGACCAGCTGCGGCCCCACTATTGGGTGCTGGGTCACTGCGGCCTCACTTGGAATAACGCTAGCCACTGGACCACTAAGGCTTTTTGGAAGGAAAGGTTTACAGCCCATAAACAAAACAGAAAGGATAAATCGCGGAATTTAAAAAAAAATGCTTTTTTAAGCAGTAATCAATCCTAAGAAAAGCTTAATCTAAGAATTTTCCTGCAGGAAATGAGAAATTTTTCCGGGATAAAAGGTAGCCTATGTCACTCACCGGCCCTCCAGCTATCTCTGTGCAAAAAATCACGTCGATCCATTGCTCCGTTTTGACGTGCAAGAAGGACAAACAAACAAACAAACACACTTTCCCATTTATATAGTAGTAAGGACATATCTATGTGAAAGTTCAATTTAACCTAAAATTAGGTACTTTTATGTTAGGAGAAGTATAAAAATTTACCAAATATATATAACAAAATTAATGGTATTTTTTTCTTATGTCGTTTTAGTGCTAAAAGCATTTCCTTATACGAGTAATTAAGTGGTTCTTCTCTGGGTGAATTTTTTGATAAACAGAATCAACCAACTAAAATAACATGTTTAGTTGAAGCGTGCAGTAGTTTCTGGGCTCTAGTGCCTTTTTCCCTCAAGTTACGTGTTGCTAGACTAGTCAATAATGGTTTGCGCTATAAGTCAGATGCATATTATAGCAAGTGCCCAATTAATCTTACGTCGTCTAACATTCTATTTTAGTGGTGTAAGTAAGACCTATACCGATAAAATCATTCTTTAATCGGAGAATTCCCGCTCACTGAAATCCGAGTGGATTATATGGCAGGGAGGAATAAATAAGGAACCCGTAACAAGTACACTTGTATTTAAATAGTGACTTTTTGGTGTAGGTAACTGTTGCGCTTTTTCTCTTTGCTTCTCAGACGCCTTACGCAACAAATTGTTTCACCCAAATCGGATTTCAATTCTGAAATATGTGTTGAGGTGCCGTTCGACAATTGTTTGTTTAACTGTCGGCAGTTTTTTCGAGGGAACTTTCATTACGTAGAATTCCTCTTGCGGTATTAGTGGCTATCGTAGTGACCTAATGCTCTGATTATCGTTTTATAAATATGCCTAAAAAATAATAATTCAGACGAGGGCACAGGTAACACCGTTCCGAAGAAAGGTTTCATAATTGGGACCCGTAAATGACGCAATCCCTGAAGCGTGAAACGAAATTAAATTTTAAGATATGTGCTTAGCTGAATATCTGCACTATGTATAATATACCCAGAAAAATTTTCCCTACGAAAACACATGTTTCTCTCAGGTGCAGAAATTATGTTTCCCAAATAGTAACAAAATGTTGTACGTATACAAACTATTCTGTAGAAACAAGTTGCCAAGATTATGTTCATAACACTTGTAAAAGTAGAACAAATATCACAATTTTGTTATAAATATTGGGACATCGAATTTTTTTAAATGTAATTTAAACCAATCCATTGTAAAAACACAAAGTTTAACTTGTAGTGTTACGGGTAATATTTTGGCAACTAGTTTGAAAATAATATTTTGTAAAGCATACAAGACGTTTATTGTGTACACGCAGAGGATGGAGCTGTATCACCATGGTGAAAGACCGTTGCCTTGAATGCACGCACGGCCATCGACGTCTCGAAAGGACCATTACATTAATATTATTTTATTTGTTTGCGTGCAGTTGACAGCATTGCCGCTGTTTCAAGTCATCGAGGGGAGGACGCTGCTGACACTTCCTTTCCCCGCAGTTTGTATTGACGAAGGTCGAGGACGTGGTTAACTTCGATTTATCGTTGCGACCTGCACGACGGCAAGCACTTAACCGGGAACTTGCGATGAGTTACGTCTCCCAGTGGAAGTACGATATATGTGAGGGTGGCGCGAGGGACTTTCGGTAGCTTCTGGCGAAGTCACATGACAGCATAATATACAGAAGCAAAACGATCTGCAGCCATTTAGCGAAACCTCATTTATAGGAGTGGAGTGGAGAAATTTTGGCGGCTCTTAACATCAAGGTCTTGAGAGCCGAGTATGTAGCAGCGCCGGAATGCTAGGGCGGGGGCCACGGGAAATCCCCGAGAAAACCCGCCGACCTGTGGCTTCGTCCGGCATGATTCCCACGTTCGGAAATGTTGGAGTGGCCCCGCTGGGAATCGAACCCTCTTCGCCTACGTGGGAGGTAGTAGTCTGACCACTAACACCACCGCGGCCCCGTCACATATAGGCTGTTCACGGGTAACTGAACACTTTTGTAAGCCCTCATTTAAGTCTACACTTAAAATTGCATTTAAGTATAGGCTATCCGCGGTAAAGTGAGCACTTTTGAAAGCCCTCTCATTTGGAATAAAGATCAATGAATATATTTTATTTTAGCCTTAGGCGTTAACTTCCGAATGCGGTGGAATGCATACACTGTGTTCGTTATTTACATTGCAATATTTCTTTAAAAAGAAGGTTAAAGGATAAAAATTGGTTGAAATGAATACGTAAGTATGGCCTCAAAAGTGCTCACTTTACCGTGTACAGCCTATAAGCGTAAAGAATATTTATGAAATACAGGGCGAGTCTCATAGACCCATACTTTTGAAATATATGTTGATGAACAGTTATGTTTATGTATATTTACCATTGATATTAGCCCTACGCGGAAGCAGTCGGCAAATATTGGGCCATGTTTAGAAAGTGCCGTAACATTCGCGTACTCTCCGCAGCTTCGGACGTCTCAGACTAACTACGCCGACGCAGAAAGAATCTTATTAGCCTATTGCCGCGGCCACGGTGGCTGAGAGGTTTTTCCTGCTTGCCTCCCAGCAAGGCGAACCGGGTTCAATCCCCGGCCGGGTCACTCCGCATTTTCGCACGTGGGAATCGTGGCGGACGATGCCGCTGGTTGGCAGGTTTTCTAAGGGATCTCCCGTTTCTCCCTCCCTTTTCATTCCGGCGCTGCTCCATACTCACCTCAGTCACCCGCGTCGGCTCTCAAGGCCTCGCTGTTAAAAGCCGACCAAATCTCTCCACTCATCGCCCATATTATTGCCGAAACGAGCCTAAAATTATCGTTCCTGCCTCAACTATGAAACCCACGGCGCTTGAACGAGTGCACACACATCACAAGCTAACAAAAGCAACATAGTAACAAAAGGGACCGTTTTCGGCCTCTAGTAGGAAAAGTTCCCGGCGTGATTCGGAGCGGTGTTGAGCTATCAGATTTACTGCTCGTGTTCGGATTCCGGTCGGAAATTAATGTTGTGTATCGTTTGTACGTTAACAGAATTCACACCAGGGAAAAAATGTATATGCTAATAAAATTTCTACTTGTACGCGGGAATTCATTAACTCAAATAATGTGTGTTTGTAATGTAACCAAGTTAATGAAATGATACGCCGTTCGATTATATCTATTGAGCTTCTGATTTGCGTAATGTAAATGCTTTTTGCTTGCATATAAAGTTTAATTACTGGGTAGCATTATTTACAAAATATTGAAAGTATTTTACAAAATAATGACACGAAATTTACATGTCGAAACGCAACTCGTGTAAAGTTTTACTATTACAGTATTATTGTTTCTTAGAGTTAAACTCCGGACGTGCCACACTCATATTTAAAATCACAATACTAGCCTCTTTTATATATTATATATATATACATATATATATATATATATATTGTTTTTACAAAAAATATTGGAAAGATGTTTTCTAAAAATTACTAGTAGCAAAACAACAATTCTTTTCTACCATTAAAACGATTACACTGATAAGTTGTTCGCAAATGCACCGTTATATAAGCACATTGGAAAAAAAGTTGTAATTTTTCCCCGTTATACATGGCAGCAGTTATACGATTGTTGGCAAAAGAGTTTTTGATACATAATGAAACCACCACATTCATATAATAATCTTGTATGAACTAACTCTTTGGTTAAATCGAGGCAATTTCTGTGAATAAGATGTAGAAGAGGTCCTGGCTCAGTATTCGAGTTTTTTTATTTGAAGTTCTCCCTCAAAATCAATGAATGTTTGCAGATGTGGTTCTTCATAGTTCACGAATTCATATGTTTTTTCCTTGAAATCATGTGTGACTTCAAACAATATCAAAATCTGTGGAAAGTTGTTGAAATTATTTTAATTTTAAGTCATGTGCAAAGTACTGCTGAATGAAGCTTTAGCATTAATAAGCAAGTGAAAGTTGAAAACTTGAAAGATAAATATTATATTACACAGAGGCTGATTTGTGACTTTCTAGGTTACATAGGTGGTGTAAAATATCCTCATAATTTAAAGATAAGTAATATGTTGAGAAGTTGTGCTGCAAATGCACATCATAGGTACAGATTTTACTTAGAAGAGGGTAAATGGGCAGCCAAAACTGAAGTAAAGAGAAAAAATGATCAGTATGGGAAGAAATAGAGAACTTGAAGAAGTTTAAGCAGATTGAAAAATATATTGCATAAAACTCGGTCGGCTGATGAATTGGCACAGAAGGCAGAGGACCATGTGGCTCTGATGTTGATAGTTTCATCAAATGCTCTTCACCTGACAGAAAAAGAAAAAACTGCCCAGTTGGACAACTTAAAAAAGGTGGAATGCCTCTAAAATATCTCATAATATATATTTCTTAATATTGTAGGTGTTTATATATAGCCTTTATTTATATTTTTGTGTTGTTAATTGTGAAAAGTATTTTGTGTCCCAATTGATGTCAGTGATTGTGAGTTGCTAAGATTGAAAAATCGTAATCTTGCTCTGCTGGAATAATAACTCCACAAGGATTTACTAGGTATAGGTTACTTTTACTGTATTTAATAGAAATATTTTAACTCCTCAAATTGTTAGAATTAGTTAATGATTTTATCGTTTTTGATTATAGGCATAGTTTTATGGTCGATTTGGTTTACGTATGTACATATATTTTGGCCTGCAATTAAACATTTTTGTTAAGCTTCCTGAAAAATTTTAGGGACATCCTTGAAAAGTGCTTGAATTTCTTTCATCCTTGGAGTACGAACCCTGTTTATACATATTGTGTATTCTTACGCCTTGTGTAAAATTAATATGGTCATAGGCTTCACCACTTTATTCATGCGTCGGTCAAGTCGTCACAGATCAGCTAATTTCTACACTTCGCTGTATAAAAAAAAAAGCGAAAGAAATATAAGTTATAAACGTTTACCAAACACTTTTTATCTGACGTTAAGATATGAAACTACTTTCCCTCCATGCATCGTTGCCAACTTTACTGGACGCATGACACTCAGTGCGCCCGTTAAAATGTATGCTGGTAGGGGGCAGTGACTCCTTTCTAACGTTGATTTGTGAAGTGCTCGCGTTATCGTGAACAGCCTTTACGTAAGGTTATGCTAGTTTTCAATTTAAGGTGGGTAGGAGAAGTTCCTCCGACTCTTAACAATGAGGTCTTGTGAGCCGATGAGAATGAAGAGAGATGGATGTGGAGTAGCTCCGGAATGCAAGTGCGTAAGTAACGGGAGATCGCCGAGAAAACCCGCTGAACAAGCTATCGTCCAGCACGATTCTCACATGCGAAAATCTTGGAGTCACGCCATCGAGAATCGAGCCCGGTTTTCCTAGGTGAGAGACGAGCGCTATAGCTACTACGCCAACCGCGGCCCCATTAGTTGTAAAGCCTCAGTGCATTCTTGATTGGGCTTCTGGCATATAAGCTATTCACGGTATATTAAGCACTTTTGAAAGCCCTGGTTAAGACCTACTTGTATACACATTGTGTATTCTTTCGCCTTATGTAAGATTAACATTGTCATGGGCCTCGTCACTTAATTCATGCGTCGGTCAAGTGAAATTGTGATATTATTGGAAAAGTAAATATTTTATAAATCCGCTCTTTTTTACACTCGGATGCATTTAAAAATAAACGGAAAGCGAAAGAAATAATTCAAATTATCGGAAATGGTTTCCTAACACTTTTTATTTGGCGTTAAGATACGGAACGACTTCCCATCCATTGTTACCAACTTTACTGGGTGCATGTCACTCAGGGCGCCCGTTAAAATACATGCAGATAGGGGCAGTGACTTTTTTCTAAGGTTGATTTCAAAAGTGCTCACTTTATCGTGAACAGCCAATAAAAGTGAGTACGATGATAATAAACTCAAAAATTAATAGTTTGACGTCAAGAATAAAATTTATATCACCACATAACACCGTGACAGTGTTTTCGGTCTTAATTGTATTGTATAGGGCTTTTTAATGTCCCCCGGATTGTGCTGGAAAGCTTAGCAGAAGACGGCTTACAGACTAACTTTAACCTAATTTAAATTGACACCCATGTCTTACCCGGGATTCTAACCCAGAGCCTCCCGCACCCTAGATCGATGGCGCACCAAACGACTGCGCCACGGGAGGTCGGCTTTTTGGCCTTAATAAAATTTTACATGAGAGTACTTGTTCTCATAGCCGAATATTTACTGCCAGAGTAGGAGATGCTGTGCGATGGCAGAGAAATGAGGAAAAGAACGCTCGCGGAAATGAGGGACGGGGGGGGGGGGATAGGAGGGTCGACGTGACATCCAGGGGTGACAAGTGTCCCGGCAGAGACTGTAGGCGCGGAGACGCAAGTGAAACACGGAAGGAAGGTGCGTGTCAAAGCCTCCCTGAGAAGAAGCAGAGCCACAGGCGTGTTCTGGACCAGCCTCAGCATCTCAACACGCACTCTGGCCTGCGAGCAAGAACGTCTCCACGCAAGCCGAGCAACACAGCTGACCTGGTGTGTCGATTGCGCGTTACTCACGTGGCAACGTTAAGGGACCTCCCTAATACATTTTAGACGCCTCAAGGTTACGTCGATGGAAAATACCATATACGAGCTTTGCGCGTGTTCTGTTTCATCAAAATTTTAAGCGGCCACTGTAGGGTTTCAATACAGCAATCTGTTTATAGGCAGTTCACGGTAAAATGAGCACTTTTAAAAGCCTGCTTAGGATCTACTTATGCACGTTGAGTATTCATCCGCCTTATGTAAAGTTAACATTTCTATGGGCTTCATCACTTTATTCATGCGTCGGTCAACTGGAAGTGTAAAATTATTAAGAAAGTAAATACTTCACAAATCTGCTCATTTTTACACGTCGATACATAAAAAAAAAACAGAAAGCGAAGGAATGAATTTTAAATTTTCTCAAATGGTTACCTAACACTTTTCATTCTACGTTAAAATATGGAACTACTTTCCATCCATCGTGATCAACATTACTGGGCGAATGTCACTCAGTGCGCCCATTAAAATATATGAATGTAGGGGCAGTGATTTTTTTCTAAGGTTCATTTCTAAAGTACTCACTTTATCGTGAATAGCATTGTCGCTATAGTTTAAAACGTATTTTTACAAAAGTATAAATATTGTAAACAGAGGCTGGCTGCCTACAGCGATTTTTTTTTTTTTTTTTTCTGATTTTGGCTCTTATCAAGACCACATCCATGTTTCAGTTACTAAATTTATTAATTTGCAACAAGATATAAACTATCATTTCTGTACTGGAAAAAAATGGTCTACATTGAAATATGTGTAGTCCATAGTTTTCTAAAAAAAAGTAGAGTCGGGTCGGAGGTTGGGAGTGAAACGGCAGAGGCCACACAACTTCCTGTGACTACAGGTACTGATGAAAATATTCCTAGAAATACATTCACATTCCTACAAGACCAGCGGCACCGTGCAATATCAACGCTCTAACGACTTCATAATTGTGCAATATATTTTATGCAGGTTTTGCATGCACGGATCTAATATTTGTGGATAATTACTGGAGTTATTTTTTGTGCCAAGGGACTGCTTGCAGTGAGGCCCACGTGGCAACAAGAGAGACCCTTTCGTGAATGAACCACAGCTCTCTTGAAATACCCTGGATGAGTCTGGGACCAGAAGCAAACAAACAAAAGTGGCGTGAGCGAATAGTGTTTAGCTACCTGAGTATAAAACAAGTTACTCGCTGAGAAAAGAATGGGGCTGGATAATGCAAAAGTCTGCGTGAATTCTACGTAGTAGCCTGTTGTCAAATGAATATGCTTAATCGTAGCTTAGAATACCCTTTTTTAAAGCTAGTTGTTCGTGAATACTTAGAAGAATGATAAAAGTTTTAATTTGTTGCAGCAGTGTGTTTTGAGGATCGTACACAGGCATATTACAGCCCACATAATGCTACAACTTAAAATAATTTTAGTTTCTAAAATGAATTGACGATGATGGTAGTTTGAAAATCAAGTTGCATTTGCAAGGACATTTTAACTACTAATTATTTAAAATGTCAAGTTACTACATTACCAGCTGACAGTCAGCCTATAATGAAAGTTGTAAAGTACAGTAAGCATGACGGGAATAGCGACAGCCAATAAGAAGTTGGTTAGTGGAATGGAAATACAGAGACCAAAATAACTGCGTTTCTGCAGGTGGGAATATAGTTGAGTCATTTATAGCTTGCTTTCAGAGCCGGTTTACCTTTACCGAACTCACGAAAGGCTGTTCACGATAAATTGAGCACTATAAATCAACCCTAGAAAAAGTCATTGGCCCTGTTTCTATATATTTTAACGGGCGCACTGAGTGGCATGCACCCAGTAAAGTTGGTAACGTTGGGGGTGGGGGGATGTAGTTCCATGTATTAACGTCGAATAAAAAGTGTATTGTAACCATTTAGGATAACTTAAATAATTTTATTCACTTTCTGGTTTTTTATGCATGTAATTGTAAAAATTATCAGATATGTAAAATATTTACTTTTATAATAATTTCAAAGTTTATCTTAACCGACGCATCAATAAAGTGATGAAGCCCATGACAATGTTAACTATACATAGGCGGAAGAAGACACAATTTGCATACAAGTAGATCTTAAGCATGGCTTTCCGAATTGTTCATTTTACCGTGAGCCACCTATAATTAAGAGTATATCCAATTTTTCAGTCTGTGTACACAGAATTAAAGTTTAATCTGTACTGCCGTTGATTCAGTGTTCTTCAAGGAGTGTCCAATTACCATTTCAGTCTAAACTGAACGTTTGAATAGTTGACAGTGAAGTCAACTAGTATTGTGTTGCTGGAGTGATTGTGATGATATTACCAGTTTGTTTGACCGAATTCGGTTCAGTGGTTGTTGTTTGGCGGATATTTTAATTTTCAAGGTTATGGACTTAGTGTAGTGGAAGTCCGCAGAGGCACCATAAGTACCTAGATCTACTGTGCGCTGCCGCGTTTAAAGTTAAATACCTTATAAATGACTTATCTGCCACTTGAGTTGTCGGGTCGAAGTGCAAGTGCTCGGTTCATTTCGCTCTGTGTCATTAGAGGAGACACATCAGTAATGGTTCCTTAGCAGAATCGTGTCTCTAGGTATTATCCTAGAAAGGTATACTGTAGTATTTTGTCATTTTCTAAGGATGTAAGGATGTCAATAAGGACGATAGGGCCTGGACTATTAATATTGTTGATGTAGAAGAGAGTTATATTTTATATTCATTTTTGTACCGTTTTGGTCTTCAAGGTATAACTGCTAATTCAGGTAGTGGTTTGTTGGAAATGTGTTTCTTCAGGAACTCGCATACCCAAAAGGATCCCGCGCCTAAGGAAATTAGTGACATAGATACTCGTGATATAATATGTTGGAAGACTTTCCCCATTCATGAATGGCAGATGGATAATATTGCTGTAATTAGCGTATTTGGAGATGCTTCTATGTTTTCACGTAAGAAGATTAAGTTTGAAATTGGTAATCAGATTTAGTTGTGTCGAAAGTTGGTTGGTACGACTGGTAAAATGAATATTCATGGTCTTGCTGAATTGTATTATAATCTATGCCGAAACAAAAGTTAACCTATTTTATCCTTTATCTCCTACTGGAATTTTAAATATTTTTCCTCTGAGCAACAGAAAAATTACGTTATAGTAACACATTGTCCTATGCTGTTTTAATGTGCACTAAAATGTTTCACTTATTTTCCTTAGTCATATTCAGCTATATGGCTGGTTTGTGACACAACTCAGCTTATATTTTGAAGAACGTAAAATAAGATTAAAATTAAAATTTATTCTCCTGTCCTCGTGCCACAATATTCTTGAAGTTCTCTCATCTTCTACTGCCACGTGGAAATTCTTTTACCGCTGAAGCTGGGAGCAGGGGGTAGATGAGATATTCTTTACGTATTCTTATTCTTTGAGCGCTCTATGCAACCCGAGGCTGTAGCTTAAGACTTCTGCGCCTTATGAATATTTATCAGTCAAGTAATGCGTAAGAATTAGGCGGCATTTTATTTCTTCTTCCCTTGCTCTGGCGTGTTTGTTTTACGTGAAAAGAATATTTTTTTCCCCCAATTCAACTCCCCACTCCTTCGATGTTTCGCCTCTTCTGGGAGGGACGGAAGACTTGTTTTAAAATTACAAGCGGTTGATTCTTCAAGCCTGGCGGATATTTCAGGAGTAAGAAGTGGCTTGGAGGGAAGCAGAAGGGGGGAATGGGGATGGGGAAGACAAAGAGGAGGGAATTTAATTTACTTGGTACTCAGCGCTCTTCCTGAAAAAAAATGTGCGTCCTACGGATTATCATAGTAGTTAGTTAATACTGCCTGGACTGCCATATCCAGCAACTGCGAAATTTTCGACGCTGTATAGTATATTTTAATATTAACAAGGGTCGAAACAATAATATTACAGTTTCTTTTTGATTGGCGAATAAGTTTCTAGGAGCAGTCAAAGACACGGTAACTCACTATAAGTTACCGGTAAACTCGTGGATTTTAGCGATGATTTCATGATCTGGAGTGGCTCAGTTTTCGCTGATGTAGTTTGTCTTTCACTGATTCAAACTGAGACTGTACGAAAACAAGTTGCGCGTCACGCCAGACGCGTGTACGTCAGGATTTATTTACCTGTGAGAATTACATCCCTTTGGCTGTAGTTTGACCGTAGACCTAACACATACGGAATTGTATGTATGAAGAAGATACCTTCCTTATCATAAGACAGCGTAGGCCTCCTGAGTATCGGCTGTACATAATTTATTTACAGACCTGTTTAGTATCTTCCAGATAGGTTCACTCACACGCAGTGTATGTTTCAAGTCCCGTAGATAATTATCGCGTTGCTAGTTTTCTCCAGCGCTAGTTATTACGAACTCACTAGCCGTCCAGGCACGTTGGCGACGTTACAGTGAAACTTTATCTTCATGGCGACCTTGAAGTAGTAAAGCGCATATCTGTTGTGCAGCTGTACTATAGACTGTTCAGGTAAAATGAGCACTTTTGAAAGCTTTGCTTAAGATCTACTTGCATGCATGTTGTGTATTCTTCCGTCTTATGTATAATTCACATTGTCAATGGCCTCAACACTTTATTCATGCGTCGGTAAAGTCAAACTGTGAAATTATAAGAAAAGTTAATATTTTAAAAATCTGTTTATTTTCATACTTCGATGCATAAAAAAAACATTAAGCGAAAGAAATAATTGAAGTTTATCTGAAATTGTTACCTAACACTTTTTATTCCACGTTAAGATATTGAACTACTTTCCCTCCATCGTTAGCCACTTTACTGGGCGCATATCACTCAGTGCGCCCGTTAAAATATATGCAAGTAGCGGCAGTGGCTTTTTTCTAATCTTTAGTCCAAAAGTGCTCACTTTATCGTGATCAGCCTTTAGTTGAATTTACATCACACACGTAGCCATACCAGGCAGTTAGTGCAGCCGGGGGCAGAACTGGCCCCGTGATTTTCGCAAATGCTTCCGCGTGGGACGCAAATAGGGCGTGGTTATTGCGACAGCTTGTCTGATTCGTTTTTGTTTCGGAGGACGTAGGTTCGGTCCCGTTCACTGCAAATAGATTCCCGTCCTTGCATAAGAGAAAAAAAACCCGTGCGATTTCTCAGTGTGTTCCTTCCCTTTTCTCACTCATGCACGGAAGGAAATGAATATAAGATAGTGTGACTTAACTCGCAGATTTTGGCGGCACTCAGCAGCCTAGATATTCAGCACCGATGAAGGCTAAGTGAGGTGGAGACGGAGCAGCAACAACAACGCAATAGTACAGAAACATACCTACCCTGATAAAACCAACACAATTCTCGTCACTTTCCCCACGTGCGGAAGTTAAGGTTGACCCGACTGGGAATCGAACCATGTTTGCCGAGTTGGAAAGCTAGTAGTGTCTCACTACTACACTTCCATAGTCTCAGCGTGGTGTTATAAATATGACGCTGTCCAGAAGAAATCAGCATAGAAGTCGTTAGGACCTAGTTGGATATTGTCAAAAGACAATATTTTTATTTTGTATTTAAACTGCTTGTTGTGCCAAAATAAGCGTCTGATGCAATTTAAAAAAAAATTCATTTCTTCTTTCGTTTATAAAAATAATTAATAGAAATAAAATCTTTTAAAGACTATATATATATATATATATATATATATATATATATATATATATATATATATATATATATATATATATACAAGTTTTATGTATAAGCAATTCTTTAACTCTGGGAGATACGTTGACATTTCGTCACTCTTGCATAATTATTTTACTCTTTACATTGAAATTTGAATTTGCTATCAAACAAGAATGTCACTGACGCAGAATATATTTCAAATACTCTGAACCTTAAAAACTAACCCATTTTCACAGAGCGGCAACTTAAAAAAATTACTAAGGAGCAGTCATTATTAAGTCCCCAAGATAAACTTACGCCATGCGTAGGATGGGTTTTAGTTAGTAACATAATTAAAATGCAGCATGCTTTCAGGGACATTCAATGCTGTGCTCATTATTATCTCCTGGTATTTCATGTCCGCCTAGAACGACGAATTATTCATTCCCTGAACGTGTAATCTGATATTACTAAAGTCTCATACAAAATGCACGTCTTCATTGATTGCTTTGAAAATGGTCCATAGATGATGAAGTCGTCTGGCTGTTACTCTAAAGCAGAAGGAGAACAGTGTTGAGGGCTATCGTCATCAGAGCATCTTGCACTGTTCTACATATTTAATTACATTTTTACCTGCCAATAATTTTATAGTCTTTTTTCTGGTTAAAATTAAACAATTTGGTAATGACTACAGGAAAATATTTACTTTCCTAATCGCTAATAGGATATTTTAAAAAAATATTTTTGACTTACCACAAATTCTAGTTTTGATGTAACATAAGATAAATGTAGTGTTATGTAGTTAAAAAAAATTCTTAGACAATTTCATTTTATGTAAGTAAATGATAAACCTATAGTGTGTCTGCTTGTTTAGATAACATATTTACTAATATGAATGGAACTTAATTTTGAGTGACGTAGTGGTGTTCCCATTCTCAGATCATTACTCTGTCTGGCTGAAGATAAAAATTTTGAGCTGTAGGCTTAGTAATAGTAATTATAAGTTCAAGGAGATCAAAACAGTGATATCGAGCCCGATAATTGGAATCGGAAAGGGCTTACTAACGTCTCCCGGTGTTATGCCTGAAGGCTTACCAGTAGACGGTTTACAAACTACTTATGACCTAACTTACCTATGCCTTGCCTGGGACTCCAACCCAGAGCCTCCCGCACCGTAGACCGGCGGCGCAACAACCAACTGCGCCACGGGAGGTCATCAAGACCGACAACAAATGATAACATTCATGTATAGAAATTTACTTAGTGATCTGAATTGGTTTGAATTGTTGAGAAAATCATTATTTTGGGATATGATAGCAGCGGATTTCAACAATTTTGATTACTGTTTACCTCAGAGAACAATTACTGATAGAAACTGGGTTCATAAAAGTAAAGGAACTTGGAAGAAGCTATTCTCCTTAATTAGCAGACATGAAGCTTAGAGTAATGTTGTGCTTAGATTAATATAAGACTAATAATAATGTAAATCTAGGTTTTTTGTATTTGAGGGCTAGGAAAGAATACAAAAAATCATTAAGTTAAACTAAAAATGGCACAATATTTAAGAAAATTAATCATCAAAGAATAAATGCAAAGAAGCCTGGAATTAAATAAATTTTGTAGTTAAAAACAGGAAAAGTCATGATACATAAATATGTACTAATGAATTTAATATATGTTTTCTAAATTCAGTAGATGGAATTTATAATAATAATATGTAACAGTTTCTTAATTGATTGAAAAATACAAAACATAGTCTAATCAGGATAACTTTCCTTTTTGAGACAACACCTTTCGTAATATTAAACATTGTGAATAAATTAAGGTCTTCAGACAGTGTTGATATATATGGTTTATGTAATAATATTATCAAGCAAATTTTATATTATATTGTTAGAACACTCACTTTCTGTAAAATAATTGCATAGTAGAAGGAGTTTTTTCAAAGGTGTTAGAATTAGGTAGTATCAGTTTTCAAAAAGGAGATAAAACCTCAGCAGATAGTTATCGACCAATATACATGCTGCCTGTTTTTTTTTTCGAAGTATTAGAATCTATTATATATTTTCAGTTTAGTAATTATCTAGAACAATATGATATGATAAGTGAATCACAGTTTGGTTTCAGAAAAGGGAAATCAACTACTGGTGCTATTGATTCTCTGGTAAAAATAGTATTTCACGTTTTTGAAAATCGAGAATACTCTCAGGTCACATTTTATGACCTGAGTAAAGTATTTGATTGCGTGGATAATTTATTTTTACTACATAAATTAAGGCATTATGGCACAATTATCCCACAAATTATTTGAAACTTACCCTGAGGACGGTAAGCAGATTGTTTGTATCCATCTCGTGTATCTGCTCATACAGTACTAAATGTGGATGACACTACTTTCCTAAACACTAGTCCTGATGTTCATACTCTGAAAATTACAGCCAAAAATACTTTGCTTCAAGCTGAAGTGTAGTTTAGAGCAAATGGTTTTTTGCTTGATTATAGCAAAAAAAAACACATGTTTTTCAGATTAAGGGATATCCCACAAAATTATAGATCAATACACAGTTTTTAAGTATTGTAAATGGTAATAAATGATCATGAGAACCTCATATCAAATACATTAATACTAGGTTGTCTAGAGTAATACATTTGGGAAGAATATGAATGGAAAGTCATGTACCTCTTAGTTACATAAGATGCCTATTTTGCATTTTTCCATAGTTTTATAGCATATGGTGTTTTACTATGGGGAAATAGTAACTATACAAATTATACTCTTTTATTACAAAAAAATTAAGAATAATATCTGATTCAGATAAATCAGCTTATTGTAAGTTGTTGTTTACTGGCTTAAAAGTTATGACAGCAATAAAGCTTTATATTTGAACTGTATTATGCTATATGGAAAAGCATCAGTATGAGTTACAGTGTAGACTTGACATTCATACATATAATATTACAATTTGTAAGTGAATAAATGTACGTTATCATAGACTATCACAATCTTTGATGAGTTAGAAGTAAGAGATATGTCTGAAAGTAATTTTGATCGAAAAATTATGATTGATTAGTGGTTATACCTTTTTACTTTACACAAGAATATATTGTTTATTAAAATATGCCTAGTGTTTAATTATTTTACTACTTTTATGTTTGTCTGCGGATTATTTTATAATGTGTAAACTTTATTGTAGATATTGCTTTTAGTGATTTATTTGTATATTTAAAGAATGCTATATAATTTTGACGCTGTGTATTTCATGTAATATGCTTAATGACAATAAAATTCCATCTAATATAATCTAATAGTCTTCAACTGTTAACTTTAAAACTGAATTTAGAAGAGGTGAAATGATGATGAAAGTACTTACCGTGGGCCAGTGTGTTAATGGCTGATACTTCACTGATCGATAGCAATTGTAATTCTATGCGAGTACATAGCTGTTCTACATCTAGTAGGTTTAGTCGAATGAAACTGTACTACTAAAGTAACGTAATAAAGGCATATAGCTAAAAGCAAGCCATAAAAGAGCACGAAAACCTGCAGAATACTTAACAAGTTTACAAAGAAGTGAAACAGTTTTGCTTACGCTACATAACATTGGCCAACAACACTAGTCATGCAGAATGTTTGACAGTAAGAAAATGATTATGTGATTGTCAATAAAAAATTTTAGCGATTATAAAAACAGGTTGGATCTTTTAGCGAAAGGCAAAATCTGTACTTTACGCCAAATATTATTTTATAACTCCCTTAAAAATATACTCAGAATGATCGTTCTAACAGCGTGCCAGCGATTTATACTGAAATACCGAAAATCCCATTCAAACATTGAACGACTGATACATGTTCCGGCTGAGTCACGCAACTGTTTTCAAACCACCATAAGTACGGAATGCCAGATATGGTGTTTAAAATCCGAATGCTTTTGTTTAATTATGCCTTCGATAGCGCGGGATTGTCAAACCTCTGGTTTAAACGTTCCCGGTCACACAATCCACGACAGAGTTGCGCACAAAAGCTTTTCAACCTTGCGCGGTGGCAACAACAGAATCGCCAACAATAGTAAATCCGATTTCCCTTATTTCACACGCTGCACTCGTTTCCCGTTCAGCAAGCTCCCGGATTCCGAGCTTTAGTGAGAACTGCGACAAAAACAGCATTATAATCCGCGGTGTGGCGTCGGTTACACATTTAGTTATCAGCTTGTACACGAGGTTTCACGTCCGTGTCTTTTGTTATGAGTAAATTCAACAACATTTTTTACACGGTAACGCATCAAGGTTTTTATTATTGTTCATTGGTTTTTGGAGTTGAGTGTCGGCTGCTTGAAATAAAAATATCAAAGAAGAAACATACGTATTTAAAGTTTAAAACGCCTCTGCTAACTGAATAAGAGCTCACAATTGATTAAGTATACGTATTGTGTGTTACCGATATTATATAGTGGTATTGACAATCTTTAAATATAAGTCGTACGTTCCTAGTTAGGAAAATACCTCTAAGGCCTCACCAGTTCTGATTAAAATGAGAAATTTAATTTCTGTGTAGTCATGCTATGATCTGATAAACTGACACGTAATCAGACTCACACTGTTAGTAATATACTGTAATGAAATGTATGTTGCACCGAGTATATGTAGCAGAGGAGGCACCGAGTATAGAGTGCAGGCCATGTAGAAAGCGCTGCAACACGTTACGTCGTGTCAGTGTCTTCGCAGCGCAGCCGGACCCGGCGAACCAGTGGTCAGTCGAGTTGTAGAGTTGGAGCTGGACAGGCTGACCGAGTGTATTATGTCGGGTTCCCGCCCGCTGACGCGAGAACAGGGGTTCCATTTCACGGTGATGCTCGATGCCTCGCGACACACAAATGTTGCAACATGTGTGTACACGTAATGGGCAAAATAAAAACATTAGGTAGTGTTCATCCCGGACTTTATCTTTTGTTTGTAAAAATATACCCTTACAATACGCACTGAACGTATGTTTATCTCGTTTTCATGTGCGAACTTCGGCATTTTTGAGTCTTAAAATAATTATAGTGTTTGGGTAGTGTAAATGGACATGAAATGAACCGAATAAATCATGGAAATTTGTAAAACTACAAAGGCTAGGTGTTAGTACTTTGCTGCTCTCAGCTAGTTGACTTAATTGATGTAATAAGCTTCTTTTTTGAACTTTCGCTATCGTGTCCTGTACGTGATAAGTCTGATTGTACTTTTTTACTCTGAGAATATTTTTTAATGTGTAACTGTAGATTTGTATGGTGTTCGTTAGTTAATAGACGTATTTTATGAGTTTCGATAACTGCTTCCTGCGTTGATAATGAGCTACAATGTTCGAGCACGTTAATAACTAAAAAGAATGCATTGTTTATTTTTAAAATTTACAAATATATACTTCCCTCAGAAGTTTTTGAGACTGAGATTAGAGTACTAACTAGGCACAGATAAACAAATTCAGATTAATCAATGGTGTGAATATTACTCTGATCTTCTGACGTACGATATTGTTCACACAATCATGGCTCGAACATTTTAAAATTAATTTTTTTGGTTGATAAAATGGAGGGGGAATGGGGAGCAACCAAATAAAAGCGTTGTAGAATTTCAGTATTTATCGAAAGATAAATTAGGTTAACTTTGCATACATGAGTGTGGAAATTCAAAATTGTTTAAGTTTTTATCACTATAGCAGTGTCCGTATAATTTTGTAGTTTTCTTCTGCTGTAGAACAGTCGTAATTTACGTTACCTCCTATAGAAGACATAATTTATGCGGGTAATTGGAGCAGCTCTTTTTGCCTTCCGCAGCATTTGTATTTCCGAGAATTGCTTCTTCTTGAATAAGCACTGCGTTCTCGTGGAAAGCTGAGCTCGTGCAATTCCAAGAACTGTTGCGAACACCAGGGACATTTTACTTGCCACGATCACATTACATGGAAGCCATTCTTACATATGCGAAGTATTAGGTCTCTCGCGTGATCCTAGAAGTACACAGCGAGACTAACAAGGTGCGAGTGTTGCTGGGAAGGCCAATCAGCTACTAGAGACGAACCTATCAGGCATCAGCAGGACCAATGGGAAATTTCTCAAAGTTTTTGGCAGCCAGTCAGAGATACGGTCCGCTTACGAGGTATTGTGCAGTCTATATACAACTGAGCAAGATTTATCAAAGGGACCTCTACGTCCTAGGAATTTCTTTGTGGTCGTCGATCTCACGTATTCTTCGCTACATATAAATCGTTTCACGAGTGTTTCGAGGACAAGACTTACATCACGCAGCCGATCGATTCTCACTATTTAATTTTGTAGAGTACAGAGTGGTGTGTTTTGTGACGTGTTCTATAATTTCCGTGCATTTATTTGACTAAAAATTAACCGTCTTTCACCAGGCATTGTATACACACAACCCGATTTTCATGTATTTCATTTATTTATTTGTGATTTTTTTTTAAATGTATAACTCGCTTTCCTTTGAAATACAGATTTATGAAATCAACTTCTAATCTATGTGTTTCAGTGGATAAAATTCGACTTTAGTTTTCGACTTGAAACAAATTATTCGAATTTTTTTTTAATCGAAAACTAATATAGAATATTATTCTTCCTGTCGTTCAACAAACAAGTGCCCGATGATTACGCTGATCCACAATCTATAATTATTTCACTTGGCAAACAAACTTAACGCTTGCGATCTGCCTCAGATAGGGTTCCGGACGATTCGGTTGTCTCCTCGGCGCATTCCATCACTTCGTCGTTGGGGGGTGTAAGGTCTCTGCAGTCTGTCAACTGCTCGGCCACCCCAAGGAGTTCGTCCATCCAATATTCGTTTCCACGCAAGGAGTCATCGTATCAGTACGTGATTCTTTCGTTGCCTGAGAAAACAGAATGCTGTTAAAGCCTGTCCACGGTAAAATGAGCACTTTTTAGATCAGCCTTTGAAAAAAATCACTGCCCATAATTATAGGCTGCTCACAGTAAAGCAAGCACTTTTGAGGCCGTAGTAACTTTTTATTTTCAGCCAATTTTTTATCCTTTAACCGCCTTTTTAAAATAAATATTGCAATTTAAGTAATAACTGCAGCGTGTATATTCCACCGCACTCGGAAGTTAACGTCTAAGGCCCAAATAAAATATATTTACTGAGTATTATTCCAAATGAGAGGTCTTTCAAAAGTGCTCACTTTACCGTAAATAGCCTATACACATACAACTACTAAACACTGGCACGTAGGCTCCCAGTCAAGCTGGCAGCGATATAATGGAAAATAGTTCTAAGACCTGACGTTTTATCGAGAGTGTAGTAAGCAAATTTATAGCTACTGAAGCCTAAGCTTTTTTTCTGTTTATGCACATCACTAGAGACCTGAAAAATTCGCGAGTTCAATGACATGCAGGTTATACTCTACAGTTGTAGGTAAAAACATGCATATATCAAGTGCGCATTGGTTGTCTGCTGTCACAGTGGAAGGCAACGATTGGGCCAGTGTTTTACAGGAGAAGTTAAACATCGTGTTGACCAATTGCCAAAGTTATATAAACACACGTGTTTTGAATTCTAGCATGTCCCAAAATTAATCCGCGAATTGTTCAGGTCTCTCTACACATCACAACAAGAATTTGCGTGCACTTAATATATTTAATTTCCTAAAAATTCCCTGGTTTCAATTTATATGACGTATGAATAAAGTGAGACTGCCCATGACAATGTTAATCACCCATTAAGCGGAAGGATACAAATTGAGAGGGAAAGTCGATCCCAATCAGGGCTTTCAAAAGTGCTCACTTTACCGTGGACAGACTTTACTAACCGTATTGAGCCGTCTTTTAAAGATAGCGTATACTTACCTAACGAAGCGCAAATCCGTGAGGAAGTATTCGGTGGCAGTGCTCGTTAAGTTGCCATCTTCACGAGGCTTGGAGGACATACCGGAGATTGCTTCGGCTCCACTTCAGGCATGAATCATTACCGAGTCCAGTAGCATGTAGTTCAAAGCCCATTACAGCTAGCATGTCTCGGGGATACGTGAGCCTTATTGTTCATAGTAGAGCTCAAATATTAAAACAAATTAAATATTTTTGGGATGTGAATATGTAAAGAGAGGTTGTTGCAAACGGGAGTTGAGCTTACATCTCAAAGTGGATCAGTATTTCACGGTAAAATGAACACTTTTGAAAGCCCTGCTTAAGATCTGTTTCTATGCGCGCTGTGTATTCTTCCGTCTTACGTAAGATTAACATTGTCATGGGCCTCATCACTTTATTCATGCGTCGGTCAAGTGAAACTGTGAAATTATTAGAAAAGTAAATATTTTACAAATCTGCTCATTTTGACGCTTCGGTGAATTAAAAAAAAAAAGCGAAAGAAATAATTAAAATTATCAGCAATTGTTACCTAACACTTTTTATTCGACATTAGGATACGAAACTACTAACTGCTTTCCATCCATCGTTACCATCTTTACTGGTCGCATGTCACTCAGTGCGCCCGTTAAAATACATGCAGATAGGGGGCAGCGATTTTTTTGTAAGGTTGATTTCAAAAGTGCTCACTTTATCGTGAACAGCCTTTACATTCGAAGACGTGGACAAACCGTCCAAGGGATGGAGGGAGGGTATTTGGTTGAGTGGGGTGATGTTGCCCGGGGAGGGGGGGTATTCAATAATGCGCGGGTTGAGGGGCGGGTAGGAATGAGATTGCTGACAGAGGGGGAGTGTTGGTAACAAATGGCGGCCCATGCCCTGAGGCAACCGCTCGCGTCTTGATGTGAGGGTGGCACCAGGGGTGGGTTAAAAGGAGGGGAGAGGCAGGAGACGTTCAAGGACATCAACGCCTCGGGAAGGAGGAGCGCCTCACTCTCGCGAAATAAAAAATAAGTGGTGAGAGGGAGGGGAAATATAATCTGCTAATGTTATTTCTTGAGTACACAAGAGCGGGCGCTTATTCCGCTACGTAACTATCGAGGATTGCGTTCGAGTACAGCTACGAAAAAGATATTTTGGACTCTTACATTCACCGGTCCACGGGTCATGTTTCGCCAAACATTCCGTATGCACGGTTGCAATATGCTACTCATTCCCTCTTGTGTATGGTCTGTGAAATTACCTTACATAATCTGAAATAGCAAACCGTTTTTACATAGTATTTACCGAGTATTCTGCGGGCGCAGTTAAATTGCGTGCCTTTCGCAGGGGAACGTGGGACAACTTCTTGGATGTCTTCTTCTAAACTGTGTGTATTTAGAGACTCTAAGTAAATAAAATTTTCTAAACGAGCACTATATATTTTTATCAAGGTTATATGTAGAAAATGGTTTACAGTGTATTTTTAATTTCTTTTTGTACAGTTAGCAACAGTATCGCTATTTTCAGCGTCCAAATTAACGAAATTATTTTATTAATGGCAGAACTCTTTTGTTTGTGTATACGAAATAATCCTAATGCTTCTCAATCGAGGAGAAACATTATCTCACACTTTATAATAGAGTTTTCCTCCAAATCTTTTCGTAAATATGTTTGTTATTCGACGCAATGCGTATTTTCGTTAAAAATCAAGCGTGTCTATGTTATCCTAACATGTGTTCACAACGAATGAAATTCAACTTACTACCATTGATACTTCAACTAGATATTTTCCCTTCACAGCACGAAAGATGTTACGTGTGCTCTGTTTCTCACCACAAATTTGTTTTGTCCACATATTATTTTCACGCCTGAGATAATCAATTCAGCGGTCAAAAATATTCTCAGTGTGAAGTGTAATCACTTAGCGCATAGCACGTAAACTTCCATTGTCTATTAAATGGAATTCAGAAAAAATGAGTTTGTGCATTTGCACCATTTTCTGCCAAGTTTTTTTTAGAAAGTTGGGGCAAACTGTCTCACCAGTATTGTGATTCCACAGACCAAAAATTCCAGGATATTTTGATTTTTTACGAAACTATAACAATTTTGCTTATTTTTGATTATCAATTCAAACTAAATTATTCTTATGGGTTTATCTTATAGAAGTTTAATTTATCTTGTGATTATATTGACTAACTCTTATTTGTCTAATAAAGATAACGAGACTTGCGGATTTTAGACGGCTGATAAAAATTCTGATATTTAATAACATACTTTTAAAATATGAGAGATATTTGCAGTACAGTTTTCCTCTTTATTTGTTGATTAATAACGACCTGTTTTAAATAATGACTTATGACATGAATTTACCCTAATTTTATACCTTAGAATGTCTCTCTCGTCCATGGTCTGGGGCCACCTGCTCCCGTAATTTGGAGTTTTATCTCTACGGATGACTACAAAATATGTCAAAAGTAGGCATATTACGTCTTACACGTGTACTGCTTGTTTCTACGAACAATTTCTACATTTTAATTAAGGTCAGGAAATATTAAAGTACACAGTTACGTGAGTAGCCGTAAAAATGTTATTAAACACGTATTATCGTGAGAGTTGAGACTTCAAAGAAATATTCGAGGGGAAAATAAAAGCAAAATGAAATTGCTTTGCTTATTTTCGCATGTTTCATATTTTCATTTACCAACCTCTACATACTGTTTCGTGTTCATAAATGCACGCTTTGTTTCGAAGTGGATTAAAAGTCGAACATTTTGAGTTTATAATTTGTTCTGTGAATGGTAATTATGTAATGGTATTTTTTACTCTAAGATGGTAGTAAATTTCGATTAGTAAACTAGAACAGGTACTGAAATTGCATTCAAGTAACGCGTTCCAATAGGGCATGAATTCACGCGAGTTAATGACTTCAGCATAGAAAAGAATAAAAAGAGACTTCGAGCATCAAAATAAATCACGTTTCATATTATCACTGAAACATCTAGGATCAGAAAATTTGAATTAAGTCTTCACACAAACTACAGTAGTCAAAATACGTTGCAAACTCAAGAAAATGCCTGATAATGAATGTACACATGAAAATTTTTTCACATACGTATAAGTTGTTGACATGAAATGATTTATACACAACATATTTCTGCTTTATTTTTATAGAGTCTTCAGCAAAATATGCTACACAAACTAACATTTATTTCACGTGATCATGTTACATTCATAATATTAATTTATAATTAGCCAACATGCATATCAAAAGTAACAGCGAATCCCAAAAGTTATTTTCTATATAGATAAGATTTTCTGCCCACTTCGTAAACTCTGACTGTAGTAAATGCTTCTTTCTCCTATATTATACCGCTGTCTCATTTCCATTAGTAGCCAATACTAAACCTGCACTTCTGCTCGTACCCCAGAACAAATAGCTTATACCACCCGCGTAGCGGCCGTGTAGTGCGGGATATCGCCCTCACTTCTCGCAGGCGCGCACATTTCGTTACGGAAGCTGGCTTCGTGTCTTATCCCTAGGGGATCGGAGGCGGCCTCTTTGTCTGCTTTTGGGAAGCTTCTTTGTATCGATTGGCGCTCTCCAAATATCGGGATTGCTGCCTGAGCCCTGCGGAGAGAGGATGTTATTAGGCCGGTATTGTACGCCGCCCTCTCCCCAGCCACACCAGCTACCTCCTGTAGCGTGTTATTGCGTTCCGATGGTGTTGCGCGTTCGCCCCTTATGTGGAGATCACTGCCCGCCTCTCGAGGAGGGGAAACCCCGTCCTCTCTATCGCTACTGCCTGTTCTGCAAACATCGTTCTTGCCGTGGAAACATCTTCGGCTGGAAAATGTACTTACAAATAGTTATTGAAACGCAGCGAGGACAATATGATCACAAAATACAAAACAAGCTATAAACTGTCTGGTGACTAAAATACAGAAATGAGAAGATATGGCTTGTCATGCTTTACGCACATGTTAAGTTGATAGAACCTCACATATACTTTTCTGATTTAAGTAGCATACGTGAAAGGAGCTATCGCAATAAGGACGTTTCTGTAAAGACAAATGACAACTACCATACTTGAAAAAAAATCATTATTGGATTTGTAACATTGAAATGCTGGTGAATGAATAAGATAAATAAATATTATATAAAATTAATTTACATTCAAAACAGGTACAATTAACACTTGTTATATAATATAGCATAAAGGAAGGTAAAATAACTGTGGTGTGAGTTAGATCTATTTTCTGTAAATTTTCAAACGGTTTGTTACTCAATATTTATGTAGTTTAAAACCAATATCAGTTATTTCAATATGTACACATTTCTTAAAACTAAATATTTGAATTTGTTCAAATCATTTGTCCCTGATATATTTTAGTGATATGAAATAATAATAACATTTATATTTTTCCGTCAGATATTATAATTTTTTTAGCAATCATTTATGTTCTAGTAAAGAAACGACAATTAAATACTATGTCTTTTGACATTTTTCAGTGAGTAAATTTGTTTTCAAAGTATACCAGAAACATTATTACAAATAATCAGTTACTCATACCAAGAAGCTATAATTTTTAAAATGTTATGGGTATGCCAATAAGATACAAACCTTTGTAAGCTTTCTCACAGTCGCCGAAAAAGTACCGAAAATATGCCTCAAGCAAACTGAAACGGTGGAGATACGTCAGAATGGATTTTCACAGATTAGGAAACAGCCAACCAACCAACTGACGGCGCCACGGGCAAGTAGATAATCATGAAGTCTATAGTTGGTTCACGGCCTCTTGAATTATGTAGCTATCTCCCATAATTTGCACCCTTCCAACATAGATGCAATTCAGCATTGGTATGGAGCTGTTCTCAGTCAGGTGAAGCTTTTTGACTGCTAAAGGCTGTTCACGATAAAGTGAACACTTTCGACATCAACCTTAGAAATATGTTACGGCCCCTATCTACATGTATTGTACCCGGCGCCCTGAGTGGCATGCGCCCGGTAAAGATGGTAACAACGGAGTGAAAGTAGTCCCATATATAAACGTCGAATAAAAAGTGTAATGTAAACATTTGTGATAACTTAAATTATTTCTTACGATTTCTGTTTTTTTTTTTTTTTTACTCCTCAATGTGTAAAAATTATCAGATTTATAAAATGTTTACTTTTCTAATCATTTCACAGTTTCACTTGACCGACGCATGAATAAAGTGATAAGGCCCATGACAATGTTAATTTTATATAAGTGGAAGAATATGCAATGTTTATACAAGTAGGTCTTAAGCAGGGCTTTCAAAAGTGCTCATTTTACCGTGAATAGCCTATACCAACATGAATACAGTATTATGACCACAGTTTTAAACATTAATCGTATAAACCGTAACAAAAGTAATCAGAGCAAATGCTCATTTAAATTATAATTAATAACGTTGAGAACTTGAAAGGCTTCGGTCTGCGCTCTGCAGCGAGGTCTCGAGCACCGCTGAGGTGAAACTAGAGCAGCGGCTAAATGCAAGGCCAAAGAATGGGAGTACTCTGAGAAAACCCTTCGACCAGCAACACCGTCCAGCATGTGGGAATCGTGCCGGACGATACCGCTGGTCGGCGGTTTTCTCAGTGATCTCCAGGTTCTTCCTCACTTGCATTCCGGTGCTGCTCCATATCCATCTCGTTTTAGACTCAAAAACTCTCAAAATGTCGTTGAGAGCAGCCCGAACCGCTGCCCGCCGATCAACAGCAACTTGCGCCACCTTTCTACCGTACAGATTCCAAGATGATCCTGCCGGGAATCGAACCCGGTTCGTCCTGGTCGGAAACGAATAGTCTTACTACTACACCTATGCGGCGCCATAATTAATGTGTTACGAATAAAGTGAAGCTTTCTTAATTCACTGCTCCCGGTACTGTAGATAGGACTGCTAAAGGCGGTTCACGATAAAGTGAGCACATTTGAAATCAACCTTAGAAAAAAGTCACTGCCCCTGCCTGGTCATATTTTAATGGAGGAACTGAATAACTGAGTGACAAGCGCCCAGTATAGTTGGTAACAATGAATGGAAAGTAGTCCCATATATAAATGTCGAACAAAAATTTTCATGTAACCATTTGTGATAACTTAAACTATTTATTTCGCTTTCTGTTTATCTCAATGCATCGAAGTTTAGAAATGAGCAGATTTGCAAAACATTTTCTTTTGTAACAATTTCACAGTTGCACTTGACCTACGCATGAATAAAGTGACGAGGTCCATGGCAATGTTAATTTTGCATAAGGCGGAATAATACACAATGTGCATACAAGTAGATCTTAAGCAGGGCTTTCAAAAGTGCTCATTTAACCGTGAACAGCCTGTAATCTTAAGGTTCAAAAAGTCAACGCTAAGGGAAGAAAAGGTGTCCCTCTATTTCATTAATTCCAAGTTGACTTCAGCAGATTTATTCGTGTGCGTATTACAGCCGCTACTGCGTTCTGCCACATACTGTAGCAGTCCAAGAGAAGGGAAGAATCCTTGCTGTTTGGTTAGATTGCTCCGTGATCCCGCGTTTTACGGCTCTCCAGACCGGAGAGTGTCTAAATAAGACGGAGCTGTTAAACGAAGACGTGACTTCGGCCAATCTCTCTTCTCGGCGACCCGCAAAAGATCCCAGCGAACTGGCATCGCAGACGACGGAGCTTCACCCTACTAATGACGCGCTTCTAAAAAGTTACTGCTGCCTTCGTGCTCGAGCTGGTTTGCCAACAGAATGGCCGCAAAGCTTTATTTTCCGAGACAAGATACGGAATATTTGGTAACTCGACTGTAGTATTTGTCTTCTTCTTCTTCTACACTTCATGGATTAGGCCACTGCCTGTTCCGGCTTCATACTTCGTTCCATCTTCTTCATGGCCAACCAACATCCCTCTTGCCTCTAGGATTAAAGAGTGTTATCTCCTTTGTAAGATTTCTTTCATCCATTAATATGATATGTTCCTTCCATGCTTGTCTATACTGATCAATTTTTTCATTAAGTCTATATATTAATTCAATTCCTGCCTTAATGTCCTCATTTTTCAATCGATCCAACCTTGTTCATTCTTTAACCCCCCCTCAAAAATTTCATTTCAGTGACTTGTATTTTAGACCTCTCCTTGAGAGTAGGGACCCAGTTTTCACAGCCATAAGTAATAACGGGTACCGCCATTGTTTTGTATAATTTTAGCATAGTAGTAATTGTTTTTATTCAAATCATGGCTCGCGATATGTGTAAGTTTTGAGGCATTTTTTCCGTTTCTCATGTCCTGTTTCGCGACATTACCCACCACACAATTTGAAACATGTTTCGTAGCGCGGGCCACGGTTTGCGAAATGAGCCACGATATGCGCTGAGACATGTCTTGCGTCTCAAGCTTTGCTTAGCAATGTGGTTCGCGATGCATTTCGCATAATGTTCCGATAATCGAAACTCGATTCGCTGGATGACCGCGAAAGGCGAGATGTTGCGAAGTTTTCGCAAAGGGCTCCGCATTGAGATTAGTGATATGTCACGTGTTTCAAAATTGGTTGATACTGTCTGTTGGTACGGCTAGTCATAATAATTCTTAGAGTTGGTTGGTATTATTAGTCGGTCTGTCTTGCTGGTTTGTCTGGCTGAATGGTTTGGTTAGTTGGTTCAGTTGACATTTGCCAATAAGCATTTTCAGTTGGTCAGCCTTGGCAGTCAGTCCGGCCTGTCGGTCTTTTAAGTCGGTTGACTTCGTCGGCTGGTATGGTAGCCTGGTATGATCAGCTGGCATGGTCAGTCTGTATTGATAGTTCTTGTTGGTCGGTTGGCCTGGCCGGGTGGTATGGTCGTTTGTTGTTGTCAGTTGACATGGTAAGTTGGCCTGGTCAGCTGGTATGGCGTTTTCTAGAATTAACTGGTGGAAAATGGAAAATGAACTCCCGGGTGCAATGGTTACACATGAATGAAGGTTTTATTGAATAACTTTACAGGTCGTACACTGTATATGGTAATGATCACAGGGTCGTAAAGCTATGTACAGAGGCTACAGAGTGTCTTCAACAACAATGTCAGTATCTTTGTGTAGATTTCTTCAGCGACGATGGAATTCTGCATTCGTGCGTAGAGACGGTCATAAAGGTGTCGAATGTCATCTTCGGTAATAGTGTTCCAAGCTAATTCCACATGTTGTTGCAATTGGTGGAGGTTTTTTGCCGGTATTGTAGACCACGCCAAACGTCATCCCATCATGTCCCATACATGTTCAATGCGGAACATGTCGGATGATCGTACTGGCCAGGGGATTTGACGAAAACCTTCCAGAGTGCGTTGGGTAACACGAGACGACGTGTGTGCACGGGCACTGTCCTGCTGGAAGAGAACATTTCCTTGGCGTTGTAGGAACGGCAACAAAATAAGCTGGATGATGTTCTGGATGTAGCGTTCACTGATCAGTGTTCCCTCAACAAACAACAGAAGCGTACGGTCGTTGTAGGATATTGCTCCCCAGATCATGATGCCAAGTGTGGGTTCTGTATGTCTCTGCCGTATACACTCTGGTTGTTGCCGCTCTGCTGGTCGACGCCGCACTCGCGAACGACCGTCACTGGCGCCAAGGCAGAATCTGCTCTCATAACTAAACACAATTCATGCCATTCATCCCTCCAGTTGCGTCGTTTGCGACACCATCCGAGGCGGGCTGCACTGTGATGAGGTGTGAGAGGAAGCCTGACGAGCGGCACCTTTGATCGTAGCCCAGCGTCCAGAAAACGGTTGGTGATCGTCCTAGCTGACAACCTGGGTGCAACAGTGGCCCTAACTTGCGATCAGCAATGGCTACTTGTCTGATGCGGCGGTCCAGGCGAGAATCCATATACCGATACCGTCTGGAATCAGGTTGACGAGCATGTCCACCATCGTTGGACCACCGGTACCACCAATGATGCACAGCGGACACTTCAAATCCTAATCGATGAGAAATTCTTCGAAAAGACTATCTAGCCTCTCTCAGGTCCACAATAGGACCTCTCTCAAAGTACGTTAATTGCACGAAGTGTGGTCGTCTATGCTTTCGTGGCATGTCTACAATGCTTACTACACACAGGACGATGCTTGAACCAACAGATACTCTTTCACCAAGTCAACTATAGTTTTATTGGGCTCAGCAGTGTTATGCCTAGTATGTAGTTCCTACTCTGTCCATAGTACAGTACTGTTAATAATTTCATGTACTGCCCTCTATCAATACCCCATACGCATATGGTGTTTCTATGTCACCACTTTGGCGATTTTAATTTCATTTTCCACCAGTGTATGTAACAGTTAACGTATCAAGAGTGTGTTGATCTAATGATGCGTAAAAGCACTTCTCGCCTGTTGTGGCCTATCTCTATCTGAAATGTTGCCTGCGATCTACGTGTTCGGTGGCTTTATCAGCAGAGGTTTGGAAATGGCTGCTATCTATGCTTATTAAAATGCCTAGACCATTGTTTGGTACAGCGAGATAATTCAGATTGTGTTGACCTTATACATTCGTAGTTTCAAGGACCTTACTGTAACGGTTTGCGAATGATATCGTCTACAACGTAGACAGTACAGCCAGAGTCAGCGACGGTATCACTAAAGTCTAAGTGGGAACGCCGACCACAGACACACAAGTTTCATCTCGATCTCTGCATTCCAATAGCTCGCTGGTCTGAGCAGATACTTGAAATTTGAACAGATATTTACTTGTGTAGGAAAACACATGTCTAATTACAAGCACGACCGATGATACCCCGCGAAATGTGATCAGAAATTCAAATATGAAATAACTTACCTGAACAGACGCGATAGACTAATGGGTCACCTGTCAAGTCAGACGAAGAACTGTGATGTGGTACGACTTTGGCCGCACTATGTACCTGCAAGAGGCCGAGATGTCACGTGACCAACATTCAATCACAAACGAACAATGTAACATCAACATAAAATATTTTTCTCGCCAGCGCACTCTACTTGTAGTGATGAAGTTCGAGCGTGAATGGGTAAACGGTGGAAGATTATTAAGGTTGGTTGAGGTGTTCGGTGTGACATAAAACTAATGATTCGTTGGCGGAAGTGTGTTTGAGTGGAGGCCAAGCAAGTAGTCAATTAAGTAAAGTTTTTGAGGTCAGTTGTCTGCTGGTCGCTATATGAGGACCAAGAATCGAACCCTTGCCCTTCTACAAGTAAATATAAAAATAAAGGTATCTGAATTTATTTTTTTAGATTTTAGGATTTATTTGTGTTCATTTTTTTTATAAATTCAACTTTTTAAAACCTTTAAAAACATTTTAGTGAAATGTTTATATAGTTTTATAAAATGTTTGATTTGCAATTTTCTTGCATTTTTAACAATTTTTTTTTTTACCATTTGTTAGGATTTTTCTCGATTTTTAAAAAGTGAATCCCCAGGTCATTATGGGTTTAGGTCAAGCAGTGAAATTCTAACATTGAGGTCAGAGGGAATTATGTAAACCAAACTGGCCGCTGTCCCTCCTGATACCCAGGATTTGACTCGATCCCTTGAATCCACCTAGTTGATTTGCGGAGCAAACCGTTAGTTCAATTCAACGAAAGGCTATTTTGAGAGATTTTGAGCGAAAAACGGGGAATTTTGAAGGGAAACAGGCAAACTTTGACCAACACCTTGTTTGTTACCAGGCGTTAGTCACCACAACCTTCAATTGTCTTTTGTGATCCATGTACCAAAACATAGTTATTTATTCTACGATAATCAGATAGCTGATTTCGAAATATTATATTTAAGAAACTGGAATCAAAAATCAATAAACTAAGTAGTTCTACTTAGCAATAATGAAATAATTTTCTTCAGTGAGTATTTTAAGACTAGAGGAAATATTCAAATGAGTTATTTTATCAATGAAAATCAAACTCGGGTTATATGTCACAGTCCCTTGTGAACCAACGGGACGATCGTAGTTTGCTCTGGATATGCTAATTTAAAAAATGACGTATTCAGTTACTACCGTATGTTAGTATGTGCTAGTTTAAACTAATGAAGAAATAATTTTTTTTCACGTATTGCCGAAAAAAAAATCTGTGTACCTATTTTATGATTGAAAAGTGGTGGAAGAAAATATCTGATTTCATATTATTCGTGGATGGATTAACTAAAAAAAAATTATGTGATTAACATTGAGCACTAAGTTGTTTCAAAGCTCAGTCTCGAACGATATTTGCTCGAACATTCACTTAAAAAGCGCATGCACGTCGCTTCACTGACCCTGGATCCATTACATTAAGATACTACTTAGCCTTAAGTAAGTAGAATAAATGTAACTCGTAGCTATTATTATCACTGATAAAAATATTTCTGTAACACCTAGCAGCTTACTTAATTATTCATAAGAAATAGCTATTTTAAAGCATGACTACTGTCATTACGATTTGCACCGGAGTTTGGAAAGAATCGTTGACAAACATGAAAAGACACGGATTTAAATATTGTGACTCCTCGTGTGAAGGAATCAACAATAAGACTCTACTGTTGCGTGTCGTAACTCGACGCCACCTTGTGTTGTTTTTCTAACAGCTCCCTGAAGAACTTTGAGCAGTTGGCAACAATCCGCAGTCTAGAGGCCGATTACTTTTCGTATAGTAAAACAGAAAAAAAACAGATTCGAGAAAACGCAGACGGCAATGAGAAATTAACAGACGCTTGCATGTGTACAAGGCTGTAAAGTATATGATATAAAGTATGTTTATACGTTCAAGCACAAGTTTTCCGAAATTCTTAATTTTATGATCAAGTACTTGTAATTCTGCACTAATGAACTTAGCAATAGAATGATAACTAATCCGCTGTTTACGACAAATGACTCTTTAGCTTTATGAACAATATCTTTGATGTTAGATTACACATTCTGAAGAATATGTAAAAATACAGTTACCGTTACTAATCTCTGTAATTATTTATGCTCCGTATTGCAAGGCTAAATATTTGTAAATTACCCCCATAGGGTTGTAGATGGAAGCATACAATTATTGTAATATTGCTTTGTGATACGGTAAGTCTTAAATTACATATGATCCAAAATTCAAATGAATCGTATATGATTATTGTGATACGTTGTAAAAGGTTGACATTTATAGTAAATTGGCTTGTTTACAATATGAATGATATTACACGTACAGTACTATAATAAAGCTATGTCAATGCAATATATTCATAATTACAGTGAATATGTAATTTTACTCTATATGAGTGAACAAATACAACACTAATTGTCGCATTTTTTATGCAAATTTTACGGGGAGAAAAAAATAGCGAGAATTTATAGTATATCTGTTGAAAAAGTTTTTAATTTGACAAAAATGTGTTTATGTTGTCAAGACTTTGTGCTAGACATGTGTAAAATTATACAGTTTTTCTACAGCTTTGGTTCCTATGCTAAACGGGTAGATGCCTAAAATATTTATCCCGTTTGAAAGACTGCAAATAATAATTTACTATTTTTGACTCTTAATTATTTCCAGAGTAAATTTTCAGGTAATTCCCAAAACTGTTGTTTTAATCATGCTTCAGGATAAAACCTCTTCATGCATTTAAAAATGGTGGCCTCTGAAAACATGATGCATTAATCGCAAATGTATTACTGTAGGGATAAAATAAATAGCTTTTGGCATGTAATTCAACTAACCGGAATTCTGCATTGGTTTTAATTAGTTGGCTTCGCTCGTCGTTTTTGAGGAAGCAACAAAACTCAATTACTTTATCAAATGTCGAGTATTTTGCAAAGCTGAGCAATGTTTTCAAACAATTGCATCTAATATTAAGTGATATTTTGCGAATGGCAAACAGGATAATGAAATGAAGGATTATTTAACTGTAGCTGTTTTCCGAATAATTGTACAATTTCCAAATCAGCCTTTAAAAATGTATCCCTAGAACTAACTGCATATATTTTAATGTGAACAGTGGCTAAAATACTTCTTACTAGTGACGTGTTTTGATATCCTATTAAAATTGTAATATTTAAATTGCTGTCCACTGAAATTCCGGAGGTTTTACTGCTCATACATAAGCAATAATGTGCGTGGCAGTCAAATAAAAGGACTTTTAAGAGACACACCAACAACCCGCGGCATGTGATACAGGACAACGAATTGAACCCATGCACGGAAATACGTGGCTTGATCACTATGGGGTGGCAAAGGTAGGTAGAAAACGTTTGTGTGTTCCTGAAGATGCTTGACACATTAGCCATCAACGCAACATTGGTGAACTATCTGCGCCTTAATAGCTTTCCTGTGCGTCCACAACCAGGCGCCTTTGACCATGTCGCTTATCTCTGCTCTGCCAGTGCAAGCTTTGTAATGAATTTGGGGATCTACAATTTGAACCCATTTTGTAATTCGTGATGCTGTTCTCACGTTGATTTGGCGGAGATCTCTTACTAATTAAATTTGTAGTTAACCGCATGTACTGTGTCCGAAGCGTTGTGATATTTTGATGTCCCTTAGCGACCAAACCACACATTCACGGGCGTGCGTTCTCTCTCGTAAAATGTTGAATTCATTGTCCTGTAGCACATATAGGTGTGTGGGTGTATTTTGAAACCTCTTGTGTATATTTATGTACACTATAAGAAATGATTCGGAACCTTACCTTACCAGTGTATACGCTTACTGAGAAAGCGGGAATTATAATTGTTTCCCCTATACATTCATTGTAACGTTCCTACATTTTCTCAGGAAAGAGTCAAATGCGTAAGGAAGTTCCCAACTTTATATAGCAGCGACGCTAAACATTACTATATTTTCAGCTTGATGTGTGGTATTATTTACATAGAGCGTATAGGTTAGAAACTTCCAGTACAGTATAGGAAATTAACCATACATTTTATTACAGTGTAGCAATTTCACAGTGTAAGTTTATCAGTGCTTTGAGTGTAGTAACGGGGCTCATAATAATTTTAATTTTTACTTATGAACGTAGACAAAGCAGTTCTAGAAAAAATATAAACTAAGGATTGCTTTCTACACGAATTGCGTATATAAACCTCGAATCAACTGTGGGTAGCATCTGACAGAAGAGTTGCTAGCCATTTCAGGAATATGATTAATCATTAAGTGAATGCACGTGCTGCCTTAGCTGTACGCAACAACTCCAAAATCTGAAGAATGCAGTTATTCGAGAACACTCGTGGATCTTCTCTGACTAGTAAATGAGGCCACAAAAAGTTATCCAGTCAGCGAATGGTTGAAATATTAATGTATATTCGGTGAGGGACAGTATTTAAAATTCTCCGGACATTTGATGCTGTATCATGTAAACTAGTGCAAAAGAACAAGTAAAATTGGGTGTAGAATGACAGAAAGGAGTAGAGATGTAATGGTAATCGAAGAATTTTGTGAGATTGTGTGGAGGGAAATGGGGAGGGAGGGAGGCACAGGTCAAGTATAAATCCTATAACTTACACGGTTCGGAAATGACAAAATGCCCCATTGCGAGTGTTAATGAAGGAGAAGGTAGTGGATTGTGTCATAATCTAAATACAGGTTGCCAAGCTAGATGGTTTCATGCCAAGTATGACGCCAGCATCTTAAATGTACCACTTTCCTGGCATTTAAATTGCGTTAAAAATTGATTAAAATCCCTATGTTTTTTGGCGAAACCACTAAACATGTTTCCATTATACCGATATATGAGAATGAAACAATTCAGACGTCGCATGATTAATATTCTCAATACATCATGCACATTAAAAATGTTATTTTCCGGTTTATTCACACTGCGGTGTCTGACGATGTACTGTTCGGGAACACACTTAATTGTTATAGAGGCTTGTAAGTATACTTTTCTTCGGAATTCCCATCAATAAAATTATGGGGTCACAGCTTATAATCTTATTGTTACAGCAGGACAACAGAAACATCACACGACAGTTCAGCAGCTTGTGCGTAGGGGTGATGGGACCCTACGTGTGTGTGTGTCAGAGTCGCCTTTGTCGTTTGCTTACCTATGAGTCTCAAACACGCTAACACCTAACAGTTCAAGGTAGGAGGTGCCCTCAAATATATCGGTAAATGTAAATGAACACGTAAAATGAAGTTGTGGCTAACGTGGAGAGGGGTTGTGGTGGAGAATTGGGCGGAGAGATGTTTAGACAGCTCTTAACATTGAGGTCTTGAGAGCCGATCAGGGTGAAACGAGGTGAGCATGGTGCAACACAAGGAGGCAAGGGCGGGCTAAACGGGAGATCCATCATCCGGCCCGATTCCCACATGCGAAATTCCGGGAGCGACCCCGCCGGGAATCTAACCCGGTTCGCCTGGGTGGGAGGCGAGTAGTCTGACCACTACACCACCGCGGCTCCGAGAGGGACTGGAAAAGGAGATACGATACTTTACGCATATAACTGAAAGTAATTCAAAAAGGGTAAATCTAATATAGATTACGAAGACTGTAAACGAAACAGTTTATCGATGATAAAGTGCTAATTTTATAGGATAATGGGAGAATGGTTCAAGTTTGCATGAATGACAAAGAAATTAAATAATAAGTAACGAATGTGGTGAGTACAGTAACGCTCATGATAAAAGTGACGTACAAGTTTATAACCATTTAGGAATGACATACCGTTTATGGTGTAGCAGTATCTGTGGAAGGGATGGGTGGTGGGTAAAACATATATAAAATACACACACGTACACACCTATACACATTATATATATATATATATATAATTATAGACAAACGAAACTGTGTTTGCAAGTGTGAAAAATCGAAAGAAAATAACGTAGGTACCACTGTTGGGAAGTCGTAAGGGGTGATGAGGGGGAGTACAATAGGCCTAAGGCACGAAACATCAGTATATAAAGTATTTTCAGGAGGGGTGGGGAAATAAAGATAATGGCAAAATCGTGCGATGGAAGTGTACTGTTACTAACGTTAAACTTCAGGAAATTGCCTGCCACTCACATAGCTTCAGTGAACGCTAATTAACACTGTAATATGTGGCCATGTGGCCTCGTGCCCTTCTTTTTTCATTATCGGACATGTGTCGATATCACCGGTAACCATAGAAGGGAAGACAGAATTACTTACAGTCCGCCCGCAGAACACTGCCACGTTCCGCGATAAGGCTACCAGCATTGAAGCTACTCCCGTCCCTAGAAGATTGGATGACTTGAGTAGTCGTCGCACGAATTTTCTGTTCATTGCCTCGGGCCCTGGTCAGCTCAGCTTTATAACCCGCAACGTACGTCCGTGTAGATATAGCCAGGAGCCTTGCAGGGCGATGATAGCCGGGTAAGTGGAACATTGTGAGCCAGAGAGTGTTGTCTGCCAGTATCGGGGCAGTAACTGACCAGCTCGAGTGTAGGACAGTGGAACTGGATGCGTAAAGCTGGATTTACAATAACCCGACAGTCCGACAAAAACAGCTCCGACACCGACGATAATTTCTCATCAGCCAATCAGGAGCAAGATCACCCCGACAAAATCGCAGCCCCCGACAGCCCGACAAAAGTAAATTCTATTTCTACTTTCGTCGGGGGGCGGACTGGTCGGACTCGCTTAGTAGCAGAAAAATAAAAAACATAAACATTAGCATACAACACATAATTTCGTGCGGATTTCATTACTATGGTAAATCCCCCACTAAACATACTTTATTTATGTGTACATTGTGGTTATCTTGTAACAGAAAGCTGTCAAATTGACGAACATAAATATTCGTGCTCCGAAATCCATAAATACTTTGTTTACAAATTTTATCAAAACAAAATAGTGTACCAATTTGTGATTTATTTGCATTCCATAGCAAATTACTGGCCATTCTAGTATTCCCGAAAGCCAACCAACGCTTGTCGGAAGGAAACTATCGGGGTATTGTAAACACTGAACTAATTTTGTTGGCGGAATTGGTTGGACTGAAAAGTCGCGTTGGACTGTCGGGACGTCAGGGCATTGTAAATCCAGCATAAGTGGCAGGCATTTAGACTGATACTAATGTATTTTGATGGATATATTGATCGGGAATGTATAATTAATAAGTGATGATTAAGTGAAAAGCTAGTATAGAGACAGTTATAAGGAATTAAATTATAATAGACACTGGTATTAATATTGCGCTTACTTATTTGAATAATATGTGATAATAGTTTAAGGCAGGTAGTTTAAGGCCACAACGGGAACCGATATTGTAAAATCCTCTCACAATTTTGTTGCAAATTGTTATTATTATGTAGTCTAATTTTTCCAACTCAAAAAATATGTATACTTTAATCGAATTAATTAATTAAGGGCAATTTTGTTTATTTAATGATTAGTTAGAATTATACAGTTTTTTGTGTTGAAAAAATTTGACTACACAATAAAAACAATTTGTAACAAAATTGTAAGAGGATTTTACAATATCGGCTCCCGTTTGGGTACAAAAAAATTAATTCTCGCAAAAGCTGTATAAATGAAGGATCGTGGCCTTAATGATGTAAATTATGTCTGTGTAAAATTTTTAAACAATGTAACTAAATTAAGAAATTAAATGTACTTTTTTTTATTTCTATTAAGACCTCCATGCCTTACGAACTTGGATTCACTGTAAGGAGTGGAATAAAATTTGATATTTTATGTCCTGCAGACCCCTATCTATATTAAAAAGTTGTATATGTACCCGTATGCAAAGCAGTCTAAGAATTTTACTATTTAAATTTGTCTTAAAATTTAATTATACGTATACGTAAAGATAGAAGTTTATTAACCTATTATTTTAATTTCACATAACGAGGCAGAGTGAAATGCAAACCTAGACTTTTAAATTTATATTTGTTGCTGATTTCTTTTCTTTAATCTATGTCTGTGCTAAGAGTAAAATTATATTATGTTATTTTAATGGCCTGAATATCAGTGTGGCTGGTTGCTCTGTGTGAAAAATTTTGTAAAAATAATTATTCAGTCTCCATCTTGTGCTTCAGAAAGCTCTAGTTTTAAGACCTAGCTGTTGTATAATGAAATGTTACTATTATTTCAATCCATTTCGAAGAAATGGCATTTGTAAAAGGGTATGCGCAGGACAGAAAATGATAATTAGGCTATTACGAAGAGTCCTTTGATTATATATGAATCCTGCATAATTTCAAATATTACCACAAGAAATATTTTATATTGTAGAAGAAGATGGTAAAATTCGCGTCGATGATATGCTGGTAATATTAAATTTTACATATGCTTTTTAGAGAACTGCGCTTACAATAAATGGTAATTGTGTGGTTAAAGTTAAACCATGCTGATTATAATTAACCCAGAAGATATCCGAGAAAGAATAATATATTACGAAAGCCGGAGATGATTGATAAGGAAGTTTTTCCAAAGCTTAAATTTAACGTTTAATGCTGGAATATACCAAAACTTCCATAATTTCACAAATTACAATTTATTGGCGCAAATTAATAACTACTGTGGTTCTCATCCACAAGTTTACTAAAGTAGAATTTTGTCTCTCTTGTTTATAAAATATCTGTTGATTTGTATTGAAATTAGATTTCATCACTAGTAAAATACATGATTTCTGTAGTTATGATTCAGTGTCGTTCTTTTAAGTATAGTGGAAGTTCGCTTGATAATATGATACAAGGTTTTCATGATATGTATTTTGATCTGACGATTGATAAAAGTTTTGGTACGTGTTATAACAAGGATTGTACTAGAATTCCACATTCTACACACTTATTTAGGATCAAGAAAGACGTATAGTAATTTACGCTTTAACTTCAACCTTACTCAGATACTAGTAGGTGTAGAAATTCAAGTCAAGGTTGGATCTAAAACTACTCTTACAACGCCCCAGGCGAATCGTTACAATAAATTATATCTAGGATGGAAGGTTGTTATACCACCAGCGTACACTTGTTTTGTAAATTTAAAAGTATAGTCCACGTACCTTAATACGCTCTGTTGCTAGGGTTTTAGAGTGTGGGACTACTTAATGGTAGCGGGTGGAAGAGAGAGAATGAGATTAATTATTAATTTTGGGGTTGCTAAACCATTTCATTATTTTATACATGTTTAAAAGTTAAAATAACCTCAATCATTGTATAAAATGACGTGATTATTAATTTTCATTATGCTATACGTCACAATTAGGCATGTTGCACATGAGGTGTGTTTTTGAACTACAAAGGAACTCTTTTATTACGCATGCATGCAAAAACATGTTTAACAAAAAAAAAAAAACTGCAAGAATGCTATCAGGTGAAGTAACAGTCTTGAGGTCGTCAATAACAAAACGTTCATGTATGTATTACACACTTGAAGTTCGAGTTTGTTTTCTCTTCATTTCCGATGCTTGTGCGAAGCGTGTCTTCATTTTAGTAACACCTGAGTTCTTGTGTTTTCCAGCGAATGATACGCACTTAAATTTATAATTGGCGTCTACTGCGATGTTATTTGACCTAAATTGAGTTGTAAGTAATCTCATTAGCAGTTATTAAGAAAATGTGTCAAGGATTCTGGTTAGAGAAAAGATAATCATTTCTTTATAAATGCTGGCTTTCCTAATCTCCGTTCCCTGACTCATTTTGTCATGCGTTTATTTTGTCCCAGAATTTTTCATAACAGTTCTCAAATTTTACCGCATTAAGAGAGTTCCATTTAGCAACGACGCCATTGAAAATAACATTAATGGAGACTTTGGAGCAAAGAGCAAAACGATGTTATTGAATAGGAAATCGCAATGGTGTAGTTTCATGTGAAAACGCTGGAGATTTCGTTAAATTTTTTACTTCCCAGTGTATGTGTATAGATCAGCTGTTTTGCCCGTTGGACTGAACATAGATGGATATTAACAAGATTTATTTCCACGCTTGATTTGAAGTTTCTGTCAAACACTTAATCGTAATTGGCAATGAAGTTATTGTTTATATTTTCATGACGTGTTTATTTTTGCATTTTCAGAAACCGTTATTTAACGTCGTATTTATTCCTTTACGATTTATTTTAAAAATACTCGTTGGTGAACTCTCTTTCCTCTTTCAGCTTTCCAGTTTGAATAAGTAATTATCATTTCTATAAATTGATGTAGGTAATTATCGTTCTCATTAGAGTGGCTTAATTTACTTTGTGTTTCAAATTCTTATCCGGGTGGGCTTCAGGCATAATGAAGACGTTAACAGCCGGTTTATTTCTGCTGACAGACTACTCCCGGATTGCTAAGTGGTGCGGGGGTTCCGGAGAAAGGGTGGTCGCGAAATGTAAATAAGCGAGGACTTGTGACGAGACGCGAGGGTAAGACGTTTGTGAATCTTGTTAAACTCTGGCAGGGGTAGGGAAAGTGTGGAGCGGCGCGGGGAAGGTAGGTTCCGAATTTCATCCCTGGAAATCCGGTGTACACGGCGACATGGGATCACGGCGGACCCTTCATCCCCTCTCCAACCCCTGGCGTAAAGTCGCTGTAATAACGCGCGGTTATACTGTGACTCATTCCTGCGTCCTCCGCTACCCTCCACTTCCCTCCCACCGTTCGACATGGGGTCGCACCCTCCTAACCGCTGCGGTACACAGCTGCTGTTGGAAAGCCGCTGCAGATTTCGCGTTCCTACGCAGCCATTTCACAGCTGCTCGAGTACGCGATTCTGTGTGCGTGTTTGTGTGCGCGCGCGCGTGTGTGTTCGTGTGGGTAAATTTGGGGGGGGGGGGGTCGTCCCTTACACGCGCAAGCTGTAATTGCCACACTCCGTTGTGAAGTTCGACCGGTGGCTTCCAGCAAAAATATTTTTTTATTGTGTTATTATGACAGTTTATTGTTTTTAAAGGCTGTTCACGACAAAGTGAGCACTTTAGAAATCAAATTTAGAAAAAGTCACTGCCCCTGCATGCATTTTTACGGGCGCAATGAGTGACATGCGTCCAGTAAAGTTGGTAACGATGGAAGGAAAAATAGTTTCATATATTAACGTCGAATAAAAACTCCTAGGTAACCATTTGTGATAAATTAAATTATTTCTCTAGCTTTCTGTTTTTTTTTTTTTAATACATCGAAGTGTAATAATGAGCAGATTTATACAATAGTTATTTTTATAATAATTTCACAGTTTCACTTGGACGCATGAATAAAGTGAAGAGGCCCACGGCAGTGTTAATTTTACATAAGACGGAAGAACACATTGCATGTTATACAAGTAGATCTTAAGCAGGGCCTCAAAAGTGCTCATTTTACCGTGAACAGCCCATACATTAAAACATTGTTATAATACAACCACACATACGAGTATGCAACAGTTCCTATCGGTACAGGAGTCAGATGTGGGGTCAACTGTTAACGCCTTCTCCTTGAATTAAAGCCCGCTCATAGTCCATCGTTTCGTTAGAACTGTGGCCATGTTTTAACTCGTTGAATATACTGCCCCCTCATTGCCAGGGAGTATTTCTATTCGTGTCGGTATCTCTGTCCTGTTTCGTATACATTTTATTGACTTGCGTTGAAATGCAGTCACTACCTAGATGTCAGCTATTTGTTTTTCGGTGCTGATGTTATATATAATTATATTGAATGACTAGCATTGTAAATTTCATCAGTGTTGTTATTATGTCCCTCTACTTGCTTGACAGGCGTTTCAAATGTTATTGTGCGTGACCATAACCTTAACCGTGACGTTTAAGTTGCCCTCTTATATCCCCTAAACTCATAATTATCCAGAATCTCTACTGTTAATACTGAGAGTCCCAAATTAATGTCTACACTCTTTGTACGTTAAAAACAGAGAAACTGTTAAAAACAATGTGATGGGACTGCATGTATTTGGCTACAAGGAAAATGTTGTGCGTGTCTGTGTGTGTGCGCGAATGCGTGTAGTCAGTCTACTGTTGTCAGTTCCGTTTGCAGCCACGAGCGGCAGCACTACAGTTGTAGAGGAAATTGCGGAGGTGGCTAAGGTTTTCTTTCGAGCAACGTAAGTGGATTTTAAATGTTATTGGGAACTGTGAGAACCTGTTTGAGGTGCAAAGACGACGGAGGGCAGAATTCGAAACTGCGCCACTGTCACGTGTAACAATTACACTATTATGTAAGAAGTTTGAGGGGAACGGAGCCTGTGTGATGTGAAGTAAGAGCGGTGCGGCAGGAGAGAATGACAACAGACTAAGGAAGTTTGGGGGCTGTGGTGCTCACATTCGCACGTTCTCCTGGGAAGTCGAGGTCCGTACGGCTAGCTTCGCGTGAACCAGGTGTCAGTAAATGAAATTGTCCAGCGCATTTTAAAGCAAGTAACGTGGAGACCCTAGATCTCCACGTTACTTAACTTTATGGACGAAGATGACTCAGATAGGCGTGTTGAGTTTTTAAATTGATTTGTGAACATGAGCGATGGCAACGGACATCTTAATGATGTGATTGTTTGGTCCGCTGAGATAGCCTTTAAACAGACTGGAACTGTCAACCGGCACGATTGTGTGTAATAGGCCGATGAAAATCGCCCACATTGTGGTACAGCAAGCAGTTAACATTTCTCGGTTAAGAGTGTGGTGCGTTATGTATGCGAGAAGACTTTTGTGACAGACGAAAGTTACTGTACCATGTTGTAGGAAAACATTATGCGAGCGGTTCACCAACTCTACTTAGATGATTGTTTTTTTTTCTCAACAGGAGGGTGCACCACCACATTATCATCAAGACGTACAGTTGCCTCTGGATGAAACGTTTGTCGGAAGGTGGATAGGCTGCCAAGGAAGTGTTGAGTTACCCGAATCTCCAGATTTAACGCCTCTAGATTTTTAACCGTGGGAAACTCTAAAGATCACTGTGCACGCCGTAAAGCCACGGACACTGGATACCGTGATAGAAGAGAGTGCGATCGCTTGTAAACCCACCCCCATGCAAATTGTAGCTTCTGTATGTCGTTCTGTTCTACAGCATTGCAGTCTATGTCTTGTAGTTAATGGCGGATATTTTAAACTTGTGTAACTGTTATTAACCTTCGCACACACCCAGCGTTGTCCATATAGCGTCAAATACAATCAGTCGCAACAGACTGACTTTAAATTTTTCTTTGTTATTCCCGTTCAAGCAGTGTAAACGTTAATTTGCGACACCCGCAGACTACAAACTTGCTTGGTGGCACTGGTTAAACCTCGGCGATGGTCGGGATAAGTAGATATTTGTCAGCAACGTGGTCGGATACCATGCACCATTTCACTGCCTAGAAATTAACTTGCAAGCCACTGGCCGAACTAATGAGGGATCGTTAACTTCACGTCATTGCGAGTCGCAAGTACAACATGCATCCACGTCATCATGTGACCTTTCAAACAGGGGATATGTTTTCCTTGAACAGACCGCCATACCATTCACCATGATTTTTTCTGTGCGTAATTACTCTGTTGCATTTTTAATCTTGTATTTTGGAATTGATTTGTGTACTCCAATCTATATAACCATTCAAGAGACAACACTTTTGAAAACGGATAACGTTCTGCATAAAAATGATTATGGGAAGATCGTATGTAACCTCCGATAATCTCGTTTATCGATCATTAACACCTCGGCTTGCTCTATGCCATTTTTTATTAGTAATTCATCAATTCAACAAGATTTACTTTGCGGCACGCTAGTATGTGAAGCAATGCTGTAAACGGTGTTAATCAATGTTATGTTATGTGACGATACATGAACAGAACCTTCGAAAGGTTAATTCAAAATTTCGCAGGTCGTTTGACTTATGTACACTACAGGGTGAGTATAAAAGAATACCCCAACTTTGAAGGTCTATAATATCGAAACCAAACAACCTACAACCTTGGTTGATCAATCAACTGAATCGTGGAAGCGTGAAGTTGGTTTACCATATCTTCATAAATGTCCGATGTGACAACCATGAGCGGCCCGAACGACATCTACGCAATACTCAAACTCGTTCCACACTCTTGTCGGCATGTCCGGTGTTACGGTTTGGATGGCGTCCGTAATTCTCGTTTTGATATTATCAATGTTAGCCGGCAGTTGTAGACGAGAAACACTTGATCCTTTATGTAACCCCACAGAAAAAGGACGCACGAGGTAAGATCCGGGCTTCTTCTTGGGGGCCAGTGATTGAAGAGCCTGGTCACCACCTGCTCCACGACCAATCCAGCGTTGCGGCAACATCTCGTTCAGGTATCCGCGAACAGCTAGGTACCAATGGAGTGTCTCACCATCCTGCTGGAAAATTATGTCCCCCACCGCTTCTTCTAACTGAGGAAACAATCCCAGCAATAATATCCAAATAAGGAATTCCAGTAACAATGGGCTCGTGAAAAAGGAAGGGCCGAAAACCGTGTCTTTGGATAAAGCGCAAAACACGTTCACTGTGGGGAAAGCGATGTTCCTACAAATGGTAAGGGTGAACTGGCATAACGTGCGGATATGGGACCAGGAGCATACACATGAAACCACTGAACACGAGCGCGCTTTCCCCAAAGTGAATGTGTTTTGCACTGTATCTACAGACACGATTTTCAGCCCTTTCTTTTTTCACGAGCCCACTGTTAGTTGGATCCCTTATTTGGACATGCTTACGGAGTGGTTGTTTCCTCAGTTAGAAGTGGCGGCGGGGGACTTCATTTTCCAGCCGCTCGTGGTGGTCACATTGAACATTTATGAAGATATGGTAAACTAACTTCACGCTTCCACGGTTCATTTGATTGGTCAACGAAGGTTGTAGGTTGTTTGGTTTTGATATTATAGACCTTAAAAGTTGGGGAATTCTTTTATACTCATCCTGTATTTCGCCGATATGCTTAGTTGTATCATCTGCAATAATAACTGAGCACTACTTTTGGGCAGTTACGGTATTTTGTATTTATTTTAGTTCTATATATATATATATATATATATATATATATATATAGATTAGATTTTATAAACACTACTAAAATAAACAAAAAATTAGATTTTCAGATGACAAAACGATGGTTAATATACTTAATTATAAAAATAACATCGCTAAATAGCGGAAGGCAGATTGTCAATATTTTACATACATTTGCCGTCTGGTTTCGTATATTAGTTATTAAACATCCCTATTTACTGGCGACAGACTTTCTCGTAAATATCCTGAGCAAAATTTCTGTAACCGAACGAGTTTCTTACCGACACTAGTTCACGCGTTATTCAGTTTAATTTCCTGTTGAAATTATATGCTGCCCTTGACTAAACTGTATCAGTAGGACATGGCAGAAGTTTGTAATTTTCCAGTGGCGCTGCATTAAAAAATAGGTTCTCTTTTCAGTGAGTTGCGTAGAATTGGCTAGGTTGACTTCAAAATGGCAAAATAGAATAACAGCACGAACCGTAAAATATTGTTAAATACAATTATAATGATTTAAAAACGTCACCCAAACCACTAAATGTCAGCGACGTCATGCGGACAGCTTTTCTTGAAACACACTGAGGTGTCTGGCTATGTGGTGGAGCCAGCTGGCTTGCAGTACGGATGTCGTAGTTCGAATATTGGCGGATTGCAATGGGAGTCGGATTTGCTGAACAAGTTTTTAGTTTTTGAAACTTGTGGTACTGTCGGTGTCAGTGAGAGCAGAAACAGAAGTGATGTTAAGAATAATAGGAACTACAGCCTTAGAAAGATCAGAAGAGACGCTTGCAATACAGGAATAGGGTAACGTTTGGATAGAAGTGATTTTTTTTTTCTCCGTGAAAGTTGTTGCTGGCAGACCTTCTCAAAGCGACTCATTTCGCTACAGCCTTTGCATACTGCTAGTCTGGCGGGGCAAATATTTCTGGAGTGTGTACTAAAACGGCAGATATAAAATTTCTCACTAGCTGCAGCTACACACTTACGGTTGATTCATTGCTGTTTGATTTTGCTTTAGTGTCTTCGTTAGGGCAAAATTTATCTTGTATTGAAACGGAGTTGACTATACTAGAGGAGAGTCGTAGTATGGTGGCTAATAGTGAGCAATTTATAGAGATCGAGATTGTCCAAAGGCATCAGTCAATGAAATAATGGGATTTTCTAGGAGGCACTGCCTGATATGTGAATCTTGCATGCCAACAACGAAAGTATCTCTTATACACTCACTCATATTAGTCTCAGCAGTAAGAGCTTTAAAATTATATTTCTTACTAAGTCGTTTTGGTGCCTCAAGATACGTAGTAATAAATTCGCCAGATTTTTGTTTACGCGTTGCGAGTCTATGGTGAGCAAAAGAACTTCGTACACTGGTTTTGACTAAAGATTCTCCAAAACAGATATTGCCCCCTCAATCGTAACACATTCACTAATGTAATTATGCATTTAAGCCGATACTGCACTTGATTTATTAACATATGTAATTTGTCTTGTTCACTTACTTTACTAGATGGAATAAAGTTTTGGAGGTTACGATACCAGTGGTTTCAATCTTTAGAAGCAGTGGGTGCCTCAGGATAAGTGTTTAACATTTCAGGACGTAGTAAACTATCCATAGCGTATTCAGTAATTTTCAGGAGATAATGTTGAATTAACCGATGCGATAATTAACTAAATAAAGGATTTATTCAACAGTAAAACACTAGAGAGTAAACAACGGCAACAAGATTGTTTCTCCATAGATATACAGGATGAGCATAAAGTCTTTCCCTAATTACAAGAATTCATTGCTAAAGAACTATGCTATATACAGCTATACGGTTTGTTGCAAATGGTAGATTAACTCATATATCTCTTCCGTCGCCGCCTCTACAGCATCTCGTATCCGTGCCCTAAGAGTATGCACATTAGGAACTGGTGAACGAAACACTTTGTTTTTAATGTAACCCCACAAGAAAAAGTCAAGAGGAGTTATGTCCAGTGAACGTGGTGGCCATGATGTTGGGCCGTCTCTACAGAACCATCTATCCGGGAAGGTTTCGACCAAGAACTGGCGAACAAATAACCCCCAGAGTGGCGGTGCACTATCTTGTTGATACACTACCCATGGTTGACATTCCTTTAACTGAGGTGCAATGTAAAGTTCCAACATGTCCTGGTAAACTGTAGCTGTAACGATGAGCTCAGTGGAAAATAACGATCCAATAACTTTGCTGTGCATTAAGCCACACTACACATTCACTTTCGGGCTGTCTCTTATATACTGTACCACGATGTGTGGGTTCTCCGACTCCCAGATCCGGACATTATGCCTGTTTACTTTCCCGGGGGTGTGAAACGTCACTTCATCGGAAAAACAAACTTTATTAGAGTAGTCATTGTCTGCATCGATTCGTTCCAGCATGTATCTAGAAAACTTAGCACGTTTGGGCCTATCACCTGGCTGCAACGCTTGCAGGAGTTGCACTTTGTATGCATGGAAATGCAGCCGTTTGTGTAAAATCTTCACCACAATGCTCTCAGGTACACCTTTTTCTCCGGAGACACGATGGGTCGATTTCCGCGGACTGCGTAGAACCGCTGTACGCACGATGTCAACTGTTTCGCCACTCACCGCTGGTCTATCACTTCTTGCCTTGTCACCAACACTGGCAGTCTCTTTGAACTTTTCATACCATCCTTTGATGCTCTTCACATCTGGCGGATCTCGACCATAGGCACCTCGGAACTGTCGTGAACTGCAATAGGCGACCGTGTTTCATGAAACCACAAAACACATTGCGCTTTCTCCTGCATAGACGCCATTGTGACAGCAGCATTACTAAATTACGCTACCTGTAACACAAGAGAGAGGACAAAGACATTAGATGCTGTCGGAGCACATGTCGATGTGTATCCATAAAAACTTTATGAGTTAAACTACAATTTCCAATAAACCGCATAGCTGTATCTAACTTAGTACTTTAGCAATATATTTTTTGTAATCAGGGAAAGACTTTATACTCATCCTGTAAAATGTAAACTGTGTATGACGAGGCTCATGGCAGTGTAAATTTTACACGTGGTGGGAAGATACAAAAAGGAAAGATAAGAATGGTTCTTAAGAAGGGTAAGTTAACCGTAAACATCCTATACATATTATACCATAGTACAAAATACAAATAGCAGTATAGCCAACTGGAGTGATCACTCGTCAATGTCGTTTGCCAGTAGCTCCTTAGTTTAGGGGCAAACAAGAGAACATTCCAGACCACTCTCCAAATCTCTCATGTGCTTCCTTGGGGTCGCTATGGCCCGAGATCTTCATCCCGAGCAAACAGTGGCCTGCTCAGGATGAGGGGTATGATGGGATCCATGACCGGGACTCTGTGGGCAGGATTATCAGGACACAAGAGTCCTGCGGGACACCGCACATCCTCCCCTCCCTCCATGACCGGGGGTTTGTACCACCGCGGCGCGGGAGTCTATCGCTCCCGGACAGAAGATGGAGAGCATGCGGTGGGTCCAAAAGGGGGGGGGGGTGACGGAGAGTTTGCACAGGCATGATGCCGCGGCTTCTAGTGCCAGTGATTCCGTGGAAACAGCTCGCCAGTCAGGGTAATGTTTATTTCACTCAGGTTAGTAACGAAACGAAATTCCTTAGGAGCTTAATAGACGTAGTTGTCTACAGAAGGGATTTTTCGATAAATTTGTTACATTTAAATAAAGCAAATTGTGAGTCACTTTTTTAATAAGCTAAGCTTTATGACAGAATATTAAGAAAAATAAATATTGATATTCGCAATTCTTTGGGTCTGCCTCCGTTCACCAAATTATCTAAGTAAAATGATGCGAACTGCTATATAAAAAAAATAATGAAAACTATCTCGATCTTCCCTCAAACATAATTTAAGCTTTAAGAACGGTTTAATAAAAAACCCCTTTTTAAAAATAGTTTATTAAAGAAAATCCTTGCTGAAGTCGCTGTCAAACCTCCAGATCTTGTGGTTCTGGTTTTGAATCCCGGATTAACCACAAGCATATGCGTGATGTATTCGCGTAAGTTTTGGTTAATCTAGGATGTAAGCCATTCTCTCGTATTTCTGTTTACAATAATTGTGGATGTTAAAACGATGATTTATGAAAAATTTTGTTCTACTATTAACTTGCTCAACGTCATGGATTTGTTATTAATAGAGAATTATCACTGGCATATTCATTTTGTACAGTTTACCAAGGATATGTTTTAAGTAATATTTTTCTGCTATGGCATTCTCATTCATGATAGCTGCCATTCTGTTTCATTATAACTGAAAACTGTTCTTTGTGTTAATAGAGTGTTGGGAAAATAGTGCGAAACAAATTGTTGATGTTATAAGACGCTTTGTTGACCGAAGTTAAGAGCGGTGTGTAACGAAATTGATTTTCTTCTGCGTGTGAAATTCAGAGTTGAGTAGACTAAATCATTTGGTTTAGGCAATAAAATCTGCATTTATCAAAGCTGTTTATTTTTTTTCAAAATAAATAAAGGTTATATTTGCGTGCACTTACTATCACCACTAATATTTTTCTGTACCAAAAAACGATTTCTCTCAGTTCGCTTTTTACCGGAGCTTATCAAGCGACTAACGCACCAAACTGAAAATAATTTTTCATTTAAATGTTTTGGAAACTATTACCTTACAAGGAAATCGAACCCATGACCTCTCTAATATCCTGTTGGCTTCAAACATAACAACGTCGCGGACTTCAGCTGTACGCAATCGTAACTCCAACAAAAAATTATCAAAATTTTCAATTGCCTTCAGTGGTAAACTCAAGGTTCCTAAATTATACTGTAAAAGATAAAGATTATCGTTTGTTCTTTTACCATTCATAAACTTACAAAAATCACTGCAATGAAAATCTGAATTAATTCCGGTAACAGTTCCTTATTCTTTGTGAAATATAATGTACGTAGGCTATGTTACGCATTTGCTTGCGAGATAGAAGGAAAGCTCTTGGAACAATATCAAAAGGGGAATAAAATTATTTATACTGTACCCATATAAAATAACTAATACTATCATAGGATAAAAAATTAGTGACATTCTGAATTATATATAACCTATATATATATATATATATATATATAAAACCATTAAACAAATCACATTATAGCGAAACCTCCTAAAAGTCTTCATCTCGTGTAATTTCCATTAAAAAAATGTGTGCAAATCTAAGTAAATATCATTTCAGTCTCAGAAACCACCAGTTCAGTTTATTTTTGAACCGAGTGTGGAAATACGAAGGTACGTGGAGTAGACCTACATGACGTAGGTATATAGGACCGGCGCCTAAAATTTATAACAGCTATAGGACACGAGTTTCTGTAATGAGGTGACATCCGCCTGCAAATACATAAACTATTTATCGAAGAAATTAAACTGAAACTCTGTGTAGTTTGGACTGGGGTTGTGCTTAGTTCCATTTTTTTTTTTTTTTTTTTTTTTTTTACATATTTTGTATTATATTTGTAAGAAGAAACTTATAATTAAGATAATGAATCAAATTCACGCATATAACACATACACAAAAAAAAACAAATAAGTGAAAGTTAAAAGTAAATGCTTCAGGAATTTGTGTGAGATAAAGTAAAGTTATGACTTAATACACGAAGTATCATCCGTACATTCGGAATGTGCTGGTGTTAATAAAACACAGGGAAGGAGTGTTGAGAACACTGTTATCATAAATTACATAAAACAACTTTAATTAATTAGATATAACATAATTTAAGTGTATCAATAAACATTAACTGCTTATCAATAAAAGCAAAAGTGGTCAAACTGCAAGGTTTGAATTTTTTTCCTGCGAAACGTACGAATTGTTCTTTATTCTGATGTCGTTTAAATTTGGAACTAAAATACGCCCTAAAAACTACCATGCGTGTATTTAATTGAAAAAAAATTAAATACAAAAAATTCGTAATATTAAAAACAAGTCCAGTACAAGGAGTTCCCACTATATATATTGTTGTGTATGTCTGGGATTCGTAGGAAAAAGGAATTTTATGAATATGTAAATTAGAGTATTTTAGTTTTTTAGTGTGTGTCTAAAAAGTAAAATCTAATGGTCTCACAAATGAATTACTTTAAGGAAGATTGTAAAGAAGTAATGATTCAAATATTTCTACTTCAGTGGGCATGAGAAAAACCTCAGAGGAATGTGTTTTAGTTAAACAGGTTGGAAGTTACAGGAACGTATATAGCGATCCCTTTGAAACAGAAATCCACTGTTTGTACATGTCATAGGGACCAGGACTTGGGAGAAAAAGTGAAGTTTCTGTTCGTAATATTGCACCCGACAGCTCAGTGAAACACAGATCTGTATAAATTCGCTGAAATTATTTAGTGGTGTACATAAAATAACTGTAAACACGCCAGCTTCAGCTATTAATAGAATTTTTATCAACATAAAACGTACGAGTCAGATGAAACGTATATAACTAAAATAATGGTCAAATGCTCCACTGGACCAAATCCACAAACCCCAAAATACAAGGCATATTAAGAGCTAACACGAAATTATTGTAAATCTATTTCATTCGAAAGCAAGAGTACAACATACAATATCAGTGTAGAGATCTACTGTAGGGTTTCATCTCTTACGAAATACTGGCTAATTTTATCTTCTACCGCATTAAATAATAGTATATAATTCATGAACATCTAAGATAATCTCATATAATTTCCAAATGGCTGTTGAAATTCCTTTCCACTCTTAAAAACATGGATGAATACGAATTTCCTTAGCGGTAAAACATGCTCGTGTTACTACTTTAATTAATATATGTTTCAAAGCTAAAGAAAAGGGCGTTAGTTAACAGGCACAGAAAGGAATAGTTACACTAAGAAAATATTTGCAAATTTACTACATAATTGTATACGTGTAGTGAGAAAGCGCGTATGGTAAATTTCTTCTCGTACATTATGATAGCATTCGTCTATTTGCTTAGGAATGATTCGAATACGCGATAACCAAAAAGTTTCCAGCTGTGTATAGAAGGGACGGTAAATATTTGTCTCGATGTTAAGAGCCGCCCAAATCTATTCTCTTCACTAAATATTTGTCTATTCGCCACCTGATATGTGGTGTTATTTCGATCTAGTTAGGAAATTCCTATTTAAGGGTAAGAAATCGACCAGATATATTTTTAGAATGGTACATTCCGCTGAGGACGTGACTAGACCACCGTTATGAAAAGTTGCAATTTGACTGCAGGTTGTTTGTGTTGTTATACATTCGTTCATAATTCTTGCCTCGTATATCATTGTCTCCCTCTTCTTTCTTTCGTGTAGATAATTTTATAAGTTTATCTTTCGTTAAATTAATATGGCCCATTCACGGTTAGTTCCGACTTTTCTGAAGCCCTGCGAAAATTATACTTCCAGTAAATCCCTCAGCCATATACAAGCAAAGCTTAACCAAGTTTTGAAAACCACACCAAAGACACGACGCACTGCACTGCACGAACATTGCGTAAGAACTATTTCTTACAAGGCATTACCAACACACCTATTTTCTCTCTGGTTTTATTCACATTAACAACATAATACACAACACAACACAAAAAAAACCCAACACAACACACAACAACACAATAAACAACATAACAACAAAACAAAAACATCACAACATAACAAAACAAAAAACAAAAATCAAATTAATTAAATATTATAATTTCACTATAAAACACAATTAAAATTTTAGTTCGACCAAAAATAAGATAATTTTACTTTAACGCAAGTACAAAATGCGTATGATGCAATACATATTTATGAAATAATGAAACACATAATACATGGAGTGATTTTTCAAAGGTTTGATTAAAAAAGTGTGATGGTACTATGTGTATTAGGTTTCTAGTCGAGAGGTATTGGTCGGCGCTTGGCAGCAAGGTTTTGAGCACCGGTGAGTGTGAAGTGAGGCGAAGATGTCGCGACGGCGGAATGCAACTGCGGAGGAAGCGGAAGCATCCCGAAGAAACCTCCCGGCCAACGGCAATGTCCGCTACGTTTCCCAAGTGCAAAGATCCGGGCGACCCAGCCGGGAACCGAACCCAGTTCGCAATGATGGGAGGCGAGTAGTCTGTCTACTCTATATAGGTTGTTCACTGTAAAATGAGCACTTTTGAAAGCCCTGCTTGAGACCTACTTGTACGCACGTTGTATCTTCTCATGCTCTATGAAAAATTAGCATTGCCATGGGCCTCCTCACTTTCTTTATTCACTCGTCGGTTACGTGAAACTGTGAAATTAATAGAAAAGTAAATATTTGACAAATATGCTTATTTGTACAATTCAATGCGTTAAAAAAAACAGAAAGAGAAAGAAATAATTTAAGTTATCGCAAATGGTTACCTGACAGTTTTTATTCTACGTTGAGATATGGAACTACTTTCCATCTGTCGTTACCAGCTTTATTGGGCGAATGTCACTCAGTGCGCCCGTTAAAATATATCTAGGCAGGAGCAGTAACTTTTTCCTATGTTGATTTCAAAAGTGTTAACGTTATCGTGAGCAGCCGTAATCACCGCGACCTCTAGTGCAATAAAATTATGTCAGTTTTTTTAAATAATATTTGCTGTTTTATGGGCATATTACATTTTTTTTGCGTGAAAATCCATGAAAGTGTGTTTGTTTTCGTGTTGTATGGTTTTATTTGGTTTTCTATCTTTTTGTTGCTGTCAAATATATTTTGGCTTATGCATATGCCGGTGTAGGATTTTTTTTCATATCGTTTCATGTTTCGCATGTTTATATAGGTTGAATTTCTTTTCTTTTTGATGTGCAATATTTTTAGTGTGTGATTTGTAGTTTATGTTAGCAAGGGAGGAAGTCATTTTTAGTTCTCTCACGTTTCGCGGAAAAAGTGTAATAGGACGTGTATAATTTGTTGCATGAACCGGCACAGATGGTTTACGGCCATGACTTTAAAATTAAGAGCTTAAAATCGAACAGTTTTTTTTTAGTCGGATATGACGTAATCTATTGCGGGTTGTAATCTCATACAAACATACGTGAGAGTAAATCGTAATATGGCGCGTTTTTTTTAAAATTAAATTTGCAAGGTTTTGTTTTGAAAATTTTGTGAGTTTCTGGACTTATAGCTCGAAATATCATCACACACAGGAAGTACCAAAGAAATCGTAAGAAAGACTTAATTATAAAAAATTATGCTTCGTTAGTTTGGGAGGTGAGAACTTTTACCTACCTCCTGACGGCGTTGTCACCAGATAGTTCACTCACTTTAAACGTGCATATAGGCTATTCACGATAAAGTGAGCACGTTTGAAAGTCTCTCATTTGGTATAATAGTATACAAAAAAAACTTTTGTTGTGTAACATTGTCTGTACTTTCCACAATGTCCACTAAAATGTTTACTGTTTTACTTTTTCCCATATTGTATTTTTGGCGTCTTTTGGCGTCGTATAACCTGTACTTTCAAAGTTCATCACAACGACCTGGAAAACAAATATTTTTTCCTCGTATAGGCTCAGCCATTTTCGTATGATGAAGAAACGCGCGCTGATTAACTGAACTTGCGGCCCACATTCAGGCCCTTCATGAAAAGTATGTGGGAGTTCCTGATCCATCGCCTGTGCTTCGCACTTCCATGAAGCTCAGCGAAGGAGAACAGAATGGTCCTGGAAGGATGGCGAACCTCGCACGAAATAATTTCGCAGCAGACGTTCGTGTAGTGTACACGGCTAGGGTGATTGGGAAGGGTCGGAGGGGGGGGGGGGGGGGTGTGCATCATCCGCAACAGGGCGGGCGGTAAATAAGACATCTGCAGGCTCCGGTTGCGCGGCCCCGGGGAGAACGATAACTGCACAACATCACGAACATGGACCCGGAGAAAAGTTTCACACGCTCCCTAAGTCTCTCCGACCCACGAGAAGGGGGGGGGGGAAACTTGGTCAGCCCTCTCTGCCGCCTTGCCTTTGCGGACACGCTAATCCCGGCTACGACCTCGGACCGGCGTCCAATCACCGACCGTACCTGATTGGTCGTAAATCTTTCGCTCTCCCTCCCTCCATTCAACTCTCCCTGCCTCTTCATATATGTCTTCGCGGAAACTGCGGAAAGAGTTTTTGCGCGGGCGTGCGCGTGAGTGGTCGGCTGGTCGCCGATGATGCGGGGTCTCGCGAGGACCCTGCAGTTTTTCTTTCTCTTGCGCCATCTTGCGAGGACGATCTTCATTATCGTCTCACACGCTTGAAGTATGGCGGGCGTGCGCATCTTCGGGTGGTCCTCGGATAGTGGAACTCTTCTTGTTCTCGCTCGACTCTACCAGCCGAAGATTTACGTTCTTCCCAACCGCTATCGCGTGATGGCGCTCTGAGACTAAGCAATTTCCGTTGTTAGAGCGCTGCTTCCATGGAGTTATTTGAAAATTGAAATAACCTCCTACAGCAATTTTAATAACGATAGCCTATATATCAGAAAAAAACTTGAGGGCTCCATGATGACAGTTATAGCTCGTGGATTACTTCATTAACAAAGTTTGACAGATTTATCAGTTGTTTTTAATGAAAAATAATATTATACTGCTACCAGTTACTGATCTTTACTGCACGTCACTGATTCGCCAACCAGTAGATGCTGAATAACTGAAATGTTGTTCAGAAACATTTTTTATTCTAATTGGCGAAAACTGCCATAAAATATTTAGATTTCAGCTTTACGTGGATTAATATCAATGTTAATGACATTGAACATGAAGGCGAAGATGAAAAATAAATTCATAATACAATTTCTACAGTAAAGTAAGCAATTTTACAATTTAAAAAGGCGAAATACCCTAAATAATATATTAATTACTTTTTATAAAAGGGTTTGCCACAATTTTGGTATAACAACATCAAGTGCAAACCAATAATTATACGTATATGCAGCAGTTTTATTGGCATTTACATTGCTGAAAAACTAAACCATTTTATTAATTGGTGCGATTTCAAAATATTTAACCATACTAAACCAACAGGTTATGTATCACATTGAACATGTAAGAAAAATTACTCACAGCCTCAATTCTTCAACCGGTAACTGAAATGTGATGAAACGATGCTTGAAACAACCTTTGATAATAAAACGTGATGGCTATAGACCTATATGTGCAAAGTGTGAGTATATTTTATAATATTCGTGAAAAGTTGTGCTTTATTACAGTTTTAATAATGGTACCATGATAAAATGTGGCGCGCCTCGGAGGACCTCTGGAGGAATAGAAAGCTCTTAACACAATAGTAGACGAGTTGTTGAGTACGTATGGAACAGTATAATTTAATCTTAGTAATACATACGACTAAATGACAGAGATTGGACAATACGCATCCATCAAGCATGCAAACTTTCAAGTGTGCTTCTCACTCGTTGCTGTCACAGAGCGGGAGCAGCCGCATGAAACCCCATCACTCTATGACAGCGTTCTTCAACTCCCCTTTCTTTCATTCCATTCATTTAAGCAAAATGAGTCTTACTAAAAACATTCAAGCAGCAGAGTTTAAATAACACAGGACAAACAAATAACGCAGTTGCAATAAATTGCGACAATTAACCATCAACTGATAGGAATTGGAATACGAGATAATTAACCCCCAAAATTGTGAGCAGTGATTCAACAAACTGTTAGTTTTTTTCCCTTTATCTCCGGGCTTATTTTGTTTCTTTTTCACATAAACTGCCTATAACAAAAAAACAAGCATTATAAAAATACAAATAGCCAAACAGACTTTACAATATTTTAGTATTCTAATGTTTGTTAGGAAATTTATATGAATTTACATATAATAATGGGCTCCCATAGCAATACATACTTAGCCCAAATACTGTAACATTGAAATATTACAGAATATAAAATTAATTCATCTTTACATTTTCCCTATACACGCCCTATAAAATGCTCTCATAAATGATTACAGGATATGCCTTCTGCAAAGTTATAATGTTCTCACTGTGAGATCCCTAATCATTATATCTCCCAAGACGATAGAAAACCTCTTTTATAATCGGGAAACACCTTGACCTTGGTATTGAGGAACGTCACAGAAAATTTTGTTGGTTAAAGTCCAGTATCATTCAAATATTAATGTAATTTAAGGAAGCGTCTAGCGGTTGCTATACGCTAGTCATACGTTGGAAAGAGGGTGTCATGAACGGGGTGAAGGGGTGGAGGCAGCCTCAAGCTTCCACGTCGACAGACTTCGCTTGCCTGCCAAGCTACGCAGCCGCGTCGGTACCAACGTCCACGGCGACTTACGTTGAACGAGTCGCCAACAAAGTAAGCCCCAGTACCGTCGCCGATCGATCCCCATGATAGGACGTACAATAGAGACAAAGACTTGATACTGTTCCCTCCTGAGCCAAGGTCAATGTGAATGAAATAAGAGGAAGTTGGGCCAAACAAGATGAGCCCATAGGTTTTTACTGTCGTTCCCGAAGAACCTGGAGAATGTAATGTGGAACAAAAATTGAATATTTTTCTTTTTACGTTTTTACGTTGCGGTGTTAGACTAGATGAAGGAACCTGCAAATAAACATGGGCTCCGAACCCATTGCTTACAGCTGTGAGTACAAGTCCACTGCCCCAGGCTACCTGCCCACTTAACTTAATCATATTTGCTCATTCTTTCTTATCGCTTCTGTGTTACTTTACATTGCATGTGCTATATCACTGAATTACTCTTTGCACATACTTTCATATGCCTGTGAAATAAATGTATTTTTCCAGAGGAAAAATCATATGTGGTTTAATTTTTTTCTCTCCATACACGTGTTACGAATAGTCATTTTGCGGAAAATTACGTGCTCCCGTACGTAACTTCATTTAGCGAAAACCGCATTCCGTGACCTGCAACCGTTCCGGAAATTTTGGGGGACCATCCTTTATATACGTGAAACCCTGGAGAGCAAGACGATTGCAAACTGATATGACGTGCTGCGGAGAGGACTATTGTTAGCACACACCTGATTGAGAGCTGACACCTCGTGGTGACTGCCACCTTAACGAATGTTGGGGACTGTCTTCTTCTTGAGAAATGTCTCTTTGATACGTTAGTTGTCGCTGAGTGTGCGTATTTGTGCAATAAATAAGAAGGGGTCGGCGTGGGTATGAATGCAGTCGTTTACCCAGTCAGAGGGAATTTTCGAGGAAGTGTGGATGAAGGTGACTGGCGAGTGTTGCTGGTGATTCGGCGAGCTACGGAGGTTGTTGGCAGTGTGGAGACTCGAGCGACCTGTGTTCCCGATATATCATCGGGGCGCTCCCAGATGAGAACTGTGGCATCTGTTGTCTACCTAGACGTTGGCATAGAGATGCAAGGAGTTTGTGAGAAACCTACATTCTATCTATAGTACTGGACTATTAAGACAACTAATTTTGATAGTTATTTTAATGTGATAAGATTTTGATTTATTTATTTGCAGTGAATAATACAATAATATAGACTTAACTAAATATTTTATTTTAATTTACTTACAGGACTACAAGGGTAGACATGCAGACACACTGGCACATGCTTACACGCACAGACACACACACACACACGAAGGTGATTTCTTTGTCGTATCTTTTCTTTGCAATGTTGGCTAAAAATAAATCCCCGCTCCGAAGAGTTTCATGTTGGAGATAGTTAAAAAATGAAATGACAAATATCAAGGTGTAAACGAGATGGCAGATTACTTCTCGCAGATTGACAGAGTCTGTGTATGAAAAAAATCATGTTGGGCACACGTGTTTTAAAACGTAATTTTTTATTAATTTTTTTAACGCGTCTCCTGTACATTTATTCAAGAAAAGAATACAAACATTGGGCGACTGAGAGGAATAAGCTGTTCACGATAAAGTGAACACTTTTGAAAGCCCTGCTAAAGATCTACTTGTATACACGTAGTGAATTCTTCCGCCTTATCTAAAATTAACATAACCAAGATCCTTATCACTTCATTCATGCGCCGGTCAAGTGAAACTGTGAAATTAGTAGAAAAGTAATTATGTTACAAATATGGTCATTTTCACAATTTGATACATGAAAATAAAAAGAAAAGGAAAGAAAAAATTTAGGTTATCGAGAATAGTTACCTAACAGTTTTTATTCAACCTTAAGATATTGAACTACTTCACATCCATCGTTACCAACTTTACTGGGCGCATGTCTCCCAGTGCGCCCGTTGAAATATATGAATATAGGGACAGTGACTTTTTTCTAAGGTTTATTTCAAAAGTGCTCACTTTATCGTGATCAGTTTTTAGTAGTTTCATGGTTATCATGCACATTAGAAAAAGTAAGCATTTTGGTGCCCCACAACGTAGCTAAATTTGGTTTCACAGGCTTCTGAACATCCAGTTATACTATCTACATACCTGCCTATGAGAGAAAACGTCTTTAAATAATTTTTTTTTTTTTTTTTACTAATAAACTGATACTTGAATTTGCACAGTTACAACCTGAATGACAAAAACTCTCCACGCCAGTGCTGTGTCTTGCGCTTTTCATTAGATGTGTTGGCGGGTGTTGCCCTCAGCACTTCATGCATTCTATGTGTCGCTCTCACTAACATGTCTGGCACCACCCGGCGTCCTTAGCTACACTTGGCAGTTAGTGTCGCCTGTGTGACACCCTCCACTTCGTTAACTAGCAACGACGCTAACCAGCGATTCTTTTGCTAACAGATCGTCTGTCCTCTACCACGTCTGAAACCTTCCATTTCTCATCCCTCCAAACAATATTGCGTGGTCCCCTAAGGCAAACGTATAACTTTGGTTTGGTTGCCAAATAAAACACTAAACACTCTCCCCGATCTCAAAGATTTAAAACTACTGTATTTAAGAACGTCTCCCTTTCTGATAGTGTTTTATACGTATCCCTGAGAAACTCAGATATGAGTGTATGTATATATATATATATGCATCTTTCTTTGGTTGTCCCGTATGCGTTCCTGTACCATTCATCCAATTGCGATGAAACTTTGGTAAGTAGTTGTGCGCACGCCCGCGAAGGTTTCTGAGTTGGTAAAACCATTTTACAATAGGTGGTGTGCGAGTCGTTTCAACAAATGAGTTTATTCTAGCTATTGTCTTGCAAAAGACAGATGGTGAATGAAGATGACGTACCTAATCAAAATATGACAATTTGTTCCGTTTCAAATCTACAATCTACGAGAACAGATCAGGGATTTGATTATTGATTGACATTTAATATAAACAAACATTGTTTAATATTACTTTTATAAACAAGACTAATTACTAATTAGTAACTTTACGTTACATTTAACTGTAATATCGTTTAAATATAGTTGATTTTGAGCAGACAAAAGATGTTTTATTTTTCCATCATTTCATACATTACCTAATCTCCTAATCGCATTATATATAATTTCTAGATTTATTGCCTTGACGAACCCGGTATTTATAGAATAATAAATGTATTCATTATATTACTATATTTCATATAGTTTAGCGGCAGTTCGTGTGTGACATAATAAGTGGTGTTGATTGTGAATTTTAACTGTCATCACAAAGCATTTCTTTCGCTGTCAAATCAGATATGCCACCCAAACGAAAAGCGATTGGCCGATCTACACCTCAAGCAAAAAGTAAAAAGGCATCACGAACTTCAGAAACCGACGAGCAACGGGAATTAAGACTGGAAACCGTTCGAGTACGCACTGCTCGATACAGACGAACACTGCACGCTGATTTAAATCTTGGTGAATTCCATTACGATGCTAATTATGATCGCAGTCTTCATCCAAGTGTGGTTATTGGAAAAATTGGATAAATTATGCGTGTATTGCAGTGCCCTTAAGTTTATGATATGCCATTCGAGTTCAAACGTTTGCAGTTTCCGGTGCGACCCGCATTTGCAATGACCATCAACAAGGCAGAGGGACAATCGGTACAAGTGTGTGGACTAAATTTGGAAAATCCATGCTTCTCACATGGACAGCTGTATGTGGCCTGCTCATGCGTCAGAAAACCTTCTGACTTATTTGTGTATGCACCAGACGGAAAAACAAACAATATTGTGTATCCAAAAGCACTTCAATAAACAGATTTAAAACACAAACACTTTCTTTCTTTGCGTGGAATTGCAACGCGTGCCGGGTACTGGCTAGTTCATAAATAAAAGTAGCTGTTCCTAAGGCCTTCAAGTGATTTATTTTTCAAACCGTTCCATAATTCCAATCACGAAAATTTAAAAGTTAAAGTTTTTATACTTGCTCTAAAACACTTTCTTTGCTGCAATACGTAATTCTTCCCTGCAGAGGAATTTATTATTTAATATTAATCACTGCAAATTAGGTTTGCCACAAACAAAATTTTTCTTTGCTGTATATATTAACGTCAGTGACAACCTAGCTTTTCATTTTTTTCATTGCACTAGTTAAGCAGAATTCTTTATTGTTAAGTCTCTTACAATGTTTTGAAGGGTAAAAAATTATATCGATGATCTAATGAATTTATTAAGGTTCATTATGTAATGAAACCACAAAATGAAAGATTAAAGAAATTTTTCCCTTTGCTCCTAAGAAAGGCAGCACTGCCGTAAAGAAAAAATTTATTAATAAAATATTATAATTGGTAACCTAGTCCCGTTAACTTTTCGTTTGAATTAAAGCAATATTTTACTACAGTAAACAAAACATCCCCAAAGAAAGATATTTCTTCGACATGTAGGAATCTTTGCACGTATTTTTTTTTACAGTTCATGGGCTTGGAGACTGTTTATCGCTGATACTTGTTTAATGCTTGATGTATCAGAAGAGCAATAGTACACTAACTAGGACTGAACTGAATAAAAGAGATGGTGTACACCAAATGTTTAGTCTTAAACCTACGACCACTTTTGGCGCCACATTATTACGCACTGGTTTATCAAACTACTGTAGAAATAAAATAGGTAATATAAATTGAGCCAAGTACGGAAAGGAAACAATGATAGGCAGTGAAGAACAATTTCATCATTTATTTTTTCCCCGTACTTTAACTTTTTTTTTTCGGGTCGGGGAAGAGGAAAGATGTAGAAAAAAGATACCGTTTGCCATCAATTGTCAGACGATATGCCATAACAGTGTGCACGCCAGACCCAAAAACGGTAATAAAGAGGGCAGTTAATCAAATGTGAGAGGTGATTATCACAGTAATATTTTGTAGCCTCGCAGCAGCGTCAGCAAGGACATTTTGTACGGTGGATTCTGGACGGCGGCTGGGAGAGAAGAACAAAGTGGAAGCGATTATCGAGGCTTTGGTCTCCCTCTTCTCCCCACCGCCATCAGTCACCGCGACAAGGGGCTGCGTCTCCGGTTGCGCCTGACCTGCCTCTGACGTCACGACGACCTCCGCCGGACAGTGTCCGATGATGTCCCTCCCACTTGGTGCGCCCACACGACCGTGGCTTGCCGACAAATTGGACCCCGGGAGGCGTACCTGTCGATATTTCAGGGTCCAGTCCAAGTCCTTCTACCTTATCCCCCTCCACCCCACATCCGGCGAGGAAGTTCCGCGTCATCTCCGAGAGCGACGGGGAACTTCTGAAATAATGGGGACACTTCCGAGAGTTCCAACAAGTTGCGAGCTCACTTAATTTCAGCTCCGGGCAGAGCTTATTCCTCAGGACTCTTTGGGTTTCAAAACAACTTCCTTGACTAATATTAGCATTTTAACATGCCAATGATGTACTTGCCTCAGCAAAGTCGTTCAATACACGCGTCATTTCGAGGTAACTTTCGGTCAACAATCAAACATTAACCGAGAGGAATCACAATCACGAACTACCCAAGAACGGTAGATCTTTCACTTGAGGTACGACTGCTGACTCACTTCGGCATGGCAAGTAATATCTTACCTCACGGATGTCGGTGCTGCTTCTTGCAACATTAATATTCAAGTATTTATTTCCATGTAATTAGCAGGAAACATGTATGCGTGGGAGACGTAGTGTTTAACACACTGCTGCTGCTGCTGTAAGTACCACAACACCTCTGTAACTTACGAGCGTTCAATAGTATAAAATGATTTACTTCATTTTTATCATATTAAATTATTTTCATTTATGGTGTCAGACAATAATCTGAAAAATAAGTTTGCCAATAGACGAAAATAACTTTTCAAAAATGAATGAACCGGGCTAAATAAATTTTTAATTCATGCTTATTTTTTCGCAGGAATTTCTCAAATAAACAAAATTTGTATATCTGGATGCAGCTCGAAATAGTTGTTGATTTTGTTAGATTGCCATGCATAATACTTCTAAAATATTTGTTAGCTAGTCGCCATGTTTCAATTTCAACTTTTGAGACCAACATTTAAAAGTCAAAATAGCCAGAAATTAATCTTTGTAACAATTGAACCAAGTGTCAAATTTCAAGTAAATTATGACATACTCCTCCTATGACCTTAATAAACACTTGAACTGAAAACTAACGTTGTGTTTAAAAAATATTTTGAAAATGTATCATTCAATATTTTGAGTTAACATTTACATCTTTATACTAATAATCATAAATGTTTTCCCGTAATTTTAAAATATTTGGTATGAATCAAATTACCATCCATATAATATTACGAACTCATAAGTTATGCCACAATATAGAAAATAAGTTGACTATTGAGCGAGAAATCATCATAAGTAAAGTCATACTCTATGTAGAACTCCCGCTGCCTGTTAAATGGAGAGTGGATATATTAGACGCGACCACGTCGGGAATCGAACATGGTTTGCCTGAGTAGCTGTTAAATGAAGGCTTGCCAGCTTCCGAATCCCCCCCCCCCCTTCTCATGACTGATTCTCTTGCGTACGCGTATGATGCCTTTAGTTCTGTGGTGGGAAGGCCGGACCTGTGATAACGCCTCACATACACACAAAATAGTTCAGTATTTGAGCACCAAGACTGTACCGTGTGGTTCGGAACCCATTAATATTTGTAGGTTCCGTCATACAGTGTAACAGCGCAACGTAAAAAACAAAAATTTTTTTTTCTTTTCAATTTTTGCTCCATGCGCATATCATTACATTCTCCAGGTTATTCGGGAACGACACGACAGAAGAAACGCTTGGGCTCATCTTGTTTGGCCCAACTACCTCTTATGTCATTCACATTGACCCTGGCTCAGGAAGGAACAGTATCAAGTCTTCGTCTCTGCTCAATCGTTTCTACTTTTCCGATTTTTTTTTTAATACTTTACCGTCGCAATGCAATGTAAGTAATCAGTTCCGAACTGGCAGATCAAGCTTTGGTGGTTTTTTTTTTTTTTTTTTTTTTTTACGAAAAAGCACGAGGACGAGGTAAAGTCAGTGGTATTTTTTTTTATCAGGCAAGTTAGTTCAGTGCATTTTGAGTTTATTGATAGTATTTTTGGTTCTATTGAGTGTTTCGTATACCAGTGCACAGTGGATCCTTGGTTTGAATAAGTCACGTTTGAATCAGTGCATGCTAAATTAAATTCATCTCTTCTCTAGCAAACTAGTAAATCACTATGAATGATTGGAAACCTTGTAATTCACTGCATATCAGGGAAAAAACATTAGTAAACTTATTGAACTGGGTTACTTGAATAATTTTTTTAATTTTAATAGTAGTTGTTTGATTGAAGTTGATCCACATTTTAACTGGACTCTCTCTACTGATTACGTCTAATACGAAATATAATCGTGGAAGAAGCTTCTGTACGAATGGTAAAAGTATTTTCAAATGTTATCTTCTTGTTGTTTTATTTTTACTAATTTAAATATTTTTGGTTTCATTTCCTTTCCACCACAATATTTTATTTCTAACAAACTAGTTACTCATATCTAGATGTAACGGATGGTTGTCAGTGGGTAGAAGATGTTGAAATATTATTTTCAGGTTTTTATTATTACATATGTTGTATAATTTGTGTATGACTTAGACATTTAGGCAATTATGAAATTGCATTTAGATTAAGAAAATTATTTATTGTATTCTTGAGTAAATATTTCGTACATGTTTGATATAATTTCCACCTTTTCTGTTAAAGGGAAACATATTCGATCAGTGTGTCACTGCTCCACGAAGCGGACTAAGTTTAGCGATCCGGCCACACGAAAAGTAATAATACCTCAGGCGGAATATCACGCTGTTATTTGTAGTCAGCGTCCCAGTGTAAAGAAAAAAAGGGGTGTGGCTGTGTTGGGGACACAGCCGTTTGTTTCGCGTGAATACGTCTACGTTGAAGCGCTCAGATGCCTTGATGTTTTTTTTTACGTTCCAGGCACCGCTTCACTCGATCATATAGGATTATATGAATGTCAATGGATTTGCTTTTGAGGTGCTCTTTCCAACCATATACGATTTCTGTATGTTTACTTGCCTTTCTGGCAAGTATAGGCCGAAGTTGTGTTATGTTTTCTTAACATTAAACTCATACAATTTCACCATAACCACGCCACACAAATTTTTTTTATACACGCATTCGATTTATCTTGACGAGAGCTGTCGGTTGAAACTGAAAGGAGTGTCGTAACTTCTTCTCGTCAAAAGTTATACTACTGCCTAAGTTATGAGATGTGGAAAAATAACTCAAAATTGCGCCCCCGCTCACCCCCCTCCACCCCCCCTCCCACCCCGGAACCCATAACGCCATGCGCGATGCTTCGCAGTCCTCACTCAATGTAACATATTCTTTAATCCTTTGGCAATCGAGTAGTGTGATTGAATTTTGAATGTAGACGATAGATTCGGAGCTGCAATGCCATACTGTATCCCCCAATTTTGTTATCATCGGATTTTCTGGATTGGCTCCCACTATGGTCGCAAATTTAAAGATGTATTCACGTCAAAATAATTTAGACAGTTTCAAGTGTCCTGGGACAAAAAACTTTGCCGGTTAGAAAATTAGCGCTCAGGTTAGCAAGCCACGGTACAGAAGATGAAAGTGATCATATTGTGGCAAATCACACCAGGTCCATCCTGAAAGCATCTACTTACCTAATTCTTCAGCGAACTACATTTTAATTAAGGCCGTGTTCAAGAAAGCGTGTGATGTCGCCCTAAGACTCTACTTGTGAGAAAATTGAGAAATTTACTCGCTTTTTTTTTTTGTATTTTATCTTTCGTATATTTACTTATTTCCATAGTGACAAATCGCACTATACGAAATCTTCCGTGTTCCAGAATTTTAATTTAATAATTGCTGTCTGATGGTACTGCGAATGTTTTGGAAAAAAAAATTAGTTGTGTCGTTTAACCAAATACTTAAATCACAATCAGTATAGTGCACGGGTAATTCAAATATTAACTAAAATATAAAGTATTATGTTTGCACCAAACTGTAGTTTTATAACATTGTGTATGAATATTTCCCTTAGTAAATAATGTACAAAATTATGTTTATACAATAATAATTTATTTAGTTAAAACGTGAATTGAAATAGATTTTGTGAGTTGCATGAAACCTTGAAATAAACATTTAAACAAGGACACACAAATAAATAAAGAGCCAAAGTTAGTTGTAACCAGTTTTTAACAGCTGTTGACAAGAGTTAACTCTGGTTCTTTTTATTTTATTTATTGTTTCGGTGTGTTTGTCTAATTTTCTGTGCTTCTGTGACGAAGAAAATATCTTTTTAATCACGCTTGTCTGAAATAATATTTCATTTTATCTCTCACCCTCGCCACTAGAATCATACAGACGTCATAAAATTCACTTATCAACTTGATTTTCAGTTATTGTATATGAGCTATTTTCCATTCTGCCACATGTAACAAAAAATCAAATATTTTAAATTATGTGTGACAAATCTCGAGTCATCTATATCACTCAAGATTAGAGTCCACTCAGGCAATTCGTCGGACTTGAATTGGGAAATATAGCTAGTCAGTACTAGGGTAAATGAATGAAACTAAAGGCTGTTCACGATTAAGTGAGCACTTTTGAAATCAACCTTAGAAAAAGGTCACTGCTCCTAACTTCATATATTTTAACGGGCGCATTGAGTGCCATGAGCCCACTAAAGTTGGTAGCGATGAGTGGAATCTAGTCCCATTATCTTAACGTCGAATAAACAGTGTTAGGTAACCATTTGTGATAACTTAAATAATTTCTTTCGCTTTCTGTTATTTTAATGCATCGGAGTATAGAAATGACCAGATTTGTCAAGTTTTTTTTCTTTTACAATAATTTCACAGTTTCACCTGACCGACGGATGAATAAAATGACGAGGTCTACGACAGTATTAATTTTACATAAGGTGGAAAAATACGCAGCGTGCAACAAGTAGATCTTAAGCAGGGCTTTCAAAAGTGCTCATTTTACCGTGAACAGTGTGTAAAAGGAAATATACGAGATGTTTTAATTACATATTTAAATTCAACCCAAGCCATCTATAGGCTAATACAAGCAATAAATTCTAGTAGCAAAATGTTTGGAAAATTAATCTAGTATTTTTTATTGAATTTGAAGTTAGTAAAACAGCGCCGGGCGACCGCAATTTCACGAACTTGCGAGTATAACATCTTGTAGATTTCACTAAGGCGAACGGAACTGGCATACAATGTGGAGAGCACCTGCACATAGATACCATAACCTCGAGGTACGTGGGTGCCTACTAGTGGTTGCTTGTTAGAACACGTGTGTCAATATTACGTGAACAATGTGGGATTAGCAATTGAGAGTTAAAGCCTTGCAGAAGTGATCGTATTTTATTGCCAACAGCACACAAACAGCAGTATTGTCGAGGTAGGGTCTGCACGTATTTTCATAGTAGTCTACGTACGGAGCAGTCGTCGTATGACGCGCCAATTCCGTTCGCCTTTGGGATATGCAACTTGTCGTGCATACAGGTACGTAAGGTTCCGGACTCCCGGGGATATTTGCTAACTTCAATTTAAATTGATAGTCTAGAAGAATGTTCCGAACATTTTACTAAAAGCGGTTCACGGTAAAATGAGCACTCTTGTAAGCCCTGCTCAAGGTCTGCTTGTATGCACGTTGTGTATTCTGCCTCCTTATTAAAAATTAACATTGTCATGGGCCTCATCACTTTATTCACTCGTCGGTCAAGTGAAACTGTGAAATTATTAGAAAAGTTAACATTATATAAATCTGTTAATTTTTACACTCGGAGGCGTGAAAAAAAAAAAACATAAAATGTAAGAAATAATTTTAATTATCACCGATGGTTACCTAACACGTTTTATTCGACGTTAACATATAGGACTACTTTCCATCCACCGTTACCAACTTTACCCGGCGCATGTTACTCAGTGCGAGCGTTAAAATATAGGCATGCAGGGGCTGACATTTTTATAATGTTGATTTCAAAAGTGCTCACTTTATCGTGAACAGTCTTTATAAGAGATTTCGCCATTTTTTAAACCGTTGCTTTTGTTCCATAGCCGTTCTTAAAGATTTTCTGTGTGACTATGGTGTACTATCGTCTTCTTAGATATTTCTTCGCCAGAACATCGTATGCCATTAATGGGCAGGTTCACAGTATATTGAATTATATAAACTGTCTAGTTCCTTTAATTTAATTATATAAACATATTTATATATAACGTGTAGCTCATTATCATGTAATAGCTGAAGAGCTGTACACGATACCTTTTCGTTTAGTACATTTCGCAATTTTAATAAATACACCTTAAAATCATTAATAATTGATCGAAGACCCACTTATTAATGGGAGCAAAACTAATATCAGAAAACGTGTGTACTTTGAAAAATTGTTTACAAATTCAATTAGAACTAGGAGACCCACATTCGAGACTGTATGTCAACTGTACGTGTTATGTTAGCACGTCAAATTTTCCTCTACGGAATTAAGGTCGAAGGTAATTTTTTCAATTTTAATAGCAATATTTTAGTTGAATTACTTTATTAATTGAGTCGGAATTTATCCACCTCCATAGTGTGTACGCTGGTAACAAAATATAAGCGTAAATAATCACATTTCAAATTATCAAATATGTGTAAGTAGTACTTATAACTACATGAAATTAAAAATAATAAAGCAAAATATTGGGCCTACAGACGGATATAAAATTATAAATGTGTTACTGTAAGCATTCAAGTTTTTGAGAGTTCACTAAAATATACAGCAAACAACGAAAAACTTTAAAATGAATAATAATAAACACAAACCTTTTTAACTGCTCTGGGAAAATAGTCCCCAACAAAATGCCAAACAAAAACCACGAATCAATATCTACGAGGGTCTCTAACAATGTTGTTGCGAGCAGTGTGTTTATGGCAAAACAAGCAGTACTAAAGAAATTTCACAGTTTAAGATGCCGTGTCAATAAAACTTGGTTTGCGATATTTTACCGCGCGGGCCCCCTTTCAGCCGGCGAGCGAGATATAGTGTCTTCTTCATCTCTAATAACAAGGAGTGACCTGCAGGTGTAAGGCTGGGAAAACCTTCACACCAGGGGGTTACGAGGCGCAAGCCTTTGCCGGCTGGCTGTGTGGACAGCACAGTTTCTGGACCAAAGGAAAAAGAAATGAAATCGACCACGAAACTGCTCGCGATTTTCATCTGTTGTAGAGCACCTCACGAGTGCTATACGCTTTTGATGTCGTATGCAATAGATATTCCTGTGCGTCGCCATCTTGGATGCAAACAACTCGTTGCAAGGCAGTTGTAATGGAAGAAGTACAGAAAAATGGCTATTATTCAATTTGTGTAGTTTAATTTGTATGTCCGAGCGTGAATCTGTAATTATTTGCGGTGCTTTAATAACACATATTTTAATGATTTGTTGCATTTTTCCCGGAGAATTTAATTTAACCCCAAAGCTGCAGTTTCAGATTCATGTAGCTATCCTGTACCTATGAGGGCCACGCAAAAATAATGTTGGAGAACCACATTATTGACGGTAGAAGGATTGCACTTGTTTCATGATAGGCGGTGGCTGTAGGAATTTGCAAGTGTTTTTCTAGGTTTGTATGCGAGTTATTCAATTTGTATATCAAATGCAAATTTGTTTGTCCCATTGCCACCCAACGCCTAAAGGTTTGTACTATGCCTAATAAAATTAACAGTAACTAAAAACTTGCCTTATCCCTACAAAGAAATGCATAACGTAACATAATTTCTGTTTAATTAAAACTACCTTAATTTCCTAAACTATGTAATTTAACGACAGTAAATTCCTGAAAGCCTGACCTAACCTAACTTCATGTAAGGGGTTGGGTGTGCTGATGTATTATCACAAATTGCACAAAGTACAACAAGGGCTAACTTACAAGGAGTAAGATACGGTAATTAAATTGTTTCAAAATAAGAATTAATTCTATGAGTCTTTATTATCCGTATTCCGACGCACGATAGCGCATCCGCTCAGACAGCCTTTGTGATGCACCTATAGTGAAATAATATCTAGTAAGGTTAAGTCTTATTATATATTATGCAGTTAAATGACACAAGCTAATTAGTAATTTATTCCTGTTATTAATTATTGCACTTTTTCCGAAAATGGTGAGAGCATCGGTATTGTAATTCACCTATCATGAATAATAAAAATGACATAGGCATATTTCAGTTTACCATTTTTATAGTATTTAAAAAAATATGTATTTCTGGGCCTTTTATAAGGAGTTTTACTATCACACTTCAAATATAATTACTTCAAAGAATCTCAAGTACATACCGACACATACGAATGCACATAGATAATATTCAACCTTGTCTTTCGCGAAAGGAAAGAGTTTACACGCCTCTCTAAAGTTATTGTAATTGCAACCAAACGCAAAACAATTTAACGTCGTTCCTTCTTGATTACTAGTACGCAAATATTGCGAAACACAAGAAAACTCGTACTATACCGTACAAAACTACTGGATCACACTTTTATTTGCATTCAGCACAACATTTGCTAGGCAACGGTACAGGATATGACGTCAACTTCAACAGCATATAGGCTGTTCACGGTAAAGTGAGTACTTTTGAGGCCTTAGTTACTTTTTCCTTTCAGCCATTTTTTACCCTCTAATAACCATTTTTTAATTATTATTGCCATGTAAGTAATAAACACAGTTTGTATATTCCACCGCACCTTGCAGTTAACGCCTAGGGCTAAAATATTTATTGACTATTATTCCAATTGAGAGGGCTTTCAAACCTTCTCACTTTAACGTGAATAACCAATAAACACAAGGATTAAGTGTCACATCAGACATTTTGAATCAGCAGCCTGAGTCTCACACAACCACTATCCAACACACAAGATATATGCAAAATAAATTCTTAAATCTGTATGTTTTTATCAATACCATTTCAAATAATTGTTTCTGGAATATTGAACAGAGGAACGATTTCGTATTTCTAGGGCAGGTAGAATAAACGAAAATTATTAAATTTACACAAAAGTTGCAGAACCAAAGTACTTGTTATGTTTAAATAACGCATGCCTTTACAAACTTTGATTCTTTTCCAATCTTACTCCAGGTTTTTTTTTTTTCTTTAAAGCACTTGTAGTATTTTGTTTTGCTGCAATACTTAGACTGTGCAAGTAAAACTGGCAGGATAATTAGTCTTTTTAACGCACTAGTTGGATTTTTACGACAAAATTCGTAGATAAGCTGTATTTTTCACATATTGTAACTTTGTTTACGAAGAAATAACATGAATAATTTTGACACATCTTGCTCTTATTCCAACAATACTTTACTTTATGACGTGTACAGTTAAATAATTGTTATGACCAAACAAATTCTTGTACATTCGGCTACTTTCTAACCAAACTAAATTACACGTTAATGCAATGGCCCATTCCATTTACCATATAAGTAACTTGACAAAACTTAAAAATAATAAAGCCACGCTCCTGAAGACTTTGAATAAACATCGAAATAATTCAGCATGGTTCCAAGAAATATCAAAATCATTTCCAAGTAAAAACACCAATTTTATAAAATCTACAAATGTAAACAAATATATATATATATATATAATATATATATATATATATATATATATATATATATATATATATATATATATATATATATATATATATATATGTATACATATATATATATATATATATATATATATATATATATATATATATATATATATATATTCATTTATTCATTCACCACACACATGACTAATTGCATCATTACACCTCAGCTCCACGTGAAATTCCGAGCAAATGGGTTCTCAGATGCAGTTTTTTGATCTTCAGCTGTTAAACTGACACACTGGCATTAATAAATAGAGCGGCGAAGTGGGAGAGAAATTTTGTGTGAGATGTGCTTACCATCCAGCTTTTAATTTCGGATACGTTTGCAGACGACTTCCTTACACAGCATTCTTCTCATTACCCTGTGGTTAAAGGCAGTTTTTGTACGAACTCTTTATTTGCTTCTTCGTACTCGTCAGTGGACAAATCAGGCTCCTGGCTGTGAATATGGTCTGTGTAGTGCTTATCTTTCAGAGACGATACTGGTGCATAGTTTGTTTTTCTCCTTTTCGCATTATTTCGGGGTATTTAGAGAGCTAGTGCATATTCTGTCTAACTAGAAAGTCCTCTTTCTTCTTAGTGGAAATAGATTCACTTCATTATTCCCGGCCCCACTACAAAAATATTCGAAGTACCTTGAATTCTCGCGAGATATATGATTATTTGCGCCCAAAGCTTTCCTCAGGGTAAGATTTTCCAAAGAACTCTGGGTTGTAACGTCTTTCAGTTTTTTTGCAGGGATTTTTTAAAATGGGGTTGCGATACTCAGTTTCGGTGACTGTGATATTTTCGTAAGGTATTATACATTGTAAAATGTTTTTAGTACTTTTACAAAAAAAGTTTGGAAACCCAGTTGCCAAGAAAATCCTTTTTAGAACTACTAACAGCTTTCTTGTAAAATCTGTAAAACATACAGTACACTTGTAATATTACAAATGATAGGTTTGTATTACAACTTACATTATAGTGATGTGGGCATAAAATTATTATTTAGCTTTTGTAATCTTTGACATCCTTTCCAGTAGCATCTTCTTGTGCACACATTGCACAATACCTATTCGGGTGTGAAATCCGATGAGTGCTGAAACTCCTGACTGTGAGCTGAAATTACAATTCTTATAAGAACTTTTGTATCACTGTCCATTTGCGAAGACTGTCAGAATAGGATTCCATTTTCATCTATATCGCCTCGTTCCAGATGTAGTTGTGCTTCATGTTTGCCTGCGATTGTCATCTCCTCTACTGTGGTTTCTTCCCAGCCATCACCCACTCTGCCATTGTATTTAGAATTTTTTTTTTTTTTTTTGCAAACGCTGTTGGTACGTTCAAGGCAGCAGCGAGTTCTTTTAGCTGCATGTATCCGATCCCAGTGCGAACTGCTCCTGCAAAGCAGCTGAACTTATTTTCATATCCACCCCTTTTGGGTCATTTGTGTGTAAAGAATCCTGGATATTACACTGCGCACTGAAAATTGACTTGAGGCATCCAAATGTTCCACGATCACACAAAACTTTGACTCTATTTAGGAACTATTCTCATTAGTTATCATTCTTTCAAACACTTCACACGCAGGCAAACTATCCACATTGCTAAGATATCTGTTAGTATGCTGTTCATGTTGATGCTCACCAGAGGAACACGGTATAGGTCTATCTAAGTCGTCTGTGAACACGGTGTTGCTGGAGCTCCACTCGGAGTACAGTTATCTTCTGGCGCATTGTTTGACAGATCAACGAAGGGAGTATCGGTGTCGTCTTTCTCTGGTATTATGAAAGTATTTAATTTATTTCCTCCACAAACAGAGATATTAATTGCAATGTCAATTAAAAACAAAGAAATGTCAAAGTTTTTGTTGCAAATGTAGTTACAATTTAAGAACAAATACACACCCTTTTAAAAGATGCCATGTTCAGGAGTTATAAAATACTGCTATCTGTGGCATTTACTGCCTCTGAAATAGAAATATATCTCAATTTTCTTTAATGAATTTTTTTTACAGTTCTGTTTTTGGCTGGAATGCTGCAGAGAAGAGAGACTATAAGGGATTTTAATAGTAAATTTCCAGGCAAAACACAGAAATGTCAGAAAATTTCATAAGAACTTATCTGAATTTAAAACATAGCCTTTTTTCCCCGTGCAAAACTATTGGGACTACGCTTGTTTTTTTGTTTTTTATTTTTTTAAGGGGCGTCTACTAAAGTTCTTTAATGTTTTGTTACCACGTTATTCTGTGCGTACTTGCTCTAAATAATTGGCTATTTTGTCTTGCATCACAGCGTTTCCCAACCTTTTTTTCCTGTGACCCGGTTATTTTTAAGGATTCTTTTTCGTGAGCCACTAAAAACTTATTGCCTATTTATCCCGCGCCAGCCCCCATCGCTTTGCGAGTTATGGTAGTCTTGAGGCGAAGGCGAGGCGACCCGGAAATTTTTTTTTGCGTGGCCCGGTATCGGGCCGCGACCCACCATTTGGGAAACGCTGCATTATGTCACTTTATTTCGTATCTATTTCATGTGCCCAATCTGAGTATAAATCATTTTAATGATAAATTTAAAACTTTCTTCGCGTATTATTAGAGTTCACGAACAGTATTGTGATTTACAGTACATAATTTAAATATGAGTTCATGTGTGCAAGCCTCAATATCCGTATGCACACGTGTTTCATACATCAGTTTACAAAAGAGGTAACTCCCGGAAACATCAAGAGTTAAGGAAGTCGCACTGATAATACTTCGTTTGGCGCATTTATTTACACAGTCAAGGTTGCCAAGCCCTATTTCTTACAATAATAAGGTGAACACTACGCACGTTTCCATCGTTTTATCGAAGATCGTGGTTTACAATTTTGTTGTTCTAACTCACGTACTTATATAATAACCCACATATTAAACTTTTCGTTCTTCACTTTCCAGGGGTTCTGCGGTCCTTTACATTTGACATCGACCATGGGTGTCCAATATTTAACTATTAATTTTTTTCGTGAAGAATAACCTGCCCAAGTTTGTACACGTCTTTCTGAATCATGAGTGTGTATGTGTGTATGTCAAACACATGCGCAAAGAAAATTTAATATTGTTTCTAAACATGAATAAAAATTTGTGTCGTGTTTTTTTACCGTCAGCGCACATATTATGCAACCACTCGTCACATTTACTTTAACTTGTACGGTATAATAAATATTTATAAATCTTACTTAAAAAAAACAATATTGTTGTGTATTAAAGCACATGGACATCATTTATTTAACTCTTTAAAATAATGAACTGATAATCGCATGGATGTAAGATAGGGGAGAAAAATTCGGAGACAAGGAAAACCTGGAAATGTCAGAGAATTTTATTATTTTTATACAACCATGTAACACATTCGATGCCTAACCTAGGTTTCGAATTCAGGTCCACTGCAGTTGCTGCGATACTGCAGGCAAGAAGCGAACTCACTTCGCATAGCACCAAAGACTAGTGTGGGTGTTAGAAAGCCTAAGAAGGTCGAGGACCTCTGGGGTGACCGAGTGAGGATGGAAGGCCAGGCCGGACAGCTGACGCCAAAAGATGAGAAACTCTTTTATTTTCTTAATAGCATTCGCTGAAGTTGAAGTGAAAAAATTGTTTTATCACTGATAACATAGATAAAAATCAACCCAACAATTTTATAGCTATAATGATCGGAAGGCAGTAGTCATAACCTGTTTTAATATTCACATATCTTTTTTTTTTTTTTTTTATAAATTCTTGGGTTGGTTTTAATTTAAGCCGATGGATCCTAAAATTATTGACATGATTTTTGCTACGCTAAGAAGATACCGAATGATAAATAAATTTGAAGTAAGCATAAGTGACATGCATATTATACAATTTAATTCTTTATTATTTCATAGTATTACAGCCCATAGTTCTCCAGAAAATTCAGTTTTAAAATTAACATGCAAAAGATAGGGAAACAGGTTTATTAGAGGCTCGGATGGTCAGAAACCCCTGTGGTGTGACTAACTAGTGAGGGTGCGAAAGGAGGGGGGGGGGGGTGAGAGAGGGTGGTCGCCGGGATGCTACCACCAGGTCGTAGAGACACAGGATGAGAAACGCCTATCTCCACAATAATCGCGACTGGTATCGTGTGATCATTCGTGTTGTAATAATTCACCCAGCATGTCCTGTGAATAGAATGAGCACTGTAATACTTCGCATCTAAAGCGTTGCAAAAAATCTCGTAACACAATTTATTATATTTGTTGTTGCGTAAACCAAGAAGATCGATTGCTCTAGATAACAATGTAAAACTTTTATCAGGGCAATATACTACATAAGATAATTACTATGCCAAGGAAAAATAACATACATGAAATGAATTTCCGCCTTGAAATTATATAAATAAGCAAATAGTTCAAATTATACGCAGAATTTCCGGGAGTTTCATGTGATAGCTCTCGGAAATGCAGAACGTGAGGGAGTAGCAACTGAAAGACATTCTCTTACAAGACGCCCTGTGAATATTTACAATTATGCCACTCGCTCGTGTTCTCTGGAAAATGTTACTCTGAGTAAAGCCTTGGGTGCAAATAATCACATATCTCGCGAGAATTCAAAGTACTTCGAATATTTTTGTAGTGGGGCCAGGAATAATGAAGTGAATCTATTTCCACTTAGAAGAAAGAGGACTTTCTAGTTAGACAGAATATGCACTAGCTCTCTAAATACCCCGAAATAATGCGAAAAGGAGAAAAACAAACTATGCGCCTGTATCGTCTCTGAAAGATAAGCACTACACGGACCATATTCACGGCCAGGCGTCTGATTTGGCCACTGACGAGTACGAAGAAGCAAATAAAGAGTGAAGAAGAGATTTGGACGGTTCTTAAAATCGAGGGCTTGAGAGCCGATGAAGATGACTGAGGTATGGGGCAACGCCAGAATGAAAGCGCGCGGGAAACGGGAGATCCCCGAGAAAACTAAGTTTTGTAGACTGTGATATTTTCGTAAGGTATTATAAATTGTAAAATGTTTTTTGTACTTTTACAAAAAAATGTTTGGAAACCCAGTTGCCAAGAAAATACTTTCTAGGACCATTGTTTATATGCCCTCCAAATACCTCAGTGTTCAAAGAAACTATTCAAGATAACTAGAACAGATTACATGTTCTATGGAAGAAACGTCTGTATTAACAAACCTACTTTACGAAAACCGTACTGATCAAAGTGGGCAGCGTTCAGGCTAAGCCGAATTGATTAGACACACATAAAACCACGCCTTATTGGGATTCGATGTCACGAACCCACACAACTAGTTACGTCACGATGGTTGGTGGAGTATTGATATTCGTCACACTTCAATTTCATGGTTATAAAATTCGCACATCATTAACCTTGTATCGGGCACATTTCTGCAAGGAAGGAGGGGTACCGACTCCCTATTACAATTACGAGGAAGGAGTCTGCACGTATGGTGTGACGGGGCAGGGCCATGCTAAAGTATCCGCATGTGGTAACCCGGGACTCCATAAGGTTGGATGAAATGTCATACATAAACTCTCTCCGGCTATGTGACTCTTAGATTCCTCCAGAGGTAATTTAGTACCTGCCACCTCTTATGGCTTTGAGCAGATGAGCGCTACGCCGGGCGCTACTTCGTGCCACCTGAAAGCCTCGTTTCTGAAGAAGAAAATATCTACCTTCTTGACTTGGACCATTTGATAAATGGAATATAAGCTCTACCACTAGATAAGGAATTGCACTACTGAGCACTCAAGCCGTTTGGGACCCAAATCCTGAATTTCACTTTAAAGAAATCCACTAGTTATGGGAAAAGATACTCCATTTAAAAACCCCCAATTGACATTGAAACTTAAGTAGGAACTTAGCAATATAGTAGGCCTCGTCGGATTATTTTTTCTCCTGGTGATTGATCCATTGGGGTTGAATTCGTACTGGCAATGGTTTAAACTCCAAAAGCTACTTTAGAAGACTTTATATATAGTCTCATGAAAAAATGGAGGTTTAGTGTCACGTTTCGGGAACCGGTCAAGCGATTTCCACCCAATTCTTCACACAAGTAACGCTTCAGTAGGCCATGAAAATTATATGATCTAAGGGGCTCAGACACTTATTTTCATAATGATGGACCCGTAAATATGTCAGGTTAGTAAACACCGGCATTCAGTACATTAGACTGATTGTATCCGAAGTTGATTCTCCAAATATTACCTTCGTAATGCGCTAATTTATTGCGAGGCACGTTTCTGTTTATTTTCTCATTACTGTTGCATATGTTTCTGGTTCCCTTTCTAATGATACTGCTGTCAACTAGAAATCAAGGTCTACATACCACCTAAGCTTTTAAGAACATAATTAAAAATTATCTGTACCTATGTAGAGTAAAGTTGGGTCATTAGTTATATTAGTAAATTTTTGCTATTGGTATTGTGAAATATTTACTTATACTAATTTAATAATTTGTTAACAAATTTATTTAGATAAATTTTGCAATTTTTTAAAAGTGTTAATTAATTTGATAAATGTCTGACAATTTTATTTGTATTTATTTTATAACTTTTTGAAACACTGAAGAACATATCAAGACAATTATTTCTTCGTACATCACTGAAATTAAAGAATTTTGTGTATGTTACCGTCAGTTATTCATAATTTTATTCGTTGAAAATATTTTCATATTGTATCACTCAATTCTCTACACTATTTTCGTCAAATTATATTCTGAATGCAATCAATGGCAATATTGGATATGAAACTCTACACGTCCCACAGCCCTGCTGACGTTACCGTGTGTGTGTGTGTGTATGTGTGTGTTTCGAACTCACGCACATTGCACGGACAATATGGGCGGTTGGAAACATCATTTTTGTCGGTTGCAGTCTGGTTGGCAGTTCTAGTTGTTTTGGTTTCATATGTAGTGAAATTAGACCCCATTTTCTGTATGCCTCATTTAGCTCAGTGGCTTTGTCGCTAGCTCTCCCCTGCTGAGGTTTTAGTGCCGATCTCTGCGCCCTATAGGTGTGAGAAATATGGCTATGTAACGTGGCATACTTGTTTTCTCAGTGGTACTTCTGGTTCCCGAGCCACAGTTAACTTCCAATCTCACTTCACCCTCTCATCAGACTGGTCGGAAACGGCAGATATGTTCTACAGTTTGTATACAGATTTTCGTATTCATTGCGTGTCTACAACATTGATTCGTTCATCGCCAGTGCGACAATCAAAGTCACGTGGTGAACATAGGTGAACGTGTTTATTTACTTTTAAATTTTCAATGGACCCACAGTTTAAAATTAAAAAAATTCTTTACCTAACTTAAACATATTCCGATTGCATTAAAACTAGGCTATACGAAGTGTACAAATATCTCAAAATATTTACATAACCCGTGTTATAACTTCATATCCTCTCCAAGTTTTTATTTTTCCGTAGCGTTACTGGCATAAAATAAGTCCAAAGTTCGATCACAGAGAATAGCTACTTCGCAGCTCTCAAGCTCACTCTACTCCACGTTTCTTCTACGGTATTTCCGGCAGAATGAATACGGAGTAAATAGCTTCTGGCAATCGCCCAGTAACCAACGCAAGTGTCCCTAAGTCAAACTGTTTTTCCTGTCTACATAACGGTAACATCCACGTAACCCCGACCAACATCAGCAAATGGTTTACTTTCGTTAGTGTTTTGAAATTTAAATACTTGCACGTCCTCTAACAAAATTTTAATGCAGATACTGTGTATTTGAATTACGCTAAATGTGTTTTTTTTAATCATCTTTAAAAAAAACCTGCTTTAAAATTAATAATTCATACCTAGATTCGAATATGTGGTTTTGACGGTTAGGGAATCCACGAGCTAAGGGAAATGCATATAATTTACAATTAAGATAGGACATAACAGCTTAATGTTGCGTGGTGATATCTTCTAAATCGGCGAAGAAAAGAGTTTGTGTGTATAAGCTCATTTCGTTCTTGCATTGACACTGCCTGTATACGAAGTTAAGTTGGAATTGGTTACATGGTTTCATATATATATATATATATATATATCATATTAAGCTAAATTTTTTATATACTCGGCATTCGAATATAAGTGCCTGGCCTACTTAACATATATTAAATGTTTTGGCCTACCATTGTACTACTTGTTTACAATCGTCGATGAATTATTTCCCGAGATACGATATAAAAACTTTATTTCTTCATGTGGCACTATCTTAAAAAATGGTGCACAAAAGAGGCTATGTGTAGACACATTTGATATTTGTAATATATACTACCAGCATAAAAAACTAATTAGAAATTTGATATATGGTTTTTTAAAAATATAATTCTAGGCAAACTTTTTTGTAAGATAGCCGTTATGAAAATAAGTGCACGATCCTCTTAAAATATTTAAATTAACATGGCTTACCGTAACAGAAATTAAAATATCCCCTCCTCCCCCAACCTCCTCCGGGACCAATGGGTCGCTCTCATTTGCGACTGATTTTGTGTTTCACTTGTGGTTTACGCTGTGGTGTAGCGCGGGGAGGACGGCACTGGCTTCTTCTGTGACTGACAAGAGCTTCTTACATGCACGAGTGCTCGAATTACAGCTTATTACCAAACAAAACTACATTTAGATCTCAATTCATTCCACTTCATTCCACGAGTAGAACTCACCATGTTTCTCAGCTCCATGTTTAAACTCAGGACGAAGCGCAGCAGCACTTCGGGTCTAAGTCTAATGAGACACAAATTACGGGTCTTATTATTAATAACTTGTACGTGTCCGCTAGTTACCGTCAAGCGATAAACTATGCTGTTGGTCCATTTTTTTAGTCCCGGAGATTAAAACAAAAAATCATATTTGTTAACTACTTGCCATGTGAGTTTTGGATGTAAATAATAAAGGAAATACTACCTGTAGACATTTTGGTCTCATATATAATAAAATAATAAATTCAAAAAATGTTTTAGATACCAACATTCATTAAAATATATTAAAATGGTAAACATTATTTTGATATCGGTCTAAATGTCTGTCATAGAATTCCTTCATATTACTTAAAATAAAAGCCAGGCATGTTAATACTGAATAATAAAAATAAATCCTAAGGTTTTGTCTTAGCTGTTAATGTGGTTTGATCTTTAGTACAGACTTTGAATTGAGGAATAAGACTGCTCACAATCAAGAGGGAAAAAAACAGCTATACTTACATGTTTTTTTCCTTCTGGAAAGTAGATTCCAGGCTAAACTATACAGCCTTTAAGAAGACTTGAAAACCTATCCGATCACATTAAGATAATTACCATTGCGAGAGAAAAAAATAGGATGTTGTTATTATGGCCATGTTATAGTAAGTATATATCAGTCACAATAACGTATGATGTGTGCTGCGGTTTTCATGTCAACCATTGGTGCCGGGAATAGAAACCGGGTTTCCTTTGGTTGGTACTTCCGATACTTACATGTTTTTGGATGTACAATGGATGAAGATGACACATGTCTTTAAGAGTGGAATTCTGAGAAAAAGAAGACCAAATATTTGCTTTTAAAACATAATTATGTGCTAATCACTTTTGTAAAAAATTGCATGAAAAAATAAATTAAATTAAGAAAATCAATATCAATACCGAATGATTTTATTTGTTGTAATATGACGGTTTTCCCCTAAGGATGCAATTTATGCCGATCTCAAAATTATTGTTACCTTTAGGTACATTAAAATACAACCTTAGTTAGGAAAACACATTTTTTACAATATATTTTCTGTTTCAACTTCCCGACGACCGCCTGCATGGTGCTTCAGTTAAATTGCGGAGCTTTAAGAAATGTAGTAACTGAACATTCACGCCCTGCAATTTTATTTGTGGTCAGTACAAAATTATTTGGTGGCGATAAAACCGTTTGTTGGTGATTTCAAAATACTTTAAATCGCGGTTGAATTGGTTTGTTGACCACAAAAGTTTGACAGAGTGAGCTTCAGCATTTCTTAAAATTCATATAAAATTCCTCACACTACCTCGTATATTTTGCCAATATTACCTTAAATTCTTTAATTACAGCACACAGTTTATTATCTTTCCATACGTATTAATGTAAAAGATTTATTAATAAATTATTTGAAACTAGTACTTCAACATACCATAAATTGCTTAACCAACAAATAAATCCGCTACGTTCAATTGACATCAAAACTTAATTAAGAATATATTAAAGTATTGAAGAATTTTTCATCTCAAATGAAACAGTGATTATATAGGCTATTCACGCTAAAGTGAGCACTTTTGAAAGCTCTCCCATTTGTAATAAGTCAGTAAATATGTTTTATTTTAGCCTTAGACGTTAACTTCCGAGCGCAGTGGAATATACATGCTTTGTTGATTACTTACATGGCAATATTTTTTATAAGAAGTTGGTTAAAGTACAAAATATGGCTGAAAGGAAAAAGTAACTAGGGTGTCAAAAGTGCTCGCTTTACCGTGAACAGCCTTTAGCAATAAAGAAATACTAATTATTTATTAATTCACGTCATAAGGAAATTTGTCGTGGAATGTGCCATTGAAACGAGATAAATATGTGAATTAATTAACTTTTATACTTGACCCATAATATGTAACTGAGTCTATTCGCGGTTTCTGCACACTTTTTGAATCAAACCTTTGAAAAATCACCCCATATATGACGTGTTTAGTTATGTACTAAACATGACATGTATCAGAAGCACTTTATACTGCTGTTAACATAAAAGTATACTATCTTTAGTTAAATGAAAATTTTGCCAATAATTCATTTATAAATTCTAATATTTTATTTATAGTAAATATGAATATAAACAGTGGGAAAACATTTGTGTTGGTAGCGCCTAGTAAGAAATAATTTTCATTCAAAATACTATTACTAAGTTACTAAGTGCGCACGAATTTGTTGCGTTGTCCTTTCGTGTTATTTTCTAGACTTGGTTAAGCTTAGTTTGTACGGGGCGCAGGAAATTTCCTGAACGTAGAACTTGAACAGGGCTTCAGAAAAGTGCGAAGTAGCCGTGAATGGATTAAACACACGCGGGGCGAGCATACTGCAGTAGATCAGGAAGGCGCGGTAATCAAGACGGACCTGATTCTGGTATGCTCTGGGATGCGCGTCCATTAGCTGATTGCTGGTTTCAGAGCCGCACCATTCCCACTAATTAGGCGAGCCCTGTAAATGTAATTTAATCACGCGTTTGACTTAAACTCGTGCGCCAAGCTACAGGACTTACTTTTTTTTTTTAGAAAAAGGAAAAAAAACGGGGGAGCTTATATACCGCACCGCATATGCAATCACCGTTTTCCATTGCGCCAAGCCAATATAGTCTATTCGCGGTTTCTTCACACTTTATGAATCAGACCTTTGAAAAATCAGACCTTTGAAAAATCATCCCATGTATGACGCGTTTAGTTATTTCTTAAATACGCCATGTATCACAGCCGTTTTATACCTCTCTTAACATAAAACTTATTATTTTTCGTTAATTTGAAGTTTTACCTATATTTTATTTATAAAATATAATATATCAACTATATTAAATATGAATAAAAGCCGTGAGAAAACATGCGTGTTGGTAGCACCTAGTAATAAAGGGTTCTCATACAAAATATTATTAAAATTGTGTGCTCACGAATTCGGTGTGTGGTCCTTTGGTGTAACTTTCTAGACTTGGTTAAGCTTAGATTGCACGAGGCGGAGGAATATCCTGGAAGTAGAACTTGAGCAGGACTTCAGAAAAGTGTGAAGTAACCATGAATAGATTATAAACTGATTAATAAACCAGAAGAACACTTTCTTTCTGTGCACTTTTACCGACTATTCGAACAGTGTCGTGCGCAGATGAGAAGGTTAGGCGGAGATGTTGGAAACTAATACTGATGTTGGGTTTACGGTTGATCGAACACGTTCATATGCCATCATTTGTTTTTCTTGTCCACTTTGTATACTTCCACCTCGTGAAACATTTGACGCCGAACAAGTTACTGGTGTCAGTGCTTCGAGAGAGTGGCGTTGTAATAACTAACACTTAAATATAATACTTTTACCCCAATTTTTACTTTTTTTTTATGAAGGAAAACAACCCATTCTCACTTGACACTAATTAAAAGAATTGCACTTCAGATAAAACGTACACCCAGATTTCATGTCCACGAATCGTAGCCATTCCAGCCTGCGTTGAACTAACAAAACTTTTTGTTGCTATGCCAACAATATTAATTCTCCTGTCTAATTAATTAGGCTTAAATTGTCGTATTTGTTTACAACCATCCGAATAAATGTTTTATAGCGTTCAGTATATTCTAGAAATTTTTATTATTTATGTCAGTGAAATTTGACTGCTGTAAAACTGTACTCTCTGTTACAAAATTTCTAAACTATATCAATTGAGAGTAATTAGAAGAAGGGCAAGAAACAGCTTTAAGGAAAAGGTTATAACATCTTTTCAAACGAGGTAGGTTTTCATCGGAAATGTAAATTTGACACTGTATGGAATACACATGGGTAAAAAAATTAAATTTGGCATATATTGAAAAACATAGAGCTTCAATACTGCAGATAACCTTCCTTGTTAGTAACGAAAACATTTCTGTAATTTAAGAAAATATATGTAAATTCACTACATCACTGCGTAATATACGTGTAATAAGAAATTCCCTTCAACAACGAAAATTAAATAAATATATATAAATATATAAATATATATAAGCAAATTAAAAAAAAATTTAATGGTATATATATGAGGAACTTTAATTAATTACATGTTTAAGAACTTTCCGAAAATGCATAGTGCAAAACCCAGCTTACAATAAAATAAAAATTTAGTGCTTCAATAAAAAGTAACCTACTACCAAGTCCTTTCAGTAGTTTCCTTATTAGGAGTGGTATGGACACCCCATTTTTTGTGAAATGGTTGTTTGCGCGAATACGTGTATCTCGGTAAATTAGTGTTCTAAAAATACTTTTTTTCAGCGAAGATAAAAAAAAAAACAATTATATATGGCCATATATTTTAACTTTTGTCATATTAAGTGTATTCTTGGAGAAAAAATTCGTGAAAATAGTCAAATATCGCATTTTAAAGCTTGCATATGCAATTTCCTTAAGCGGCAAGAGAAAAGTACAACGATATGGGTGTAGTTTAATCTGTGGGCTTTCATAGTGTATAATAATACATCACCACCGTTACAGATCTAATTTTCACAGTAGCTACAGCGTCACGGCGGAAACACTGGACGCCTTGCGCGTAGGAGCGATGAGGCACTAGGCGTTCGTTTTAGTGTCACCCGTATCGCTCTTCCGCTTCTTGACCTTGGACGGAGGGTTCCCACTGGAGTCCATCCCATTCTTAATAACTTTGTAGTTAAACAAGTATTTTGAACACAACTCTTTTATCCAATAAACGTTTGGAAATCAACACAGAATTTTTTTTGTTATACCTGATTAAACTTATCTATTCGTGTACGTGACCCCGTAATACTTTCCCAAGCAAACTACATGTACTGAGCGGATGAATTGATAACATATACTACGTGAAATACTTTATAATTATTATTTCGGAGTAATACATTTCCAAATACTTACGTTGCGAGAGATTTCTGCGAAAATTTTGACAAACCTTCGAATCCTCATCAACAGAAATAAAGCTCTCTTTGTTTCGGAGTAGTTAAAAGTAAGCTTTTCTTACCTAGTTATTATTAAACGTCGCTGGTTAAATACCAACAGTTTAAACATGGAATGACGTATTACCTACTAATTAAACCTAAACTTACTCGTAAATTTATGGCTTGCCCGAAATTAGAACCTCATGGTCCGAGTGTAACGCCGTAACGACCTTGTCCGTGGACGTCACCTTGTACTCAGGGGTAAGTTGTGTAGTTATAGACTGTTCCCGGTAAAGTGAGCACTTTTGAGGCCCTACTTACTTTTTTATTTCAGCCATATGTTATCCTTTAACTGCATTTTAAAATAAATATTGCTATGTAAGTAATACACACAGTGAGTAGATGCCACCGAATTCGAAAGTTAACGTCTAAGGCTAGAATAAAATTAATTTATTGACTATTATTTTTAAATGAGATGGCTTTTAAAAGTGCTCAATTTACAGTGAATGCCCGATAAAAAAAAGAAATACAAAATTTGGGTTATTATTTAGTAAAATTTTAGACTTCACTGCCACATACCTACGTAAATGAAGTACGTCATTTCATTGACTACTGGCAACTATACGATGGCAATTACCTGTTTAACCGCTTTGCAGCCAATTGGCTGTTCAAACTTTGAACGTTTTCTATTGGCTAAAAGTGCACTTGCGACGTGTCATACAAGCTGTTGGCAAATGGCAGAAATGAGTAAACAACATCTTGGTGTTCAGTCTGCAACCACAAAATGTTTTAAGAGAGGGGGATGTGGATTTTGCAGTTGTATATATCCGCCTCTATCCACAATTCTAGATGCCATACCTGCCTCTGACACAATGCGAGCGAAAGGAGCTGAACTCACAATGTTCAACGTCGCATCTGGTCCCATTACGCTGTCCACCCGGCTCCAACAGGTACAAGTAGTGGGGTGTGGAGGGGGGGGGGGCAAACAGGTAATCACTTAGTTCCTCTGAGGTAACCGAGTTAGCCCTGGCTACTCTTCGGGATGCTTGGCACGGGGAGAAAAAAAAAACCTACTTCTGACTTCCCCTACAGGAATGGCTGGTGGGCGGAAACATGGTTGAGGAGAAGATCGAGGAAGGAGGAGGGGAGTTTCTGTTTGCTGTAGCAGTTCCGGAGCGCCAGGTAACACAATCAACGTCGACTGGGTTGAACCTGATGCTCCACGCTCAACAAATCGGCAACGAAGCACGCCACGACTCTGGACAAACACTGTTTGGGAGCATTTTCTTACAGAAGTTATTTCCAACAACTTTCACCCCTTTTGTGTGCGCCTTTTAAGTTTTCGTCTTGGTACGAAGACATATTTTAAAAAGTTTTATTGTATGCGTCTAGTCTAACGAGGATTGCAGTCTAATAAATGAGAACATGGGATGATTGACATTATGGCTCTAAACAGGCGTTCGTATAGAACAGGGGCTGGAAACCACTTGATGTAAACCATGTCGAGGGCAGTCAATGGGAATCGAATAAGCGATTTCTCGAATGCAAGATCGGCTCTCCAGATAACAATGTTAAGAGTCGCCCTAATCTCTCCCTTCCACTCCACTAGAATGCAAGTCAGAATCGCTGCTGCATTATCATACATTCTCGGTGTAGAATACTATCCTCGCAATCGCCCTATATTTATTCCTGCTTCGATACAACATTACCAGCCATTCGGCTGAAAATTCGACGAAAACTTAATCGCGAAATTTGTACTTAAGTAACACGTTGGTCACAAAAATTGTTACCGGGCTGCACTATTCGGTGTGGTCGCAGCTGTTTTTCGCATATGGTACATATGGAGGGCGTTGCTACCTGGCGAGATTGTTTTTCCTATACTTCTTATCCCCGTTCCTTTGTTTATATTGCTGCTCCATCTCAATCTCACATAGTCCCCTCGAACGGCAAAGAACTAATGTTTATATGCCCTCCAAAACTTCAGTGCTCAAAGTAACTATTCAAGATAACTAGAACAGATTACATGTTCTATGGAAGAAACGTCTGTATTAACAAACCTACTTTACGAAAACCGTACTGATCAAAGTGGGCAGCGTTCAGGCTAAGCCGAATTGATTAGACACACATAAAACCACGCCTTATTGGGATTCGATGTCACGAACCCACACAACTAGTTACGTCACGATGGTTGGTGGAGTATTGATATTCGTCACACTTCAATTTCATGGTTAAAAATTCGCACATCATTAACCTTGTATCGGGCACATTTCTGCAAGGAAGGAGGGGTACCGACTCCCTACTACAATTACGAGGAAGGAGTCTGCACGTATGGTGTGACGGGGCAGGGCCATGCTTAAATATCCGCATGTGGTAACCCGGGACTCCATAAGGTTGGATGAAATGTCATACATAAACTCTCTCCGGCTATGTGACTCTTAGATTCCTCCAGAGGTAATTTAGTACCTGCCACCTCTTATGGCTTTGAGCAGATGAACGCTACGCCGGGCGCTACTTCGTGCCACCTGAAAGCCTCGTTTCTGAAGAAGAAAATATCTACCTTCTTGACTTGGACCATTTGATAAATGGAATATAAGCTCTACCACTAGATAAGGAATTTTACTGGCTATGGGAAAAGATACTCCATTTTAAAACCCCCAAGTGTCTTTGAAACCTAAATAGGAGCTTAGCAATATCGGTAGGTCTCGCTGGATTTGATCTCTTTGTAACTGATCCATTGGGGTTAGATTCGTACTGGCTGTTGTTTGAACTTCACAAGCTAGAAATGTCCTGCACAGACAGCAGAGTTGAGGATATAACCTCAGCCTAATCACTGAGCCTAATCATGTGTCATATGCTGAATTTTAACTATTTGCTTATTTATATAATTTCAAGACGAAATTTTATTTAATGTATGTTATTTTTCCTTAACACAGTAATTATCTTATGTAGTATGTAAATTACCTCTTCACGTATTTTTCTGATTTATTTTGTTCTGCAACATATATAAGGTCTTTCGAGTTTGCTGTATTTGTAATGTACATTTTTAGAAAGTCGTAGTTTGTGAGCAGTTGTTGACCCATTTCCATAGCAACTAAGCAGCGGGATGAGTAAATTTTGTCTCTAGAGCTCTCGTGATTGGTTATTTTCGAAGCTTCTTGATTAAATTTCTTAGCCATCTCGGTTTCCAACGGGCAGGACGCTGACCCGCGTGGTTTAATAAGTTGAACTACCACGGAGTGTATTTAAGTGCTGGAACTGTTATGGTACTGTAGGCCCGAGAGCCTAATCAAGGGAAGACCTTAAGAATATGTCTAGCAGCATTCAGGGGAATGCTCCTGCCTACGATCAGTATTAACGAGATCTTCAAGACATTTCAACTTTCATCGTACTAAATTTTATTCAGATATGTCATCAATTTGTTTTAATGAATCAGAGGCGAAACGCAGCGCCAACTGCTTCTACTAATTTTAACTACGTACACTCTGGCGTTGTTTATCTGCGATACCCATATATGGTCAGGAGAAAAGACACTTTTCAATTATTTTCTTTTAAAAGTTCAATTTCAAATTACCAGGCCTAAAGTTAATGAAGGTTGTCATTCACGAGAGGGGCTAGTGTTGCCGAGGCCACGAATTGAGATTTGTTTGAAAACTGAGTTCACATATCGTGTCAGAAATAATTGTTAGTTCTTATTTGCAAGTATTGGTGATAAGAATATTAATTAAATTTTACGCTTTGCTTGAAACGTTTCTGTTGAGTTATGCTTCCAGTAAAAAGTAGATAAGTTCTTAAGTGATATTACTGTCTATAGTAATTGAGTTTTGTAATATTGTTGTGAGTGTTACTCTGTCAAACTGTATCTATACCTCACATCACATTTACATCTTAACTACGAGAACAATTTTACGTCTTTCATAAAAATCTGGTGTTCACAAAGTGATGCCATATCCATTATCCTTACAGCGTATATACTGTTTCGACGTAACATTTTGGCGCCAGAAACGTGTTGCAATTTATGTACACATAAATTATCACATCTTCCTATTCTTCACATTTCATTACACACGTTTCATTGTAACACGTTGAGGATATCCTCTCCTACCATCAACGGTTCGACACACTGAGTGGCGACAGAGCTCCGGTACTGTCCTGCACAGACAGCAAAGGTGTGGATAGAACCTCAGCCTAACCACTGGTGGATCTTAGTGGGAGGGTCTCAGTGAAGATGTGGGAGGCCAATATTGGCGCACAAGCGCACCAGCCTTGGGGTTTGTGTATAGGCAATTGTTGTGTTAGCCAGAGGCGCCTGGCTGATTTACTGTATCTCAGTTCTTTGTTTGCAGATTATATTCTGATGGAGATCAGGTACTGTTGTGAAGTTGTATTTAACATGTGAGCCGAAGTGCTCTCATTGTGTCAACTTGTGTCGGAAATAAAACTTTGAAGTTCTGAAAAGGTTCGTAATTATTTTACAGGTTCATGTATTTTACGGCGGTTGTAAACGCTTCCATCAGGTACTTTCTGTGACCATGACCAAGGTAGAAGTCTATTTTCCATTATTGTAGGGTCAGGAATAAATAAAGGTAAAATAGCACAATTCATCTACTTTATATTATTTTACAGGGGATGTCCTTTGAAAGAAGCCCCGTGGGACATGTGTGTAACGGAGCGAGGGAGTGAGGAAATACAGACCAGTGTGACAACAACATATAGAGTAAGGTGCTGGAAGTGTCCGCCAAGTGACCACTTCCAGCACCTACTCTAGGTATTTTGTTGTCACACTGGACTGTATTTCCTCATTTCCTCGCTCCATTACATACATGCCCCACGCGGCCCCTTTTAAAGGACTCACCCTCTATAAATGTTTCCTTTGCGCCTAATTTCAAATGTTGGTTCCTGGACTGCTATGTACAACCCTAAGAAAACGTTTTGGAAAATTTAGTGCAGCCTTATTTTGCACAACCATTTGACTTCATTTTTCTGGTGCTGACATTGTTAAACATACAGGCTGTTCACGATAAAGTGAGCACTTTTTAAGGCCCCTATAAATTTTTCCTTTCATCCAATTTCCATCTACCTACTGCTTTTTAATATAAGCATTGCAATGTGACCAATAAACACAGTGAAAACATTTCAACACCATCAAAATTTAACGTCTGAGGCTGCAATAAGATACATTTATAAGCGGTTAATGCTTGTTTCGAGGGCCATAAAAAGTGCTCACTTTATCGTGAACGGCCTATAGGCCTATTCAAACTGGTACTTCTGCCCTTTCCATGATCTACGGCTTTTTTGTCATTAAAGAAGAGACACGTGTTGGTAAACACTTAACGCGGTTGTTATTTTCTTAGTAATTATTTTTCAGGCATTGGTACTGTGTATAAAGATAAGTCTTATACCACTCAGTGTTGTACAAACAACGCGTAAGACTACAGGACTTCGTGACTGCAGTGTAATCCGAAGCACTTTATAATCGACTCGATGCTAAGAAACTGGAGTGACGGTGAAGCGTCCCTATTGGAGGCTTCTTTCTCCAACTGTAATTAGTGAAAAGGATGCAAAACTCCTTTGTGTAAGATAACTCATATATATATATATGTATATATAAAATTAATCAAAATATATAGCATCCTGGGTTTGCGAAGGTACTTTCTACGTTGGTTTTAGGTTCTCACATCGGCAGGGCATCTCTCTGATCAACGTGACAAGTGTGACACAGATGTGTTGGTTGTCTACGATCGTTCATTTCAAGCTATGCTACACATGTGTTTCAAAAAAATTCGCGGTGTGTACAGTTTACTGAATTCAAACAACAGGCTAGTGGTTTCGGCCCGGCAACGACTCGCTATCATCTCCCCAATTTACATGAACTACGCTGCTGTCCACCGTGTCGTTGCCGACTTAACTGAACTTAAGTTTGTTTGATTTTCCGATGTAGACACGTGTTTAGTCCCGACCCTCGCTCCTAAGGTAGGCCTGGCCACAGTCCACTTTCTTCTCTGTTTTAGGCTGTTCACGGTAAACTGAGCACCTTTGAATTATTTGCTAACAATGTGCTCCTCGGATTGCATTGTATAATCCCACCGTATGCAAAGTTAACATTGTCATGGGCCTGATCAGTTTATTCATTCGTCGATCACGTGAAACTGTGAAATGATCACATGGCAATGTGTTAATTCTTACATATAAAAGTATTTTTTAAAAAAAGAAAGAAAAAGAAACAATTTCAGTATAAGAAATGTTTACCTAGCAATTTTTATTCAACGTTACGTCGTGAAACTACTTTCCCTCCATAGTTACCAACTTTACTAATCGCGTGCCAGACATTGTGCCCTCAAAAATATGTGCAGGTAGGTACAGTGAAATTTTTAAAGGCTAATTTTAGAAGTGTTAACTTTACCGTAAAGATCCTTTAAGTACTTGTTACAGCTAGAATATTTCTCGAAGTGCAACCTTTTGGCGGAATATTCACCTTGTACCCTCTTCTTGGAGACAAGGACTTCCATATTTTCTATTCCCCATCCCTTTAACTGTTGCGTTACGTTATGTCAGCTGTGGACAACACAGAGATCACTTGATTTCAGCATAAGGAGTCAGCGAACTAGCTTCACCGTATTCGCTTGAATTCGTAGGTGCACAGTGTTAAGCACGAGGTGTTAAGGAGGCTGGGTAAGCTATGCTAAAGAGTGGAAAACACATGTACATTTAGGGATGTTTTTTGGGGGAATGAATTAAGTTCAAATGATGCAGTTTTTGGCAGTGTGTTTTAGAATGTTGAAGAATGGTCTGTTGTATATGATACGAATAAAAAATCTGTCTATTTCTTTAGAAAACATTCTGAAAATGAACCGTTTTTTAAGTTTATTTGTACTGTGTATTACAGTAATCTAGCATAAATAAAACATACAGCTATACATTGAACTTGTATCTCACTATGATCTATAGTATGTTGCAACCTGAACATTGCTGAAGTAATAATTATTCTGTAGAACGCTTTTCAAAACACAATAATCCATACTTTTCCTCTACAACTGGAATCTATTTGTGCAGATGTGTCGTTTCTGTCCCCAGTATCTTGAGTGTGTGCGTGAGCAGTCAGGAGAGTGATTAAGAAGTGGCAGGCCATATTTCCAGAACTTCTATTATGTTTAATAACTTTTAGGCTATTCGCGGGAAGTGCAGAAGAAATTTTTTACACAAACATTTTCACCTTAATAGACGCAATGTATGTAGTATATTTCAGAGCAATTAAAAATTAAGCTTTAGGGTTACCATAAGATATAGTATTTATAATAAATCTTCCTTTTGAGAAGTTACAAAAAATGCTCTTTTTATCATTACTAGTGTATATGTTGTTTGCGCTAATTCAGGTTTCAAATATAGAGACAGTTACCAGATTACTGCATACAAATTAAAAATTAAATGTTAAATCATTTAAGTGTCTACTACATGCATTAAGATGTTATATAACTTGGCCAGTATTCTTACCGCTACGCTGACTTGGAACTACGCAAAAATGCTTTCTTTTAAATAATATTTAATTAATAATTTAACGTTTGGCCCATTCTTAGGGATTCTTACACTTGCAACGGAACAAGACTGTCCAAGCAAAGTTGATTACAAAAGAGTAACGCCCAGTTATTGTTCTCACTTTAGACATGTTCGATAGAAAAAGCACAAGTTCCACGGTTACGATAAGGAAATACTGGCGCTAACCGGAGCTGGTTGTAGCAGATGAACTGATCTACCCTGACACTACAGCCTGGAGAGCAAGCGACGGAATACAATAGTTAGAAAAATAAAAGTACTTCTAGAAACCCCCCGGCCAACGACTACCAAGTTTTCCACACGAGAAAATCCAGGACGACCTCTCCGGAAATCGAACCCGGATTACATCGGTACTAGGCGAACTGTGAACAGCCGCGAATATGCCAACCAATAACATCTGCAACGAAATCGCAGAGGTTTGGAGACTACCTTGAAACTAATTGTTTTAGTGATTATCATTATTATTATTAACGTAACAGTCGCGAGTCCATTTTGGCAAGAAAAGTGGTGGTTTGGAACACAACCCCAATGTTACAGAGCCAAAACTCAGTTTCTCACACCTAGGTCTATATAAAACTTGTAATGCCTGGGCATTGGTGGACATATACGTGACTATAAATGTGCAGGAGATAATAAATCACACTGTTTTTTTTTTTTTCCAAATGTTAAATTTCTACTATGTTATACAGAATGATTAAAAATTCGTATTGCAACGCACTAGAGTTGGTAGTACATGGCCAGTGGAACAACGATTTGCTAATAAACATAGGGTCGGAAACAAGTCCTTACGTTGCTATAGGGCGATGAGGATGTTGGTAGGCTACCCGCAATAAACGTGAAATGCGCTGACCTTGCAATTAATGCCGTGCAGCAGTTGGTCACAAAAGTCAAGAAACTGGTCCAACTGGTGGCCACCTTCACGGATGCACAATCGACAACGACTGATCATGCTGTCTTCAGTCGCTGTTATGACGTTTTGAGGAGCCTGAACGTGAGCGGCAGCGGCATGGATGAATGCGATGAATCCACGGTCTCGTACACTAGCCACTTCATGTAGCCCCAGAGATAAAAGTCCATCTTGGTGAAATCAGCGGAGCGTGGTACTGGCCCGCTCATCCAATCCAAAGATATCCACATGTGTCGCTGAGAAACTCGCGCACCGCCAGTGGGAAATGGGCTGATGCACCATCATGTTGAAACTACATGTGGCGGCGGATACCCACAAGGACCTCTTCCATGAGTTCAAGCAGTATTTTGCGAAGTAAAGCGAAGGTAAACTTACTTTCACGCCCTGCATAGTAGCAACGTAACGACACGTTTCCGACGCCATGTTTTTAGATGTGTTGTTCCACTGACCATTTACTGCAAGCCAAAGTGCGTTTTAACAAGAATTTCGAATCATTCTGTATATACAACCCTACATAAACTATTACGTTTAAGATCGAATTAATTTATATGTAGTCGTTCATAATTGTCCTTGAGTAAATAAAAGTTAGCCTATACATAAATTTTTTATGACAGCAGTTAACGTTATTATGAAACATTATGTTTTTTTTTTTGCAAACGTTCTTCATATATCAGGCCACTTTATTGTTGCTGATTTGGCTTTTTGTAGGGCTGTTGTTATGTAGATGGTGTCTTTTATGTCCGCCTTGACGAACCTCTTCGAAAACTGAGGGTTTACTAGTTCATCAAGCAGACATTCTTTGTAGAACCTGTAGGTTACAAAAAACATAAAATATTCTCTTATGTGTATTCTATATGTGTAAACATTAACTGTGAATATTTTGTAATTACGTATAAAGTAATTGTAAATAATTATCCATGCACGTGTTTTTTTATGGTACACGTCAGACACTAGTCGAACGAAACTAGCGATAAGAACATAATTTTCTTCTGTCATTACGTGCGTATGTGTGCGTGTATGTTTATCGAAATCACTCGTAAAGTGGATAACCCACCCAGAATGCAATTTAGAATTTGAAAATTTTCGGAGACGTGGAAATATTATCTGAGGTGAATGTTGTGACTCGTCAGGAATTGGTAAAATGCGTGGCAGCATTGTCTTAGCGACTGTAATCTGTCGACTATAGGCTACGATAAAGATGGTATGGTTGGTGTCCAATACGGTTTCTGCGATATCGCAACTTCCGTATAATCGTTGGAACATTTACCTACATTTGTTACGTCTGGTGATGTCGAAACTTAAACCATTTACATTTATTTGTATTTTATCTCTCTTATAATTATACGCATTTTTAAATTGGTTGCAATGAAGGTGTTTTCGGTTATTTTACATCCGCTCAGGTCAAACTGGCACAAGTATGCCTATTAAGTAATCCAAATCGCATTCTGTCTGGAATTTTCCTACACGTCAATACGAGGTGTGGGTACTTGTAGAAGCCACGTTACAAATTTCACTACTTGAAATTTTTGTAACTTTCAGGACATGTTCTGCGTGGTTTTTCTGGTAAATGGGTGATTTCAATTTTTCCACCCAACATACCTATACTCAAACATACGATACACAATGTATACCTAGGCCCTACAGTATTTGTGGTAATTTAAATATTTTACTTGAAGCGATAAGCGAGTATTTTAAAACATTTGTAACAACTGTACTTGATGTATAGATTGACGACACCCTTGTGTATTATTTGGTTCCATGTTACTTAAAGAAATCCATTGAAGTAAAGTGTATTAGGCTCGACTGTATTTTCGTTGTGTTTCTTTAAACTAAGAGCGTATTCAGCTCGGCTAGACAAGCTACATACTTTGTCGCTAAATGTAAGCACTATTTATACTACAAATTTTAGTAAATTTATTTCTAACCTTTTTTGTCATGTGACATTGCTTTGTTCTCTGTAAAATGTTTATATTTTATCATGCAATACCTCAGATTATTATTTTTCGAGAGCTGGAATTAATTGTAATTTGTGCTATTTATGGTACAAAAATCACAATTGCTGTTAGAGATCAATTAGGAAGATTAAGACTGCTGGGGCTTCTATGTGTGAGCTGTATCTAGGTAACACCATAGTATGAACTACAAATGTTACTTTGTGTGTGCAATTATGAGAAATCTACCTGAACAAAGATGGTGCCATTCTGTCACTCCAAAATTCGTCATCCTTTTCGATGACTTCATACGTCATCCAACGGGAAGTGAAGACCACAAAGTAGCAATAGTTTTTGCCAGTTATGGGCAACTGCCATTGCACGTGATAATAATAATTAGAATCACGCCTCAGTAGTGGTTTGCCGTTCACAATAGCGCAGTAACTCATCTGAAATCAGTAAATAAGTAATAATTATAATAAAATTATAGCACAAATATTATTCAAAATATTACTTAAATTCTTGTTTGGCTAAGTGATAACTTTACTTGGCAATACAAAAGTGCTATACGTAACACACATATGGCTGAACATATTTACCTGGCCATTATCGACAGCTTCTTTCGGACTTCCGTACTTATCTGCAGAAAGAGGCCACTTTACTTCCATGACGGCAACGTTACCCGCCAAACCATCTATAATGACAGAATTTTACGTGTCTCTATACGAATTAGTCGGACTACATAAATAATACTATTAAAGTTAAGAAAAGTAGTTCTTAAGAAATGTAGCTACCTGGAGTTTCACCAAGAAAAGGATACTCAGAATCTATGAATAAGTCATATTCTATTGCCACTATTCCGGGTTCCTCAGCCATTTCGCGCTTTGCTACAGGTTCGTTAGCAATGCCGTACTGGGTGCCTTTTGTACTGAAGTTACCATGCAATATGGAGTGAACTAAGTTTTTGCAAGATGTCGTTGCCCTCATTTTACATACCCTGCCAAAATGTGAAGAAGTTAGTAACTTCCTCCTCTCTGTATTCCACAGGTGACAGCTTGATTGCAACACAGTTATTTTCTGTAGCTGATCTCTCTTACTTTAGTCCGCACAAGGCCAGCGAGAAAATTATTATTTTTTTCGTCAACCTCTGATGCAGTTATTGCACTCCCTGGTTCATCTTGTTCTGTCTGTACCGAACCATAGTGCTCATCTGCAGCGCAGAGTTTTTTTCTCGCTTTTACTTGTTTCTTGGTTTTGTGCAACCTATGATGTTTCCTGTTTTCCCTTGCTCGTTTCTGCTGGTCAACGAATTTTTTTGTGTACATTCCTAGAACATAAATTAGAAGAACATGTATGTATTGGCTTTTTTAAAATTTGCCTCCATTAAATTTTGTACTGTACAATGACAAATATTTTATAGGCAGGTCACCGCACCGAATTTTATTTTGTGGTGTACGCAAAATAATTAGATATTGGCCACAAATGTTTTGTAAGAACATTTCCATTATTTTGGATACACCACATAAAACATTTGACACAAAACACTTCATAGTTGCTATAACATCTTTCTTACAGTTCTGTCACCTGGACTGTTACCACGCATCATTGTTTTATGGATTACTCTCATATATTTACCCACATTGTTGAATGATACAGCCGCAGCAGCAGAACAACGCGTTTTGTACTGTCCTCTAAGAGTATAATTTATGCGCTTTCCTGTATCATGTTTGTTTACGATACTATTGAATAATTCTGACAAATTGTTCTTCTGGTCTACTATGAGATTTGAAACATGCCTGGAAACACTTCCACAAATAATATTCATTATTTCTTGCGGTAAATCACATAATTTGAGCTAGGAACGTGGTTTATTTCTCCCTCTTTGTTACCATTGCAGAAATATACATCGCAATGCTCATGGTCACCGAATATGTGCAGAGGTGAGTTTTCTACACCTGCTTTCAGCATACATATCCGTGTGTTCAGTGGTTCATTTCTCAAATCTCTGTATTTTATTGCCTTATCTACAGCAGTTCGGAATCTCGGTATTTGCTGCTTCAAAATATTTCTGGAGATCACCGGGAACTTTGTGTTTTTGGTAAGATCGGTTAGCTTATGGAAGTAGTTGCGAAGAACATGATTCTTGTATTCCACCTTTTCCACCATCAGATTAGGACCATAGGGCATTGTCTCAAGCAGTTTCCTATGTACACAGCTATCTCCATCACCTATGAACATTAATATAAAATTAGTCTATAAAAAGCATGTTAAATAAATATGTTTACAAATATAATCACAGCTTTAACGTAGTCAACCATTTTACAAACAGTAAGTATCTCACCTATAAGTTTGTTGAATTTAAGGCCAAGTAATTTTTCGTTTTGAAGGAAACCATCCGTTATAATATCTGCTTCCATACTAGTTGCGCTTTTTTTCCAGTCAAGAAAACACACGTGACTTGGTGGTGTTTGCTTTGTATTTTGACATGATGCACAAATAGAACAGTACCGATTTCTAACGCCTATATTAACACCTTTCCTGTCTTAGAACCAACAATGGATGCCTGGAAGCAAAAACGATACATGAAAAAATACAATAAATTCTGTAGAAGATACTGTAGGAAAACTATAGCACATTTATAAGTAACTTAACTTACCACGCCCGATAGAGAGCCGTAATTAGTTTTGTAACTAAGCTTACACCACGCTCCATCGGCCACCACTGTACACATTGGAGCTCCATCACTATCTACGTTTCCATCCCGAATGGCAATGGATTTTTCTTCTTTAGCAGCATCTAGCATAGATTCTAATGCTGCATCGTCAATGACTTCCGAAACCTTATTCATGTGCTTTAAGAAAGTTTTGTTACTCATACAGTGCATATCAACCCCAGCAGAAAATTCTCTCAGTTGAAAATATCCTCCTCCTGTCGCTAGTATACTGTGTACAGCAGTTTCGTTTATTGGCATGTATGTGTCTTTATTATCTCGATTTTCGGACATTATTTCAGAAACAATATTACACACTCTGCATTTAAAAATCCATGTACAGTGAAATCCATATCCATAAATGAACAATCCGTGCCTCCATGATGTTTTTCATTCTGAATGTGCGTGAACAGATATACTATATCAACAATTCTTCGCCCAGATAAGATATTAGCCACTGCTGTCGTACGAATACACTCAGAATTTTATTCCTTTGACATGTCGCCCGTAATCCTGTGGGAGAAGATACGAAATTTATTGCGTACCTGTATATTAACAGGTAGAACTGGTTTCAGCAAAGCAGTGAGGCAAAGCTGCTAGGAAATTTTATAGTATACTCATAACTCGGTAGCAAAAAGCATTTCAACTATACTAAGACAAAGATACATAGGTAATTAGATGCTGTAACAGAAGTTCAAGACATTCATTTTTAGTAAAAACGAATACGATTGTTGCGTCATTCTAGTAGCCCCTCATAGGATATTGTACCTCTACATTCAAGGCCGAAAAGCAGAATGGTGATTTACCATAAAATATTACTGTTACCTCTCCCTTTTGCGCCTGTCTTCAGAAGCATTACAAAACTGTTGCTAGGTCACTGCGAAAAATATTTTAGTATCATAATTGAAGAAATTAATACTGGTACAAAAAAAAGTCAATTTGAAGTATCTTACTGGGTACGTGGTACTGTGCTGTAGCCTGTTTCTTCAAAATTACACTCTGGCGAAATGTTTGAAAATTGTGGCAATCGACTGTTTGAAGACATATCTAGATGACTGTCAATGGAAATGGTATCTCCGAACCTGAAAATTAATATTAAATCATAGCATAACAATGAATAATGTGCATTACAATCTGTATAACATGAATTGACCTATATATTTCAAAAATACGGTTAGGGTTAGTTATTATGATTTTCAACTCACAAAAGAATGTGTTCGGGAACCTTGGGTTCTTTTCTCTACGTCACGTCGCGTCGGTGGAACAGTGTTCCAAAATACCTTACGTTTGCCACAATGGGGAAATTCATGTCTTTACAAGTATTATAGGTCTACTTTATTTGTGAGTCTGTCATGAAGGTGAAGGAATAATCCCGGTGCATAAGAATGTTGATAAAATACTTACAGTGAATGTGGTTGCGCACTGCTACCGGCTTCTTGAAAAACACACACCTCCCAAATGTCTGAAAGTGGTATCAATGGACTAATTGAGGTAGTATCAGGATCAGTGCCACTGGAAATTAAAATACAGTATCTCATGTACTATACATAATAATTCGTGTGTTATGAATATTTACTTAGCATCTTTATAAAAATTAAGCAGCTTTAACAGGGCTGTACACAATTTAAGAAAAAAAAACCCATTTTACTTTTAAGATTCATATTTTATGTTATCTGGTATGAGCTTTGTTTGACAAATGTGGTTACCTGAAAGATATTTTTCCTGATGCGTCATCTTCACGACAGCTCTCAACACAACCAGACGCTGTATTATTTGGGTCTAGTAAGTGCAAGACTGTAGTTGGTAGTTTTTGAGTAGTTTTGCAACTGAAAGTAATATATTAGTTTTATTTTATATTTCATGCAAAACATTAACCACATTTTAGTGCATTCAATGCATTAAAAAGGTGAATACAAAATTATACCTAAAATGTATATATACATGCATATATTTTATATATTTTATTTTTTTATATATTACATTTTTTTAATGTACTGCCACGTTAGTGCCATCTCGTTAAGTTAATTAACACAATTTCCTTGTGTGCAGTGGTGTACTGTTTACACCACTCAGATCTCCTCGTTTTAGCGCGCTGTTCTGCCTCCCAGCCTTCCCCTTTCCCCTTCGCATGAGTAATTAAATATGTCATAATTTTGTTTAGCTGTGATTTATAATTTTGTTAATAAATTAACTTGTACATTTTTGTTTCCCAAAAAAGGAACTAAGTTACTGATGTTTTTAATTATAATAAACTTAAGTAAGGGTTATATACTTGTTTTAACTTAAGAAACTAACTTAATTAATGCAATATTCTGTACGCATATGATAGTACCAGTGTAACCATTTTTTTCTGTATTTACAGTAACAAACTTGGCGAAAATAACTTTCCATTTTTAGTACTATTTACTTAGGCAAGGAAAATATTACATTACTGGGCATGTTAAAAAATCTCCACCGCTGGAAATTATTTCTAATGACTTTTTTGTCACTATAGAAACCTTTTAATAACGTTCACTCTAAAATGGAATCAGTGGCTATTCGCTCACTGAAAGTGAGATTTCACAAATTAAATTTGTTGAAACTGCTCCAGCATGAATCTGTAGATAACTAAAATTGTATTAGTGAACTAAATGCACTAGTTGAAGCAATGAAATTTACAAATTAAAAAAGTAAAGAAGAAATATATGTACCCAAATGTACAAAATATTGTGTAATTTTGCACATAATGTAATTCTGCTTCTACAACATGTCCGAACCTCAAGAAAATTTCTTACGAAAATTAAATAAGCAAATACTCAAGTGAGACTCGAAACGACCACACTTCAAACGTCACACTGACATCCTAACCACTGGACCACGGTAAACGAAATCCGGAATTGATTTTAATGTAATTATTATTGTTAACTTGCATTGTGGATAAATTTTGCCCTTCGTTTTCAGAAATAAGTGTTTGTTTCAACATAGGCCAACTACGTATATATAACATAAAAATAATTTACACTAAAAATATAAACATATCAACAAATGCAATTGTGTATATGTACATATAGTTTTTTTTGACACCGTTACTCTGTGTGTGTGCCCTTTTGAGACCCTCCAAAAAAAAAAAAAGAACTGGACATTTATACTGTGAATTGAAGTGGTAACAGAAGGGCATACCAGGCTTGTAACTGGCACCACCTTCATTTGTACAAAACAATTGTAAGAAAAAAGTATATTATCTATAGCTAAGTGAAATGCCAATCTGATGATGGCCACATTTCCGGTGTCTCTTGTGGCCCAATTGGGCGCGACATTTCCACACAGACCTCAAGAAACCAATTTTACAGGTAAAGTGCATGGACTCTCATCATTGTTGTGGTACCCTCATTGCAATGACGGCAGCAAAACTGAAAACTTAAATGAGAAACGTATTTAAAGAAAATTACTATACTTACAAAAAATGGTTCATGCGTGCACACACAAAGCTGAAAGAAATATGTCTTATTATTAATGTAAAACCAATACATATCCACAAATAACAGCGAAATTATAATGTAAAGGACAAATTATAAAAGTAATACTTACAGGCAGTGTTCGATTTTAACGCTTGTCCGCCTGCCCGAGACAGGTAGAAATCAGCACGGACAGGTGAATGTAATTCGCAAGCAAACAGGAGCTCTGGGAGTCTGGGGTCTTGACTATGCCGTTTAATTTACAGTTACATTAAATTTCTATAACTACAATATTTTTGCGGCCAAAGTGGTAGATATAACAAACAATTATGCCTACTCAAGAACGCATACTATCTTCGTTGATATTACTCAAAAGGTTGCCTTGTCGAACATCCATTTCGAAATTTAAACATGGAATTTTTCTATAACTGTTGACAATTAATTGCAAATACTTTCTAATTATTATTATGGCAAGCATTGCCAAATAAAACAATTACACTTGCATCAAGAAAGAATGTTGGGAACAAGCACAGCTATAGGTATATAAATAAATAAAAAATTAATTAATTAACGAAACGAGCTTCAAGATTTTATAGTGAAGTTTATGTTATGTTAACAATAGTAAAACTTAACACTGTAAATTGTAATGAATAACTACATGAACTTATGTTTGAGTTAAGCCTACATTACAAAATAACACAGTAAAATAAAAAGGTGTAAAATTAACGTATAATTATTGACGGCAAAATTTGCACTTGTTGTCAAGGCAGATTTAAGAAAGGTTACGTGGCTAGGCCTAAATAGATATGTACAGATGTATTTGAGGTTAGGCCTGCATTACAAAACAACACAGTGATATACAAACGTGTAAAATTAACGTATAATTACTACCGGCAAAAGTTGCACTTGTTTTAAAGGCAGATTTAAGAATGGTTACATAGCTGGGCATAAATAGATACGTACAGACGTATTTGAGGTTAAAACTACATGACAGAAGAACACAGTGATATAAAAACGTGTCATATTAACGTATAATTACTGACGTCTAAATTTGTACTTGTTATCAAGGCAGATTTAAGAAAGGTTACATGGCTGGGCGTAAATAGATACGTACAGATGTTTTGAGGTTAGGCCTACATTACAAAACAACACATTTATACAAAAACGTGTGAAATTAACATATAATTATTGAAGGGCAAATTTTTCACTTACTTCCAAGACAGATTTAAAAGAAAGGTTAAACAGTTGGGCGTAGGTACATAGGTACACATAACGTTTTATGTTATTTGTCGAACTTAGGATATAACTTGTACTTCGCAAACTCACAAGAATACATTAATGTCGCATTTCTGCTGTCGTTCATTTACTTTCATCATTGCTATTTAACTTTCCGTTTATAATATCACGTTTCCAACTGTCGATTCCTACTTGTTCTTTTTCAACGATTTACTTCAATAACGTACTGGTGATAACGGGGAAAATGCGTCGTAAAACCTGTTTGGGGAAACACGTCATAAAAACACATTTACACTTACCTCCGGACAGTTGCAGTTGAAATTTTCATTATTTCTGCAATTCTTTCGATGGTCATGCACAGCTTCATCTCTCCTCGACGAATTATAGAATAAATACTTTCGGCGAAATTTATAATGTCTTCCTGACGCTGACTATTCGTATGCAGTATGCTGGAACCCATTACTAAACACAAAATCACTACAACACAATTAAACACTATACGACCTATAATAAAACAATGATGATTGCAGATATGCTGAAAAATAAATGAGAAATATTAAAACACAACAACTTCCAGCTTCCAAATGTGTAGCTTGCCTCGCAACTACCTCGCAACTACTCCACACAAGCAAAGCCAAGCAACAAGCATGAAGGAACCACAAGGACCGTTTGTTTTGACCGTTGCGCCGATCACGTGACACAATACAATTATGAGTTACAGTAAATACATTATCTTTATGCCAATTATTACTTTAAACTGTACCAAATAAACTTCAAATAACAAATAGCCATAAATTTAATCATTACACTTGCAATACAGCGTTATTTCTTAGAACTACTTTTCAAATTTCATTGCCAACTTAACTGAGTGTGTTCATCCCCAGCCTGTGTGGTAACACACATGGTTATACATATGCAGTTGCGGGCAGTTTTTTTTTTTTTTTTTTTAATGTTGATTTCTAGAGTGCTCACTTTAACGTGAACGGCCTTTATAAAAATACTTATTAAAATTAATATGCAACAATTATTGAACTTAATTCAATATTTTCAGCAAATTAATTTTTATAACTTACTACTACGCTGTGATACGAAAACAAAGTAGTTATTTTCGTGCTTTTTGTGACACCACTTTAAAAAAATTGTTCACATTTTAGCATTTAATTTTATTGAATGTCTGCATTATTTGTTTTAATATTGGTGAAGGAATAATTTATAAATGAAGGAAGGTAAATTCCCTTTTCATAATTTATAATGATATAGTGCTATTACGCATGTGTACGATATTCTTTGTGTCACCGACTGCGAGGATTCAGTATTTTATCTCCTCCCTCACGCCCTTAAACCTCACCTACAAATAAAATCCTATTTAAATCCCTGGAACACACAACTAAATCACGTCAAAACTTTTGAAAATTAGAAAATATTTATTGTCAATACTCTTATAGAAAAAAGGAAAGAAAAAGATAAAATAAAGCACATACTTCCATATTTAACGAATAATAAATTCCCGGTTACATGAGGAAAGCTCCCCCTCCCCATCGAAATCTAACGGGAAAACATGAGTACAAAAATCAGCCTAATAGTAATGATGCAAAGCTCCATAAATAAATAAATAATCTGTTTTACATATTTATATTTCTTGAAAACTGTTTCTTCGTAGTTATAGCTATTTGTATATCCTGCTTTAGCAGTCATATGATGAAATGGAATATGTCCAGCTAAATTCCGAATGTAATTTAGATCTGCAAACCTGATACAGCACCCTCTCATGAACCACAATTATGATTTGTTTGTTTACATTGGGAGGGTTTAACGGCTTAAATAGTGCATGCCCAGCTATACAGTAATCGACTGATAAGTTCCACCTTTGTACATTTGTTTGCCTCTGTAACTTTCATAAGTATGTTGCTGCGACCACAAATAGCTCGTTTATATAAATACGTGTTTTGAATGATAACACACATCTTCTTATCAAGATTCAATGGTAGGTAGGTACGTAGGTAGCTAGGTAGGTAGGTAGCTAGGTAGATAGCTGGGTAGATAACTAGGTAGTTAGGTAGCTAGGTAGGTAGGTGGCTAGGTAGGTAGCTAAGTAGTTAGGTAGGTAGCTAGGTAGGTAGGTATGTAGGTAGCTAGGCAGGTAGGTTGGTAGGTAGGTAGATATGCAGATATCTTTCTAGGTAGGTAGCTAGGCAGGTAGCTATTTAGGTAGTTATCTAGGTAGGTAGCTAGGTAGGTATGTAGGTAGCTAGGTAGAGAGGTAGGTATGTAGGTAGGTAGATATCTAGGTAGTTAGCTAGCTAGGTAGCTATGTAGGTAGGTTGTAAGGTAGGTAGTATTTACGTAGGTAGGTATGAATGTAACTAGGTAGGTAGGTAGCTAGGTAGGCACTGCTTAGCATTTCGTCAACAGTAAGATCATTAGGGACAGAACAAGTTGCTCAGACAAACAGGAATATGGGGAATGAATCGGTGATGGCCTGTAGCAAGGAATCATCTTAGCATTTGCCTGGAGCGATTTTGTGAAACCATGAAAAACCGACATTACCATGGACTGAACTGAAATAAAACCCAGCTCCTCCCACGTTATGCAAACAAGTATTCCTAACCAACAGCTATTATTACTGTTTTAGTGAACTTATGAATACAGACCAACGACCGACAAAAAGTGTAAATAAACATTCATATCACTTTTTAAATACATAGTTTTGACAGTTCAGAAGGTAAACCGCGAATCAGTGCTGGGGACATTCACAGCAGACGATATTCAGCTTACCTCATCTTAACTCTTGACTTCACCTTTTCTTGCAGATGTTCTTCGTTTTCGTGTCATTATTTCAGTTTCAGAGTAAATATTACGAATTCCTGACTAAAAAAATTTATGTTTTATGTAGTGTTTATATTTTTGTACTTAATTTTTCTACGTGTTATTTGACAGTTGTAAAAATGTAGGAAAAGTTCACTGGCATGTGAATGATCAAGTTATCATTGCAACCAAAATGACATAGTCAGTGTTAAAATAGTTTTTCGGTTGCCTTTCAGTATTGAACGTGCATTAATATAATAATGTCAGAAGTGTTTTAAGACACATGGGCTGTTTAAGATCTTATCGTCAAGGACTTTCCTCTCCTAGGCTGGGAATGGGTCGGGTGCATAAAAGTACTGATAAAAAGAAACAAAGAACGGATGGGTTGCTCTTGAAAGGCAATCAGTTACTCCGAGGGATGAAACCCTTCTTTTCACAGCAGGATAAACGCGTGAAAGTATGTTGTCTTTTTCCCTCCAAAGTCGCGGCAAATAAATCATTCACGACCTCTCCATCCATGAGTAGCCGTCGAGTGGCGTCGGCGAGTGCTCAGCCATCTGCCGGCGGCGCGGGGAAACATAGGCGACGGGTGCTGCTACCTCGCGGCGGCGCCTCCAACCAACACGCAAGCTCTCCGCCTGCGGCGACTTCTTTATTCATCAGCCGGTTTATATTCAAAACTGGTGGCCGCCAGCCGCCAGCCGCCATGAACAATGCAGGGCGCCCACTGACGACTCGTAATGGAGATTCCCGGGGGGGGGGGGGTTTGTCATCCCCTCGCCCGCCCTTGGACCCTTGTCATTCACATGACGATGGTCGCGGTGTAGAGGGGTGGAAGACAAGTGGCATTGTTTCGCGAACACCCTCGTCAAGTAATGACAGATATGCTGCGACCACAACCACAGCCGCACACACAGCATTGACTGTGGCACATTAGATGTGGAATACAGAATATAGACATGAAAAAGGGGAAAACTGATGAAAGGCAAACAGTTACGTAACAACTAAGGGGGGGGGGCAGGGTTGCATTGCCCCTTCCTAAATTTGGTAGTGAATGCCAGAATGATAGTAAATGGGCACCGAAATTGGCTGTGTTCATCGAAATGCGTTGATAAGTTGTATGCAAACTCGAATGAATTTTTATAATATATTTATGATACTAAACACACAATTGATTCTGGGTTCCAGACGCCTCTTTATTTTTTATGCACCATGTCATTTAGGCTTTGATCTCACAAAAATAAAATATATAAGAGAAGCAATAACATATTAAGTGGAGAGTATATAGACTTACTCTTTATGGGAAAGCGGCGCCTTCCTAAGTAGCAAACAACAAGCAGTTAACCGTTGGCCAGCTGTTGGCAGTGGTGACAAACGTTCGCATATATGACTGTCAGCATTTTTATATGCTATATGGCCGATAATTTGGTCATCAATAAAAGTGACGCAACCTATTTTTTTTTTTTTAATAATCGTACTGCGGGACAATGCTCTGACAATGAATGTTAGTATTTAACATAAGTCCCACAAGCATACTTTGGACAAAATTCTGTCACTTACTGCTGAGAATATAGTAGCAGCAAGTGTATGGGCCATTAATGGAATGCCAACTGTTAATACTGGGAAATAATAACGACGATTTAATGGGTCATTTGTGGCATGCCAATTATATAAGTAGTGAGAGTGATAAATATTCTGGATATTTCTTAAATACACATACAAACTCCGCATGCGTATTCCTCACGATAAAATAAGACGAAAACATATGTCTTATCGTGTAAAGTGTATCGCAAGAGCGGTACGCCAGTTTCAAGTACGAGTAATATGACCAGGTAAATGCTCTTTCTACAAAGAGTATGTACAGTATAACCTTAACACTCTGGGAAATGATTAAATTGACTAAGTTCACACGATTAATTCATTTACTAACTCACCTGCATGATATTTTGTGATCTTATGTTAGCATGGTATGCCACGCGACTTCCGATCATCTCAGGCGAAGTGTGTGTTGCCAACATACCCGGCCAAGTTATTTTGTGGTTGTGTACTTCATACTTTTATTCCTTGGGAACGGCTGGGATTAGGACATTGATGATTCAGACCTTTCTAACTTATTTTAACGCGTTATTTCATAATATGCCACATAAAATGCAATCAACCACTGGTAATACAAAATTGTATTGAATAATACGGGTTGCAACCCCTATTTTGATACTAATAAATTTGTTGATGATGCTGAACATCACGCAGTTTATAAAACTTGACCCATTTGATCGTTTTCCAGCGTCTTACGGTTATATTGTTCATACTTTTTGTAGAAAGTGCAAGCACCTGGTCTTATTGCGCCTACTCCAAATGGGTATACCACCATTGGGATGCACTTTAGACGGTAAATCGTATAGATGTTTTCGCCATATTTTTTTGTGAGGATTTACTAAATGATGGTGTGAAAAGGGGGTGGACATGGCAGCTTTCACATCTTGGTCCGCGATAAACTTTTTTCCAATTTATTCTAAGAGTTGGAAAAGCTCTGTAATCGTAGGGTGGTAGATTTGGGCGGTATGGAGTATGGTGTAGATACTTCCCACCAATTTTCTCTATGGCTACCATAGCCTAACGTGCCACATGTGGTTTAGTGTTATCTTGATGATAAGAGGCCTGTGGGAGGGGGGAATATAAAACACACTTAATAAAGTAGTGCAGCTCATTTTTTTGCGGATTGCACTTCTGTTACCGTGAAAATGACAATATCCATATGAAGTCTGTATATTTAGATGTCAGAAAACAACATATGTATAAATTTAAAAAAAAAGTGTTGGGAAACGTCGGGTCACTCGGTTTGCATTATAAGTTTGACTGCTGCGATTATTTGTCCGATTTTCCAACCAATATCGTTTTAATCCGCCACTGTAATACACACAGCAGTTCACTTTGATACCAAGCATGAAACGACAACTACGTGTTACCTTTACTCAGACAAACAAAGCACGCCACAGACTATCTTTACAGGCAACAGTCATATAATCATTTCCATAGAATCGGCGCTGTGTTGCCAGGCCACTGTCTTTCGGAACTGCCCTCGTAACAAAGTATGGGAGGCGTCCAGGCTTGAGTGGGTAGGAGAAGGGAAGCAAAGTTGTTTGATATGACTGCATTACTTGGAAATCTGTAGTGATTGAATAGATTCTCGTCAGTAATCGTGAGGAAATTTAACATACTACAATGTACCTGTTCAAAAAAGTTCGGCAGAATTAATAGATTTTTCAACTCTTAAGCTGATAGTTAAATATTGATTGTCATTGTTTAAGTAAACTGAAATGCTTTCTTAGCAAAAATCGCACTCTGTGTTACATTCATGTGTGTGAAAAATGCAATGTCGTAAAGGTAATATACAAATAACAGAAACACAGTGTCCTCTGAGCTGTACAATGTGTATACAAGTATAGATCTTTAGCAGGGCTTTCAAAAGTGCTAATTTCACCTTGAACAGCCTTTAACAAATTTCCTTACATTATTATGGTTCCTTCATGGTGTTCCATTTCTCACAATCATGCGTGTATAAGTTATTAATATATGCATTTTAAGACTAACTGAATTTAGCAGATATAATTGAAATCGTACTGTACTCAAGTGTACACGCGCCTTTTCCTTCTCTCCGGGCTGTTATTTATCACTCACTGGGTGTCTTCGTTTAGGGATTTACGCGACTATCTTTTGCCAAAAATAATCCCCGAACCTCAAATTGACACAATGTATGAATATCTCATTCTTTGTTCCTCATTAGGTATTTAAACTATTCTTTTAGTGATTGCAATTAACACGTCCGTAGTGTTTAAACAGACTTCTTGTCTGCTATATTAGGTAGCATAGTAGCTTCTCGCCTGGCACCAATCTGTGCAATCTTTTGTGCGGTTGGTGGGCTTGGTTCTCACTCGTATTGCGTAAGGCAATAGTAAACCACCGCAGAATCATTCTGCCTCGTCGTTGTAGGAGCGCGCGCAGTGTTTTTCATCATAACGCCATTGCCTGAGTTCTCTACCAGCCTCAATACTGTCAACTATTTCGTTACAAGTATTTCATTGCTGTTTTTTGCAAATTCATATACATATTGCAATGTTATTAATGCTATATACTAGTGTCTAGGGACTACGGAAGGTTTATACTATTATGAGGGATTAACTGAAGTTAATTATGAAGACAGAACAGCTATTTAATACATTTTGTAGAAGTTACAGTAAGTATAAGCTATTGGTGAGGGAGGTCAAAATCAATTACAAGGTTTTGCTAATCTAAATAACATCGTTGCGGTAGGCCGAGTGTTGATTCTGGAAGCGACGAGCGGCTCGACAAGCTGCATCTTGATGGCTTCATCTCAGCGTGGGTCCTCAGACAGACTAATGCAACGCATACATCAGGAACCTTAGTAAGGGGTGTAACCATCCGGACGGCCACACATAAAGCAATTCTGGCATGTGACTATTCGTACAAATGCTGAATGTCTCTCTGGGGTACGATATCCCACGCTCACTGTACTCTTGACGTAGCTGGGCGATGATAGTCGCTGGGGCTGGTCTAGATGTCAAGCGTCGTCCCAACATGTCTCACACTTGCTCGAAGGAGCTGAGGTATGGAGATCAAGCGATTCACGGTGGCATGCATACATCTTGTACAGCACGATGTTTTGCCTTAGCATGAAGTCGCGCATTATCGTGTTGGAAGCTTGGTTGCTGCAGTGTGTCGAGATATGGTCGGAGGACAGTATTGACAACGTCGCGGCGCGCGGTACGACGCACTCGCCATGCTCTCCGTAATGAATACCAGAGGCGGTTGGAATGGCGTGGGTCCGATATGGCGAGGGCGAACACACTATGGGTTGTTCCGCTCATCCGCACGTCTACGAACCCGGACACGACCATCACTTTGTCCAAGGCAGAAATTACTATCATCACTGAGCAGCAATGCAGGTGTCAGGGGTAAACGCGATACAAAACCATAAGAATAAACCTACCGCCAACAATCGATTGTTCATTGCTTGTGTCGATATATTGAGAGAGGGTGGAACAGTGGTTCTGAGTTCACATGTTGTTGCTGTTCTCTCAGTCAAGGTGGCCCGAACGAGCCTAATATAGAGGCGCTCATCAGTGCAGAGAGGTGAAACTTAGTTACCCATCTTCTCCACCACCGATGTAACACTGACACACCACGCCCCAAGTGAGTGGTAATTCTGCAGAATGTCCGGCCACCCTCTCAGAGTCGCATTATATGGCTACACTCAAAGTGACTAACTGTTCCAAGTTGCGCACGCAGTTGTCTTCAGGCATTGGAGACACACGCAATAGAATCACAGAGCCAAATGCACCCATCGTGTTTTCAGACGATCTACAATAAGGCACTTTGTCTAATTGCTACAGGCTGATGCAAGCGAATGGTGCCCTTCCACTTACGATCATAGTGCCCTCTTCACACGAACAGCTTGTGTTGTAAAACCCGTTTGGATTGGACGATGTTTACTAGGTGTTTTTCAGTACATTTACGCTAGTGTTTATTTCGGTGTAATTACTTTATTCAGAAAAAAATAATCATCACTTTCAGGCAAATGAGTTATGTAATGAATGTGGCGAAATGCACATTTTCAAGCGGCCTGGGTCTGAGTCTTGGCTTGCTGGTTAAAGTTGTTTTAATACATTAACTAATAATAGTATATTAGCGCTACCTTTACACTTTTTGAATAAAACCTTTGAAAAATCACCTTACGTATTATGTGTGTGAGGAGTGTCAAGCGTTTTGTACTTGTCAACAAAAAATTATTTTTTTGCTTTAACTGAACTTTTGATGATAGTTTATCCATAAATAATATTTCATTTATAACTGGTATGAATTAAAACAGAGAAGAAATAGGTGTGTGTTGAGAATGGCTAGTAAGAAATAGTTCTCAGACAAAATGTGATTAAACAGAGTGTGCATCATTGAGGTGCGTGTTACCTTGGCCGTAATTTTCTATATTTAGTCAAGCTTTGTTTGCATGAGGCGGATTAGTAGACTGAGACTAAAACTTTAGCAGGGCTTAAAGGTTGTAAATAATCAGGAATGTACTATACTAAAGAATTTGTTTTGCGCTTACTTCTGCAGTGGGCGGTGTGTGCCGTTCGATGGTGACCAACAATTAAGGCAGCTGTTTTGTTTCTTTTGCTTTCAGATCTCGCTGTGCGACGAGTACAGTCTGCCAGTGGACTTCGTCAACAAGAGGCGACCTCGTAGTTTTGGAGCCGCCTTTCCCAACTGGACGACCCCAAGTCCAACTGGCGACCAGGTACTGTCCGACCTACTGTGCACATACGTGTGGTGTATATACAATATTTTTACTACCGGTGCATAATGTGCAAATTTGTTTCGCCATAATTTAGCTAGTAAGACGTGTCCGTGCTTTGTTACAATGTCTCCCGGGCCTTGGTGTGTAATTAACTTGTTTATAATACCAGTAGCAATTAATTTTGAGATTTTCATAAAACCCAAAAAATAGCACGATTTGCTTAATCCATAAGGTACAATTGTCTTAACTATAAGAATTTTTATAACAAAACATGGAAATATGAAAAAGTGGATTAACTTAAAAATTTTCTGGATGTTAAAGTTATAAATGTATATACGAACATGTTTAAAATTGGGAGCGTAGCTTGTCGTCAGTATCTGAGTGAATGATATCGATGTTACGAATAAATGAATTATAAAACACGGGGAACATTCAGAAACAAAATGAGTAAATTGCATTTATATGTGGAAACGATTTTGTGTGAAACAAAACTTTTTTCTAAATTTTGTATACGCTGATATCCTTTAGACACGTGTACATTTATGAGAATGCATTATTTTAGACGTTTTTATTTGTCGTAGTATGTTTTGTGCATATTTTAAGGGCGTATTTCGGTTCCATTATTTTTCGGTGTGGCTAGTACGATATATCGCATAACATCAATGTAAGCGCCACAACAGTTGCATGGTATATTTGACTATAAAAGTCGTTCACAGTAAAATGAGCCCTTTTGAAAGCCCTGTTTAAGATGTACTTGTATGCACGTTGAGTCTTCTTCCGCCTTATGTAAAATGAACATTTCTGCAGGTCTCATCCCTTTATTCATGCGTTGGTCAAATTAAACTGTGAAATGATTAGAAAACTAAATATTTTACAAACCCGCTCATTTTTACACTTCGATTCATTAAAACTTTTTTATTCGACATAAAGATATGGAACTACTTTCCATCCATCATTACCAACTTTACTGGGCGAATGTCACTAAGTGCGCCCATTAAAATATATGCAAGCAGGCACAGTGACTTTTTTCTAAGGTTCATTTCATAAGTGCTCACTTTATCGTGAACAACATTTAAGTTAACTAAACACTTTTGGACGCCCTGCTTGGAACCAACTTTTACTTCTCATTTGTGTATTTCTGCGAGGCAGTATGTAACATGGGCATGTGCCTGATCACTCCATTATCCAAGTAAAACCGTGGGATTGTAGGAATGTAAACGTGTTACTGGAATTCAAATTCATATTCTATGTATAAAGAAAGACAGGCTAACTTCAGTAGAAAGGAACTAACACATTACAATCGTAATACAACGGCATAATGTAAAAAAATATTTTGATTAATTCGCTGCCAGCGTGCATGCCAGTGTACTATAGCATATGCGTATTTCGGGGCAGTGTATTTCTATTGTTTCTTTCAAAAGTGCATACTTTACCGTGTACAGTCTTTGACAGTCTGTACATCACTCGGCCAGCTGCATATTGCCACCAGCTTCTGCTAGAGATTTCCCTCTTTTACTCGACCAGAAAGAATGTGTGCTCTCTAATGCTGTTTATACCATCGAACTAAGGGTGCATGTGCGTAGTTAAATGCAGTCCAGCTGAAGTGAAAAATACTTTTGTATGCAAAACACTTAGTCGGCTTACAGCTGTCTTTAAAGTGTTTTTCAGAATGTTAGTACTTTTAAGTGACAGGCTTACTCACACTTAACAAAAATCAACTATGCACAGGGTCCATATTTATTCAGACAGTCTTAAATAAACGGTTAGATTTCTCACCTCTAAAAATAAATTTACAGCTTCTATTACATAAACATAACGAAAAATTGTAGCGTGTATAGTGAAAACCGTGGCTATTAAATACGGCAGTATTTTTAAAAACTAAAGTTAATATATCTCTCAAATATTTTTGAAGTAAAAATATGTAACTAAAGTAACCTCAACATTTTAACGACAAACCAGTTGTGATCAAACTTTCCATAAATCTGAAAAAGTAATGTGTGTTAAATTTTATAAACGCTGCAAAATAATATTAATAATTTAAACTTTCTGTGGTTGCTCCCATACGAGGCCAGATCAGTAGACTAGAGGGTCACACGAAGATGATTGAGCAGGTTCACCTGGGAGCAATACAAGCACTTTTATTTCAATTTCTCAACGCTATGAGTTGAAACACGAGACTGAAATGTATAGTACTATACCAATATAAGTTCTGTAAGTGAAGTCTACTCTGTGGACTATTCCATTTTTAGTCATAAAAATTGTTTTGGCATCAGGGGTCCCAAGGATTTTTGTTGTAAAAGTTTAAATAGTTGGTATTGTTTACAGTACGAATCAAATTTTACCAGATTTCAATTCTTACATTTACGGAGAGATTGAGACATCTGCCTTATCGTTTTAATACCAGAGATGACTTTTTATTAAGATTGGAGATGAAATCAATGAGCGAGTCAGCGACAGTGCATATAACAAAAACGAGCTGTGTATAATGTAAATGTTTTAATTGACTAAGTGCACGTTGACAAGTAACATATGTAAAAAAAAAAAAAAAACAAGGTGAAAGAAATATTAATGACGCAAAAGTCTACTTTTTATGTTTTCTATAGTAATTTTGCTGTGTTGGACTCTTTCCAGTATCCATTTCACTCCTAATTTGTATTTTTTGACTAAAGCCCAAAGCCATTGGCAATGTAAACTGTTGTTTCTCACACGAAAATCCAGACTCATATCCACTCGGAACCGAACAAAGAAACACTTGCCTAGAATTTTTGGCGGGCCTATAGTACGTCTTCGTTGACCATTAGTTTACTTATTTATATAAACCCTTATACCAAACTTTTTAAACAATGACTTTCTCTAACTGAAAATGTTTCAGCACAGAAATTTACTGCTATATCTACAGTAATAAAAATTAGCTCTACTTTTTATATAATTATAACGTGTAATAAACTTACAAATGGTTTGGATTTCGGTTGTTTTAAATACAACAGATGAATTACTGGAATAATTATATAATTATATTTGTGTATTTCGCAGTTTAACGTAGTATGTATATCTACAAGACATCAGGTATGTATGTAAAAATAATTTGTACTCACAATAAAAGTATACAAGTGAACAGAAATAAGCAAGAAAGTAAATGTCAGAGAAGTGTGAAACAACCATTTCAGACATCTACATACGTTACCCATATAAATGATGCAATTTGTCTCGTCTGCAAACATATTTTTCTAAAATATCCGAGACAATAAAAAATGCAGTGGTTAGTATTTTCATAGATTAAATCTAATATTTCTAAAAGATAAAGGTGACAAAGAGAACACATCTAAAACTGATTATTGTATGTATACGGACGGTAGACAAATTTTTTTTTTTAGCGCGTGTTGTGATGGCCCCGACCAGGAGAAGAGGAGGAGAATAAAGTTTTTTATGGGACAAGTGAAGCAAAGTGTATAGTGAGGAGCCCATCCGCGTGTTGCAGCACAACCGTTTTCTTCAGCCAATCAGATCGCATTTCTCGAGCGACTGCACCATGGTTCTTTCAAATTTGAAAAGAGAAATCATTTTCGTTTTCGCTTACGTATACATACCTTGAATATTATTCACGACAAAATTTCCGAGCATTCGTATGATCCGTGAGTGTTGGTGTATTTGTTGATTTATGCATTCGTCCATTATTTCATTAACTCTTTGTCTGTTATTAGTATGTATTACGATTCACAGTAACATCGTGATTAACTACACGGCGTCATGTTCCATTTTTCATAATTTTGTGTTCACGATTCGTGAGAGTGATTGTCACTTACTTAATTTGTTCATTCGAAACTGTTTTCCATAGATTTCGCTACTGAGTATCAAAGTCACGAGTATGTGATAAATTACGTTATCAGATGAAATAATTATGTTTGTTGAAGTAGCAAAATGGCAGTTTCTTGAAAGAGTGCAAAACACCATCGGTAATACAACTAGCCAGTTTTTCAGACGTATATTTTTGTGGATACTTTCCCAAAGTGAGCACAGTTTCTTAACTTTGAGAATTTTTTTCTGTTCAGGAAATGAAGAAATATAAACTTGCAATATTACTTTTCTTTTCCCTCCCAACACATAGTTAAATCCGAATGCAGCGCAACGGCAATTTGCGTGTATAGTTCGTGTCCAGTACGCTAAATGTCGTTGTGTTCCAGGTTTTCCTTGCTTCAGTCGTCGCTATGGAAGATATCTTCTTTATATATAAAATCCTTTGTGCGTGACTAAACCGCACCATCACTGACAAACCACTGGACCAGTTGAGACCATATTCACACCATATGTTATTGAGATGGCGAGTAAGGTTTTTAGTTATATTTCATTCCGATACGTGGCGCTGGAGTCTAACTTCTATATTTATGGGCCGATTTGGCTCATACTTGCAGGAAATGTTTGTTGATATAAAATAGAAAAAGACCAGCAATGCCACGGTCAAACAATAGGCTGTAACAGAAACAACGTAGTTCAAACCATACAAGACACTCATCGATCATACTACGCATTAAAATATCCACTTATATTCTGGGAAGGAGAGGATGAGTATAATCTCAAGAGGCGGAACAACATTCGCCGGGATCAGCTATAAAACGTATCATAGAAAAAGATACATTAGTTTTTGGGGAAACGTAGAAAAATAACATATTATCAAACAACCAACACTAACGTGACGATAAAACTATTTCCGATAATAAAGTAACAATCTTTCAAACCAATTACATGTGTATGTATTTATATAACTCCACAAAATCTGGGCGGAGCAATAAACAAATCCTAAAGTCCACGCGAACGAAGTCGCGGGAACAGCTAGTCTCTCTATAATTATCCCGTGCTCTGTAGCCCTGACATAGAAACAATATTCGGCAGGCATTTCCACGATTCCTGCCCCCCATCCACGACAACTCCTTTAATTTACATTGGAAGGTGCGCTCCTCGAGTAATGAAAGATAATTCCCGCCAACCTGGGCGTGCGCCCCTCCGGAGTCCGACCTCGGGGAAGAATTGGCCGTTTCGTGCACCACAAAACTCTCTCCCGAGACTCCTGACGTTAGGCTGGAAGTTAAAAACAATCAATTGTGCTGCTCCCTATTATTCGGTGTGATTCGAGGAGTGGAATTCGCTCCCCGCACGGTGAGTCGAGTGGGGGCTGCCGGAGGGTAGTAATTAAACCCCGTCCAGAAGAAGGCGAGGGAGCGGGGTGGAAAAATAAAGGCGGGAAACGCTAACAGGAGGGGTGAACGGAAGCGGAAGGGGCCCGGGGCCGCGGAAACAGCGCCCTGGGACTGTATATGACTGCAAGGGTCGGGGGATGCTGGAGTTTGAGGGAGGGGGGAGGGGATGGTTGGAGTATTCCAGCAGAAACTACGTCTGGGGAGAACTGACTTTGCGGAATGAGCAGTGCTATTGTCCTGAAAGACGTGGCAAGCAGCACGCAACGCGTAAATAAGCATTTTGAATGTAGACTAAAGGCTTGGCTACAATCGCGTTGACGCTACAGTAACGTGTTACAATAACTCACGAATCCATGGAGAGTAATGTACTGGCTACAATCGACGTAAAACGTTGCCGCGACGCTAAACGTCAAACGCAACGCGTTAATAGTTGGCCAAAATTCAAGTCTTGGAGTTTAACGTTTAAGGGGGCCGCCTACTAGGCGCTTGAAATGTATTGCGATGTGTTGGGAAATCCGTTTTTTTTTTTTGCGAAACTATTCCACGTGCACCCAATGTGCTAATTTACGAAAATAAAACAAACTTCAGGAGATGACGGAATGTCGCTTTCATGACACTGCGCACATTAGAACCCTTATTTCCAAGCCCTCCAACATACCTAAAAATAGCCTTTTCAGACTGTCGTATGTCAAAATGTGCTGACCGGATCTACGTGAAATTCAGATACAGTCCTGCATTGAACTTTGCATTAGACTTTCCATCAGTAGAATAATATAGTCACCGCTTAAAGTCCCATAGAAAAAACGGTTCGACGAAAAGCTTGCGCGCTATTTTAGTGCTTCGCGCATAGTGGCGATGCGTCACTTGATGCGCCTTGCCAGTGTTGCCCTTAGCGTTCGCTCGCTCTTCTGCCATGCCACGTCAGGTAGGCGGCCTCATTAATGTCAGCCAATCAGAATTCAAGACGTCACAAATAAGTCAAAACAAATGGTACACATGATTGGCAACAGATGGCACCACTAAAGCCGTGCGTTTTTAATATGTTGATGTAATACGAAACCAATATACAAATAACGCAAAACACATTTACAAATAATTATGTGTGCCTATTAAGTCTGCGGAATCTTTTTTTTGTAACTAACACGAACAAAACATATTTGTATATATAGACCTACATTCTTCTTATTTTGATTCCTGCTATCGCCGATTGTAGACGTGCCAGTTTTACTATGGTGACATTTCGCTTTTACCGTTTAGTGTCAAGTTGATTGTAGACGAGCCTTAAAGATGCGGTAGACCGCTTATTCGTATTCTGCGCATGTACACAACATTGACTTACCCCAAATGAACATAACTGTCAAAGTCGAAATGTCAACAACGATGAACGTATCTTAATTTTCAAAAGTTTTCCACTTTTATATGAAGAAAATAATTTCACCAATTTGAATATAATCTAACTGCGTTTCAAATTGGTTAGAGGAAGTATACAAACATTTCAAAGCACTTGTTTGCTAAACATAATTCTAACCTGAAATCAAATCCACGCCATTTTCGCTAGACGTGTTGGCAGAAAAGCAGGTCAGTGTTGGGACGCGGAGATTGGTAGTGCACAGCCAGGGAGATCGGTCTACTTCATCTTTAGTCCATGATTTTGAATAAGCTTATTTTTCTCTGTCGGTGAAAAGGTTAAAATAATTAACAGATATGAGCAGAGAGAACAGATGACGTAAACCAACCACCACCTTTCCTGACAGCCACATATTTTCGCCCTTTCAGACCTACGTTAATTTTTAGTTTCAGGTGCTGCAAACAAGAATTATTTTGACGAGTGCTGTACTTCATGTAACAGAAACTAGTTTTTTTTTATCGTAACCAGTCAAGTATAGGCTTTGTGCATTGTGATAAAGCTGTTCACGATAAACTGAGCACTTTTGAAAGCCGTGCTTTAGATCTACTTGTATGCAACGTTGTGTATTATTCCCCCTTATGTAAATTAACACTGCCATGGACCTCATGCGTCGTGCGTCGGTAAAGTGACTCTGTGAAATTATTAGAAAAGTAAATACTTTACAAATCTGCTCTTTTTTAAGCTTCGATACATTTTAAAAAAACATAAATAGAAATAAATAATTTAAGTTATCACAAATGGTTACCTAACACTTTTAATTCGACGTTGAGATATGGAACTATTTTCCATCCTTCATTACCAACTTTACTGGGCGTATGTCACTCAGTGTGCCCGTTATAATATATGCAGGCAAGAGCGGTGACTTTTTTTCCTAATGTTAATTTCAAAAGTGCTCACTTTATCGTGAGCATCATTTAGTGATATGAACCAGTCATAACATAGCGCAGTAGCGCGGTGAAATAATCAGTTACCCACGGGAAAGATCAATGTGCACCGAGACTCGTAGAGTACACTGCCGGCTAAATATAACTTGTTCGTGTTATGTAAACACAGGTTTGAATGGTGTAAATTTGTAACACAGGGAAGTTATTAAGTTGGCAGGCTTAGACATCACATTAGAGAAAATAGTTTCACTAGAAAAGCCGATTTCATACTAATTGTTTCAGCAACCGAATGTCACTGATTTTAATTGTGATTTTTTTGTGAATTGTATTGCCGGAAGCAATTGTTCAATATATATCAATATAATATATAAATATAATCGTTCAATATCAGCTCACTAAACGATTTTAATCGAATATGTTTACTGGAAGTAAAACGCAAGAAACTTGACGGTGTGCCGATCCAAAATTTTTCCAAACATTTTGGGCCACGTTGTTTTTCAAATTTCTCATAACTTCGTATATTTTGTTTTATTTGCCTAATGAATGGTGCAATTATTTTGGCCATGTGGATTTCATTTCAATATTGGGGTAATTATTTTAATTAAAAATTGATTTAATTTAGGTGCTCATGTGTTTGCAGTTAGTAGACAGTTAACTTCGCTTCCCAATGAAAAACAAATGCACAGACCATAGATAACATAGATAACCGACCTTTCGTATTTATACTGCAGAAGACAGTAGATAACCATTACAGAACCAGCCTTCTGTGCGTCCTTATCATTATCATAGAAGAAAATCGCATCAGAAATCATATGGTGTAGTAGATAGACAGGTCGTGATAGTATTCCACGAGGCTCTCTTCATTTATGTTACTTGGAGTGTACTGATAATATGTGAAATGTGGCCAGATAGCAGTGCATTGTCACGCAATCCGCAGTGCGCAAACTGAACTGGTTTTGTGTGTAATTAATTTTTTTTTAATCCGTGTACTATTGATGTTCTGGGTAAACCTAATTATTTCTGTCAATTTTAATGTGCCAGTGATGTGGGTCATGTCTCTGCTGCGTAATCAGCAGCACGAAACAACATTTTTTGATTATAATGCTAGTAATTGTAATGTGACTAGCAAATGTGACAATTTCCCTTGATTAAGTTATACAAACCTTTTCTCAGTTTTTTTCTTCCATTGCTGTTAACATTAATGATATATTACGTTTGAAATAAAACAGTATTATACATAGGACTACTACATTAACCTCAAGCGAATGGAGAAATTTGTTGCCTTTTGGTAGGCTATACGTGAATAGAATTTAACTTCAATAAAATCTGAATACTTTTCGTATGTTTAATATTTCTGATGACGAATATTTTTTTGTTGTTTTAACTATTCGCGTGGAGAAGTGCCTATGTAACTGGTGTTTTATTCGGGAACTATTTATATGATTTGTTTATGTTGTCCATGGGGAAGGCATCGAGAGACCTACAATCCCTCTTATTTTATAAATATTTTATAATAATGTAATTCTGTCACATCATTAAAGATATAACATTTGGCATATAAATTCAGTATGTGAATGTACAGACGAATCAAGCATTACAGATTGCGAGGGTCGAAAGAGGAAGAGAAACAAACCAGCGATAGTTTTCTCTGCTGCAGTAGGTGTCTGTTGATGAGAAACAACGAGAAATGTGAAGGGCTGAGCACAGAGTACATGGAACACTGGGAGAAGGGCGGGGGCATTAGCGACGACAAAACATTCCTGCAGCGGAGCCGGAAGTGATCCCACCGCGGCAGCTGACGGCTTAAAATGGCGTGTAATGGGGATAAATGACGTGTGACGGCGAAATGGGGTAAGGGCTCGCAGACGCAGGGAGAATCCCTCTTGTGCGAAACCCTTTTCCCTGGCCATCTCTCCCCTTCAACCGCGCGTGGTATTAACGAGACTTACTGTATACGCTGTTCTCTGGCTTACTCTGACTTCCCTTCACTACTGTGTTTCTGGCGCACGCCGCCACGGTGAATGGAAGGGCCCGGCTAAGACGGCGGAAGTAAATACACGCTGGTCGCTAAATGCATTTTCTTTCCCAGGGAGGCTTCCGAGGTCTATCCACAGTGTGTCACTTTCATCGCTGAAAAGTATGCCTTGCTACTTCTGAGGGGAAAAACATTCTGTTCGTGAACCATGTTAGGGTTCTCTTTTTCGGCGTACGTTTTGCCCTTTTGTATATACAAATTAAAAGGATTTGTTTTCAAGATAATTTCGAATAACTACACTCAAATAAATTGTAATTATTGGCAAATTTGCCACATGAGTACGTACGTAGAATGAGAAAGCGTGGATGGTTTAGTTTTTATTCCCTTATATTTCAGGAAAGAGTCAAACGCGTATAGTGTAGTTCCCAACTTAAATGATGCTAAACATTCTCATTTTGGTAATCTGATATATGTTATGATCCCCATACTTGATTAAAAACTTCCGTTATAGTTTAGAAAGTTTACCAGAAAACATTTTTTACTATGTACTAATAATGCAGTAGCTTACAAATACATGATTTATTTTTTTTATGGAATTCTACTTTTGCACCGGACTTCCGAAAGGTAAAATCATAATTTTGTCGTTCGCTCTGTTTATTTGACAGTATATAAGTTGTAATGCAGGCAACGACCTTGGAGCATTTCATCGGAAAGCCAGCCTTTAGGACATGAGCTTGTTCCTCTAACCCCGAGTTGAGAACCTTTCTCCCCGCTGGTGCTGCTGTATGGTATAGTGAGACTAGCGTTCCCTGCCAATTAGGCGTAAAGACGTTCATTAACCCCTGTCCATCCCTTCTTGTTTATTCCTTGTTGGAATAGCTATATCAAAGGTGATTAATAGGTGATTAATACAATTAACTAATATCAATTCATAATTTAGTGCGGAATATATACAAATACGAATCGCATTCCTACAACCATTATAACTCCAAATACAATGTTAATTATTATTATTAATTTACATACAGTTGCAGTTCCTGCGTCTATCTAAAAAATTGTGTATTACAGAAGCTACAATTGTCAATGCAGGTGGTGGTTCCAATTCTGCTCAGTCAGAACTCGATACAAATCGTGCAAGTCTTACATTCAGTGGCAACGAAGCCCAAACTTAACTAGCCAGCATTTCCAGTTGAGTTGAGAGGTTTTGATCGGCGCATAATAGTGAGATCTTGAGCGTCGGCTAGAGTGGAATGAGGTGAGGAGGGAACAAGTTCGTAGTTCAGGCGCTATGTCTGCACCGCTAGGCAAAGTCAATTCCTAGTTGGGTGTGGGGTACTTTCGGGATTTTTTTTTTTAGAAATATAACCAATAGTTCAATATGGAAGGGTAATATTCCCCATAGTCGTATCTGGGAAGTGAGTTAGCGCAGAATAATCCAGAATGGATTAACGCATACATAAATGCAGTCCTTCATTCCGCCGAGGGATTTTTGCGAAGCTGTGGGCAACAGTGACTGGCAAGTGTCCCAGTAGGTTGAGCTAGCGACGCGGTTTCTTCACACGTTTTGAATCAAACCTTTGAATAATCACCGCATGTATGGCGTGCTTGTTTCTTGGATATGTGATTTTTGAATGAATAGTACAATGGGGGTGAATGAAAGATGGAGATTTTTGGATATTCGCCATTGTGAGGCAGATGTCTGTCTTGGAAAAAAACAGGATTGAGCACGGAAAAATACTTTAAAGAAAGAAGCAACCTATGGACGAGAAAATAAATATGTGTATTCAACACTGGGAAATTCCAAGAGGGAATATAGTCAAAAAACAGAACAGCAACTAATTACAAATATATATTTATGTATACATGACCAACAGATAACACATAGAAACCAACACAAGCAAGAAACCTGCTGACAAAGTTAGGACAATACTGACAAAATAAGTAAGAACAAAATAGGACAACACAGCAGCGAAACGCAATAAAACACGGCATTTTAACCAGACACGACAGAATACAAGCCAGGAATGCTGTAGTCAAAAATATATATGCACAAAGCCAGAAAATTGCGATGAAGGAATCGAGTCGAATTAAAATAGGACAGCAAGCTAAGTGCGAAAATCTAATTTAATATATATGTATACGAATATATCCTGTACTACAAGCATTTTATAAGCGTGTTAATATAACATCTCATTATTTTTGGTTAACCTGAATTTTCACTTATATTTTATCTATAAATAAAATCATTCGTTTATAATTTATATATATATATATAAAACATGGCAAAAATAGGTGAGTTGGTAATGCATAGTAAGAAATAGTTCTCAAGCCGAATATTATTACGCTGATTGCGCACAGATGTGGTGCGTTGTCCTTTCGGTGTAATTTTCTAGAATCAGTTAAGCTTTGTTTGCATTAGGCGGAGGAATATCCTGGAAGTAGAACTTAAGCAAGGCTTCAGAAACGTTGGAAGTAAACATGAATGGATTAAATTGGCAGAGAGGATACGGGGATCCGTGTACCCGAGTAACAGCGGGGAATGATCGGGATCGTCATGGCGGACAAGTTCCGCGGAATTTGTGAACATTGGCCTCGGAGAGTATGTAGGAGACGTTCACGAAAGACTCACGCATGCACTCGCGTAGATTTGGAATATTGGACCCCATAATTCGGGTTATTAGTAACTGTTTTTTAATGTAATGAGGTAAGGCGTAATCTTGGACTATTTCCACTTAGTAATGTAACATTGTGAGTTGGTATATTGTGAAATATATTTATATACACAATAATGGTATGGTTAATAATTCCGGAGATTGGATTGAATGCTTCTATTAAATTTAACTACCATCCTTCACCAACCTGGTCACTCCCAGGCAGTTTTAACAAGACATTTATGCAAATAACACTCGCTAGTGAACCTCTTCTTGGTCGCAGGCCTGAGGCGCTAATCATAAGTCCAGAAAGGAACAAACAACTCAAGTGATCCCAAACCTGATTCCAGAAGGCGCCAAAAGCCTGCTACGAGGGTAATCCTCCTTAAATGGTTAGAATTATGATCAAAGGTCGAACCCCCTATCGTCCCTAATCTCATTTCTCCATTTTTAAAATAATATAAGAGTAAATAGAACGTGCAACGTAGTCTTAATTTAATTACATTTTGTCAGTTCTTTCAAACAAGGCTATCACCACCAACAGCAGTTGATAAACAGGTAAACAAAAAAAAATGTATATTGTAACAGGTAACTTGTTCAAAGATAAAACATTACTGAAGGTCACTACCGTTACAATATTCCCTTTGGAATAAAAAAGCCAATTCGGTTAACTGATATGAACGTCAGATATGTATACTGAAAGGTGCGAAGTAAATTATTTAAAACATCAATTTCGGGGTGATAAATAAATGCGCATGCTAAACACAGTACCGTGGACCTGCACACGTACTACCCCAGTCAACACCAATGTACTACCAAACGTAATTAACCGATGGGCCTCTGCACTCACAACTGCCAAGCTCACGCACACAAATGAAGCAACGAATTACCCGTGTACTACGTGAAACAACACAAGGTCACTGTCAACTCTACTACTGTAAGCAAACCAATGTCTCTGTGAAACATGTGACATCTTCACAGTGTACAGGCGGTCCTTCCGATCAGCGTCATGTATTGACTCATGATCACATTCGAGACGTTGGGTTCCTAGTCGAGAGTTTCTCTATTCTGTCCCCTTTTTGATCTCCTGAAGTTTGTCGGTAATATTTTGAGGAACACGTTGTTTGTGTCAGCTTACCACTCAAGGTCCTTTCCTAGGTGCTGAAATACACGAACTACCTCACCGTTTATTAATGGCCTTATAGTTTATAAAGACTGTTCACGGCAAAGTAGTACTTTTGAAACCAGCTTTTGAAAAAAAATCCTGCATATAAATGCATATAATATGCTACAGCACACACTGAAGTGCAGGCTCCGAGTTAAGTTGGCAACGAATTAATAAAAAATTAGTTCTAATACGCTACTTGTATTGAAAGTGTAACATGTAATTTTGTGCCTACTGAGGAGAACGCCTCTTGCTTTACACACATAACAGCACGAATTTGTCCATCATTAATAAATTTGCTTTCTTGAATATTCGACTGTTTTCACTTGGTTGATGCATGATTAAAGCGAGATCACCCGTGGCAATGTTCATCTTTCATATAGCGGAAGAATACAAAATGAGAATAAAAGAAGATCCTGAGCAGGGATTTCTAACATGTGCTGAATTACCTGCCACTATCTGTTGAGTATTGTCGTTAATTTTGGGTCATCTTTTTCAGTTGTACATCCGTTCGTTGAATACTCTGTATTACAACCAACTTCTTTAAGACGCCGACTTAATCACCCTCACTGTCAATAAACCTTCTCAACCTGTTCGCCGGGGGTTGCATGACGTCAGTCGTCACAGACGCTAACGACCTCCAGGCGCTACCTGCTCACAACGACTTCCCAGCGCTCGATAATAACAGTTGGAGAGAGGCGAGGGTGGGAAGAGAATGGGGTTCTTTTATGTTGCCTTTCAAATGGATCATTTCAAGCTGTGCACGTCGCTTCGGTTGCGAGATGGGACTGGCGCCTCGAAGTCGCCCTCCTCTGTCGCTGTCTGCCTGTGTGGACGGGAGGTGAAGGACAGGTTGACCTCCACACGTCTGTAAAGTACAGTGCAATAAAATACAGTCGTTGTTTACTTCGACGCTCCAAGGCTAAAGCTGGGTTTATATGACGCAAAAAAAAAAGTCATACGAGACCAAGGGTACAAGCTCCCATGCGAAAATATCAAACAAAATCCATACGAAAAGTGGTCACACACAGTTCGCCCAGAAAATATGAAGCAAGATTATTTGGTCTTGCAAGATAGTAGTTGATGGCGTCAATGACTCCATTTATAGACACGATATTAATATAAAATATCCTGAAAATTTAGTTTTTTATTAAATTTGTGGATGGTAATTAATGTGATGTAGTTTCCTTCACATCTTACAATATGAACAAAGCTTAACTCACATCTTAAAAGACGAAACATTCTTAACACGTTGAGGTCTGTAGGGGAGAGTTGCCTATATCGTACCACTTTTTGCATTTGCAATTTGATCTGTCTAAAATGAAAAAAATACAAGGTTTTACGAATTTGTACAAAAAAGTATGACTATTTATGGGTACATTTACTTGGGTTACATTTCAAAATGTAGCATCGGGGAAGAAATAGAGAACTTCTCGTAACAGGCTGCAACTGGTACGATATAAGAAACTGGTTTCCTAAATCGTACCACAGCATTATAAATTAAACCAAATGAGATAACAAACAAGAAAGCATGGTATAACACATAGGATTATTGAAATATTTAAATACTAATAAAGTTTGATTATATTTCTACGGTAAGTGCAAGATATATTCAATTATTTACAGGCTACACAAACAAAATGTTTCAATTCTGACTTAACACCCGCACAACTCTCATGAACCCAGGGAGCGCGCACTAAACACTAAACCATATCTTCCACAAATGTTTCTTCACATACAGAACAATACTAGTCGTCACGTTGTAGGCCTACTTCTATGTCGATCGGAATATCACGCTGTGTTGAAGTGGATGGCTGGTGTAAATTGTGATCTAGGCCTTGGTTTCTTCCTGCGGATGAGGAAAATTTCTTTGTTGTAGGCCTAGGTCCGTTAGTCTTTCTCTTTTTAATGCTGGGCTCTGATAATTGTAGGTCATTTGGCGTGTCCATTGCGATTTTCATTTTTAACTCTTTTACTTTTACCCGTGCCACTTGCGACGTCTTCGCCAACTCCAAATTGTTGTAGAGCATCCAAATTCTTGGAATGTGTTGTGTGCCCATCTAGAAGTAGAAGCACTTTGTCGTCAACATTTGTTTTTACAGTGGCAACGAAGTGTTTCATCCATTGTATAAAGAGTGTGCTATTTATGTAGCCGGATTCTGACACTTCAACTAAACCACCAGGTGGAGCCCCGACTTTCAATTCGTTAGCCATTCTCATGCTCTTAAAAAGTAACATTGGAGGAACGTATTACCCTGAAGCACTTGTGTAACACACCACTGTCATGTTTATACCTCTTTCTCCACTAGATACTGAATTTACCTAGCGTTTTCCTTTCTCAGATAAAACCTTTTGGCATTTGTTTTGAACAGTACTAACGCCTGTTTCATCCACATTAAATAGGCGGGTCGCATCGATGTTTTTTTCATTAATGACTTTCTTTAATATGTCGAAAGATCCGCCAACGTGTTCCCCTCTTGCTCGAGCCATGGATGAAAGCCACGTTAGGGCAAGTCACTAACGGATATACTGCACACCAGTTGGGCGCCTTGGGCTTAGAGGTGATGAGGCATGTATTGAGTGAGTAAGAATCAGCGTTACAGCTCTCGCGTTTCAAGTCCTCTGATGTGAAAAATAGCTTCAGACATGGAGCTGCTTTCCGCGTGTAAGTGAAGTGAAGTGAAGAGATTTGAGTGGCTTTTAACAGCGAAGTCTTGAGAGCCGATGATGTTGAAACAAGGCATGGAGCTGCGCCGGAATGCAAGGGGAGGGTAAATGGGAGATCTCCGAGAAAACCCGCCGATCAGTGGCATCGTCCGACACGATTCCCACATGCGAAAATCCGGGATAAACCCTGGTGGGAATAGAACCCGGTTCGCTTAGGTGGGAGGCGACGAGTCCGAACACTACAACACCCTCCCCCCCTTTTTTTTACATAGCCGCGTCTATGGTCGAGAAGCCCGTAAGCAACAAGGATGAGAATGCCATGCGCATTAAGTGCGCCATCGCCTTTACGCGGAAATCTCTGAACAGGTGTGCAGTGTTGTTGTGCTGCTTGTAGGCCTGCCTACAGAATTTAAAGTGGCGACCCCTTTAATTTTATTGGTGGAAAGTCTGTAACCAGGTTCAGTGCATTTCCCTCAGTACTTTGTATGTACCTGACCCGAATATTTTGAGTTACAGCGCTTTGCAAAAAACAGTTTTAAGCTATGCTTGGTACTCCAAAATGGCGTTTCTAACGAGTTATAATTAGAGGCCTGCAAAATTCGTGTTACTATTTCAGGACATTTTAAACTTAAAACTTGTTTACCTTTGCAACACGTTTGTTATTGGACCTTACTTCATTTGACACGGGGCCACGGGGGCTGAGCAGTTAGCCTGCTCGCCTCCCACCAAGGCGATCTGGGTTCAATACCCGGCCGGGTCACTCCTGATTTTTCTCATGTGGGAATTGTGCCGGACGATGCCGTTGGTCAGCGGGTTTTCTCGGGGATCTCTCGTTTCTCCCCTTACTTCATTTCGGCGCTGCTCCATACTCACCTCAAGCACCCCCATCGGCTCTGAAGACCTCGATGTTAAGAGCTACCCAAATCTCATCTTTCATTCGACATGCCCCTGGTAATTTTGCACCGATAAATGAATACTTTACAATCGTACAGTTCGCTCAGGAAGGGAGTGTTTTTACATATGGGCAGTAGCCAATGAAGGAACGACGCCGGCTTCAATATACAAGGTGAGTCATCAGATCTGCGACAAACGGCGAGAGGAAGTCCCTTGCAAAATATCAGGTAGAAAATGTCTGACAACGAGCGTCAGGAATCCACTCCTATGGGCAGGAAACCCTTATGAAGATGGTGTTGCAATTATGAACTTTATTTAATTACACTGAAACCATGTTATATTAAGGGATGAATGTCTATAGACATGCCAAACAATTCAGTCACTGTAACATGAAAGTACCTATGTGGACCTACCGCATGCCCTACATAGTAAAATGGGGGTTACCATCCCTTCAGGTAGTGAAAAAAGAGTCTTCGTATATCCTGACGGAAATTGTGATCACGGCCTATGAAATACCACTGCAAGACGTAAAAAAAATATCGTCTTGGTAAGAAAACCTCCGACGAATGATTTGCGAGAAAACGGACCTCCAATATATTAAATGCCTAATAAGCATTACGAAACAATGAAACGCGCGTCCAATGTACTAGTCTACGAATAGAACACCCATTTCAGAGTATGTCTATCGGTTACTTTCGACGTCATGTAAATTACGAAACACTATTTCAGAGCACTCCTGCACAGCTAAAAACGACTTTTCAAAGCGCCGTATCTCAAAATATACGCGATACATACACACAGAAGTACTCCAGGGAGATGCACTGAAACTTGCTAAAGGCAGTTCACGGTAAACTGAGCACTTTTGAAAGCCAAGCTTATGATCTAAGTGTATGTGCATTGTGTATTCTTCCGCCTCATATAACATTAACATCGCCATGGGTCTCATACCTTTATTTATGCGGCAGGCAAGTGAACTTGTGAAATTATTAGAAAAACATATCTTCCAAATTTGCTCGTTTTTACACTTCGTTGCATTAAAAAGTAACAGGAAGAGAATTGAATAATTTAAATTATAATTATTATTTACCTAACACTTTTTATTCGACGTTAAGATATGGAACTACTTTCCCTCCATCGTTACCAACTTCACTGGGCGCATCTCACTCAGTGCGCCCATTATAATATAATGCAGGTAGGAGCAGTTATTTTTTCCTAATGTTGATCTCAAAAGTGCTTACTTAATAGTTAACAGCCTTTGCAGACGTTACACCAATAGAATTACATGGTTATCGATTAAGTCTCATAGTCCGAGGAGAACAAAGCACGGCGGTTCAGAGCTCTGCTGGTATGGGCGAAGATGCACATGTAGCGTGTGGCAGTGTGACCCTTATAGCTTTTGGGGCTTCCCCGCCTCAAACGCGGAGAAAAAGTTGCAAGCAGGCGGGCACCTTGAGTCAGGTATAGGCTGTTCACGGTAAAGTGAGCACTTTTGAAAGTCGTCTCATTTTGAATAATAGTCAATAAATATGTTATGATTTAGCCTTGGGTGTTAACTTCCGAGTGCGTTGGAATATACACACTATGTTTATTACTTACATGGCAATATTTATTTGAAAAGGTGGTTAAAGAATATAAATCTAGGGCCTCAAAAGTGCTCACTTCACCGTTAAACAGCCTATATACATTTAGTCCCTCCCTGGTGATGTGTCAATGTCAGTTTGTTGCAGTGTGGATCCTCTAATGTTTCAAGTGTGTAGACGTGCAGTGTGAGTGCGGAAGCGGTGGCGATGAGCTGCGAACTGTTGCAGGTGGAGGTGGTGGAGACGTACAGCGACCCTCGCGACTCCAAGGCGTACCTTGAACCTGGGGAGGAGGCGAGCGCCAAGCTCTACACCAGCCCTGACAGGGACTACTCCCAGCCCTACACAGGTGAGCAACCTTCTGCAAGCTAACAGTTCTCTCCTCCACACTCTCCTATAGAAAACAATTCCCCGAACTTACGGGAAGTTTGTGGTCAACGTTAATTAATATTATCTTCATAAATGTAAGGATACTTACTTTCATTTTTTTTTGTTCAGAAACTGTCTGTGAATTTCTGTAATAGTTTTGATAATATAGCGGAGAAATTTTTGTGAATATTCTATTAATATCTTTTATATTTTAAAAATTGCAATTAAAAATTATCGTTTTAATGTAAAACAGATATAATATACCTACTTAATTTTCATGGTTTTTATTTTAAATGAAGATACGTGAGTATTTATTTCACTTCCTATGTTGGCATGCGTTATAATTGGTTTATTGAGTTATTTTGAAACCAATTTAAAACAAAAGTTCCTGCCTTCTTGGCATATACTTTGCACAATGACTAACGTGCTGTGAAGAATAAAGTTGGCACCGATTGTAGAAAATTAGTTCGTTGTCTTGACGTTATATTAAATGTGTAATATTGATGTTTGTTGACAGTGAATTTGTTTCATTTACTTTTTTTGTACGTGGGGTAAAATTCACACATTTAAATTCCTAACAATTTAATAGCTTCATCTGAACGACACATGAACAAGGTAATCGGGTTTATGACAAATTTAACTTTACATATGGCAGAAGTATGCACATGGCAGAAGAAAGCCCCAAGCAGAGCTTCCATAAGTGTTAAATTAAATGTGAACTGCCTGTGGAAATAGTGTATGCTATTGCTGTGACCTCTCCTTTGGGAGCAGGCCATACATTAACTAGGAGGATCAAAGGTAACTCAAAGGATAATCACTCGGATACAAAATACTACTTTTATTAAAAACGAATTATTTACAAGTAGGCTTCTCGATCTTCTATAAGGATCTTCAACAAGACAATAGCAAGTAGCAATCAGACAACGGCGATTACACTTCTAAAGGCGCTGATCCTCGAGTAGAGCCTCCGGCAGCGGCAGGCAATATGGCGCCCAGAGCCTCCATTGCTCTGAGCTTATATAGTAACATCCTGACCCTGTGCTCGATCCCCCGGTATGTGTTGTTTAAAATAAAGCTCAGCTGTCCGAGGTCGCTCCGCGCCTCGCCTCAGCACGACGCAGCACTACCCCTCGTAAGATCTGGCCCCGGCACTATGTATATTGATTTTCGAATGCGGTAGTTTTTGAGCATTTTTTAAATACGAAAGGTACTTATCACTTTTGGGTGTATAGAACGAAGTAGCTTCTTGTAACCTCGGCGCTTACGGCACCCGAAGCTACTATGAATACGTATAATTTCCCGTATTTTACGTAATCTGTGAGAACATCGTCATTTCCGGTTACATTGCGTTATATACATTTCCATAAGAATTCTAAAATTTGCTAACACTTTAAGCGACGCACATTTTTAAGTCGTAGCAAGGGAAACTGGTTTTAAGAAGTCACATGGCCTAAATGTTTGTCCGAAAGCTAGGACATAAAGTGAATTGAACTCTCGAGGTTCAGGATTTCCATCGAGTTTCACCGTCACACCAGCAGAACACTTTGAAATAAATTGTAGTAACAAAATATTTACTAACTGAAATCACTAGTGCAATTTTAGAGCGAAAAAATATATATTAAAAAGGATAAAGCCTTTTTTCATTACTAGAATATATAGTTAAGAGTGATTTGTCAATACCATTAAACATTTTGGCGTAACTCAATAGGGATACACAGTTCCGCGTTGTGATTTCGTAGCAGGTTGAACTTAACAGAAAACTATGTTCTTAATCATTTATCTAAAGGTGAAGACATTTAACGTTATGTAATAAATTACTGAATGAAGTTCATGACATAAATTTCGTTTCTAAAATAAGCTCCAAAACAATGAAATGTAAGTGTGAGACAGCGAATGTAAAAACTGTTCTGCTGTAATCATTGGTAAAGGCTGTTCACAGTAAAGTGAGCACTTTTTAAGGCCCTCCTAAATTTTCCTTTCATCCCATTTCCCTCTTCCTGCTGCTTTTTAATATAACATTGCTTTGTGACGAATAAACACAGTGTGCACCTTTCACCTCCTTCAAAATTTAATGCCTGATGCTGCAATAAGATATATTTATTAGTGGTTAAAGCCATTTGGGAGGGCCTTAAAAAGTGTTCACTTTACCATGAACGGCCTATAGTACTGTGGTTGTTACTGCGAATGAGTTTTACTAATTTAACAGTGATTTCCATTGATGTCCACGTCGTTAGACGAAGTTTTCCATTAAATTACTGAAAATAAGTTTTAAAAAATAGTGACCTTTTGTAGAACTAAACACCCATTGTTTGCTCTGCAAACAATTTTCTGTGAATTTAATGAAACTTTCTTTAAGTTCGTAGTTTTTCGTAAGCGTTTTTATTCTTTGTTATGTGCTATTGTATTTTATGAATTAAAAGTTTTTGTTTTCATTATGTGGGTGTTACACTGGCCATGAAATAAAATATATAATTTCAGACAGCGACGTGAATACGAATCTGTTATCCTTCTAGGCTCAATAATAACACTTATCTATCATACGCATATGTGTCATACACTGTAAAGTTAATATTTAATATTACGGGACGCATCCAAACGTTTAGTTTTTGCGTTGTTGAAGTGTTAGAAACATTTGTGTCTGATACAGTTAGATTATGCTCAGTTGTACAGAACGTTCGGAAACTAAACGCCTAAACTGCGGGAGGTGATTTCTTATGAAAAATAAAGTCGAAAACATTTGGGATACTATTTACCAAATCAGAATATTAAAGGAGATATGAGCCTGTGAAAATTGGGTTTTGAAAACGTATTTTCGCTGAATGCCTTGTACTTTCTGCCAGCGGTAGGGATGGCGGCGATTCACCCACAGTACGTCCCACACGGTTGAAAGCGACACACCCATTTGGCGCGCTATAAAGCGTGTAATAGTGGAGGGCATGCCGTTGACGTGCTGACATATTACTTTAAGCCGAACAGTGCGCACAGACCAAGGATGGCCAGCATTACGCATGTGTCTCTGCACCGTGGGAAGCATAAGTTACAATTTTTCTGCGGACTTTGTAGGCATCGTACAAGGCATTCGGCAAAAATACGTTTTCGAACCCCAATTTTAATAGGCACATATATCCTTTAATATTCCGTTTAGGTATATGGTGTCATATATTTTCGAACTTACTTTTTATAAGGAATCACATACCGCAGTTTGGGAGGATAATTTTCGAAAATCTCGTATTCCGCATTACATTGAAAAATAAAATAGGGTTGTAGGGATCATCTATACTGCTAAAATAGGGAAAGTCATCTGATGGGTTGTAAGTACCATTAAAATATTGTTAACATAGAAATACCAACACAACTATTTGTTGTATTCCTATCTGTGGTTGTATTTGCTATTGTACATAAGTTGCTACAGCAGAGCATTGTTTTTCTACTGCAAAACATATAGTACCTACAATAGAACAACTTCAACAACCTTTGGATTGTTCTCACAACAATCACTACTGAACTAACTAAACAGAATGTTCATTTGTTAGTACTGGACAGTTCTGTAATCGGGTTTGACGGTAGTAGCAACATAATTTTCTGTTAGGCTATTACAGTCTTAGTTGTGGGAACAGTCCAAATATTGTTGCAGTTGTTCTGTTGGAGGTACTGTCTGTTTTGTAGTAGGGACGCAATGCTTTGCTGTAGAAACTATATGTACAATCTAAGAAATTGTTTGTAAATATACCATATCACTGTATACGTACAGTGACAAAGAGCGAATGGTAAAATAGTTTCCCATACATCCATGGTAACGTTCCTACAGTTGCTCAGGAAAGAGTCAAATGCATAGGGAAGACCCCAACATTGTATAGTAGCAATGCCAAACTTCCCCATATTTTCAGCCTGACGCGTAGTACTATTTCCATACATTGTATATGTTAGAAACTTCCACTACAGTCTAGGAAGTTTACCAGAATATTGTTACAGTGTTACAGTAATGCGAATACAACCACAGACAGGAATACAGCAAACCGTTCTGTTGGTATTACTAAGTATTTTAACAATTTTAGATGTCACCAACAACCCATCAGATGGCTGTCCCCATTCTAGCAGTCTAGATGGTTCCAACAATCATATTTTTCTCAGTGTATATTTACTGTATATCATGAGCATCGCAACTGCTGCAGAAAATAAACTTTTGGGTTAAATGGCCCAGTACACTAGGTGCCACCTCGACATCAGTACGCCGAAAACCCATGTTAAGACACACAACGGTCAAGTATGTTGTTATTTCAGGCATAAATTCCGTTCCTCTTCATTACAGACCGAGAGTGTCCGTGTGATAACTGTAAGCCCTGCATTTTTAATAACTATTGTTTTAATTTCACGAAAATTTTCGACAGTGCTGTGAATGATTCTGCACCTAGGAACTGATGTGCAGACCACTCCTTTCAATACAAATTTAATATAAATTATAATATTCCATCAAAGAGATTTTTCAGCAGTTAAACGTCCCTCGGTCTTTTGTTAGCGATGTCAAGTGGAAACAACTCTCGGGCCAAGGTTCGACCCCCCCCCCCCTGGTAGGCCCCATAAACTAACTAACCAGCCGTGCCGACGATCTGCGGAGCGTGTTTTGCAAACCCATCGTCAGGCAGTCATGACAACGTTCGCAGAAGTAGTCCGACGCGGCTAAAGTTCAGAGGCGAGAAATAGGAATCTTCGCACAATGTGGCAACAGTTTGAAAGATACCATTTCCTGTATCGGTATTGTGATGCTCTAGTCCATGAAATTATCACAGAAATATGTGTGCTTGGAGACTAGCGAGCCAGCAAGAGAACTTGCGAAATTCGCTTTGTTATTTGACGACAGGCTATACTTCAAACAAAAGTACATACGTTTGTTATTGGGCCATACTTTGTTTTAAACGCCCTGGGTAGCTCTGCGCCAATAAATAAACACTTCGTAATACTGTACTCGAATCATGTGCAGTGCTGTCAGAATGGCAATGTCCTAGCACCTGGGTAGCAACCAATGGACAAGTGACATCGACACTACTATTTACAGGACTGTGGATTCTAGCGCGATGCCAAAAAATAACGTAAATTTTTGCGGTTATCTACCCCCAGAACACTTGTGGGATGAACTGCAACGTTGTTTGTGTGCCAGAGTCACTAAACCAAGAGACAATTTATGTTTTGCCATCTACTGTATATAAGACAGGTGTTAAGTAGTTTATAATGGGAAGGACTGTGTAAGTAAGAAAGGTTATTATTTTTAACTATAAAACCGGGAAAATATTTGCGTTAAAGATAATTGTTCCTATCACTTGGTTAGAATGAAAGGGCGAGAGGTAGGTCTATAAGTCACCTGTCGACCAGTTAAACCCTTTCTCAGGTGAACAACAACGTAAGATTAAGTAAGGGAAACGGCTAAGAATGAGACAGAAGTACAGAGTTTGATCTTTGAATCAGCACTTCACTGAGGGAAACGTCGCACTTGTGAACGTCACGTAAATAATTATTCCGGTACGATTAATCGTAAGCGCATGATAGTTGTAACTGTTGCTGCTAGACGATTTATTCTCACGATGTTCTTTCGTGCATGGAGATACGCGCACCGGACTCTGCCGAGCTGAAGCGGCCCCATGTGCTGGCGGTAATGGCCACTAATCCGGCCGGCGATTGCAATCAAGCGCGGACACTGTGCGCCCCTTCCCCATTTCATTCACCTCCTCCACCAGCACCCTACTCGGCTTGGAGGGTAAAAACTAAAGCAGGGATATACTGAGCTTCACTCGAGATGATCGTTTGAAGGGGAATGCGGTAGGTGCTTGCGCAGTTATTTTCCCATCAATTTATTACTGAGGTCAGCAATTTCTCTGGATGCGATATGTGTGGTGATGTAGTCAGCTAAAGAGGGCCCTGATTCGAATTATAATTTACTATGGATGTGTAAACCATTTGCATGAGCGTAGGTTGCTTCAAGACTGTTTAAGAGTGAGATTTGTATTTTAATTTAAAAGACTTTTTTTGGTACGTAATACTACGTCAATCAAAACTTGATAAAAATAACACAACATTTGAACAAGTAACGTTTTTCGAATTTTTAAATCTTAAATCATGTAGTTTTTATCAAAAATAGTAATGTACAACAGAGTTTTTTTTTTTTGGTTGCATTTTATTTGAAATTCGAACATTTCTTCAGATGCTTCAGAGTATCTTCACTTTAATTTTGTCTGTGATGTTAGAATTAACATACGATTGGACGTCAAAATATTAGTATGCCGGTGACATGTACAATTATTTTCAACTTTAGCCTTACGTATTAATTTCGTTCAGATTTGAGTTTTGTACCTAAAAATTATATGCATATAAAATGCCAATATTTAATTTCTTCGTTTCTTAAAAATTATTTTTCGCCATTGTCATACTTTTTCGAGACTATTATATCACGATGGAAAAATATGTAGGTAATATGGTAAAAATGTTTATGATCACTTCCGACTATTGAATTGTCTTCATGTTTACGATTCTCATTCCATAAAAAGTAAACTTGACGCCAACAAATTATTGAAACGGAAATTACAAATCCGAAAATACCTCTGTTGACTGCGTGAGGAAACAAAAGTGAGGTGATTTTTCGGCGGTGGGCGTGATCAGCGCTGTCTCTACGGGGCGCCGTAGTTCCTTCCCTGTGTCGTATATCCTCCCTGGAGTCGCTCACAACTGCGCGGCAGTTACAGCGTTAACGAAATCACGGAATTTCGTTTTTCAATTACCAGTTCGTCGCCTTGCCCCCGGGTCCCTCCAACATCCCCCCTTCCCCCTCCATTACGTCCACGCCAACCCACCTCCGGATTAATTTCCAAAAGTACCCTCCCCTCGCTTCCCGGACTCCGGCTGACTCAACTGGCCCGTGGAGAGTGACCACCCGGCGTCATGGGGTGAAAACCGCCCATCAGCCACGACTGTATTTTCCTACCATTTCAGTAGTTTTGCTCATGAGAAATAAATGTCACAAAACAAACCTTTTTTTTATTAATCCATTTTTGGGAGGTTCAGAATTCATTCTCAAATAGGCAAAAAGTCACGTCTTATCTTCCAACAGCTTATAAGCTGTTGACGGTAAACTGAGCATTTTTGAAAGCCCTGCTTAGGAGCTACTTGCAAGCACGTAGTGTATTCTTCCGCCTTATTTAAAATTAACGTTGCCATGGGCGTGATTTCTTGATTCATGCGTCGGTCAAGTGAAATTGTGAAATTATTAGAAAAGTAAAAATGTTCAAAATATGTTCATTTTTATACTTCGATGCATTAAAAAACTGAAAGCGAAGTAAATAATTTAATTTATCACAAATAGTTGTTTTAAGACTTTTTATTTGATGTTAGGATATGGAACTACTTTCTCTCCATCGTTACCAATTTTACTGGACGCACGCCACTCTGTGCGCCCGTTGTATATATGCAGGTAGGAGTAGTGTCTTTTTCTAAGGTTGCTTTCAAAAGTGCTCATTTTATCGTGAATATCTCTTTAGGAAATAGTACTCTCAGTTTCACTTAAACAAGTAACCAGTGGTTGAAAATATACCACCGAATATGTACAATGTAGATGACTGTGAAGCTGTGCTTTCTGCCAGATGAATGCAGTTTACAGGTCCGTAAATATTAACTTCGAGATCACCGCTATGTTGTGAGGCTGCGGAAACATTTCTTGCAGCTTGTATTTGGAATATAGTAACATTGCTTAAACATGCACGGAAAGGCTGCAATAAAACATGTATGACATTTAATTTCTCAGATTATGAGTGGCACTTTGAAAGACTTGCCGGTCGGTCCGAGAGTGTTTGCTCACATGATAACTGACTAACATTAAGAAGGTCGTCAGTTTATTCACAGCCAGCTATAAAAATGGCGGTTTCTATTTAAGTATAAAATCCTTATTTCAGGTATTCGCTGGAAGTTCCTTAACGTAATCCCAGACATTTCCCACTGCGTCATATTAAGACCATGATCAGTCTCTGTACGAAAGAAGAAATAAACGTTATTAATTTTATTGTTTTTTTTTTCTGGTCTGTTCACCAGGCCACAAAAGCGTACCACTTACACATGCACGCCCAGTGCGGATTCAGGGGATAAGACAATTTGTTGGTGGTCTCATCCCCGATTTCGTCATTTCGCGACATAATATTGCTGAACGCTTAACTTGTAATTAATATCATCCTTACGATCCCTCACTTCTCAATAAACCTTTTGAAAGTGAGATCGACCTTGCAGTTAGGCATGTATTTGTGTATTACCTTCAAAAAATTCTCTCTGAATCATGCAGCCGAATCCGAGATGACTTGACATGGATATTCAATGACAAATCTGGCCTGTCAACGCTGGTTTCGTGCCAAAATCACTTAGAAATATTACTAGTCCCAGACGTGAGAGTTGTCTTAAATCCTAGTGTTTCAGAAGAGTCATCTGAATGGCAAGAGATAAGAGTGTTAGACAATTAGAGATGTAATGAACGTTGCATGCGTTTATATATGGTCTTTTAGAGTCTGAGAGGTTGATTCGTGACACTTGACATCCATAGAACTCAACTTCGGTACTTGGCTTACCTCGTAGGTTGTAATCATGAATTTTATTTGTTGTTTCTGGAAATCACATCTGTATCTACGCTTCGCGCATACTTGGTAGCAGAGGATACATGAGATTTGGATCCACAGTATACTGTTTGATACCGGAGAACTTTGGAACAGTATCACGCCCCCAACATTTGAAGGGAGAATCATGTGCTCATCAGCGAAAACTCTTCATGCAGCAGCCCAAAGTGGCAGATGCTCGAGTGTGCATAAATCTGTGAAGTCTAGCGTGCAGATCAATGAGCCAGCGTATTTGTACTTTAATCGACCTTTTGACAAAAACTGTCACTACATAATTTATTTCGGGTGTCACAAGTCAGCTCGCGTGCTTGAATTGGGAGTCAAGAGCATGTTACTAAACCAAAATGAACCCAATATTCTGGATGAGTCACGTTTGCTTAGAGTAAACCTTCGTTCTTTTAGAAGGGTGGGGTTAAATCACAGTTTTTCAGAGTCAAGGCATGATGCGAGATCCTTGAAATTCACTGTCAAGCTACACTTTAAGTTCACATAAGTTTGCGTTCACTGTGTCTGGACGTTCGCTGGAGCGCAGATTCTTCGACATGACTTGGAACAGGCAGAACAAGTAACGGATGAATCTCTCAGCTTCCGTGATCACTTGGTTACTGATCTCTTATCATATTTTGTTATTCATAATTTTTAATCTGCCATCGCCTGGTAGTTCTTCATGTTATTATTTTATTTAGCCCGTTACAATATTTTCAAATTGGATATTTTGAACCATTCAGCACTTCAAGCACATTTTAGAAAATATTACTAGGTGCGATTTGCAACGCGCTGTCAGCACGAGTCCATTCCCAGCCAACATGCGAATGCTGGGATGCTTCCTTCCTAGACAGAGACCATGGCTGCTGATTCCTTCTCGTTCATGCTTCTCTAAAACAATTTGCTCCGTCTCTAATGACCGCAGTGCCAACGATATGTTAAGTTCTGCCTACTTACTGTTCGAGAATGACGGGAACGTCATTGGAAGGAATTTGTTTTGCTTGACAGCAGCAAGCTGTACACACGGAACCGATATTTGCACATTACGTCACATACCTCTGGCCAAGGCTATAGAATATGTGCGGTGGGGGGGGGGGGGGGGAGATACAGGGGACATGTCCCCCCAAACATTTGTGTTGGGGGGAAAGTCCCCCCCAACTACTTTTGACACTTTTGACTGCAGTTGCGCTATTCTATGCAGCATTAATTTCCTTTTATAGCATATTTCGTAAACGATAGACGAATGTGAAAGACATAGCAGAAATACTGATGTTTATTTTCATACAGTTGAATATCCAATAATGCAGTGTTTCATTAAAGCTGCATTTTTATAGTCAGACGCTATTTAAGACGTGCCTGTAATGATTTTATTTGTGCAAAGCTGCATTTGTTATCACAGTAAGTAAACCGACATTTTGACCACTATTGATCATATGTATTCACTTTATATTCCACGCCACATAACCTAAAACTGTGGTAACAGAAAACATTTCGTAATAAATGTATGTGGCTATATAAGGACAACTTTATTGTTCACGTAAAGAATGGTGTCCATCCCCCCCCCCCCACTTTATGAACAAATCTACGCCATTGTCCCTGGTTAAGAGTCAACTACTGCATACCATCCCGAGTTTTCCTGTAACTGGCCTGTCGTATCACAACTCGACATCTCCACGTCCACGGTTGCTCACATCTGTCACGTACTGTACCATCTTCCATTCACAGCTTGGCCTCGTGCGTGTGGGGGAACTTCAAACGGAACCAATGCCAGGTCAGCCCGTGCTCCCTTCACTGTAAGAAATGTTCTGATAAACTTCCTAACCAACAATATAATTTTTTCTAACCTATACACTGTATGGAACTAATACCGCACATCAAGCTGCAGGTATAAGATTATTTAGTGTCGCTACTACACAAAGTTGGGAACTTCCCTACGCATGTGATTAATTCCTGAGCAAACGTAGGAACACTACAATGAATGTACAGAGGAAAAAAATTACCATTTCCGCTTTCTCACTAAGCGTATACACTGATATGGTGAACTTACGAATGATTTCTTGCAGTGTTCCTTTTCATTTGACAGTTGTGGTTTTTCCGAAAGGCATAAACCCGCACCCATCGGAGCAAGGCCATCCGGAAATAAACTAACAAGCATTACGTGACTGCCCTCTTCGTTCTAAATTCGAATTAATGAAATTCATCTACCCGAATCAGTGAAAATGGAACCAATTAGAATCGTTGGAAAACCACCAGTTATCTCAGTGGAACCATTTATATTGTGCAATTTAATGTACCGATCGAGCTAGCAAATAAGTGTTAACCGTAAGCGGGAAAATAAATATACTTTATTCTTTAGCGGAAATTAGTAGCTTTTTAATTGTACGTGTTTTCCTTTCTTTTTAGTTTAGTTGGAAACATCACGACTGTTAAAACAAGTAGTACGAATGAATGCACTCACTCCACCACTTTTAATGTAGTTCAAACAGAGCGCTGCGATAATTACGCGAAAACTAAATGAAAGACGTAAAAACGAAACGAAAGACCGGCTATTCATGTAGCCTCATAAAATGGTATTATAAAAGACGAAGCTCACATTTTGGAAACATATATTTTATTGGTTTTATTAGTTTGTGCTTTGTTACTTCATTTGATACACTTTGTTTAACTGATCCACCAGTCAAACACAACACAGATCACCGGAAAACAGTGAATGAATAGGTTGATTAATAAGTGAAAATGTCACTGTATCAGTAAGTGATGGAAAACTGGCATTTTTAAAACTAATGGATCAGTTAAATTAATTGAAGTGACTGTTGAATAAGTCAGATGTTAATAATTTAAACTATGTGTTTATCTTTGATTCATATTAAGTGTGTTGGCTTCACCCAGCTCACAGTGGGGAACATACCTTTCGATCCACCTAATTCATAAGCAAACTGGAGATAAAAATATCGCCAGCTGATACAGGCCTACGGGATTAACGACCGGGCTATTCGTTTGGCGTTTAACTATAGCGCGAAGCAGATTTTGTACGGCAGTAAATCTTAATAAGAGGACTCATCGCACACAGAGTGTTGTTAATTGGGTCCTGCGGCGGACTGTGGACGGCTTGGTTTTCAGCTGATGTCACGTTCAAGGACAACAGTAGCTACAGGCAAATCGACCTGTGTCCCTCTTACTTCTCTGGCTTGCGTCTTGTTCTTTCTGCGCCGGAGAAACGTTCTCTTACTCTTGCAGTAATGTGCTCAGTGGCTGCATAGTAATCGATTTGATAAAAATTTCACTGACTGCAACCGATAATAAAATGGATTTCACGTTTTGTTAAGTTTATAACAACATTGATTAAGGAAAGCAATAAAGGAATTATCGAATAGCAACTAGTCTAAAACAAATATCAAATATATCTGCAAACCTATTTTTTTAGTTAAGAATAAAAAGTATTTACACATTATATATAAATTTTTTTTTCCACAGAAGGAGTATTGTATAGTAAAGGGCTTTATAACGTCCCCCTGTTTTATGCTTGAAAGCTAGGGAGCGGACGGCTTACAGACGAACTTATAAACCTAACTTAACACCCATGCCTTATCCGGGATTCGAACCCAGAGCCTCCCGCACCCCAGATCGGTTGCGGACAAACCGACTGCGCCACGGGTACAGCACAGTAGTAGAAGTTGAATATAATTTATATTGACATTCCTGCACAAGATGTCTATAAATAAAAAAGTTCTAAACGCTATCTCGCATGTTGTGGGCGTATAGGTTACAAAACAAAGTGTTAGCAACATCTATTCTATTTGTTTAATTTCATAAAAGTTTAGTTTTCAAGGTGTTCCTAATTTTGTCTTCATTTGTACCTCATTACCATTTATCGAATCTGGAATGCTTCCCGTATTTTGCCCCATTGTTTTTCTGGTGCCTCTCATACAGACTTTCTTAGCCTATCGTAGAATTTCAGTCTTGGCTTACTGCTTAAACCGCAGCAAACATTCTCACTGATGGTTTAGTTAGTAGGAAACTTAACATAAAAAGAGCCTTTGCATGGATTGCCTTCTGCTTGCGTGTGTCACTTTATTTCACAGTCAGGGGCACCAGTGTTTTTACGAAAAGATTCCACGACTATTTACACTGAAAAACACTTTATTTCTATTCCAATCTCGTGATTGGATGATTTTTAATTGCCGCGTTGGTTAGGTGGCTGCCCACAAATAGCGGACGTTCGTTGTCGGAATTACTTAATTCTGACCGGCACAGACAGGTAAGAAAATGTCTTCTCCTAAAGACGTGCGGGTAGTAATAAAAGCAAAGTTGCCCGTTTGCTTGTAGTAGGCATACTATAGTTTAGCCTACGCGTAACTATTTTCCGGAAAACAGTTGGCCTTACACATAGACTACAGATAAACTTTACATTGGTTCGTATGTCTGAGCTACACTCTAAGAAATTACTTGTACATTATCGTATCAGTGTACACGTACAGTAGCAAAGCGAGAATGGTAAAATGTTTCTCCACACATCCATGGAAACGTTCCTACAGTTTCTGAGGAAGGAGTCAAATGTGTAGGGAAGTTTCTAACTTTGTATAGTAGCGATACTAAATATTCCCATATTTTCAGCCTGACACGTCGTATTATTTCCATACAGTGTATAGGTTAGAAACTTCCATTACCGTTTAGGAAGTTTACCAAAATTTTATTTACAGTGTAGGGTTAAGTAGTTCAAAATACTTGCCATACAAGAATATGACTTTTAGCTTTGACTTCTACATTAACGGTCTACAGTTTGCCTAAGCGGTTTATGTAATTAATGCCGCCGCTCGGCATAACAGACGTGGCTCGTGGCGGGAAATAATTACGTCGGTCGTTACGCAAGTTTCACGTTCATCCATTTATTTTTGTTTTACGTACCAACATTTATATACGTGTGTGTGCGGTTTGGAGAAGTATAGGGTTGTTTGTGACTGTAACATATGTTTGTACTATAAATAGTCACTTTTTGGCTCAGTGTTTTTTGCGCTATCTTTCGTCACCCACTCTCCTGCACATTCGACAGTTCTGAAACCATTTTCAAATTATTTTCTTACACAAACTCTTCCATCTGCCATATACCCGTACACACAAACATTGTGTAGAGTTCATTCACGGTCGTCCAACTTTTGTGAAGCCCTGCTCAATTTGTACTTCAACGAAATTTCTCCGCCTCATGCAAACAAAGCTTAACCCAGTCTAGAAAATTACGCCTAAGGGACAACTCACCGCATTCGTGTGCACTCAGTGCAATAACATTTTGCATAAGAACTATTTATTACTAGGAATTACCAACACACATGTTTTCTCTCTGTTAATATTCATATTATTTATAAATGAAAGATTATAATATATAAATAGGATGTAAGTAACATCAATTTAATCAAAATAAGGCAATTTTATGGTAACATGAGTTTAAGACGCTTGTGATTAAATACATATTTAGGAAACAACATGGGGTGGTTATTGAAAGGTTTAATTAGAAAACTGGAAAGAAACCGCTAATAGACTATAGGCACCATGTCAGCCTAAGTACAATGAAACAGTGCAAAATTGCTTACTTCACTCGTAGGATGTGTTGAAATGTTTAAAGGTTTTACGCAGTAAACTGAGAACTTTTGAAAGTCCTGCTAAGATCTACTTATATGCATATTTAGCATTCTTCCGTTATATTTTTAATTTAACACTGTCACGCGCCTGATCACTTTATTTATCCATCGATCTAGTGGAAATGAGAAATGATAGGAAAATAACATATTTTACAAATTTGCTAATTCTTACACTTATTTACATTAAAAGAAAACCACACTAAGATTTTTTTTTTTTTTTTTTTTTTTTTTTTTTACAAATGCTAGCTTAAATATTTAAACTCGACGTAAAAACACGGAACTATTTTCTCTTTGTAGTTACCAACTTTACTGAGCGCATGCCGGTCAGACAGCTCGTTAAAATATATGCAGATATGCACAGTAATATTTTTCAATGAATGATTTTAAAAGTATTTAAATTGGTTGTAAACAGCTTATACTGTTCTGATGGCAATACGCCTGGCAGGTCTGCTGTCAGTCGTTTTCATTGAAGGAAACGAGAAATTTCATGATTATATATTTTTTGGCATGCTGTGCATAAGGAGTCATGAATTGACCGCTTCAGCTTTAAACACATAAAATCAAACACGCGGGAAATACAGCCCTGCAAGTTTGTATGTGTTGTGTTATAGTCCTTGGCAATATTTCGTAGACCTGCTTTATATTTTTTTGACTAAATACAATTAGAATTTGTGAATCGCAAAGTTATGAAGTAAAGGTCAGAGTAAAAAAAGTTTGTCTTGGAGCTGTTGGTGCATCTAGTATTTAGAAACGGACATGTGTTATGTAAACATAAAATATTATATAGTGCAGCAAAAAGTATGCCCTGCCCACCTTCATCTGTTCTGTTTTGAGTTGCCTCTTTAACCTTGTCGTAAATTGCCTCTCCCTTCATGTCGTTTATCATTTTAAATCCTCGTCCAGGTCTTCCCCTTGTGCCTTCAGAATGTCCCACCAAAACTATTCTCAACAGCTCATATTTCCTCAGAACACACATCCCCCCCCCCCCCCACATCTTATTGTTTCAAATAGTTTTCTCTCTGCCTCTGTTCTTTCACCAGTACCTCCTCAATCCATTTTATATTTCTCGGGTTTCCCCCTCATCCACAACTCAAAAACTTTCCACATCTCTGGATCAATTTTTCTTACCATCGTATTTATTGGTTTCCACAACAACATATTACAAACGTGACATCTAGCAAGTTTTTGGCGTATGTGATTTCCTTATTTTGCATAGAACGTTTTATTCGCTAATTAATGATTCCGCCTTTGCATTTAGAATCTGTAAAACATTAATTTCCTGTATTAGTAAAGTCTTAGGCATCTTTGTTATTTACAGTATTTTCATTCATATGTTTTAAACACAGGTGCATATAGCTATCGTTTTGTAGGTGTTGGCCCTGCGTGATTTCGGAAATACGTACTATCTCTCCGGAGATCGATGATCACCGGCAGAATGCGCCACGGGCTATGGACGTTGAAGTGGGGTGCTTCGAGTGTGCGAAGAGTACAGTGATAGAAAAAAAGTGAAGCTTTGGGAGGGAAGAGGGGTCCTCATTTCCAACTCAGATTACAGGACAACCTAGTTAGGAAGCGATGTCAACAGAGCAACCGCCTATGTGCTTCGTCGAAAAATGTTATCGATGGCTGAGTACTGATCACGGCCGTAGAACACAGGTCTGGACACTTATTTGACAAGTTGGCGCCCTTATTGAACCATTTCGTTAATTTGCCCAGCCGCAGAGCGCTGCTACTGGAATATTGCTGTTTACATGGATACCATAGGGAGCTGAATTGCAATTTTTTTCTTAAAATAGGAAAACGTGTTATCCTTACACGAGCAATGCTAACAACACTAGTTTGCTTGCCGCGCTCTGCGGCTACTGCATGAACTAAATCAGTCAATAAGGATGTAATTTCTTTATCATTGTTAGATACGCGAGTGTCCAGACCATAGACTAAAGATGAGGTAGAGCGATATCGCTGGCTGCGCACAACCAATCTCCGTGTCCCAACACTGAACTGCTTTTCGGCCAACGAGTCTTGCGAAAACGGCATGGTTTAGATTCTGGGTTAGAAAACTGATTTGTAAACAAGTGCTAAGAGATGTTTCTATACTTCCTCTAATCAAACCGTAATACATTTTGATGACATTAGAATCGGTGAAAGTATTTTGTTCATACAAAAGTGCTTGTAATTCAAAATTTAAGATATAAACAAACAGTCCATCACGGTTGACGATGTGACTTGGACAGTTGTGTTCTTGTGGGGTATTTCAATGTTGGGCATATGCGCAGAAGACGAATAATTGGTCTATCTCATCTTTGGTGTATGGTCCAGACCTGTCTTCTACGGTCATGGTCCTCATTAGTTCTTACTTCCTGCGCACTGAGGAGCTTTCTGCAAACTGGACATATCTGAGATTACCGCGAATTCAAGGAATTATAACCTTGCATGAATAAAATGGCACCGTGAAATTTTCTAAAAATATTAGTCTGAAATGGGACGACAATAATTACTATAATGTGAAAAATCTGAATCGAGCCAGTTTCAGTGACTACCAATTTTAAATTACACGTTAAATAAAGTGTTTAAACGCAAGTGTTATTGTTGATATGTAACTCAGTGTTCATGCTGGGGTACGTGTAATAACTGGCCGGGAAATATTTCAAAAGTATATTTATACAGTGTTCAATTAACCTTGATTTAGACCCTCTGTAATGCATTCGCTAGTGCACACGCTTGAGAACTCTCGTCCTCGAGTGCGCTACTGTTAAAATTTTCAATTATTGGCATATATCATATAAATATTAGTAAATAAATAGCATTACGTTATAAAGTATAACGATCATGTGATGAGCCCAAATCTGCGATAGTCCTACATCCATTTCCGACATAGTCAGAGATTCAGGGACCGAGTATTTTGGTTTGAAGTCCTGTTTAATCGCCTACTCTTGTTGTGCTTTAGCTTCTAACTGAGTTATTAAAACATTTTTAAAGGAATTGCGTGTTGTCATCAACAGTTTATCTCCTAGCCGTATTTCTAAAGGTTCATCAAAATATGTGGCACTAAGAGCCAGAAGGTACAGATTTACTGTTTCACTATAATTTTATAACTGATTACATCGTAGAATAAATAATTCCTAATTTCACGGATGCGCTCATAGATGTGATAATAGCAACAGAGAATTTACTACGCAAAGCCCTACGCCTTGTCGGTCCACGTCCATTAATCCTCTATATCAGTCACCAATCCATTTTTTTATCCATTGCACTGAAGTGGCAGATATTTTATAATTTTTGATGAGTATATTACATTAGTGATTTCTAATACGCCTTCTCGGATTCTTTAATTCAGACATAAGCAGCGTATTACCTGCTGAGTCGACTTCAGTTGAAATAAACAGTAAACGTGAAGCCTGGTCGAGTAAGTTCCATCGCAACTCTGCCATTTATCTGGGAACTAGCAATAATAATATTAAATATTGTAATATTTTATTTATGGTTTAAATTTGTGTATGGTCAATGCATAAAGTTCAGGGCAATGCCAGCAGTTACACGTAATTATTCGTATAACTGTAATATTTACCTAATGTTATAAAATAGGCTTACTAAGTTTTAGGGACTACAAGTTAAAAGTAGCGGCTCCGTCAGTTATACTCACCTAAACTCTTGCAGCCGCCGTCCCTCTACCATTACCACCCGTAACATTCTCTGTACGAGCAGACATCATTAGAGATTTCCCTACTAATCCACGCGAAACACCCCCTCCATTCCTCCCTCCGCAGGCAGAAAATTATTGTAAACTTAATGAAGTGCGTAGAAAAAAGTTATAAAAACCATTTCCACGCCTGCTGGAGATGTCTGCCAGCGATGGCGGGGGAGCTACGTTAGTTGTGTATAATCCTCAAAACCACGCCCACGCACTTCCTCCCTCCCCACTCCCCAACGCCATGGCAGACACTCCTTCCTCCTTACCCCCTTCAAACACTTCATTACATAGTCGGCGCGAGGGTAAAACGTCTCATTAAAACCGACGCAACCCCTTCCGTAGCTCGGGGCTGCAATTCGCCGCGCTCTGTTGTAGAGAAGGCAGTCTGTAATGTCGGCGCGTGGTACGTTCGGAATCTCAGGATCTACGCCTTTATCCACCCATTGATTGGTCACGCAAGTCTCTGGAGGCAGTCCTCGTACCTGATTGGCTAAATAGTGTTATCGAAATTACAGTTCAGCCAATGTATGGCGAGTTGTTCTGTGGCCACTGTTGGCTGAAGACGTCCTACTTATTCCCACATGTTTCGCCATATTTCCTGCCTTGTACAGATGGAGTTGGAGATTCACGCAGATTATTCACTTCTGTATATTTAGCTGCTATATGGCATCGTGCAATTGGGTGCAATCAAATGGTTATAGTCTGTTCACGGTAAAGTGAGCACTTTTGAAAGACCTAAACTTTAACTCCCGAATGCGGTGTAATCTAAAATCTGTGTTTATTACTTTCATGGTAGTATTTATTTCAAAAGGTTATTAAAGGATAAAGAATAGCAGAAATAAAAAAGTAACTAGGGCCTCAAATGTGCTCACTTTACCGTGAACAGCCCACACCTTCCATTTTCCAGGATCGGGAGAATGAAGCTCATGAGCGATCTTTGTCACCCATTCGCCCAGTTGTGTCGCATTCGTGCTAACCTGTAACTAATTGGCTTATACTATCACTGATAGAATGATATGTCTCTAAGTAATTTGACATACATAATATAATTGGCTGATGAATGTCGCAACAATGTGTAGATAGAAAATTTAATTTCTGTTCATCTAATAGTTCGCTGTATTTTAACTAAACATTTCTGAGTTTCCAAAAACTATATAAAAATAACGAAATATGTTAGGAGATATAATATGGCTGGAATATTGTACTTTATAACCAAAGTACTAGATACGCCACGTTAAAGAAGTAACAAAATACAACATTCAGATTGTGTTGCTTCATTCTAAATGCGCTACACCATAGCTAGCAAGATGACTGAAGCAATGTCAGTGATTTACGTAAAAATAGCAAGTTATCAATAAGTCATGCACTTGTGTGGAGATTTTCGGGTTATGAAAAATTGGCTCCCAATTCGCCTGGGTGTCTAAATATATAGAAAAGGAAAAATAAAATAAAGCGTGTTACAAAAAACTATAAATGGAAGTGTTTTCCAATAAAACACTATGTATATCTGGACTAGTTTAAACAAAGCCATTTAAATGTATGAAACTTCAGAATTTTTTCAGTGACCCAGTTCCACAAATTTGCCGGCATTTCTACTCGTCTGAAGTGATTAGGAAAGCTTAAGTTAACGAATGCTAAGCGTATTACTCTTCTAAGCACATACGTAGGAGATATAGACGTATTTTCATATTCTTTGCAATTTCCTCGAAACTGGCTAACGAATTGTTACAGAACATAAAAAATTACACTTTCTAATAGTGTCGTAGACGTTCATTCAAAGTAAGATTGCCAACACACTCGTGATTTTGTAAAAATATCTAGCAATAACTGAATATATCCCTGTTGCATTAAAACAGTAAGAATAATATTTCAGTGAACTTCGTAAACTGTAATAGATCTTTTTAACCTGTACACTGTGTGAGAAATTTACTACACATCAAACTGAAAATATACCAGTACTACCATAAGAATTTGAAAATTTCATTACGCATTTTTCCCTCTTCATAACAAATACTAGACAGATATAATATATGTATTGCAAAAACGTTTACCATTATTCCTTTCTGAAACATGTTATAATGATATGATAGATTTGCGAACAATTTCATAGTCTGTCTAGTGACACTTAAACACGTGTCTAGCTGAACAGTGAGCTAGCCACGATTTGAAGTAACCTGGTTTTGACAGTCGACTGCTGGGGCTGGCAAGTTGGTTACTGATACTTGTTTGTGTCTCATATCACTTGTTTCCTTTATAAATTTTACATAATAACGAGTTATTTACGAGATCCAAAATACCTTAATTTACTGCGACTCTTTCGCATGTGGGAATCATGCCGGACGATGAGGCTGGGTCAAGGGTTTTCTCGAGGATCTCCCGTTTACCCTGCCCTTTCATTCCAGTGCTGCTCCATACTCACCTCAATCACCCTCATCGACTTTAAAGTCCTCGCTGTTAACAGCTGCCTTACTCACTGCGATTCTTAACGAGAAAAATCTCCGGTTTACTTGTGTGATGCAGTTACACCAGTACCTGTAGTCGTGAAACACTAAAGATGTTCTTCGACTTAAATACTAATTACCGCCATCGCAGAATATTTCGACGAGTGTGAACATGTAGGAGGGATTACCGGGCCTTGAGGGGTGACGTGCTGCCAAGGGAAGGAATGACTACGGAAAAGCAAAAGGGGTTGGAGGTGTAGGAGGGGGCCGCAGGAGTGAGATTAGCGCCTGGGGTAACTAATTATTTTATCGTAGATATTAAGAGGTAAACAATTCTTAGCGGGGGTGGCAAGATGAGATCGGCGAAATTACTCGCGACGCGCCCCTCGCCTCGCGTGCGAGTTACCGTAATCGTCTTCCACACCTACCTTCCCCCTTACCCCCTCCCCCGTTGAGAGCTCGTGAGATTAAGACGCCTTGCTGCATGCTAGGCACTGGAGGGTATCTGCCGTCTAATGAGAGACAGCGCGTCTTCAGTTAAGCAGATACGAGGAGAGCTTGGTATCTTTGATTGTCACGACCGTAACTGTGACGAATGGTCTACTTTTCGAAGTGCGTCTATTTTCGACACCTATGTTACAACATGCGCAGGTACACTGATTCGATACCGTGAATTCACTTCCGTATCGCAGGTGTCGTGGCCCTCAACGTAACTGGTATTATTGAATGACGGCTACTTGAACACTTGTCAAAAGCAACACCGTGTTCTTCTTTCATTCCTGTTACGCATCCTTCCATAGGCATGTGAAATAATCAACATTTTTATACCATAATGACTAGTACCACTGCATCGACACCATGATAATTTTATAAACATAAAGTAAATACTTTTAGACCATTACACAAAGGAAAGAGTTCGATTGGCCATTAAAAGAAATTTTTGCAATCTCGGTTCTATATTGGTCTACGTACTACAATTATTCCTCATGTTGTAGCATTTATAGTTCAGGGAAAGAATATTTTCAGATGGTAATTTCTAAAGTGTTCTTTAACTATGAACTAGCTGCAGTCTACATTTTAGCACAGGAGAGTAGTAGGGAAATGGGCATTGACGGTCATCGGCGTCTGGTACAAGATGGGAGGATTCGGCGGCCGCCATGTTGTTACGTCACCCGTCCACCATTTTGTATGGCCTTGACCTGGGACCCGTGACCTTGACCTTGGACCCATGACCTTTACATTTGACCCGTGACCTCGACCTTGACCCCGGTGACCTCTAACCCCTAAAACACTCTAAAAATTCAAAAAATATCCGAAACAAATTATTATTATTAAAAATTATTAAAATATGACTTAAAAAATTATAAAAGGATCGTCAGAACTTACACATTTTTTTCATAAATGATGATAGGGATCAGCGATTCCGGTGATAGGGATCAGTGACTCCGAGCTAGGTGACCGGGATCAGTATCTATGAACTTTGACCTTGACCTTTGATATTGAAAATGCAAAAATTTCTAAAAAAACATTATGACGAAAAATTTAATTTAAAAATTAGTTTTAAATTACAAACTTGATCTAAAAAAAAAATTACAAAAAAATTAACATTACAAAAATTAATTAGAAATTTGTAAAAATTTAAAAAAATCGTCAAAAAATGTATTTTTATAAAACATTATTTACATAATTTCTTAATTAAAAAGTATTAAACCCCAGCGGCTATATTTTTCCCTTTTCCCCTCAAATTTCCCTTTTACCCTAAAAAATGTCCCTTAGTTTTATTTACATTTAATTAAAATACTAACATTTATTGAGGTTTATCCGCCCCCCCCCTTCCATCCTGCAAATTTTACACCTCTGTTCAAATCCCAGCAAACCACTGACACCCTCGCCTCTACTCCCCTCACATATACTCATACCGCCATCTTGATATTTTCGTTCTTCATTTGTTTACATGATACTGGTGGCAGTCATCTTTGTTTATATGTTACTGGAGGCCGCCATTTTTGTTTTTCATTTCTCATTTGTTTATACGTTACTGGAGCCCACCATATTGGCAGGCGACCGCCACCATTGTAGGTGAGGGTCATTGCAATTTTCCATCCTATGTTTAAAAATACTTTTTTTCCCCCAATAAATGGTAAAACTAAATGCATGATGCATGACTGACTACATGCTTAGTTACAAAAGTCAGGGCGGCCCGAAAGATACTTCTGCTAAAGAATTCTTGAATACAAGCATGGGTCGACACGCAAAAGTGGACAGTGTGTACTTCAGTCAGACTTATTCGCGCATACCCAAACAGATGCTTCGCGACAAAGCTGTTGGTGCTGTTTCGCATGGACGGTACGAATTTTTTATGCCACGTTTACGACGATCATGTTAATAAGGACATGACTATCAGATTTCAAAGATATGTGGGGCTTGTGCTGGAAAGAGAAATCTGGATTTTTGACGATATTTAATGACTGTCTGCTACACAGGGAAAGGTACAGGCGTGGGTTCGATCAGTCCATCGCTGTCTGTCGAGAGGGTTCGTCTACTGGTAACCAGCAAATGATGCTATCAATACCTCCTGCTACATCGATGGGTACCATTTCTGCAGACGATTATAACGTCGCAGTTAAAGGTAAAGACGGAATGAGTGCAGTACAGTCGGTTTGTGCGGAAAGTACACTTGCAAAATGTACGTATGAAGTCGAAAAACTTAAAAATAAACGGTCATCAGCTCTAAATATTGATGAACATACAACTCTTGCTATACAGAATAGCAAACTTGATATTGAGGATGCAGAAGAGAGTGTAGCCGATCATAAAGATAGCATTAATGATGACTATGACGACCGTGATAGTGTTGAAGGCGATGATTATTCCCTCGACGGTCTTGAACATTTCCCAACGAGTTTCCTTCGATAAATGATGTGAAGAAGGCAGAAGACATCGAGTATACTGGCGATATGTTTACCGAAGATCTCAACAAACTTGTAAGCAGACTTCAATATTTGCTTGATAGGCAACAACGTGGGGATTACTCAACCACGAAAGAGGTGGTTTCGATCATAAGAGCACTTAAGGCTCGGGGTTATATCAGATAATGTGATGAAGTGCTTTCTTCTGAAACTGTATTAACCAAATAATAATAAATTCATATATTAAAATTATTTGTTTTTCTTGATTGTTGTGTGTCGCATACTCCTATTGGTCTTTAAGTTTTTAATAACAACAATATGTATTAAAAATATTTTGTAACTAAGCATGTAGTCAGTCATGCATCATGCATTTAGTTTTACCATTTATTGGGGGAAAAAAAGTATTTTTAAACATAGGATGGAAAATTGCAATGACCCCTCACCTACAATGGTGGCGGTCGCCTGACAATATGGTGGGCTCCAGTAACGTATAAACAAATGAGAAATGAAAAACAAAAATGGCGGCCTCCAGTAACATATAAACAAACATGGCTGCCTCCAGTAGCATGTAAACAAATGACGAACGAAAAACAAATATGACGACCTCCATTAACATAAAAAGGATGGTTGCCACCAGTGACATGTAAACAAATGACGATCGAAAAACAAATATGGCGTCTTCCAGTAACATATAAACAAAGATGACTGCCACCAGTATAATGTAAACAAATGAACGAAAAACAAATACGGCGTCCTCCAGTAACATGTAAACAAAGATGGCTGCCACCAGTATCATGTAAACAAATGAAGAATGAAAAAATAAAGATGGCGGAATGAGTATATGTGAGGGGAGTAGAGGTGAGGGTGTCAGTCGTCTGATGGGGTGATTAGTAAAGGTGTAAAATTTGCAGGATGGATGGGGGGGCGGTAAACCTCAATAAATGGCAGTATTTTAATTGAAAATAAAATAAAACTAAGGGAAATTTTGTAGGGGTAAAAGGGAAATTTTGAGGGAAAAAGGGGAACATATGCCCGCCGGGGTTAAATACTTTTTAATTAAGGGTCAAGGTCATGGTCACAGGTTCAAGGTCCAGGTTAATGTCATCCAAGATGGTGGATGGGTGACGTAACAACATGGCGGCCGCCGAATCCTCCTATCCTGTGCCAGACGCAAATGGCCGTTAATGCCAATTTCCCTACTACTTAGGAGATTGAACCCTTCTTAAAACTAATGGAAATATTGACTATGTCTCAAGTTGTATGCTTTTAGACAATAAACCAAAATCACTAGCGCACTATACCTGGAAAAAATGCAGTACATACTCTCTGCAAAAGACGAGAACGTGGCGTACGCATTTTTATCTGGTATGTTTCTTCTGGGTGCAAATAAAGAGCTTGAGTTTTATCTAATGATGATAATCTTAATTTAATTCCTTTGAACTGCACTGGCATTAAATCGAACAGGCCAATCGTTTTACGATAAAAATATATTTAATTAGTTACTGTTTTTTGCGAAATTATTTTAAGACAAGTTGTACTCTAAAAGACTCGAGTTCAGATACACTTTTGTAACTAGCTCAGTTTAACTGTCAAGCGTTGTAGGTGGCTGCCGACGAATCAAGGACACTCAGTGTTGTATTTGTCTCCCAGCAAAGACACGTGACCAATAACCAAATGAAAACTGCACGTATGCCATATGACAATAGAGTCTAGCCTTCGCGTGGATCTTTTCGCGAAAATATATGGCTCTACTCATGGGAATCTTTCTTCCTACACCTTCTTCTGTTTCCTTATTCTCCTGCCTTTCTTTGTAAATATATCAAGTATTGTATTAAACCTAATATTTAATACACACCTCAATTTAATTTATACTTCTTTTAATAACCAGTAAAACACATTCTACTTTGGCTTTTACTACGATGGGATTAAAAAATATTTTGAGTTTCATCTATGTAAGCATACTTTGGTAGAAATTTGTAGTACTAAACATTTGCGAATGTTTCTTTGGGTAACATTTTTGTACCTCGTGAACTGTATGTGAAAAAAGTTTAAGTATTAATTGTTATATTTTCTTTCGAAATATTTGTATTTTCAGAGTTTGGTAAGTTCTATATATCTCGGGAGCTATATCCTTAGCACACATTACTGTGTTGAAATTTAGAGTGTAGTTTTTAATACACCTTTATTTTCAATTCGTCACTTTTTTACACAATTCTCTAGATTTTTTTTTATCCCCGCGAGTAAAATGTAAAAAATCGTAATAATAATTATTTATAGCATTTCCTATTGCACCTGGCTTCACGAAATCATAATTTTTGCTATTGTTTTATTTCGCTTTATATTTCCGTACACATTTCTGAAGCTTGGTATGCTCTACTGTTAGAATGTTCTTATCGTTGGTTTGAATTAAACAAAAAGAAATATTCAATCCGTGGTTGCAGATATTGACGTTCTATCAAATTACCCTCAAGCCAATAACTGACTCATCTCTAAAATAAATTGAACATTGCCTCACAGTAGTGGATGCCTCTTTAAATCGGCAGACTTTAGAATTAGACTAGTGTTATTTAGTCACTGCATTAACCAGTAATATTTATGTGACTCCTGTGAAGCAGTTTTATCTAATTTGCTTTCGATTTTACTAATTTGAATAAATTTTCCATTTTTTTTTTAATTCTAGCTTGTGAGTTGCTGTTAAGCAACTAACAACTTTTTGTAATTGTCCTGGTAACGGTAACGCCAAGACAGTGTGTGTGTGTGTGTGTGTGTGAGAGAGAGAGAGAGAGTGTGTGCGTGTGTGTTTGTATGTGTGTGTCAATGAGTAAGTGTTACAAAGTAATAGGAATGGTACATGAGATGAAATGGAACATATTTTGTTAAGGTATCCATATCCGGAAATGCCTCCTTATACCCAAAATGGCAATTATAGCGTGCAAGGGTGGCGTCAGGTCTTAATAAATATGCATGTGAATCAGTATTGTAAACATGTTTATTACAAGTGAGAGAGTACAGCAGCTGCTCAGAATGTTTCCTCTGCATTCGTCGCATGCTCTGCATCGCTGCAGCATGTTGCAGAGCACGTCATTGAAGATGGCTGGCATGTTCTTGATGGTTTCGAATGCTGCACGAAATTTTGCCTGAAGTTCATTTCTTCTCTGGTATTCACAGAAGTGTCGTACACCAGTGATTTTACATGGCCCCAAAGGTAAATATCCAAAGGCGTTAAGTCGGGGTAGCGAGGTAGCCTGACAATGGGACCACCTACTTTGCCTCAAATGATGCAATGCAAAACAACCTTCAACCTACACATGTAATGCCCGGTACATGCTGTTATACTGCTCTTTTGTCACCGGGTAGCCGACTAACCCTGGTCGCTGGTATCACCGTGTTTTGGTATAAGGAGGTATTTCCGGACATGGGTTCCTTAATAAAATATGTTCCATTTTCCCTCATGTACCACCCCTATTATTTTGTAACACTTATTCATTGCATCCTATATATATATATACATATTATCTATTTTATATATATAATATATTATACATACACTTACGACAGTCTATTTTTGTCGTGCATAAGTTGGTCCAGGGTTTACAGCTTGGTGTGGAAGTAAGACAAGGCGTACTGACGTAAGATGAGTTTGGTTGCCCTACCAGGGATAACATTTCCAACAACCAGTATGGCCTCAGTCTACACTAGTGGAAATGCATTTTAAGAACACCCAATAGGAATAAATGTATTTACTCCAAAGTTGTTCACAAAAGAAGAAGGAGTTTGTATCTGGGGTTGATCCAACTGTAAAGTCCGTGGGACATCCAGAACATAAAATGCGAAACATACATCAGACATCTTAATGAGGAGCGTAAACATACAGAAAGGCCACATGTGCTGCGATTCTGGCATCTAACCTTTCCTACAAATGCTGAATGTCTGTATGGGTTACGGTATCCTACGCTCGTTTTGTACTTCTTGGCTTAGCTAGGATACGATTGTTGCGGAGCTGGGTTGGCTTTGAGGCGCCGTCCTATGATGTCCCACACATGATCGAAGGGGCTGAGGTGTGGAGATCTAGTGGGGTCAGGGTAACATACGTACACAGTCTAAAATACACTGTGTTGCTCTAACGATATAGGGACGCGAGTTATAAGCTGTTCACGGTAAAATGAGTACTTTTGGAAGCCCAGCTTAATATCTACTTGTATGCGTGTTGTGTATTCTTCAGCCATATGTAAAATTAACATTGCCATGGGCCTCATCACTTTATTCATGCGTCGGTCAAGCGAAACTGCGAAATTATTAGGAAAATAATTATTATACAAAACTGGTCATTTTTACACTTCCGTGTATAAAAATAACAGAAAGCGAAAGAAATAATTTAAGACATCGGTAATGATTACTTAACACTTTTTATTCGACTTTAATAAGATGTAGAACTATTTTCCACCCATCATTACCAACATTACTGGGCGTGTGTCACTCGGTGCGTCCTTTAAAATATGTGCAAGCAGAGGCAAAGACTTTTTGTAAGGTTGATTTCTATAGTGCTCACTTTATCGTGAACAGCCTCTATCGTGCTGAAAAATTGGTACCTACAGTGTGTCGAATTATGGTCGGAGGATAGGACTGACAACGTCTCGTATGTGCGACGCACTTGGCATGCTCATCTGAATGAATACCAGAGACGATCGAGACGTGTACATAGCTTATGGCCCCCATACCATAATCCCAGGCGTGAGTCCGATATGGCGAGTATCAGTACACGATGAATTGTTCCGCTCATCCGCGCGTCTACGAACGCGAACATGGCTATCACTTTGTCCAAGGCAGAAAAGTCTCACACCATAGAACACCATTGTACTCCATTCGCTTCTCCAACACACTCTCGCCCAAGAGCACCGGAGACATTCACGACGATGAGCAGGTGTCAGAAATAAGTATGCCAGAGAAACACTAGGACGTAAACCTACTTCCAAAAATCAATTTTCTATTATTCGCGCAGATGCACGATGAAGCGGTGCACAGTAGCTCTGATTGCAAGTGTGATTAATGTTCTGTGAGTCAGGGCGGCCCGAAAGATACTTCTGTCCAGGCGCTCATCAGTGTAGCGAGGTGTCAATACTGGAGCTAGGTGGCTGTGGCAATCCTCTGTCACCCATCTCCTTCACCACCTATGGATCACAGACACGTCACTTTCCAAGTGAGTGGCAGTACTGCGTAACCTCCAGCCACCCTCTCGGAGTCCCACTATACGGCGAAGCTCCAAGTTACTTAACTGTTCAATCGGTGCTCGCCGTGTCTATCAGGCATTGCAGACATACTGTGTGACACACACGCATTGGAATCGCTCAGCCAACTGCACTCGTCGTGTTGTCAGACGATCTGAGATCAGACACTTGGTCTAATGGCTGCAGACTGGTGCAGGTGGGTGTTGCCCTTTCACTTATCAGAGTGCCTTCTGAACAGCTTGTGTTGTAAAACATGTTTGGATCGGATTACTATGTATTTTTCAATGCATTTCGACTAGTGTAGTACGTTAAATCTGTCAGTCGGTTAAAAGCTGTGTCATCAGAAATAAGAAGATATTACTTGCCAATTTTCTGCAACCATCACATAAAAATTGTTTAGCAAACAAGTTTTATTGGAATGTAGAAACATGAAGTTACGGAGACTTGCAGGAACACACTTACAAACAAGAATCGCAGTATTTCAAAGAAACAATACTAAATGAGCTGGAAAAATTTATAAACGGAAGTAAGAAACGTTTAAAAGCATAACAATTTCTAGACATTTTCTCTTTCTTTTCATTCCTATGAAACCAATTTATCACTTCAAAACTCTTGAAAAAATTCGATTTCTATTTATATACCAAATGGTTTCAAAACTGTGATTTTTTGTTATTTAAACGATATTACGTTATTTCAAGCCAATAGTTCGATGGGAAATGTGGCACTTCTTCTGAAATATCCTAAAATCTTGCCAGCATGACAAATTACATAAGTCCAGATGCTTAATTAAATAGACAGGTAATTAGACTGGGGGTCCACAATTATTTTTTCCCTTGCTAAGTCAGAAAAATTTCCCTCCGGGCTTCACGACTGTATGTAGTGTTATCTCCTCAACATTATTCTGCAGAAATAATGGCAAACCACCACATATGCCATCTTGGCTAGCAATACTTGGGCATTGGAACCAGCCTTCAGTCTGAATACTTATTATCACCAACTATTATTACAATTCTTGCATATGAAATTTTCTTTTAAAGAAAACTGGGCAGATCTAGTTATATTACTGAAATTCATCGTATACTTATGCGAAACTCTTTTTGGACATAAGCTAAAATTATGACCAGAAAGACTGACAACTTTATCTAAGAGAAATAATGGTTTTGAATCCACTGAAATCTATGTCGGTGTTTGTAAATTTGTTAGTCAGGCAAGCACTTGCGCTTAAAAGAAAACTGTTTCAAGTAGGGCTCATTATGAAACTATTCTGATCCACCAAGTAATGAACATTATAATGTTAAAAAAATGACTAGGTGGAAATACGGACCGCTGATCTGACTAGAGTGCAACTCCTCCAACTGCGATGTTCTAGCGACAGGAACACATACAGTCGCTTTGCCTCTGGCACGGCGCGAACAATGGGCATGGTGGCGACGGGTAGTGGAAGAAATCGATGCGAGCGCCAGTGAATCTCGGGAGTTGTCGGAGCTGCTTCACTCTGGGAGTAATATTTATAAGCCGGGATGGTCGGAGCACCTCTGAGCAACCCCTTCTCTTCCTTCTCCCCATTAGAGCAGCGTGGCGCAGCATCTTTCCTCAGCAGAGTGCTGCAGCAGCCTTCCTTGTCAATTACGCCGGAGGCGGGCTCTCGTGCGGGTTTTAGGAGTGGGAACAGGAGGGCGAGAACCACACTGAATCCTTCCATTACATTCTCTCCAGGACGGAGAGTGGGTGTGTGCTAACACAACTCCGCCTGGGGCATTTGTTATCACATGCAAACTCTCTATTGTCAGATATTTCCGACTGGGTATACAGTGCCTCTCCAACACGTCGGCTGTATGGCCGAGTTTTTTTTATCACTCGTCAGACAAACGAGTCTCACACAGACAAGATTTGCTACATGCTTACAATGGGTGTTTTAGCAGTTCTCTAAGGAAATATGGTATCTTTATCTCGAGCGAATTAGTGTAAGAAGTCCAGAACTACGATAACAACATAATTTATGCAAATGACGATTTTTTTCCTTGGCGAGTTTTTTCATAATCCCATGGTGATGCACAGAATGAAGAAGTCAAAACTTCAAGCATGGAGAAAAGGTCAAAGAGAACTCAAGCTGCTCAGAATAAAAACGAAGGCTACTGAAGTTATTTCCATTAATACAACAGAAGCGACGAGGTGACGAGTGATATGGAACTATCCCCTTAGATTCAGCCATCTTGCAATCGAGAAAAGAGGGCCTGGGAACTTACAAAACATTGCGATTGTACATGTCTGCATCTTCGTCAGAAGTTTGCGTGATGATTCTGACGGATTCATGCTAGCGATGGGTCGATTACTAAGAGCACATTTATGGCAAAGGCAAGTGGGTAAGCAGGAGCGAGCATAAACATTTATTTACAGAGAGACCGCGAGACAGTAATACGTCAGAAAAGAGTCATGAGAGGCCACCAGAGATGTCAAAAGTAACACACGTGGTAAATATTTTTTAAAAATATTGTCCTGAAAATTTTTTTCTTGCATTATATCTTTCAGCTTATAAATTATTGCATTCTCACCAGTTGCTGTCAGGTGCCTGTCATCTGTACCCAGTAACTCAACACTCTACAGCCCTCGTGTTATCCCGCCCACTGCTTAAGCGACTGACATCAACTGAACTACCTTTTTTACTGTCCCATGAGTAAGCTTCCGTTGACACCAGATCAGGGACAGTGGTGTATGGAGTGGTTTTGTAACTTGGGGATATAGAGGGATGACAGGTAGCACTGCGTTGTGCTCAATGATAAATATTGGTTATCACGGGCGACCAGTCGTGTGCAAGTATGACAACACCGAGAGAGATACATTCTGAAAATGTTGTGAAGCTAAGGCTGCGTGGAGTAGGGAACGAAGAAGAACAAGACTAAACTAAAACTCTGCAGCATGACTACATGGTCAGACAATCAAATGTATAGCTCCAGTTTAGTTAAATTTGGCGCAACGCATTAAACTGGAGAACTTGCCTATCCCTTTAGATTTTAAATGCAGCAACTTGCAAAACATTCCTGCTGTACATTCATAACTGCAACCAGGTGATCCATCTTCCCTGAGTATTTTTCAAAGAACAGCTGTCTACAGCAGGTTTCTCTTTTGCTTCTCGCAATGTCCAGTCATACTAGCTGCAAATGAAAACTGAGCACCTCGGATAAGATGAACTATTATAATAAGTCAACACTACGTGTAAACTGATCGTGCAAGATGAAATAAAAATGGGACGATTATATTCCGTCACAAAGTTCAGCGATTCGTCGGAATTCTTTTCTCGTGTTATTTTTATATGCCTCTCGAATTTGCAAGTGAGAGTCTTCATAGTAACTTGCATCTCCCAGCGTCTGCGGAAGGTTAGGATGTTTTTCGCCTCAATCAACTTCTGCTCCGAGACAAAAGGAAACTTCCTTACGTAATTACTCCAGCACATTCCATTTATTTATTTGTTTTAATTTCTCCAGTTTCCACTATCTTGATTGATCAGAGACTTATGCAGTAGATATCCCATTAAATTACGTAATTTAATTTGATATTTAATTCCAAACTCTGCCGAACTCTGCTCCTTGGAAGCCGCTATCGCCTTCTTTGAGCCAGTATATTATTTTTTTCTTACGAGCCTGGCCACCAGAATTCCCAAATTCCAATTTACAAGCATATCACACTGGGTTGGGGAGAGAAGTCACCAACCGTGACAATATTTTATCCCTTTAACTGCCGTGGAACATTATTTACAAAAAATATTTTAATGTTTTTAAAATGCACCAATGTTTTAATTACTGCCGCCTTACTTAAGTAATTCAATTCTGTTTGGAAAATAACGTTGACCCAACGTCACTTTCTTTGTCTTCTTTTACAGCATTCCAGTAAAATTATTCAGAATCTTGCTATCCTAATGTCAGCTCTTAGATAACTATATTTGCTCTCTATATTTAGAGCAACAGTCTTGCCAGCAGATTTCTACAAATTAATTTGTGAATTCTTACTTTACTTAGAAACGATTTATCTCATTTGGCAGTAAAAATTAAGTAAATACAGATGTTAAAAGGATCTTTTTCAGACTAAAGAAATGTTCTATAAGTACAAAACTGTAAATTTTATGTTTACGTAACACACACATATTTGTCAGAAACCCACTGTTTACTTTTAAGAAATCATTTACTACCCCAAAAAAGTAGGAAATATTTTTCATAGATAGTTGGCATCATTGCGTCTGACAAAAAATTGCTATTACACTTGAATTAATCCTTACTTTAAAGAGATAATTTTCCTTTAAACAGTGATGAGCTTAGAGAAGTCTAATATTAACATCGTGTTACTCAACAAACCTTATTTCCAACCTTGCAAAGTAAATGCCAACGTTTAGTTCAATTGTTTCCAACACAACATTTTTATATTCTAACAACCAGCTGCTAGATACTGGGTCAATTTATGTCACTACAAGTGCTTGCCCCACACTTCGGCCAATTGTAATCTTTCGTATATGAGTTGTTGCGCCTAAATGGCATAAATCCCATGACAGATTGAAAGTGAGGACACTAATAGCAGCTATTATAAACGTGATCAATAATCAACTACATTTAGTAACGTATACGTATTTTGACATCACAGTATGTGGAATTCGGTTTTCTTCTACATATAATTTGTTCAGGAAAGGTAATTGTAGATGCGAGGCATTAGACTTATATTTGATTGAGATGGAATGAAATAACCCGTCTTAAATGGATCGCTTCAAAATATCCATAAAAATAATTAATCTCAATGGCGGGACAAAATTGAACTTATTGGTGACATATATACGAAAACTACACCGAATACATTTCAAAAATGAAAATGTTTTTAGCTAGGTTAATTAATGTGTACTGAGGATTACAAAACAGACTCAGTTCAGTAATCACGTTTATAGGCCTACAAATGTGAAAATTACTAGATCACTATTGTTAAGCTATAACAACGTTTACTTCGATGTGTCCACGCTATCGTGGTGGTAGTACCTCTACCCTTCCTCCAAGGTAGCCGTTATGAAGCGAGACACTAAGATGAAGCAAAGATGAAATGTAATACTGAAGGAAAACAAAAATACCGGAAAAAAATCCACCAAGTCAACAGCAACGCCTGTCACGTTCCCTAAATAAGTAAATAACAAGCGGTAGATAGCTTGTTAGCTAACCAAACCGCCAGCGAAACCCTCATTATTAGTCATCGTGAATCCGTTACTTAGTTCCGAAGTATGTACTTTGCAAGTCTTAACAATTAAACTTGAAATTTTTTCTTGTGAGAAGGCAGAAATTATTGACGTTTGTTTCATTGTAAACACGTGTTTATGGTGCAAAATTTTCTTTCATTTGCAGATGGACCGGGGGAAATAACAAACGGAAAGTCGACACGCGAGAGGCTATATTTGTGGCGGTGAGTGTACTCGGCTCGTGTATCTGGTTCGAGTCGCGGTGTATTCAATTAGCGAGGAAGAAGGTGGCGAACCAGTAATTATCTCTGGACACTCTCGGGGGCGAGGAGGGTTTGTTAAGAGCCTCTGGCCTCGGGCCACGAGCCACCATCGTTCTTTTTCTCCTTTCCAGTTTCGCCCCCGACGTATGTAACATCCTTGTGGACTGGCGGCCCGAGGGGTTGCCTGCTTCGCCGGCGACTCCTTCTTTAATTAGAAACTCCCCCCCCCCCCCAACCCTTTTCCCCACCGGCTCTACGCTCCCCTTCGTCCACGAGCATTCCGGTCGGAACTGACTGCAGCTAGACTGTGATTCACTGCGCTGAACTGTGGGGGAAGGGCGAACGACGACAAGAACTGCTTATCTTAGTACGTTCCGAACCACCTGGTGCTCAGCTCATATCGCAGGCCATAACTCTGGTGGGCGCGGTAACATCACCAGCTAGACATTTTCTTCCCACGAGCGTAACCGTCACGATTTCACAGCGATTATGATGCCCTGTCAATGATTACGCGATGTAAAACGGTACATTTTACTTAAAATGCACTGGCTGCATCTCCGGGATTCAAAGAGTATCTAGGAGCAGGTAATTTCTCTCCTCGACAATTTGTATAAGCACTTGAGTGTACGTCGTGCCTAACGCATGCGCAGTTTCTGTGCGCTGTTGTTTGTTTGTATCGTTTGGCCTACAAACCAAATCGTTCTTGGGAGTGGGAAGGTGGCTAACAGAAAATAGAGTGGAGAAGTTTGCACTTCTATTAACAACAGGGTGTTGAGAGTCCATGAGGGTGAAACAAAGTGGATATAGAGCAGTGCTGGAATACAAGGGCAAGGGGAAAGGGATATTCCCGAGAAAACCCGCCGGCTGGTGGCATCGTCCGGCATCGATTCCCACATGTGAATACCCGGGAGTGACCCCGCCGGGATTCGAACCCGCTCGAGTGCTCTAGCCGCTACGCAAACCGTAGCACCCATAATCTAAGAATCAGAAGTGAATCACAGGTATTAGACATAAATCTAGTATTATTCCCGGTTGGGCCGAGTGTACACGAATACTGCTAAAGGTCGAGGCGACCACTGAACTTCAGCACCGGCCATACTTCAGTTGTTGGAAGTATAGACTGAAGATTAGGTAGACCACTTATTCGCCTTCTGCGCATCCACCCAACATTGACCTATCCCAAAGGAACACAACTGTCAAAGTTACATGTTCAACAGTGATGAACATGTATATTTAGAGCTTAATTTTCAAAAGACAGGCACTTTTATATTAATAAAATACTTTTTCCGTTCTGAATTTATTCAGACAGCATTAAAAATTAGTTATAGGACGTTTAAAAACATCTCAAAACACTTCTAACCTAAAATCAAATCCACGTAGTTTTCGCTAGACGTGTTGGCAGAAAAGCAGTTCAGAGTGCGTGTGGTGTGGTGCGCAAGAGGGGAAGAAGTGCAATAGGGTTGGCATGGACAAACCAGTTTAACAAGCAGTATACCTTATAGGTTAAGGGTAATGGTTACTTCTCCGTCCTCGGTCCAGTGATAACGGTGAACCGGGAAGTACTAGCAGAAGTTGGCAGCACGCTGTCAGCGTTGCAGGCCATTCCAGTAATTGCTTGTGTTTTAACGAAGGTTCGTAGACCTGGCCGTTGTCATTCGGGGAAAAGTAAAATATTTCAAGGTTTTTTGCAGTTATTCTCCTGGCCAACCCAAGGCAGTTGTATAATCGTTCCTTTTCGCCTGATTCGTTATCAGAAGACCAGGGGGGAGACACTAGATGGGGCTTACAATCGCGTTATTTGAAGTTAGTGCCTGTGGAAACACCAACATAGACATTTTACCACTAGAATTAATGATTTTATGTAACAGATCGGTTTTGAGTCAGAACTATGAGTGATTTGTATCTCAAACATACTGATTTTACCTACATACATTTAAAGCGCTGATTTAATAACTTGCTAAAACGATTAGACATATTTAATCGGTTTTTGCACTGCTTGTGCAAGATTTATTCTATTCTGTTGGTCACATTTGGAGGTAACGTAAATATTTCAAAGACAGAGCTAATGCAAACAGCACAGATATATATTTAATTATTGCCGAAAACAGCATTCGGCAACTAAATGGCGTTAGTCAAGTAGGTTCTAATAAAGCAGTTTTAAAACTTCGTCCTAGAACCTCTCAAGAATATTGCAAGCTGTAAACAATTACATTTTTTTTTGTAAATAAGCTATTTTATTAAACATTGAACACAACGTGATTATTAACTACTTCAAGGAAGCATATTTATTACAAAATTATAATTTAAAAACTATTATTTTTGTTTTATTATACTATGTGATTATTTCTAGTAATGCGTGTCTGCTGTTGGTATTAATCCAGGCACCTACCACCCACACACCACCCCTGAAAAAGACCTCAAAATAAGAGGATCATTACAGCATGGAAGTGTCCGCTCGTGTCTCCTAACTTGCTTTGTGCGCGAGACGAACGACCATGCTGTTTTATGTTTACAAGGGGAGAATAGAAGAGAAAGCGTGGCAAATAATTGAAAATGCAATGAAATAACAACACTACATTACATTTTTTACTTCAAACGATTTATTTCGCATTCTTGAAAATAAAACGCATAATAACGCTTCGCTGTATTCGCGTAAGAAGATGAAGTTTGAGCTTGGCGATCAGATTTGGTTGTATCAAAAGTTGGTTGGTACGACTGGAAACATGCATATTCATGGATTCTCGAGTTGTTTTACCATCCTTAAAATACAGAGGAATTTATTTCGTGTTATTATGCGTTTTATTTTTTAATGTGTGAAATAAATCGTTTTAAGTACGAATGTAAAGTAGTGTTGTTACTATTTTGTATTTTTCATTTGTGTGTCTGTTTTAAATATATGGGGGTTGTGAAAGGAGGAGGATCTAAATTATATTAATAATACATTGTGTAATCAACATGTGCTACTTTTTTCACTCAAAGATTACGTCATTACGTTACACTGCACCCTTGAAAATGCCCGTATAAAATATATATAGCTCTTCAGAGAGCTTGCGTAGGGTAACGTCCAACATTAAATGCTGATGTTATTTGTATTGACGTATTATTTTGTAATAATTACTTGTTAATTTGAGTGAAAGACTATCAAAAGTAAAATACTTCTAATCCAAGACCTCCCGAATACGATTAAGGTCGCGAGCCATAGAGTCAAGCATAGTTTGTCCAGAGTGCCCGGGAGAGGGGGTGTGGGGGTAAGGCGATGAGTTGCGGAGGGGTAGAAGGGAACTGAGAATGGATGAGGGCCGCGCGGATGGAATTGGACCTCCCGACTGCGGTCCAGGAAATTTTTTATTGTGCAGCTGTAATTTCAGGGCATCCCCTCCCCAGGACGGGGGTTGCCCTGGCTCCTGTGAACACTTTCGCCATCTCCCTCCCCTAGTTGGGGGTGACAGTCGAAATGGCGTGGCTACTGCCCCCTTGGCTGGGCACAGTCTGTGTGGAAGCGATGCCCCTGGAAGCAAGACGGCTAGGCTGTGTATAGGCTTACTCTCCGACATTGTTTTGATATACGTGCTGAGTACTGTATATTGGAATTGAAACAATCACACTTGATAAACATTTAAAATTTTCTTATTTTCTTATATTTATTTACCACTTGTTATTGACGAAACATTTATTCCCTTTCATTATATAGGAGGGAGGGGGATTTAGTTGCTTGTTAGAAAGTGTAATTTTCACTCTCAACTAACAATTTTCAATGGCTAAAACGACACACGCATCCATGTACTCATTAGGAGTTCGAACCCGAAACATCGGTCACAGTTACTGTCGCAGGCAGACATCGATAAAACCATTACTGTCAATATCACGAGCACAAGCGACATCAGATACTTCGACGTGTGTTAGCATGAATAACCAAAATGTATCGCTGTTTGGAAGATAGAGAAATGTGTGCGTTCTAGGAGGTTTATATGCTTTTCTCACACTATCTAGAAAAGACAAATTTAACAGGACGCAGTTTTCTGTCCGAGTAATCATTTTTACGTTCTACAAGTTTGTGTGATTACTCGTCACTTGTTTGCATATAAAACAAATAACGAAAACAGTTTCATGTGGGAAGAACAATTTAATTTCTATATAAAATAATATCAGCGGCCATCGAAAATCACACCTATAATCGTTTGCACAAATAATTACGATTTTTAAAAAGCTAAATAATGTGAACAATTGTTACCTATGTTCGATTTTTAATTAACATATATATATATTTTCGAAAAATCTAATTTGATATATTTTCAAAATAATTTGTCACTGTACATTTCATACTCATTTGATTAATTTTGTAACTTGCTTTTTTTGTTATATTACTGTAAAAACGAAAAGATTACAGAGTCATGCTTCTTCGAAATGGGAGAGCCATATTGCCGACTATCACATTCATGACAAGACTGTTCACGATCAAGTGAACACTTTAGAAATGAACCTCAGAAAAAAGTTACTGCCCCTGCATACATACATTTTAATGAGCGCACTGAGTAAAATTCGCCCAGTAAAGTTGGTGACGATGTATGGAAATTAGTTTCGTATCTTAACGTCCAATAAAAAGTGTTAAGTAACAATTTATGATAACTTAACATCATTCTTTCACTTTCTGTATTTTTAATGCATCGAAGTGTAAAAATGAGCAGATTCGCAAAGTATTTACTTAATAATTTCACAGTTTTATTTGACCGACCCATGAATAAAGTTGTGAGGCCCATACCAATGTTAGTTTTACATAAGGCGGAGGAATACACAACGTGTATACAAGTAGATCTTAAGCAGGGTATTTAGAAGTGCTCTTTTTACCGTGAACAGCCTATAGGTAAATTCTCTGTTGTGGTAAAACACTGTTCTCGCGTTCGAGAGATTCAGGGTTCGATTCGCCGCCCGGCCGTCCTGATTTCGGTTTCCCATGGTTTCTCACAATCATTCGAGGCGAATTCTAGGGAGGTTTCTCACTATATATCAGGGCCATTTCCTTCTCCTGTCCTGCTGTATGTCGCCGTGTATTGCCGTCGGCTTCGACTGTTATGCACAAATTCTTCTTGTTCGTGTCATAATTTTTTTTCCAGATATATTATTGGAAATTAGAAAACTAGCGACCTGCCCCGGCCTCGCTCGGGTACGATTTACACATGTTGTTATAGGCTGTTCACGGTAAAATGAGCGTTTTTGAAAACCCTGCTTAAGATCTTCTTGTATGCACATTGTGTATTCTTCCGCCTGATGAAAAATTAACATTTCCATGGGCCTCGTCACTTTATTCATGCGTCGGTATAGTGCAACTGTGAAATTATTACAAAAGAGAATGTTTTGAAAAACTAACCATTTTTACAAATCGATGCATAAAAAACAGAAAGTGGAAGAAATAAACTAAATTATCACAAATGGTTAACTGACACTTTTTATTCGACGTTAAGATATGGAACTACTTTCCATTCATCGTTAACATCTTTACTGGGCGCATGTCACTCAATTCGCCCGTTAAAATATATGCAGATAGGGATAGTGACTTTTTTGAGGTTGATTTCAAACTAGCCACGCGGCGCGCCCAGGCGAAAGGCGGTCATATACAGCCAACTCAGAGGCTGGGCCAACAGGAGCTGAACTGCGGAATCGGTATCGTTCCACACAAACCTGCAAGTTGGATCATTGTAATTACGTCTGGCTGACACTGAAGTAAAGCGCATCGGCAGGCAACTTTAACTCCGCCCACGGCAAGCTATCGACGAATAGGAGGAGGAGTTGCAACACATTACCAGGAGGGGGGCGAGAAGTGTGGTCGAGGGATCGGTACCTGTAAACGGCGTCTTCCTGGTGCGTCGGCGACGCAAGGTGGACGCAGAAAGCGAGGGAGTCGATCTCCAGCTATCTTCAGGGGTGAGTTAGCGAGGGAAAGAGAGTGATTCCCTCACCTGTCCTTCCCCAGCCTACTCCTATTCAATTGTAGTTGTTTTGATTGTTTTAATTATAATTAAAGGAATGTAGTGTCTTTATTACTTCTTGTATTTCACATTCTCATCTGTCAACCTTTAAGCTGTGGCGTTGCCTTAATATACAACTGCAACAATATGACGTTATTTATGTTTACAGCAAGTATATACGCTAAATACTTAAGGTAACTAACATAGGATTAATACTGTGTTGTTCAAAAAGTCTTCGTAAGTGAACTTTAAAATACAAAAATGGTTACTATGAGTCATCCTTCGAAAATAAACATATGCTGTTGTGGACTTTTTTGTAGACCTTCTTGAGATCTGCAATTCCTGAAGTACATTAATTTGGTGTATCTATTATGGTTTAGTCAGCGTAAGCCACGTAAGCGCCCGAAAAACAGCTTTTCCCGACTTTACTATTAAACGTCCATAATTCTGTACTATCCTTACATAAAATATGGATGTATTATATATTTGAACCTTCTTTAAGAAATTCTCAAAATGAGGTTGAAAACCGCATCAAAATCCACCTAGTAGTTGAGAAGCCTTAGCTGAATACAGACACACACGCGGCCGGGCGACTTTGTTTTATAATATGTATAGATATACAGTTTACTAGTTGTTTAATACTTTTGTACCTAATTTTCACTGTGTGTTATTTCCTGCTTGCGAAAAGGCAGGAACTTGTTGATGAAATATAAATATGTTTCTGACTTTTTACAAGCAGATAACACACAATTAAAATTTCGCACCAAAACATTAAAAACTCGAAAAGTATACATTTTCTATAATCGTGCATTGCCGGTAATCACTACGAACCCGAAATGATGATGCAAAAACGAAGAATTTCTGCAAAATAATTGAAGCCGAGCCTGAAATTAAATTACAGTAAGTCAAATGCCTTCCTTTCTTGTCATGAGTAGCGCTTTTCCATGTAGCCGCCAGTTTACTTGATGGCTCAACTCACTGGCTGACCGCGTTCTCTGGCACCGGTCCAACTCGAGCACGCCTGACTGGATACTCGGTTGCCGTCACACTCGTGTGGCAAGAAGGATGGGCCAGTGATGTCACAAACCTCGCGCGAGGGTTTTTTCTACGTTGTTCGGAGCCCACTGCAATCAGGAGTTGCGGTCGTCGTTAGCTATATGGCTGGAGACCCGAGAACTTCGCGGGTTGATTTCTAGACAAGTTGGAATTCACACACATGTACGTTCATGTTACGTGTGTAATTGGTCGACGTGTTGTTTGACACCTCCTGGAGATAAATGAGCCAATAACAAACATGCAATAAATTGTGCGCTCAAACACTGCTTTTGACTACCCCAACAATCAACCTGTAAACAGTTGATATCTGTATGAGAGTATATAAGACTGTGAAGTCTAGCCTACAGGTCATAGAACTCGCGAGCTTCTCGTGTCTCTACATATGGCATATCCGTGCGACGTGAAATCCAAACAACATGGTTAGAACACTCGATCAGACACACTGCGCGCAAACGTTCCACTCGAGGAGATCCGTCTTTTCGACCATAACTCCATAGCACACTCACCGTGCGAGGTGGGGCAGTAATAAACTTTCGCGCTCACATTCGGGATGAACCTGTTTTGAATCCCGGCACAGCCATGACGGTTTCTCTTTCCGTGATTTCCCGAGATCACTTCTGGAGGATTCTTGGATGAATCCTTTCTATCCTTCATGGCTGATTCCTTCTTCGTTCTTGATTATCTTAGCAACTTGCGCCACCTCTAATGACCTCGCGCTGTTTACGAGACGTTAAGCCCTACCTACAAGTCTACCGTGGTGCACTCATGCGGTGCGGCATCGAAACACTCACTGTACCACTCAGACGTGTTTCCAAATGCACGTGGAAAAAATGAACTTGCACAAGTCCACATTGGTGGAGAAAACGAGACCTTTACAGTCCTAATGCACGATGTTAATAGTCCTAATGTATAGGGTGATATTGCTGCTTCAGTGATTATTTTGCAGGACCGCGTCTCTTATAAGCTGACAGACTTAATTGCGACACACTTATGTTTTTTAATATTTTCACAGTTTCACTTGATGGGCGCATTAAGTGAACGTACCGATAGCAAAGTAAATTTTACGTACAAGATGTTTGGAAACTATCTGTGACGAAATTTAAGCCATAGCATTTGTGGGCAAACAGAGACAAGAAACTCTAGTGACAAAATGTTCGTAAAGGCCATTTTAGTATGTTTAAATTGAAGTTGAACTTCGTCAAACGACCCCGGGTGTCCTCAACTGTATGTACCTGCGGCACAACAAGTTGCATGACATGAAGGCGAACTGATACACGGCAATGCTACGCGCTGTACTCGGCGTCGTCTGTCGGTCGGATGGGTTGCCACTGTCCCACACACAGGCGTCAGCACAGTGGCAGGTGAGATTGCGCCTCAATGGTGGCCTATGCACAGGCGCTAGCCACATGTCGCGCCACTGCCGTGGGTCAGTTCGCCTTCATGTCATGCAACTTGTTGAGCACGCAGGTACATATGGCTGCGGACACCCGGCGTCGTTTGCCGAAGTTCAGCTTCAATTTAAAATTACTAAAATGGCCTTTACGAACATTTTGTGGCTAGAGTTTCTTGTTTCTATTTACCCACAAATGCTGTGGTTTAAATTTCGTCAGGTAGTATCCGAACATATTGTATAGCGTAAATACACCAAAAGGGCAAATAATTAAATAGATCATAATCAGGGCTTTCAAAAGTACTCCCTTAGCCGTGAAAAGACTATATCGTTACGTACTGACGTCTACGTGTACCATCAATGCTTGCAACGAGTGTGTGCGATTGCAGCATGACGTGGGACCACCCACAATGCTCGTTCTACTGAAAGAGTGCCTCGATCCACGAGTTCCAGAAGAAGACAGGCTGTCATTCTACATGATCCGACATATAAACATCTCACATTTAGAAGGTCAATAAGAAAAATCTATATAAATACTAGGCACAGGTTTATTAAACATTATGGTACGGCACACAACACAGTTTTATTGCGCGGTACAGGAGGCGAACCTTCCGCATTTGACGTCGACATCGCTTCGGTGCTGGTGGAATTGGGGAGTTGGCGGTGGTGGGGATTACGGCTACGTGTGCCTTAGGCCATTGAAGTTACATAATTGAGAAGTGGATATATATTTTTTACTTCTAGAAAACAAATGAGATTAAATTAATAACAGAGAATAGGGGAAAAAGTATTTCAAAATATAATTCACGATATATACAATTATGCGTATATATATATATATTAATATTTTATACATATACATGAATATTGTATAAGCGTTGCACTTTGTCAGCACGGAGACTAGAATCCACGTTCCTTGCGTTATTATCCCACACCTTTTACCACAAGACCAACTTGACTTACGAACTTTACACTTACTTTTGTACTGAATATAACAGTAAATACCTACAAAACATTAATGAAGTTATTCAGTTAAAAAGTACGTATTTATTTCATTTTAAGTATTATGTGTGGATATGAAAATATCATTAACAGTAAATGACTAATAGCATCACGTGTTTTTTATTGTGGGCGTTTTAATATGATTGAGTTATTTTTAAGTGTTTTACGTTATTCAAACTTGCAATGTATTTATTTCTACATACCACTATCCTTAAAATCACTCCTGAAAAGTGATATATAGGATTTTACGTTGTTGATTTCCCACATATCACTTGAGCTTGTGGATGCGGGTCAGTATAGCACAAACTATTTTTGAGGTGTTTTAAAAACACGGCTCTTGTAGTTTTACAAAGAAAGAATTTTACAAGAGATGTTTTTCTACTGTTACAAACATTTGTAATACTACAAACAAATTCTCTGTAAATGGTATTTTATCGGGAAAGGCTCATTAACGTCACCCAGTGTTATGCCTGAAGGCTTATCAAGGTACGGCTTACAAACAAACTTATGACCTTACTTAAAGTAACACCCATGCCTTACCTGGAGTTCGAACCCAGAACCTCCCGCACCGCAGACAGGCGGCGCACTAACAGACTGCGCCACGCGATGTCGGCAATTTCTCAGTAAAACTTACATTTTATCTTACAGTGTACTGCTGTGTTATGGATTAACAGTTTTCGGGCAGAAGGTTCAACCTTAAAACGAAAACCGAGTGGAAGACCACGGGTGTTCGCAGACCGAAAAATGTCTCTGCTGTAAGACAGTCCATTATACAGTCACTCAAACCAGCTGCCGTTAAACATGCATCTTTTTTGGGGATATCGGATCGAGGTGTCAGGAGATTTAAAATTACACTGGTACAAAATGATGGTTGTTGAGGAACTTATGGAACGGGACTGGGGGAACCGAACCACATGCTGTGAGCTCATCTTTGCGAATGTGCCTGCACATGCTGTTGCGGTTTCAAGCGCTAAGCTCACTTTCGCTTGAATGACGTCGTTAATAAGCGAAACTTCGATTATTGGGCTGGAATCGATCCTCGCCAGCTTCATGAAGGACCTCTACACACTCCACTGGTTACTGTGTGGTGCGCCATTGGCAGAGTGACGGCAGCTCGGTACGTGCATATTTTACGCGCATTTCTGGAACCGTATCTCGCACAAGTTGCCATCCCGGATGTGTGGTTTCAACCCAAGATGGCGCTACCGCTCACACATAACGAGGGACTCAATGGCGGTTTTGAGAGAATTTTCCCCCGATGGTGACGTCAGGTGGCTCGCACTGTCGTCGTATCTGAGCTCTTGCGATTTCTTTCTCTGGGGACACCTCAAGACTAACGTTTACCGACATCATCCACGAACCATTGACAAACACAGCAAATCTGAAATAAGCCAAGAAATTGCTGGGACTACGCCATTGCTCACCCAGCACGTAATGGAACACTCTCAACGCGATTGAATATGTTCAGTAGGAATGGCGGCCATCATTTGGACGTCATTTGTAAGACTTAGTGCAATAAAACTGCATAGTGTATCATGCCATATTTTGAGATAAAAGCTTGCCTACAAATTGTCTAAATTGCCTCATTCCCCTTGAAAATGTGGGAGTCTTTTATGCCGGATCCTGTAATTGTCGGGTCACACGAAACCTGGCCAATTGAGGACAGCAATTTTTTTTTTTTCAAACTTCCCAATTACTAAGTGTTAGTGGAAGCCCGGTGGGTAGGACGGGATCTTATTGCGTCTCAGGGCTAACCTCTTACGCCTACAAGGCAAGGATAACAACACGCAAGGAGACATGCATCGCGGCAGAGAGGTATTGGGTAGCCATGGCCAGCAATTGGGACCATGACTACCTCCCTGAGTGAACTTATAGCTAAACTATAACCAAGAAGAGACTAGGGAAAACCGGCAAAGACACCGTAAAAACCCAGCCAACAGGAAAGAATTCAAAATTATTGCATACATTAAATAGAAATGTTCCTGGAGAAAGAAGGTTGGACACCATTTATTATAATTAGTAGAGATGAAGAAACTAGTAGAGAGAGGGTGCTGTATTTGGGAGTCTTCAATTTGTGCTGGCTTCAGTCAGGGTGATGCAAGCAACGCCCTGGTGAGGGAAGTGGTTGTATGGGACCATTCCCTCTGGTTTCCCAGTAAACCTGAAACTAAAATAAATGAAAGTGAGCTGGCAGTAAGTGTCAGCAGGGCCAACACGTACTGCTTTTTACTAAATCAGAAGAAGACGGCACGAACCTGTGGAGAGAATGGATATAATTAACTTATTCTCATTTACCCACCTAATATATAAGACTTAATATTAACATATATCCACGGGGACATATGTGTCTAATTCTAATGCTGTTCTACCTCGCAGCGAGCATGCCTCCATAGTCATAGGCTGTAATGGAGTATATTTCCACCCATAATGCTGCGACTGCACGGAGCTTAGTTTGGGGGGGGGGGGGATATTATATTGAACGTAGGGGAGGTCTCTCACCAACTGCTGCAGAGAACCACACGACGCCACAAACCCCTGCAGGAATGCAGAGGTGGCCTTGGAATCGGCTGCAGCGTAGGGCCATACGTATACAGACAACTGGCTGGGATGAGAGGTTAACCCAGCTTAACCAATTATAAAGAATAAAGTATTCTAAAATAAGATTAATAAAATCAAGTATAATGAAACTAATGATCAATTAACGTGTTCTGATCTATCCCTTCGGGATTTATCAGGTTAGTCTACAGTAGTATACTTAGGAGGCTATGCAGGCGCTATTATGCTTGGCATCGCAATGTCCTACACGCAGGGCTAAGGGTTCCTATGCGCCAGAAGCGATTTAGGTCGCTTATAGCGTTGAGTTTCCTCTATATCATAGTCCCCAAGGGAACTTATTAGCGAATTGGCATGGTCCACATTTAACTCATAGAAGTGCTGGACATGTTTTCGAATGACTTCTTGCAGAATTTCTTGTTTTAGTTCTGCATGCAAGCATCTGATAGGGACATAACGGGATGTATTTGCTGCCATTCTGAGGCATTTATTTTGCACCATTTGTAATGATTTGAGATGAGAATTGGCACAGTAGGCCCAAGCTGGGGCTGCATATGTGAGAATGGGTCGGATCATATAGTTTTATATAAACGATTCCCATTTTCTGTGACAAACTAGATTCGCGGTTAAGTATAGGATATAGAGCTGACATGCGGCCATAAGCGAATTTTCGCTTGGCCTCCACATGGCATCGCCATGTCAGCTTTCTATCCTTAGCGAGGCCTAGGTATTTAACCTCGGTTTTATATAGAGTGATCTCTCCAAAGAGAGTTAATTTGGGGGAGATTAGGAGTTTTGTAGTTGTGTGTGAAGGCTAGCGCCTCGCATTTGCCAACGTTAATTTTAATTCTCCACATGCGAAAATAATTTTCTAGCTCAGCGAACTGTGCCTGTGAGCGCTGAATGGCTGTTTAAGCTCTACGGGATTGGGTGTAGATGACCGTGTCATCTGCATAAATACCTAAATTAATATTCCAGGTAGGGGGCACGGAATATCGTCGGTATATACATTATTTAGAACTGGCCCTAGGATGCTGCCCTGGAGGACTCTTGCCCGGATGGTTTTCTTATCTGAAATAGCTCCTTATAAATAGACAGAGAAGGAGCGCTTGTCTAAATAGTAGTCTAAAAGTTTTATATAACAATCAGGGAAGTTGGTTTGATACAGTTTGTAAATTAGCCCTGTGTGGAAAACCCTGTCAAAGGCCTTTTCCACGTCTAGAAGTACCGCAACCGTGTAATTTTTCCAATTAAAAGTGGTAGTGATATACTCAGACAGTCTAACCAGTTGGTGGACTGTCGAGTGTTTTTTCCTGAAGCCAAACTGCCCGTCAGGAAACAAGTTAACTTCGCGAATATTATTGTTTAGGCGGCGCAATAGGATTCGTTCATGAATCTTAGATATCGAGCTGAGCAGACTGATATGGCGATATTTCTGTAATTGGGGGTCGGGTCTTTGCCCGGTTTAGGAAAAATAATTACAGTGGCACATTTCCAGGGAGTGGGAAAATGGGCAAGATTAAAACTCGCATTTATGCACTCAGATATAGCCTCAAACATGCTGTCCGGCAGCTGTTTAAGAGCTATAGCCTGCAGGGAGTCTATGAAGAGATTTACCCATATTTTGTTTAACTTAAAGCCAACTTCTCTGTTGATGTAATTCGGATGTTTTAATGTTTCTATTGATTCTCTAAGAGAATCTCTAGAGGAACCTGTGATGCGAGAGCAGAGAACACAGACTCACCAGGATTGGCCGCCTACCTCAGTCAATCAGGAGGAAGACAAGACTGCAATTGGCCAGAGAGTCCAGCCAATCAGGTTAGTGGCTAAATTTGCACAAGGATTGGCCAATCACCTCAGCCAATGAGGAGGAAGACAGCCTGTGATTGGCCGAAGAGCCCAGCCAATCAGGAAACAGCCCTCCAGAAATCAGAATATATAAGGGCCTCTGCCTTCGACTGTTCTCGATTGGTTAGGTATTGTTCCCTGATGATGGCAGCTGCAACGACTGCCGAAACGTTGGAGAAGAAATCCACGACGCTGCTCAGACCCAGAAGCCTAGAAATAAAATCTAATTTCATAATTTTATTTACAATAACTACAAAGTTAATTCTCTCAACTCAACAATTCACAAGAAAAGTATCTCATACTTTTTACAATTAAAGAATTCAATTAATACAATTTATAATTACCTCAAATATTTCAATGAGATAAAATAATTAAGAATCAGTCCTAATATACTGTGTATCCACCTATTCAAATATTTAATAAATTGTGTGTTCACATTTGACAATTCCAATATTTACAATAAAATCCCTTTTACATATCCACTCAGTCCCACCTCAGTTTATTCATTGTCCCACCAGTCCGCAATGTTCCAGACTTCTCAGAGTGCCCTCACGTACATTATGCTTCACTCACCGGGCTTCACACCCTCTCGTCCATTCACACCAAGAATACTTCGTCCCCAGTCGTACTGCTCTTCTCTTCGCGCCCGCACTCGGCTAGATGGCCTTCGCCAGAGACTGCAGGCCTCTATCTATATATAGTCATAGGCCGTCACCCAGAATTCTCTCTAACTCGCGCGCCATGCCGAGCGTCTCAACTCCCAGAACATTCCTGCGCCTCCCACAGGCAGCGGCTTCTTCGGAGGGAGAGGAGGGCCTGTGACGCCAACCAGGAGCCGAGCGGTGCGACAGCTTGACTGCCGCTTTCAATCATACGCGGGCTTCCCAGAAGAAAAGGAGCAACAAAGCAGCGCGCGTGTCAACCCATGGGTGTGGAGGGTTGAGGTGCATCAGCCCGGGTGACGTATAACGGCGGCCGGCGGCCGATCCTAACTGCATCCCGTAACAGTACCATGCCACGTTCCAGTTTGTGTTGCGGCGTTCCTATTTTGATTGATGCCAGTTTTTGCGAATGCGTAGCAAATGCATCATTGTTGTGTCATAAAATAAACAATCGCAAGTGAAACACGCCTATCTGTGACATTTTGAAAGGACTCCCAGGCACACCAATCCCCCAGTGCAGCTACCCCAGAGGCATTGGATGAGGCCCCTTATAATGGAACTTTTTTTCCCCACAGACGAAACTGTACAACGGATACAAAATACGATGAATGTAGAGTTGGCCTTGGTGGCTTGTATTCTGTCTTGAAAGATTGATTAGTACTCAGATGTACAATATTAAATGCGATTGAAGAACGACAATATCAATTTTGTTAACGTTTTCGTTTTCTTGCTATTTACGTCATTAAATGTTAATTACATAATTTTATTAATACATTCACTACATTGAATTTTTTCTGCTTTTCGTACTTCCAGCTATTTAAAAAATTACTTACGTTCCTACATTTTATTGTGATAAAACTCCCTCAGTAATGGCGTGTCCTCTGAACCTAGTATTTCATACGGAATCGCCTCCCAAATGCTGCAGCACATTTGAGCGAATAACTTGTATATACTCTAGCCATGGTTACTTCACTTTTCTGAACTCAAGTTCTACTTTTGGTTACCGATAACGTATCCTTCCGCTACGTGTAAACAAAAGCACTGCCATACGATTTATATATTTTAACTGTTAAATGCTTTGTCTCCTTTTTTTCCCAGCTTTTCAAAGAATTTTCTCATATTAAAAAAAAACATTACATTGTGTATGCATGTTTACAATTTAGGCCTATAAAGATATTAGTTACCTAACGTCTTGTTCATATATTAATTAATAAATAACCCATATTTCGTTAAAAGGACGTTCTCAATTGGAATAAAAATTAAAACGAAGGAATAGCCAGTCAAACAAACAAAAATGACAGTCAATTCAAGTATGCAACTCGTGTCGCTTATTTTTGTACTTAGAAGCGACAAACTTGATAGTGGCAAACATGCACACAAATAGGACTACCGTAACCTTTATTCTGCTTATATTTATTTGCATGGGCACTTGCTTTTTATTAGGTTCGTTTAATTAATTAAATTAATTATTTACCACTTTTTAGCTGGGATTAGAAATTTGTTGGGATTGTTGTAAACATTCGAATCACAGAAACGTAATAACGTTACGCAATTGCGTTTCACAAACACCTGAGGCGAAGTTATCCAAGTTGTGATAAATAAACATATGTGACTTTCAAACAATTAGTCATAAAACAGTTTCCGTTTTAAATTTAAAATTAAAAATCATTAATTTTGCTGTAATAAGTATGAAATTTCCTAAAATTGCAAACATGTATAATTTACCTGCTACTGCTAGTGCTGTAAAACTTTCACGAGAGAGAAAGAGAACGAGATGGTGATAGAGGGAGGGAGAGGGGAGAGAGAGAGAGAGAGAGAGAGAGAGAGAGAGAGAGAGAGAGAGAGAGAGAGAGAGAGAGAGAGCTACCAGCTCAGCTCCGCCTATTCAAGTTTCTTCCTCGGATGAAAAAAAACGTGTTACTAGGGCCTACGCACCGTATTTTGCGCTGATATTTTTTAACAGTAATGATAAAATATGTTTACCTAAAATTTTTAATATTTCAATATCTAACGTTTAATTTACAAACGGCTTACCAAAAATCTAGATTAAAATAATACACATTTCAAATTGTGAACTATTTATTACTAGCTGTTGCCAACACATCGCTACTCTGACTGTTTATCAAAGTCACCAACACAGGTATCATCAAAATTATTTAATTCTTATTTAATACAAAATAAATGTAGCAAGTTATAAAATAAATTAAGTTAAAGGTTCATCTAATAAAAAATATAGGACTTCAAAGTCAATCACAGAGTTTAATATTTGTGGTATATAAGTTATTTAAAAAAACAGGTGGACATGTTACTCCTAGGGTGATTTTTTAAAGGTTTATTCCAAAACGTCCGAACAAACCGGGAATGGACTACATACGGACTAAGAAACTACTATCCTATCCGTATTATATATATTTTGAGTAGTTCTGATTGTTGAAGCCCTCTGTAAATGAATGCTTTCGTTCAGATCCATCAGTTGCAGAGGTTTTTATTTCTGTCGAGCCTTCAGCATCCGACTCACGCCATCCTCCTCCTTAAAAAGCATGGGAACTGTTCGGAGGAGGCTGTGATTTTGAGGATACCTGTGTTGGTGACTTTGATAATAGTCCTCAAGCTTGCAACTAGCAATGCTTAATTTTATATAGAGTACATACTGGTTAAATGTTAATAATGTAAATGATAAAATGCGCCTTTTCATATAATAAGCGTATCTGATTGATGAAGTGAAATAATTATACAATCTTATTTCATCTAAAAAAAATGCAATATCTAATCAGGACACGTGTTAAATTTGTTCAGAGCTGAAAAAACATTTCAACATTATGGATAAGTCAACCATAGGTAATTTACGTAAACCTAACCTATCCACTGCATAAACAACAGCTGTTGCACTGAAAAACAATGGTTTGTTCGAATATTTAACACATACTGCTGGAGGAGAAATACATAATAATATTATGAGAAATACAGTTAACCGCATGAAAGAGGCGCCTTACAGAAATTCGTGGATAATTATTAACTACAATTAATCTGGGTAGTGAAATATCGCGAACAAATGAGTTGATTCACGCACCTTGATACGACACATGGGCATAGCTACGGGATCTCTGATCGAAATGGGATAGAAATCACTTCAAAACCGAGTCATGGTGGAGATCGTACTTGGACCAGTCGCCGAGAAATCGAATAATTTCAGTTAAGCTATGTTTGTTTGCGAATGTGCTTCACGTGTTCGGCGTGATTGCAAGATTCCTTTCGAAGCGAAGTGGGAACTATTGCAAGAGGAGAATACTAACCGAAGAGGGGGTGGGTTCTGCTATAGTCATCCCCCCGACTCTAGCTCCTCGAATGGTATGGTCGGGGACGAGGGATGAAACAGTGTCTTGTTCCTCTTCATTAATCACCACGTATTGCCGCGGCATTGTGTGATTCTCGGGAAGACGCGAGTGAGGGAGGTGTGGGGGTTGACTCGAGGTGTTTCCTGCTCTAGATAGGGGTTGCAGCGATCGAATAACCCCTCCCTTTCCTGCTCCGCCAGCTCGTCTCTATGCTAATGATGGGGGATGTTCCTGAGACATAGTCACAGCCGCAGGTACAGGCAGTGGAGGAGAGGTGACTGGTGTATAGACGGAGAGAGGGCGGCAGAACAGAACAGGGAGTGTTCGGAAATGTGCAAGAAAAAGTGCAAGAGGGGATGAATGGGGATGGAAACGGGAATAAAAGAAACTGTTTTGAGACGTGCTTGCCTGTCGCCACCCGGGAATCGGCTTCCTCGCACCAAACCCCCCGCCACAGGCTAGTAGGGGGGAGGGGGATGATTCAGAGACTGCTGGCGGATGACATCTACTCGCGGCCTCTATCTAAAGCCTCCTCTGGGGGGAGATCTCCGGTGTTTCGAGATATCTATAACCGACAAGAACAGTTCTTGGCCACTATAGGCTATTCACGGTAAAAGGGGCACTTTTGAAAGTCCTGCTCAAGATCTACTTGAATGCACGTTGTTTATTATTCTGCTTTATGTAAGATGACATTGTCATGGGCCTCGTCACTTTATTCGAGCGTCGGCTAAGTGAAACTGTGAAATTATTAAAAAAGTAAATATTTAACCAGTCTGCTCAATTTTACACTTCGATGTATTTTAAAAATTCTGAAAACGAAAGAGATAATTTAAGTTATCAGAAATGGTTACCTAACATTTTTTATGTGACGTTAAGATACGTAACTACTTCCCATCTATCGTTACTAACCGAACAGGGCGCGTGTCATGCAGGGCGCCCGTAAAATATATGCAAGTAGGGACAGTGACTTTTTTCAAAGGGTGATTCCAAACGTGCTCACTAGATCGTGAAACTTTACACGCGATACCCACGCAGTTCTTTTTTTCTCGAGAGAGCTTTGTCTTGACCAGACTTGCCTCTCTGTGGAGGAAAACAGTGTAATGAAACAGTTGCAAACATACAGTCATGTGGTGAGCGGTGTTAAACTCTTGAGTAGCAAACTGTTCCAAAAACTCGGAGATGTCACACAAAATTTTTTTCCCCCGAGACCTGTATCAGGTGTTGACAAGACGTGTTTCGGCGAGAATAAATTAATTTTAACAGCTGTGGAAAATTATAACTTTACGACCCTCTAAAATCGTTTATAACTGATTTCTGATATCTGTAACCATTAATTGGTCTGAAAAATTAAAACAATGTGGTTATCCGAAAAGTTGTTTGAATATGAATGCTATTTGCATGTTATATTTGTTCAAATGGGACAACGCACAAATCGGAATATGATGATCTTTTACAGCAACAGTAAGATAAATATATCCGTAAAATGCCATTTGAGTAACTGCCTGATAATCAGACGCGGGCACTGGGAGCATGATCTAAAGTTTCGTGCATGTATATATGACCGCAAATGACAGTGCATTATCCAGATCGCTTTTTAAGGTATGCGCTTTTGTTGGAAAATAAGATCAATATTGAATATATATGTAACGAACAATTATATTACGGCAAGCATAGCTATTAAGGTCAGAAACTAATACGTTGTATTTAAAGTACATTTAATTACTTTCACGGTATTAAATTAAATAATATTAATTTGCTCATTCTTGACCTTAACCTCTAGTAATTCGTTTACGTGTATTTCTTATAAATTTGTATTTAGCAGTAACGTATAGAGGCACACACATAGCTTTTAAAATTGTAATTTTATTTCTAAAAAAAAAAGCAGTCCATTGGAGAAATATTATCTGAATGCATCAATTTCGTCAGATAACCATCAGTACCGCATGAGATAGGACAGATGTATCAAATATGTTACTTCTATTAAAATCCAACAGTTATAAACCAAATGCTTTATAAAACGGACTATGGATGAAGGACGAAGTATTTTTGTTCCTGCAACAGAAGATAAACCCGCAGTCTTATGCCTGGTTCAACACTATTAGTATTTTTGAAAGCCCTCGTAAAGTTCCCCCCCCCCTTTTTTTCACCACTGCATGTATTTGCTTCATGTGCAAACAATAGCTTCGCTTCTCCTAGTCATGTTCTGTGTAGTGCACTGCAGTGTTATGTGCAGAGCTGCATTGTGCAGATTCACCAGAATTGAGTGAAACGGTGTTTGTCTAGTATTCGCCCAGTTTCGGTGAGATGAATGACATGTTAAATTAACTAATATAAATAGTTCTTCAAGTGAACACGATTATTAATTCATTGGACTAAGGTACATAGTATTTATAAATTCCCCCAATTGTTCCTGAATATGTTTATTGCTCTAATGTACTGGAAATAATCGAAATAGCTTAAAGTTTCATCATAACACCTTATCTTCGATATGCAAGTGTACTTATATGTCATAAGCAATATTAAGTTTCGGTTAAAAGATTTAGTTTCCTTATACCAGTGCACACATTTCTAAGACATACACGTAAAACAATAAGGGACTACAAACTTTCATTTAATGTTGTTATACTTTATCAAACCAAACGAATGCGCCTAGCTACGAAAACACGCGGATTTATTTATACTAAACAAACTACCCCTCCTCAAAAGCTGGTGCAATTTATGCTGCACGTCATGTCCAAAAACAATGTGCACCAACGAAGATAAACGTTGGGCAAAAGAGTTGTGACGTCAAATCCGAATGAGAGATGTTAACTTATCTATGGACTCGAAGACTCGTATCCATCCGACTATTGGATGCCGATGCAAAATTGTTTGTGGTGCAAAAATATTGCTAATAACACAGTTATTAGTCAAATGGACAAAACAAAATCAATTTCAGTTTATGTAAGTTCAGATGTTAGGCTACCTTTTTATAAGAATTAATGCATTTACAGGAGTTGTTTAATGCACGGCCTACGTTATGTAGACATGTTAATCATTATTTAAGAATGTTTGCAGTTAAAACAGCAGGGATTCTTTCAAGTGTATATTTCAAAAGCTTTCAATTACCCGTAAAACTATATATATATATATATATATATATATATATATATATATATATATATATATATATATATATAATCATAAGCTATAGGCGTTGCACGTAATGGCGATGCGACATGCAATGAACAAGTAAAATTCGTTCGTGCCAACCGTGATGTTCCCTTTACTCTAGTAGGATATAAAATAATATTTCCTAGTAAGCTGGCGCCTTGCGGTGCTGAAACCCTTCTAGATTACGTTTATATATTTCTCCAAGAAAATGGAAATGTTCGCGTAAATTCGGGTCAGAGAGCGCAGCACAATAACGTCTTTGGTTAATCCGAGAATCAGGTTTATGGCGAAACTCTTTGATTAGCTAAAGTTTTCTAAGTTTAGAGCTATCTACATTTGGCAAGTAAAATATTAAATTTAGGACATCATAGAAGTATAAAAAATCAATAGCTAATCGTAAAGACGCATGCACAACTATACCAGTTAGAGAATACATATAGGATAATAAGAATGTTGATAGTATTAACAGGGACGTAGCCTACGTTGTAAGATACCTTCGAAGAAGTACGTTCAAAATTTACCGCATAACTTGACGTAATTGAAGGTGTGTACGTTTAGCTAAGAAATAGCACTATATACATTAATGCGTATTCATAAATACGTGTATACATGCATACACATTTAGACGTATATACATATCGGGAATTGATAACATCAACAATAAATTGCAAAAAAAATTAAATAGGTACACATTTTAAAATTGGAAGAAATTAATTTATTTTTCTGTCTGGAGCAGTTCGTCGCCATCTGATTTTCATTATGTGTTTTTGGTGTCTTGTTACAAATAGGTTAACTGGTGCTAAATGTCAAATTCTACAAAAAATCATTAGTTTCCTACAGAGATGAAGATAAGGACACGTAAACACTTTAATCTTGCTAATGTGCTTAAAGACTAGGGCCAGATAAGATGAGCACAGAGTTTTTTCTGCAATGGAAATTGTTCGAGTCTAGACACTCGTGCTATTGTGGTGTCGTCTTTGACGCAGCCAGTGAAGATTGCCTTTCTCTCACATAGTTTGCTTATATACTAGGCGTTCACGTGCAAGAAACTGTAGGACGAAGTTAGGTAGAGATGCGAGACTCAGAATTTTGGTAAGCATTATTATTGCAAGGAAATTTTCATTTTAATGTAGTTATCACACGCATCTCGGCCTGGCATTAGTTTCGTTTTCCAAAGACCCAGCAAAAATAAGTGGAAATTATACTGTTAAGGATTGCCAGGATGTGAAACTTGTGTTGAGATACTTAAGAGGTAAGACAGACATTTGAGGTCGATATCCGTGAAATAGCTTAGTACAATAATATTTCACAGTGATTCAGATATGGCAAATTACTGCCAGCCCCGAATAAAGAACCAAATTTGAAGGTCTGCAAAACAGAGTTGCTTGGCTTAATAAATTGCGTGATTGTGAAGTCACAAGAGAAGCTACATGACCACGACAATGTTTGCTTGAAATAAGACCGAATCATTTACACGTTTACCTTTTCGATAAGTCATGTGTAACAATAATGCAAAATTTTCACAAGGTAAGAGCGCTATTTCTAAGAGTGATACTTGTAGAAGGTAAGAGAATTAAAAACAACTGATATAAAGTTATACATGACTGTCCGAAAATTACAAGATAGGGTATTTGGGGATTTACAAATAAAAATTTATGAATTTAGTTTTCGTTCTACATCTTAAGGGAAAAGGTTTGGTTTATAATGAATAAATACAGCGGAATAATCACCCATGCAGATAGATTGCGTAACAACACGGTTGATAATCTCTCCTAAAACGCACCCCACCCGACTCATAACAAACGGTTTTACATTTATTCGTTAAAAAGTGGAACTATTTTTGAAGTTATGTAGGCTATTGTTGTGGAATTTATTGTACAAATGATCGAAGAATATTACTCTGATTTTCATAACGGATTAAGGGAGGTTAAAAAGATTTGGGGGTTAAGGCTGGGCAATTATGAACAGCAAGGAAAAGGACTATCGGACTTCTTGATTACGGTTGAGGTAGGCTTGGGTATGACGAGTTTTTGTTGCACGGTCATCGAGGTACTTTCTGATATTTTAAAGTTGAAGTCGCGTCACAATGGATGCGACTACCCACATTTGGCAGTGCGTTGCGGAAATATGTCTTACCGCCGTCAATACCGAATTCAATCTTGAAGACAGCTCTTTCCGCACCCAACAAAACGTTAGTTTACGAGACCACCGAGCGGGTTTAGTCCAGCAAAATCAAGCCTGACTTTCATTCTGAAGGTCGTGGGTTGAATATCGGTAGGCTGTACTGAGGGCACGTTAAATTCATTTATAGCTCGCGCGCCACGTCTTGGCAGATAAACTACATGGCGTGTTAGAATCCCTCCGCCTAGACATGGTGCGCGGACTGTATATGAGCCTTCCTATCAATTTCTTCCAAAATAGGCCAAGCTCTTTCTACGTCGGTATGTTATATTGCCTCATTTTATTTACTGTAATGCATCTCCTTGAAATATTCCCGCAGTAGCTAAGTGGCATAGTTTCTGATATTAACTTTTCTTTGTGCTGGCTTTTAACACGTAGACTACATTATTGTATAATGAGCTCAGTTGAAACCCTGTACCATACGGCATCACAAATCATTTAAAACTTAAATTTCATAAAATAAAAACTAAAAAATAAAAATCGGAATTAGCATTATATACAAATCAAATTCTCGTAACCCTGAAAGTGTTGTTTTTAAATGTTTAATTGTAAATTCTCGTCAGCCGGCGTGCATAAAAAGGGATGTGGGAAGAAGAAACTTTTTTACAATTTACTGAAATCATGTGAACGTATCTACAGCTCCATAACTTAACATTTCTGAATAAAATTTTATATTTTTTTCAAGGCTTGTTTTCTGTGAGCAAACCATAATCAACATTTAAAGTAAGTTTTGATGAAATTTCGCTCCTACCCGGTCGATATAAGAACAGTCCAGCTGCAGGAATGACAAGCCGTACGAGGCGCTGCACCTCCAGGGTATTTTATCGCCCATGCGCGCGCGGGCGGCGGGGCTCAGAGAGCCAGGGAGGAGTTCGCCTCATCCCCTTTCCGGCCCCGAGCCTACACCTCCCCCTGTTCTGGTCGACCCAGCCACCGCGCGGAGCTTCGCTGCGCTGTCCCGCCGCCAGGGGACCGATCATGCACGAACCAGTGTCCGGCTCTGACTAGCGCGGTCCGTCGGGACAACAACCGCCTAACGGCCCGTTGTGGATTCCGGCTGGCGTTACCCCTCTCCTCATGCACCTTCATCGATATCACTTTCAAACAAAAAACACCATGTGCCCTTTAAAGACAAAAACTACGCTACTAGAAAGCAGCCAGGCGTAAATTAGGAGTTTGTATTTGTGTGTTTTTTTTTAGTCAATAAATCCTTAAACAAGACGCGAACAATGCATGTGACTGTGAACACAATACGATTACATCAGCATGAACTCTCTGTATTGATACGACGACAAGCTAATCATAAGTGAAGTTGGTGTACATACGTTACCTTATGGCTAGGTAGGATGGGATTTTTGATGATGTAAACATGAAACAACAAAATGAATTGTATGCCGATAAGGCTTACAACTGACTGTGAGGAATATGGAGGCGGGACCAGATTCTTCATAAATATCTTGCCCACAGTGTTGATATTTCAGCAAGACTTTGGCTACAATATAATGTCATCATCAGGGTATCGAATCGAGAACACAAATCTCATGCAAGATTTGAGAAATGCGAATTTCTAATGTACGAATGCATGAAAAATTGATTGAAATGTACAAAATTGTCTGTTTTATTACTTATATCATTTCTTTCTACTCTTCTAGCAACCTCATTCTATGGTGTAGGCACTTGAAACCGATCCGTCTACATTCACTGGACACTGAGAAAAATTACCAGAAATTTTTCTGAAAGAGAATTAATATTTTTTATGGTTTGTGGGTTTCAAACTCAGGGCCCTACACCATACCTCACCTTTGGAAATTGCTTAAATGTATATCAGGCGCATATAAGCACGTAAAGACAGAAAAGCCAAGTACAAAGTTCTTTCAAAATTATCCGAATCTCTGGTCGGTATTCGAACTGTGGACCCTATATTTCACTTTAAGATATTAATTCATAGCAAAAATGTATCTAACAGCCCACATTATAAGGTTTCATAGTAAATGTTTTTATATGAGATTTATTCCAGTATTTTTCACTAAAGTGCCCCTACGTGGTTCTTGCATGTAGACTAGTAGAACGATTTGGTCTATTTTGGCGCAATGTTTAGGTAGGTGGTGCGTGCGGTGCTGATTGTGGTGCGTGCAGTTGTAATTGCAGTGTATGTAGTGCTGATTGTTGTGTGTTTTGTGCTGATTGGGGTGCAAGTGGTGCTGACTGGCGAGGAAAGCTGAGGATTGGTGGAACGAAGATGAGTAATCGGGGGAAGAGGTTAAGAAGGGTGGGAGCAATTGATCAATCAAATATATTGGAAGGAATTAGTGGCCGGGGCCAGCCGTCTGCTGTATGTGGTGCTGCGAAAACCTTCAAAAAAGCAAGTAAAAAAATTATAATTTTAAAGTACATCTTAATCAATTTCCTTGTAAATTATTAAATGATGTTTTATAAAATTTCATATTAAACCGTTTTGTAATTTTTAAGAATTTTTTTGCATATTTTTAAAATTATTTTTTTTATAAATTCTAAAAAATTTATAAATGTTTTAATTAATTTTTGTGTTTGTCAAAAAAAAAGTGTTTAAATAATGTTTCAATATTTTCAAATATTTTAAAAGATGTATCAATATTTTTTTATTTGTTTGTGATTTTTTTAGAATTTTTTGGGGGTTCAAGGTTAATGGTGTCGATGTCAAAGGTCAAGGTCGAGGTCATCGATATTCAACATACTAAAAAAAATGGTCGCCACCCGACCGGAATGACAGAATGAACACCTTCGAGCTCCGTCGCCCCACGCCCTTGAGCCATAATCATACTACTTATGCTGCGCCGCTGGCGCGTTGTGCGCTATACTTAGTGGCACATCTGCGTTTATGTTCATCGGCGAGCTCGCGTGCGCGCTTGACTTCCCTCTCCTGTTTCCTCTCTGTGTTCCATGTTCCTTGGTTTCCCCTCTCCCTGAGCATGCGCATTTAGTTTCTGACGGTTAGCTCAGCCTGCTCAATGTAACTAGGGAGCTCACTTCTCGAGTTATACTTCATAGCTACGCTACTAGTTTACTTCGATGATGCTGACCGATCACGTAATGGGGAATTTATCTGTGAAACAGTGAATCATGAGTGCATGCGTCGGTAGTTAGCCATTTTAATGTGTGTGTAGTTGTTTAATTAATTGTGGCATAGTGTTTTAGTGTTTTGGGGGTTCTGTGTTTTTTTTTCCCTCGAAATTCTGGTGTGATAGACTTACAAAATTCCATTTGGTGTAACTAAAGCCGCTTTACGGCAGTATCGCTTTCCTTTTAAATGTGCAGTTTTTGTAATTCTTGGCCGCCCGTTTCGTGTCAGCAGCTTGCTTGTTTTTAAACAAGACGCTCATGGTCCATTTGCTACGTAATATTGGGTGCATTTTAAATCATGCAATGGAATTTGTTTTGATATTTGTTTAGAGCCCCATTTTTTAGTTGCGTGCAATTTTTAAGTAATGAGGGCTTTTGTTAGGACCTAAGACGCCCCCCCCCCCCCCCCCCCCCCCGTCATTACGATGCGTTTTAAATAGTTTTTAAATTTATTTTATTCAACTGAGAGCTTTTTCTAGCGTTCATATAACCACCCCTCGTTTGAGAAATTTGGTGTGTTTGCAGCAATCTATTGTATATTTCTACGAGATTTGTTGCATTTCTGTATAATTATTGTTCAATTTTTATTTCGTTATCAATTTAATCAAAGCCTTTTGTATTATCATCGCTAAAGCATGTTTTGCTTTGATTACCTATATAATAAATTGTAAAGTCACTTGGCACTATTACTCCTGCTTCCGAAAACTTATCAATAATTTCACTGAATGCCTGCATTTAAAGCAGCGAACATTTAAAGTTGTCTCTTTGGTGTAATTTTCTAGACTTAATAAAGATTTGTTTGTTTGCATGAAGCGGAGGTATATTCTGCAAGTAGTTCGCCTGAAGACGGGAGCAGATGCCAGCTCCCTAAACGTCGCATCAAGCTCGTCTAATGCCGGAATCACATAGCCCCGACGAGCACAGCTCGACACGACAAAACCGCAACCACGACAATTTTCAATGTGACTGCTCAAATTTACAGCCCGACGCTGTTTTCTAACGCGACACGAGTAAAATTTTTCGGATCCATTTAGAATGCGCTGATTACCTACGCTAATATCAAAGGCTGTGGACAGATGGGAAATTTGGAATACATGATGGTGACAAAGTTTTATAGCTAGGGACACCCGAATTTCGCGAAAATATTTCCGCACATGCTAGATTCCAATACCCTACGGGCGTACCAGCAGTTTTATTTTACTTATTGTCAGCGTGTCTTTGTGTGAAGACACTTTGCTAGTTGACTGGTTAATCAGAACTACGTATATTCAATACTGTACTTCTGTGATTCGCGCGCAAACACCTAAGGTGCATAGCACGGAAACCATCCAATTACGAAAGTGCATCTGAACTAAAGTGTTATGAAATACAACTGGGCGTGAAATTTTTTTCGCGAAATTCGGGTGTCCCTATTTATAGCTAATGCATACAAAGCTAAAATTATTATTTATAAGAGTTAAATACAATAATGTTCATAATTTGTTTTCTTTTCCCATTGTAGGGAAAGCTTATCATACAACTTCACTTTGCAAAGTTGTGCACGCTGTGCCTCGTGCCGCACGACACGATGAATAATAGAAATAATTTCTATTCCAAAACTGCTGGTCGTACGAAAGAATTGTCGAGTTTATGTCAGATCTATCTTGTATTTCATTGGTTGCTTAGTTTTAAGTGTCGTGTTGTGATTCCGGTATGAAACAACCTACTGATGTGTTCTTCTGTGTCGTCATCCTTGTCTCTTCCAGTCTTGTGCGATATTTTGTATTCGTCTCAGCATTCGTCTGTGCTGTCTTGGTTGTGTTGAGCCTGTTCCCTCCCCCCTCCTTTTTTCAGTTAACTGAAACACCAACTTTTAGTCTGTGTCGTCACCATTGCGTTGTCCTTGAGTTGTTCAGTTTTTTCGCTTAATTTTATTATTCCTTCTGTTTTGTTAATTATTTGACACAATTCTTTGCTGGTTTTATTACATGCTTTTCTTACATTCGTATTTTGACTATAGCCACTCTCGGCTCATTTTTCGTGTTTGTTTCATGTCTCAGATTTGGTTTTCTGCAACGAAACAGTGTAGTAATGGAGTTAAAATTAGTTCACCTAATAAGTACATCACTTTGAAAATAAATTTAAAATAAAAATCCAGATTATATCCGCCTAGTAAAATAAATTAACAGTGTGACATATTTTCAAACACGTCCAAGATTATTTGATAAAATTATTTTTAAGGAAAAATTTGATGGCTATATTTAGTGTTCAAATCTTATTTTAATGGGGCCACAGCGGCTAAGCTATTAGCACGCTCGCCTCCCACCAAAGCGAACCGGATTTTCGCAAAAGGGAATCGTGCCGGACGATCCCGTTGATCGGTTGGTTTTCTCGGGGATCTTCCCTTCCTCCCCCCTCATTCCGGCGTCGTTCCATATTCACTTCCATCACCTTCATCGGCTCTCAAGACCCTGCTGTTAAGAGCGGCCCAACTCTCTTCACACTCTTATTTTAACGCTTTGAATCACTGTGTTCTCTGTATGGGATGTTGCATATTAAGTGACTTTAGTGGCGCGTACTGTTCGCAGTAGAACATATCGTCCAATGAGAAAGGTTCCCTATGTGTGGAAAACATCATTCGCTGATGAAGCTCTAACCCGTAGACTAATAAACCGCTGATGCCAGTAATGTAGAGCACGAAGAGATTTGTATTGGTTCCAGTGTATGACAAAACTTCATGTCGATATCAGTACGGTCCGAACAAAAAATGTGTTTGTTGCAACGCCTAAAATTATAGATATATGTGTGAATTAAGGGGTTAAAATATATTTGAGGGTGAACATTAGCGAGTTTGACAAAGGCTTAAAGCCCCGGTCACACTGTCAAATTTTCGCCTTCATCTATATTTGACGATAAAATTTGAAGACAAATACGGCCATCAAATTTTTCTTTCCAACAAATTTTATCAAATAATCTTGGATATGTTTGAAAATTTGTCACACTCTCAGAGTTTTTTACAGGTTGAATATAATTTGAATTATTATTTAAAAATTATTTTAATAGCGAAATATTAATTTTGTTTTACCATGCTGTTCATTACAGGAAGAACTAAGGACTGATGTAATTTATTTTCACTTTTTACTAAATTCAAATTTTATTTATCAGAGATGTTACCTGCACAATGAAGTTTTAATGCCTCTGAGTTCGTAATATTATGTGCAACGTTCACTTAAAAAAGCATTTCATGCCCAGACAGCTTATACATAATTTAGCTATTTTCATAACCTACTTCGTTTCCAGCAATTGTTCGTTATTTATAAGTTTCTTGACGTCCATTTTGTCGTGCACGATTCTGATCGGCTGAGACTGTCGAACATCAAAGAAATTTTAGCACCGGTCCAATCTTCAAATGTTTGATGGGAACTGAAGCCGTCCAATCAGACAAATATGGCCGCGGTAGTGACTTTTCGATGACCTCACAACTGTCTAAATTTACTTGAGAAAATTTATTGGAAGCAGTTGAGCGAAAAAATTTGACAGTGTGACAGGGGCTTGAGAGGTGCGGACAAGTTTGAGATACAGACTAAATATCAGGTAGACCGAGATCTCGCTGGCTGCGCACAACCATTCTCCGTGTCCCAACACTGAACTACTTTTCCGCCAACAAGTCTAGCAAAAGTGGCGTGGATTGGGTTTGAGGTTAGAACACTGTTTAGTAAACAAGTGCTTTAGAGATGTTTTTATACCTCCTCTAATCAATTTGTTATGCTTTTTGATTACATTCAAATTGGTAAAAGTAATTTATTAATATAATAGTGATTGTCGTTTAAAAATTAAGATGTAAACAAACACGTTCATACCTGTTGACCATGTGACTTTGACAGTTGTGTAGGATTGGGGTAGGTCAATGTTGGGTAGATGCGCAGAAGACGAATAAGCAGTCTATAATCCATTCAAGGTTATTTCAGCCTTTTATGAAGCCCTGCCAAAGTTCTACTTCCAGGATATTCCTCCGTCTCGTGTAAAGTAAGCTTAACTTAGCCTGGAGAAATACACCAGGATGACGCACCACGCTCGTGCGTGCTAACTGTAAAAGTATTTTGTATAAGGACTATTTCTCACTAGGCGTTACCAACGTACATATTTTCTCCCTCATTTGTATTGAGATTATTTATAAATGAAGTATTGTAATGTATAGATCATATATAAATAACATTTCAATTTAACAGGAAAAAAATTAACTGTTATTAATACACGTATAAGACGCTTGTGATAGATGGCGGATTCAGGAAATAACTAAACACATCATACATAGGGAGATTTTTCAAAGGTTTGATTCAAAAAGTCCGAAGAAACTGTGAATGGACTATACCGCATATTTAGTGTATGGTTTGAGATGCGTCGAGTGTGCTGTGGTTGGTTGGGCGGTTGTTAGGCTGCGCCGCGCGCTGTGTCGCGTCAGAGCGGCGTGAATAGAGGCGTTAATTCAGCAAGCGTGCGGTGTCGCGAGGGATTCGCGAGCTGCCGGCGTGGCCCAGGGTGTTTGTACAGAGGGAGGTGGGCCAAGCGCGAGGGCGCACTGATGACGTGTGCGGGAATCCAGCCTGTCACGTGACGCCGCCGCCACCGTGACTTGTAAAATGCGTGACGCGTGCGGTCGCGATGTGATGGGAATGCGCGTGTATCACCTCGCCGCAGAATAACCAAGTATACAAGAAACTGAACTCTTGGACTCCCCGTTGTTGACCGCGGCAACACGGTGGGAAGTCGTGCCGGAGTCACATAGTCCCGGCAAGCACGACACGATAGCCCCGACACGATAATAAAACTATACAGCTCAATGAAATACGAGATAGATCTGACGTAAGCCCGACAATTTCTGTCGTCCGACAAGCAATTTTGGATTAGAAATTATTCCTTTTTTCGTCGTGTCGTGCGGCGCGACACACACATGTAGTAGAACCTTGTAACATGATATTGTATGGCATGCTTTACCTACAATGGCAAATACTGCAGCTTAAAAGAAAATAACTTTTCAAACTACGGTATTTAACTCTTAAAAATACTAATTTTACCTATGTATGCATTAGCGATAACCCTTTGTCACCATCACGTATACCAATTTTACCGTCTGCCCACCGCCTTTAAAACTAGCGTAGTTAATCAGCGCCTTCTAAATGTTTCCGAAAAATTATACTCTTTGTGTCGCCTCAGTAAACTCTTGGGCTGCAAATTCGAGCAGGCACATTGAAAATATAAATGTTCGTGTCGTGGTTGGGGTTTTGGTCGTGTCATATATTTGTCGGGGCTATGTGACTCCTGCATTACTTGCCATCCAAATTATAGCCTATTCGCCATTTCTTCACACTTTTTGAATCTAATCTTTGAAAAATCACCCCATGTATGACATGTCTGGTTCTTTCCTAAATATGCCGTGCATCACAAGCTATGTATACTTCCGTTAACATGAAGATATCTTGATTTCTAATTAAATTGAACTTATACATACGTTTTATATATAAATCACAATATTTGATTTGTAATAAATATGAATAAAAACAGAGATAAAATGGATTTGTTGGCGATGTCTAATAACGAATTGTTCACATGCAAAATATTATTAAACTGAGTGCATACGAGTGCTGTGCGTTGTCCCTTTGGTGTAATTATTTTCCAGCCTTAGTTAAGCTTTGTTTGCATGAAGCGGAGGAATATCCTGCAAGTAGATCTGTAGCAAGGCTTCAGAAAAGTTGGAAGTAGCCGCGAATGTACCTCTGGCCGACCGAGTAATGGACATTATAGGCTGTTCGCAGTAAAATGAGAACTTTTGAAAGCCCTGCTTAGTATCTACTTATATGCACATTGTGTGTTGTTTCGCCTTATGTAAAATTAACACTGGCAAGGGGCTCGTCACTTTATCCATGCATCGGTCCAGTGAAACTGTAAAATTATAATAAGTGTAAACGTTTTAAAAATCTTCTAATTTTTACACTTTGAGGCATTAAAAAAAAACTGAAAGCTATAGAAATAATTTAAGTTATCACAAATGGTTTCCCAACACTTTTTTTTCGACGTTAAGAAATGGAACTACTTTCCCCTCTAATCTTACCAACTTTACTGGGCGCATTTCACTCAGTACGTCCTTTAAAATATATGCACGTGGGAGCAATGATTTTTTCCTAAGGTTGATTTCTAAAGTGCTCACTATATCGTGAACAGCCTTTACTTATATTTACACAGCTATTAAGGAAATCCGTCATTTTCTAGGATATTTCACAAGCCAGTAGGCCTAACTTTAATGAACCGCCACACCGTTTTGTTTCTGTACTTCTAGTTGTTCCACCGTTTTAAACGCGAGTGCTTGACATTTGACATTTCTGTTCTCTTGTATACAAATTATAAAATATTTTATTTTTATGTCTGGACTGTCCTTAGTGATCTAAAGTTAGATTCACTTGTTTATTCAAGGAGTACAATTAATTTACAAAATTATATTTAAATTTTAATAACATAACCAACTCGTAGAGCCATTGGCAATACCGGTATATTGTTAATATTGTATTCACAGAGATATTATTATGGACGAATTTAAATGACAAGATTTTCTTTGTAAACATTTACCTTAACTTTCATTAGTTTACTATAGTGTATTTTACATTTTGACATAGCCTGTTCGGTCAAGTGTATTTTAGGCTGACGAAAAGTAGCATTCGCATAATTGTTTGTTAACCGACAGTATAAAATAAGTAAACCTATTCTATTCCGTTCTTGGTCTGGTGTAATTTGGCTTTTCTTTAAGGGACTGTGTTCTATGCAATAAAATATTTTTTTATGGTATCTCGTGTTGGTTAGCTGTAAACTACTAATCTTATCTCCTTTCTAGCTAAGTAAGGAAATCTGTAGTTGATAATCTACAATATAATATACCAGAAGGAATAGCATGAGACAGGTTATATTTCCACATGAGAGTACTAAAAGTTATAGGCTGTTCACGGTAAAATGAGCACCTTTGAAAGCCCTGCTTAAGATAAACTTTTATGCACGTTGTGTATTACTCCGCCTTATGTAAGATTAACATTGTCCTGGACCTCATCGATTTATTTATGCTTCGGTCAAGTGAAACTATGAAAATATTTTTTGAAAAGTAAATATCTAACAAAACTGCTCATTTTTACACTTCGATGCATTAAAAAATAAACAGAAAGTGGAATTTGAGTTATCAGAAACGGTTACCTAACCATTTTTATTCGACGTTAAGATACGTAACTACTTCCCATCCATCGTTACCAACTTTACTAGGCGCTTGCCACTCAGGATACCCGTTGAAATACGTGAAGGCAGTGACAGCGACTTTTTTCTAAGGTTGATTTCAAAAGTGCTTACTTTATCGTGAAGAGCCATTAGTAATCGAGACGTTCAAGAGCGCAGGTATAGAGTGTTTTTTTTTTTAAATCAAATATGTGAGCAGTAATAGCTGCTGCCCACCTGCGGAAGCTGTCTCCCGGGCTCCGAATTTCTGTTGAATGTTACTGGCATGCCAGGACAGCTATACACGTACGATTTTTTTTAAACTAACGGAGTCTGAGCGAGGACGTTGTGCCAGTAGCCTACCACGAGGCCGGGTGTGTGACGAGTGTCGGCGGTGCATCGGTTTCGCCGTCGTTGGGCGAAACGAAACGGTCGCTTCGGTCACTGCAAGCGCCACCAAGTTCGTCAGTTGGGATAGGTCTACGCACGAATATTTTCTGCAGTTCTTTATAGGCTGTTCACTGTAAAGTGAGCACTTTTGATGCCCCACCACACTGGGATGTTTACGTCTAAGGCTAAAATAACATATATTTATTGACTATTATTCCAAATGAGATGGCTTCCAAAGGTCCTTACATTACCGTGAACAGCCTATAGATAACGTTATTGGTGGGTTTCGTTGAAAATAGCTGATACTCGTTGTGTACGTATTTTCATGGTCTGCTCGCGTAAAGCTAGGAGTTACGGTTTATCCCTCGCGCAGGTGTTTTGAATAGCGTCGTAGGGTGATTGGTGGGGAGGGGGATAGTGGAAGTCAGAACTGAAAAGCTCTGGGATTTTTGCGACTGGGATTACAGGACTGTGCGCGAAATGGGACTGGAGTTTTTACTCCCAAACCCAGTGTGTTATCTGCGGAAAATGTCATCTGCAGCGTCCGGCCTCCTTACCCGTAATTCTTCCCATTCTGCACCCACCACCCATCCCTTGCCCCGGGGTTCGTCGCTGAGCGCCATTGTCAGTAGGGTTCGTGGGGGAAGGGTAAGGGGCGGTAATCCTCCCCACTGGCCGCCTTATCACTATAACCCCGCCATTGTGGCCATCGGCAATAACGGCTGATCCTAATAATCTTCCCTGTCTGCGCCGAGCACAGGACATCCCCTGGCCCAGTACTGAGGACGGCGCATTGTTATGATGTGATCAGGCCTTAGCGGAACGGCCTACCTGATCACACTTTCAAACATTGAACCAGGGCACGGGCGTGAGTGCAACATCTGGCGAAAGACAGTTGCAGAAACCTCGTCCACCGGCCAGTAAATGGGGCCGAAAATATTTAACAACGCGCCCGATACAGGCCAACGTAACACTGGGAGCGGCTTCTTTTGTCGTCGGGCCACTGGAACGAGAAGACACTGAACATGGGTATGTCCGGCCGTCGTTATTCGCCTCCCAGAATCAGACTCCGGTGACACTAACAAGGTGGGGATTTTGCAATTATATTGTAATAGTTGTGGCGTGCGGTAATTAAACTTAACATAGTTAATCTGTATCTTGGTATTCCATTCGAGCTCCCCCGATCGGTAGTCACGTAAATAGTTATTGTATAATCCTTTCGTTCAGTAAATCCCATCTTGCACTGTTGTGCTCTACGTAATCATGATTCATTATTTAGGTACGCCCACAGGTCCTATCAGGTGTGAATAGACTTAAAAGCTAATTCGTAACAGCATGCGCGACAAACTCCGTTCCTCGTCTGATACACACGTACAACTTGATCACGTTTGACTCAGAACTTCTCAATGCCCTGCTCACCGTGTAAATTTTGCCCGTTGTGTCCTCTTCCATTGGCCATGATTGAAAATTAACATCGCTGTTGACTGAATGCCTAACATCCGAGAGTCGAGAAAGCAACGTTGTGAGATAAAACTTTTAGTATTGGACTGATCCCATAAATATTTACCCCGATGTCTATATGATAAGATAGAAACAAATTGAATTCCCACCTGAAGCATAAAAACGTTTTTCCAAATTCGTAATTGAAGGGCCGGCCTACATGGTGCCTGAACTACACTGCAGCATGTATTAAATACGTATGTTTTTAAAAACGAAACTATAACACGTGTTCCCAATATTTTTGCCTTTATGAAAAGAAAACTTACCCCAGACTGTGACGAAAAGGTACTTCGTTGCGCGTCCAAGGTCAAGAAGCCCCAAGGAGCAATACGGGCGACACTAATACACGCGCCTAGGGCCTCGTCGCTTCTATGCGCAAGGCTGCAATGTTTTCGTCGTGACGATGTACTGTGAAAGTTATATCTGTAACTTAGGGGTTTAATTACACTCGATGAAAGCTTAAGGAAACTGCATAGGCAACCTTTAAAATTACGATATTTGACCATTTTCACGATTTTTTCTCTCCAAGAATACACTTTATATGACAAAAAAAAAAAAAACTAGTGGTATATGTAATTCTTGTATATCTTTACTAACAAAAATTCGTATTTGTATAAAATTTATTTACCGAGATACGTGTATTTGTGCAAATAACTATTTCACAGGAAATGCGGCGGTCCATCCTCCTCTTAAAGGAGGTCCGAAATCACAGATCAATTCGTTAGTAGCATAAAACGTCTTTACAAGGCGGTATATACACACAGTGTAACTTAATATCAGTAAGTATTTATTCACCACAATGGTAAATATATCTCTTGGTATAATATAATCATAACTTTGGTTCAAAATATTTTTAATTTATATACTGCCTTGTATCTCAGGGTCCTCAAGTGAGGAGGATCTGTACCAGCTGGACGCACCTGTGTGTGCGCCCCTGATTCCCCGACGTATAATTATGGAAAACATGGCGTCTGCATACGGATGTAAGGGGAAGTAGAATAGGTTGCGCTCACAAACCGACGCCGACAGCCACGCTATAATGGAACCTCGCGTCCTTTCCGCAAGTCTTTGTGGAATGCGCAAAGGGACAGTTAGTATTAAACTCCGCGGCTGAGTAGTGGCCGTAAACACACGCGCTGTATTGTTTCTTCTGTTACTTCTTTCCTCTTCCGTGCACACACCTCCTCCGGGAGTTGGTCTGTAGCTGGTTGGCGGGATCCTACCCCTGGCTGAGGGAAGGAGGATGAGGCTGGTGGTTTGTGAGGTAGGATTGCGGAAAGAGGGAGTGGCTCGAAGGATCAGAATGTCTCCTTCCATTTTCCCTTGCTCGCAGCTTCCGCTTTACTCTATCTCCTTTCCCCGCCCCCGCCGCGCTGTTCCCCTTCCCCGGACGCCAATGGATGGACCGCAGTTCGAAGTCAGCATAAAACATAACCGCCATGTAGAGAGTCACTCGCAAGACGGATTACCGTCTATGGCCCGCGGCATTGCCTGCGGTCCAGGGTTCAGCTTCCAACCCGGCGCGCCCGGCCGTCTTGGAACTTTACAGAGAGCGATAGTTGGACAATCAATCAAGGATAACAACACCCAGATTAACACCAGCTCAGTTTTTATAGGCTGTTCATGGTAAAATGCGCATTTTCGAAATCCCTGCTTAAGATCTACTTGTATGCACGTGGTGTATTCTTCCGTCTTACGTAAAATTAACATTCCTAGAGCTTCATCACTTTATTCATGCGTTGGTCAAGTGAAACTGTGAAATTATTAGAAAAGTAAATATTCTTCAAATACGCTCATTTTTACCCTTCGACGCCTTAGAAAAACAGAAAGCGAAAGAGTTAGTTAGGCTTAATGTATCGTCGACAGCGAGGTCATCAGAAACGGTGCGGGTTGCGCAGGGAGGGGGGTTTGGGGGAAGGACTGGGGAGGAATCTGACATGTCCTTTGTTAGGCACCCAGCCCAGCATTCGCGTGGAGCGATTTCGGAAAATCGAAATCAGGAGGGCCGGACAGGGAATCGAACTCGGGTCCTCCCGAATGCGAGTCAAATGAGTTATCACTTCACCACTTCGCTCGGTAGAAAGCGAAAGAGATAATTTACGTTATCATAACTGTTTACCTAACACTTTTTTTTATACGACGTTACTTCCCATCCATCGTTACCAACCTTACTGGGCGCTTGTCACTTAGTACGCTCGTTAAAATATATGCAGGCAGGGACAAAGACTTTTATCTAAGGTTGATTTCAAAAGTGCTACTTTATCGTGAACAGCCATTATATGGTCGTACGTATACAGTACGTGGTCAGTTAACATACTGATACGGCCGTTGCCAGGTTCATGATGGGTTGTGGCCTTAATTAAATTAAATGACTAAATTAAATGTCCTGATTCGTTTACAATGGTGCCAAAAACACCTGTGCTGCTATTTGTTCCTCAGACTGCCATAATCACCCAGTTACAACCATTTTCGCTGACTAATAAACTATTCATGAATATCTAATTATATTAATCAATGTAGTGGTTAATTTGTCCAGCTGAAAACAAACTAGGGTATTCTTAATTCTTTTATTAATCCCACTCGCACCAATGTATGAGTCACTCGTAGTCTCCCATCGATGTTCCGATGCCCGGGTCGACCCAGACGCCCCGCTGCTGTGTACGCTGGAACACTCGCTATGTACCGCCGCGCCGTACTAACACGAGCAACAGCTGCCGCCTGCGGGGCGAGGGCTGTATTATGTTCGAGCCGCGATACATTCTGGATATTGGGGTCGCGGTCGTGTGGTGTTTAAGCTACTCGCCTCCCATCTAGGCGAACCGGGTTCGATTCTTGGTGGGACTGCTCCCGGATTTTCGCACGTGGGAATCGTGCCGGACAATGCCGCTGGTTGCCAGGTTTTCTCGGAGGTGTCCCGTTTCCTCCGCCCTTGCGTTCCGGCGATGCTCCCTACCTCGCTTCACCCTCATCGACTCTCAAGATCTCAATGTTAAGAGCCGCCTAGGATATTTCCGCACATACGCATCCTCAAGATGACCAAGTTCAGTGACCAGACGTTTCTTAAGCGAAGAAGGCAAAAACAGACTTTCTGGAAGGCGTTGGTCGCTGCAAGACACGAGATGTCAATCACAGGCACGTCATATTGTTACAAAGTACGCCTTCTGGCCGTACTTGTAATTATGGGCTAGGGGGGTTTATGGTTGAGAGACATAATGTGGCTGTAGCCAGAGGTAGAGCACTGAGTGGGTAAATGAAGTAGTAAGGCAGTTACGGATTGACTCGGGTTGTATTGTAATAACTGACATTACACAAATACAAGCGAGATACATTGAGAGAGTGGAGGGAGCAAAGCTTTATTGACTGTTAATTAACTGTTTGAATAGAATCATACTATGTATCTGAATGATCGGGGCTTGTCCCACCTTGTGTCGACTCCCGAGGCTGTTGTACATGATGCGGGGTTATGATGAACGGCACAGCGAGCTCCTGGGGTCCTTCATGCTGGTCGGCGTCCCTACTGAGAAAGACGCGGCCTGCCACTCAGTAACGCCCGATACTCGCATCGCATGTTGCAATCCGCCCTGCTTCCTGGTTGGTAGTGAGGGTTCTCGCTTACCAGCGTTTGGCGAGGCACGCCCCGTTTGCAACAACTACCTTCCTGGTTTGTACATAAGTGATAGGGCGGGCTCAGGCGACGATGTAATTGAGAGCACGTTCACGCAAACATACCAGTATATAACCCTCCCGGTACCGCGCACTACGTCATCCAAGGACGGACTCGGGCCTTGCGGTGGCATGAGGCTGGTATAGGCCAGTATTCCGACAGGAAACTATCGCCGGAATGTTTTACCACTATAAAATGTTAAATATATATTTTTTTAGTAATTATATTTTACAAGCAGTTTCAAACGAACAAGAAAGACTAAGAATAACTATTCAAGAAAACACGTGAAAGTTACAAGAATAAGCGAAAAACACATATTTTTATAGGCTATTCACGGTAAAATGAGCACTTTTGAAAGCCCTGCTTAGGATCTACTTGCGTGCACGTTGTTTATTCTTTCGCCTTATGTAAGATTAACATTGTCATGGGTCTCGTTACTTTATTCATGAGTCGGTCAAGTGAAACTGTGAAATAACTAGAATACTTTTTTTTTTTTTTAATAACAAATCTGCTCATTTGTACACTTCGGTGCATTAAAAAAAAACAGAAAGAGAAATAAACATGTCAAGTTATCAGAAATGGTTATCTAACACTTTTCATTCGACGTTAAGATACGGAACTACTTCCCATTTATCGTTACCAACTTTACTGGGCACATGTCACTCAGGGCGCCCGTTATAATATGTGCCGGTAGGAGCAGTGACTTTTTTCTAAGGTTGATTTCAAAAGTGCTCACTTTAACGTGAACAGCATTTAATATCTGTGTAACGATGCCGGTATCTTAAATAGCCCAAATTGACACTTTTGTTGATCTGCGGCAAATGACATTCCCAGTTCAATCTACTGATCCCTGCCGGTAGTCGCCAAATAGCTGAATTCCTAACTGTTGGTATTCACGCAACTAGAATCATAAATCATTAAGCAGTGTGGTGGGTCAGTGCCCTTTTTTTTTAGAAAACAGTTTCCGTGAAGTTACGAAAGAGCTGTGGTAAAAACTTATTCTGAATTCTTCGTAAAACTACAGCCGTTTCGTTTTTTTTTTCTTTAAATAACGGACTCTCCGTAAACTCCGCGAGTCCATGGAATTTCTCCGTATATTCTCTGCTAGGATTTTGTGTATTTCCGAATGATATAAAGAAAAATTACGCAGCGAATTTATTATTTTCGTTATGCGGACGTTTACTTGTCTGTAAAAAAATAAATTTAAAAAAATTAAATTATTTTGTTTTGGAGCGTGATTTTAACTTGAGTCGAGAGGTTAATAATTCGCTATTATTAGCAGTTTGTTTCACTGTGTCTTAACAATGGAAGCGATAAATAACGTGTTATTAAAATGAATGTAAATCGTGAAACTTTTTCTGTTTCTGGTAACGTTTGTGTTTGAAGAGTTGCAAACTGTTGCCACTGGCTCTTGATACTTTCTGATGTTTGAATAACAAGTTTAAGAGACGTTAATATCCTAAGTACTGCAGGAACGATACTTTTCTAGTTACAGCGGCGAAGAACTCTTTTTGTAGGACTGAGCGAGTAGGCGGCGCGGTGGTATAATCCATTCTCAGTTACTTTACACTTTTCTGAAGCCTTGATGAAGTTCTACTTCTAGATTATTCCCCCGTCTCGTACAAACTAGGATTAGATAAGTCTAGAAAACTTCACCAAAGGACAACGCAACAAATTCATGCGCACTCAGTTGTATTTGCATGAGAACTATTTCTTACCAGGCGTTACCAACACATACGTTTTCTCACTTTTTTATACATATTTATTACAAATGAAACGTCAATTTAACGAAAAAAAAGAAAAGATAATTTCATGTTAACAGAGTTATAAAATGCTTGTAATACATAACATATTTAGAAAATAACTAAACACAGCATACATACAATGAGGTGATTTTTCAATGGCTTGATTCAAAAAGTGTCAAGAAACGGTGAATATACTAAAGCCCACTGGTATCCCATTCGGCAGGCCCCCGATTCGATTTCCAGTCCGGCCACCCTCATTTCGGCTTTCCATTGTTTCCCGAAATCACTCCGGGCAAATGTTGGGATAGGTCCTTATCAGAGAACATGGCCGATCCCTCTTCCCTGTGCAACTTACTCCGTCTCTAATGACCTTGCTGTCGAAAACGATGTCAAGCCTAACTACCTACTGGCAAACCATCTTCTCGTAGTCTCGTCGCTGTTCGTTCGGAGAACCTGAACTGCCGTTGGAAAATGGAGAGGCTCCGTATGTTATACGAACGTAGCTTAGTTCCATTTTATGTTGCCATGGAGTGTGTTTCCGAATGTCAACTGTTTTGTCTCCAGTAAAATTTCCTTCAATATAAGGAAATTGAACAGTGCGTTCTTGTGGTCAACTGGCCAGACTCCGAGCAAGGCCATCTGGTTTAGATCTATAAGAGATCTGATAGCAGATGTCTCGCGTGTGGTTGACGAGACGAACATTGTTGGTGGTTGATGGGTTTTCTCCGGGCACTTCCGTTTCCCCCAATCCGACCATTTAATCGTCCTTCTGTTTTATGGTATCATGTCACGTCATTCTTCAGGGACGGCGGAAACCTATCGCATAAGTTCTGTGAGTTAACTGCTGCAATAGTAACGCCACCTTAACATGAAATTAATTATATGCTAAGTTCCGTGCCATGACGAATGTAACCGAGCGAGGTGGCGACGTCGTTAACACTCGGACTCACATCCGCGGGAAAACCTAGGTTCGATTCCAGCACAGGCCAGCTTTATTACGATTTTATATGAAATACCGCACTCCAAGCTAGTGCTGGAATGTTTCCTTACGACAAGTCACGGCAGATTCCTTCCCCGCCACATTTCTCTCTGAGCAACTTGATCCGATATATCTAATGACCTCGCTGTCGACGAGATGTGAAGGCCTACCTACCTATTCACCTCGATGAATATTTGCACTGAATGGTCGAGTTGCACGCATGAGCTGCTAGTACGTTCCTACGATCTTCAACCTATTTATTTTTTGTAAGGTAACTACTTTGAATAAACCTAGTTGTTATTTAATCAGTTGCTACCCCTGGGAATCGGTGTTGAAACTGAAAATAAGGAGGCCCCGATCTGTCAAGCTCCTAGTCCATCATGGCACCAGCTATATGAACCTACAGCCCTAAACATGAAAAGACATTTGGCAGAGAAAACATGTAATTATTATTACTCATATCTATACTAATATTATAAAAAGGCAATGTGAGTTTGTTTCTATGTAACTGCTAATCTCTGAAACTAAACGGCCGATTTTTATAATTATTTCACTGTTAGAAAGCTACATTCTTCCATATTGACAGAGGCTATGTTAAATAAAAAAAAATGCTTGTAATCTCAAAATTTGTAAAACAAGTCGGAAAAAAATTAACTCTGCCAAAACCATTGAAGATAAATTGAAAAAATGTTAGAAGAAATTGTGTATCTTAATATAAAAAAAATCACAAGTAGTCGTAGGTAGTCGCAAGTAGTCGTAGGTAGTCACGGGTAGTCGTAGTTAGTCGAAAGTAGTAGCAGAATGTAACGGGTAGTCGCAGAATGTAACGGGTAGTCGCAGAATGTCACGGGTAGTCGCAAGTTGTCGCAGGTAGTTGCAAGTTGTCGCAGGTAGTTGCAAGCTGTCGCAGGTAGTTGCAAGTTGTCGCAGGTAGTTGCAAGTTGTCGGAGGTAGTCGCGGGTAGTCACAGGTAGTCGCAATTAGTTGCATGTAGTCGCAGGTTGTCGCAAATTGTTGCAAGTAGTCGCAGGTAGTCGCAAGTAGTCACGGGTAGTCGAAAGTAGATGCAGGTAGTCGCAGGTAGCCTCACGTAGTCACAGGTAGTCACGGACAGTCGCGGGTCGTTGCAGGTAGTCGCAAGTTGTCGCAGGTAGTCGTAAGTAGTTGTAGGTAGTCGCGGGTAGTTGCACGTAGTCGTGGGTAATCGCAAGTAGTAGCGGGTATTCGCATGTAGTCGCAGGTAGTCACGGTTAGTCACGGGTAGTCGCAGATTGGTGCAAGTTGTCACAGTTGGTCGTAAATAGTCACAAGTAGTCACAGGTAGTCGCAAGTAGCCACAGGTAGTCGTAAGTAGTCGCAGGTAGTCTCAGGTAGTCACGGGTAGTCACAGGTATTCACAGATAATCACGGGTAGTCGCAGATCGTCGCAGGTAGTCATGGGTAGTCACGGGTAGTCTCAGGTATTCACGGGTTGTCACAGATAGTCACGGGTAGTTGCAGGTAGTCATGGATAGTCGCAGGTAGTCACGGTTAGTCGCAGGTAGCCACGAATAGTCTCAGGTAGTTACAGGTAGTCGGAAGTAGTCACGGGTAGTCGCGGGTAGTCACGAGTATTCGCAGGCAGTCACAGCTAGTCGCAGGTAGTCACGGGTAGTCGCAGGTAGTCACGGGCAGTCGCATATATAGGTATGCATTTCAGTAACTCCAAAAAACCTGTGCGAAGCGCCGGGGAGGGGGGGGGGGCTGCTAGTAGTTTATGAGAGTATTATCCAAGGCCTGATGCTTGGATAAAATAATAAAATTGGTATATTTACCTTTTTTAATGGTTGTTAATTATATTATATATAACAAAATAATAGGCTAGAAGGCTAAAAACAATATTTTTTACCTAAATTTACAATTACATAAAATATATGATAATAACAATATCGTTAATGAATTCTAATACTGCTGTGGGTACAAAATGACTGCGACTAACCAAACATTTTAATGTCTAAACAAAATTTTATTCACACGAGCTCTGTGTGCATTCTACTTGAAAAATGGTTACTAAACCTTATACCGCTGTGTTTTCACTCATGAACTGGTTTCAATGTAACAAAACTAAAACACGATTAGTTTACCTGTGTCCACTAAAATGTAAGAGAGATATTTACACACACACACACATACATCGGAAATTTAAAGTATTTTTCAATTTTACATGACGTCATGCCCACTCTCCAATCCGGGTAAGAAATATAACGTCTCAGACGACTAATGCGCTCCATGCGGCAGCCATCGCGCTGGCAAAATATGGAGCATCTCGACGACCAACAGTTGTATTATGGAACTTGTAAGAGTACGGAAGGTAGGCTGTGATGCTACTCGACGAGAGTTTGATGACTATTTGATTGATCCAAGTGGGCGAACAGCTGATGTATGTACATCACGCAGTTTTTAATTATCTAAACACACAGTTTTCAGCAACACGTAAGAATAAATTTAAAATTGTTCTTCCCTTGAAACAGGTAACTTCTAAATTACGTAGCAGGTTGCCGATAAGAATTTTCTTTCATGCTGCGTAGAAAATGTGAAGCCCGGTTGTCTCACAGTTGGCACTAATTAATATACTTTTGTCATAAAATTAGCCAAGCTCAGAAGGAAGTGCCTCAATGGAGTGACACTTTGCACAAACATTCAAAACTTGTAAAATGGTTAAATACATCATGAATATTTGTCGCCTTGTAATCGTTCTAAGCATAATCCTGTGAAATAAAATTCGAAGTGTTTCGATAGCCCAATGGATATATCTCCAGATTCTCACTATGAACAACCAACTGTTCTCCCCAGAAAACCTCTGAATACTGGGTGGAAACTACTTTAGAGTTTCATTTGGGTGCTCCTGGTTGTCTCCACAATGTCATTACGTCTTTTAGCTATCTTATATGGTCGCTGGTGGTCGTAATCGCCCAAGTATCAACGCTCTTTTCGCGAGCAGGTCGCGTAGGTGAATTCTTGCTCATTTAACTTGTCAATAAGAACAATTTCGAAAATACAGCTATGTTCCTTTATCTGTGTGTGTGAACGAGGGCCGATCGATAAAAACAATAAATCTCTCTACGTACAAACGACGTTTAGGTTGTTGCATGGCTAATATTTTCCTACTTCTGTTCTTATTCCTTACATATTCACTATCACAGCGTGGCACAAGCTCGAAAATCCACCCTCTCTATAAATCAGGATCTTTATGTTCCAACTAACCTTGGGCAGTATTTCGTACACTTCGTGTTTAAAAAAAAATCAAAATCATATGGGTTAATATCCGAACTGTAGAAGTAAGTTCTATAATTTTCAGAGAAAGGATAGCCGACGAACTTTCTGCAACATTCCTTTACGTGTTGTACACTTCACAACTTGCACACTATAAACATCTGCCGCTTGCGTTAGAATCCCAGAGGGAGGAACATGTTTAGCCCATAACACCCGAGTCACAAAAAAAATTTCCATGTAAGATCACGTTGAAAGTTGTGTCATCACTAGACCGCTCACTTATAGGGCTTGGGTCATACTGATGGATCGCGCTAAATAATGCGAAGTGTACGAATGTGAAAAAAAATCTATATTCCCTCAACATGATTCGAACTCTTACTGCTGGAACCGCGTGAATGTTATTTTTTGATTCGTCCTTTATATTTACCTGACAATTAAGACATAACATCTGAATTATCAAAGAGTAATTATAATAAATGACTATATGGTTTTTGAAATAAATTTTTTATGGATTTAATAGTGACATTATAGGTAAATTTTGGCGCACAATATCAATACTGCAGGGTTAAAATAATCCAGTGGGTCTTAGAATCTTATTTATGTATTTAGAAATGACAATCATATACAAGTCCCAACAAAGAATACTCTTCATTATTTGATACATTCTGAAGAAAACCAGCACGAAATCCCATTACGTCTGGTCGACGGCAAATAAAACTTGCTGTTTTTGGGGATGAAGCGAATGAACAAACAACAGAGTCTCGGATATGCAGAAAACTGGTGAGTCTTATACAAAGGTCACAGAAGTCGTTGATTTGGAAGTTATTAAGATGCTGTATAATGTAGGTCGATGTTTCGGCGTACGGCTGTCTGCAGTCACGACACTAGAGTCGGTCATCATGGAGATCCTTAGCGTTACGTTTACTGTCAAAGTTCCTCTCACACGATACTTTAAAGCTTGCTCACCACTATCGCGTCTTGGAAGCTGAACACCCTATGCTTAGCAAAATTCAATCTTCGAGTTAACATTTCATCAAATTTTTTGTTTATTTAGGGTTATTTTGTAGTCACAATTGAATAGAGTAATTTACTGTAGACTGAAAACTTCGTGTTTAACGTCTAATTTTCTTCATACCTTAACGTTATGGAGCGAAACTTAAAAACGGACTCCAGATGCGGATAATTTAATTTTTGTGAAGGGTTACTGGAAAATTATTTATCTATTATTGTAAAACATGACTTCTTAGCGTCAAAACTTGGTTTGTTGGCACTCTAAATCGGTCACAGAAACATGTGCTAATAAGTGGGATAATGACGTAGGCTATTTCCTTTCTTTGACTTACATTAACCTGCTCTAGAGAGTTAGTGCAATTCACGGCTTTATATGTTATTCACGTTAAATTGAGCACTTTTGAAAGCCCTGCTTAAAGACCTACTTGTATGCTCATAGCGTATTCTACCACAGTATATAAAATTAACATTTCCATTGGCCTAATCACTTTATTCAAGCTTCGGTCAAGTGTGAAATTACTGGAAATGTAAATGTTTAACTAATTTGCTAATTCTTACAATTATACGCATTATAAATCAGATAGCATAAGGAACCATGTCAGTACTTATAAATGTCCACTTTTAATTCAACATTGAGACGTGGAACTACTTTTTCTCTTGAAGGTGCCAAATTTACCGGGCGCAATACCAGTCAGCGTGACCGTTAAAATGCATGCATATACAGTGTGTAGTGGCAGTGTCACTTTACAAAACGTTGATTTGAAAACGGCTCACTTAATAGTGAACGGCATATAGCAATAGGAATAGATTCTGCCGTCGTAGGTAGACCACCTCGCGTCCAGCTTTCGGACCTCTTTTGACACCCCATCCGTCAAAGTCACGGGAACTAGCGGACCGCGAAAATCCTGGAGCAGCTTCCCTCGGGACGTGTCCACGTCGGGCGAGATGGAGAACTACACACCTCCTTCACCCCTCCCCCCCCCCCCCTACACAAGTCCCCCGACAACTTCCTGCCAACTCCTACTGTTGACCGGAACTTGGCCGTCGGTTACACGGTGTGGGCCCGAGGAGTTGGGGATTATCGCTACAAGGGAAATATTCGGTATTAAGGGTCCTATGTAATGAAAAGTTTTCTGTCAAATCGTTGTTTGCGCGTAAACGCGTATCTCGGCAAATAAATAAAGGTTCTGAAAATGTTACTTTTTGTCATAAAAGATAAAAGACAATTATCTATGGGTATTTTTTTTTCTTTTGTCGTATTAAGTGTTTTCTTGGAGAAAAAAATGCGTTAAAATGGCTAAATATCGTATTTTTAAAACGTGCCTACGCAGTTCTCTTAAGCCGCGAGGGAAAAGTACAAAGATACGGGCGTAGTTTAATCTGTGGGCTTTCATCGCGAGTAATAAAACCCCGATGTTACAGATCTAATTTGCATAGTACAGAGTTACGGCGGAAATACTGCACACTTGCGCGTAGGAGCGATAACGCGCGAGGCGTGCGTGTAACTGTCGTCCATATCGCTCCCTCGCTTCTTGACCTTGGATACGAAGCTGCATATAGTCGGTTCACGACTGGAACAGACTTTTGAACAAAACCTTAGTCGTCAGCTGCATGCATCGTTACTACAAACAGGGACTGGCACGGGTGCAGTTAGTTTGGCAGCACGGAGAGAGAATATAGTTTGATTGTATAAACGTATTGTTTTATCTATTGCTTAAAAATGGGAGTAGGGAAGATTCCGAGGAAGTCTGTTCCAGTCATGAACGGACTATAGTTCCCATAAAGGGCCCCGCCTGGCTGACGCGTCGAGTGCGTAGCAGAGGTTTGGTACTCGTGGTTTAAAAAAAAACGGTTGGGTTTTTGTAGTGGTGTCTAATCATGAAGAGCAATTAATAAACGTTTCGTGCCCAAATGCAAGTTTCTTCTCATATCGACTCAGGCCGCGGTAGTGGAGTGGTCAGACTACTTGCCTCCCTACTGAGTGAACCGTGTTCGATTCCCTGCGGGGTCGCTCCCGGATTTTCGCATATAGGAATCCTGCTGGACGATGCCGCTGGTCGGCGCGTTCTCTCGGGGATCTCCCGTTTCCCCCGCACTTATATTCCGGTGCTGCTTCACACTCACCTCGCTTCACGCTCATTAGTTTTCAAAATGTAGATGTTAAGAGCCGCTCCGATCAATCCATCCCTATATATCTTTTGACAGCTTTCATATGTTCCATCATATTTTGAGAGAATTATTTAATTTAACTTGTTTGTGAAACTCCTTGCCTGACAAGCGCTTCTAGTATTAGGTATGGAAAGGCGTAAAACGAAGTAGGGTAGAGTGGGCCAATTCTGATTAATTCAAATGGTTTTGTAAATAAAATAAGTGGAAATAAAAATTGGTTAATAAAAATACATGAACATCAAATTCAACATGTATATTTGCTATTCCAATTGATAAACATATTAATAATATGTTAAACATTCACAACCAATTTTTTTAGTGAAAGATGAAATTAGATGATACATCAAATTTGGTGATGTAATTGCTATCATGAGTGGGGTAAATCCGATCATGGTGGGGCAGTTATCATCGCAGACATCTACCACATATGAAATGTTTTCGTCCTTCGGCCCCAACACAGATTTCCACATTTCTGGTACTTGATCCAATCCCCTTTGTTGACAGACTGGCTCCATCTTCTGTTGCAAAAGCTACATGGTGCATCATTCGAATCTTTCATTAAGGGGGTTTGTTCTTTGCTTGTGCAAATTTCTTTTTCTGCAAACAGTCTACGCCTTTTCACTGCGCCATGCACCTGTTTCTTTTTCTCTGTCGCAATTTTAACTTTATCTGCAGTTTCCTTGATGTTTCCTTCCGATGTAAGGTGTCGAGGTGTTTTTTCTTTCTTGTTTGCTTCGGGGTGTTTGGATTTCTGGATGATTTGTGTAGAGTTGGAATGATGCCATTAAATAGAGCATTTGTCTGCTTGTTGCGAGACTTTGAGGTAGAAGCTGGTACAAACAAGGTAGGTGAAGCTTGATAAATGGAGCGATCAACTGTGTTTTTAGAAGTGGAATGATGGTAACATGACTTACTTTTAGCATGGTCTGGAGAACACTCACGAGAGAAACATCAGAAGATGGACCTGCAGTGGATATAGTAGGAGGACTTCCTGTTGGGATTGAATAATAGTTAGCCTGGAAGGCTGCAGATGGTAGAAATTTATCCACTGAGATTATTTTAGGTTTAATTGGGTAGAGGCCAGTGCACTCGAACCCTTTGGTAGCATTCCCATGGGATGCAGCCTTGTTCCATGCTGATGTGAAAATATTTTCAAAGTCAGACTTGGTAATTGATTGTGTTGGGTTGTTGTGAATAAATGCAGTTGCTTCTTGGTGGTAGAAATTCTTTAATGTTTGAACAATGTTCAATTTAAGAACTGGAGGACGTGTGTTGTATGGGGTGGCAAACAGAGAAGTTCAATTTCATTGGTTGTACAGAAATTCAGACATTTAAGTGAACAATGCGATGCATGCCCATCCAAAATAAGTAGGCACTTCCCTGGGAGTCGGTGTTCCTGAAAATGTTGCAACCATTTGAGGAACAAGTCCTCATTTATGTAACCAGATTCAGAAATTGCTTCTACAGAGCCAGATGGCAAATTCGCACAGTATAACTCACGATACCGCACACCCTTGAAAACCACGAACGGTGGGATACATACCCCATTAGCACTGAAACAAGCCACTACTGACACATTTTCACCACGTTCTACACTAGTCAGATTGATGATTTCTTTTTGGCCTTTTTCGAAAATTATTTTCTATGGTTTGTTGTTCGAAGGAAACCCTGACTCGTCCACAATGAAAATTCTCTCTGGCTTCTCACCGAGTCCTAGTTCAGCTGTTAAATTTCCATAGAGCTCATAAAAACTGCTAAAGTCTTTTTCGTCCGTGGCAGCTGCCCTCATTTTTGATAAGCCTTCCAGTTTTATCAAATATAGTTGAGGATGTCTGCCCGTGAACCAACAAGCCAATCTCTACCTGCTAATTTTTCGGTATTATTCCAGGGAACTTCGATACATTTCACTTTCGCGTACATGTATACTGGATTTCTTTCCTGAATGGTAGTCAAACCAAAGCCACTCTTCGACAAGTTAAGCAGTCTCTCACACAGTCCTCTTCTTCTTCAGCATTGAGTACAGATGGATGACCAACTCTATGTTTATATTCTTTCCCCTTGGCTCCGAATGACTGATGTAGTTTCACTTTTTGTATCCTATTTTGAAGTGTGTTAAACGGTATCTGATGCAAGCTAGCAGCTCGTCTGATGGTTGTATCCCCGCGGAGGATGCTACTTATAGCCTGTGACATCGACTCCTCGGACCACTGAAGGGCAGTGTTTTTTCGTTTGTAGTTTCTTACCACCTGAAATTCATACAGACACCAGTTTATGTTGATTTGCAATCATAATTTCTTTATGAAAAGTAAGGCTCTTGTAAAATACATGAAAGAATTGGTAAGCATTGCATGAGATTATATGTCCAACCTAATCACTTGGGTAGCATGGGTTTCTAGTGCCTTTGCCTTATATTCCAGAAGGGGTTTGAGGTACAAATCAAGGATGGACAAATTAATAAACTAATATAAATGAATGTGCATCGTGATTAATCTTCGGCCAAGATGGTTCCCACAGACCACATTTGGATATTGTTATTGTAATTCCAAACGCACATTGACAAGAGTTGAAAACTCTACAGAATAGGCCCTATAGGGATTCTGAGTGTTTTAACAGTGTGCTGAGCAATCCTCAAATTGTTGTTGTATTATTTTATGCGTCTCGTCGTATATTTTATGAATGGGTGATGCATTTGTTCTTATAACTACTGAATAGAAAATATTAATGGTAATCAGTTAGGTCTATACTGAGTGCGACCAGCCAGCAGGCTGTACTTAAACTATATAGGGTGCGACCTACCACAGTATTATCACTAGCAGCGAAACCATTAGTCGCTAGGAATGCGCCTCGTCAAACAGATAAACATCGCCACTGCTCGAAGGGCGACAGCTAGGAGACTCTGTAATGTTAATCGCCTGGACTGACCTTGAAACCCCAAGCGTACCCTTTCTTTGGCAGCTGAGTTTATGTGGCTATGTAACAATAACAAGTAACAGCTATTAAGATTTGGAGGTATAGTCCATTTCATGTAAGTGGTCTCAAATTTGACAGTTATATAGAAAGTGGTGCCAATGGCATTTGGGTGGCTATGTATCCCTCCGTCACAGCTGAACTGTCACTGAAGGTGACTGTTTGCAAACAAACACCATGCGACCAGTATTTGTAAACAAACAACATATGACTGCCTTTTTTTGTATACAAACGGCATGTACCTCCTCCCAAATGACTATTAGAAGATGTGGAGTGCTGTTTAAACAGTTGCAGGTTGGCAACAATCCCATTTTTTTTAGTTTATAAATACTTTATATAAATTACTAACAGCCCATGTAAATAAGTCTATAAATTGATGATTTTTTTACCTTGCAAGAGATTTGTACCAGGATGCACGAAAATGAAATTGTATTTTGACTGTCAAGTGAATAAAATATATTTTGCTGTTTTTTAATACACTCTAAATATATTAATGGCAACTAATCTTGTCACATTACCTGAATGAAGTAAGTTCTTGTAAACATACAAATTTAGCATGGTTTCCACAAACACCAAATACCAAGATCCCCCACCCTCCCAGGAATGCACAAATACCGAAATACCTCCCCCTCTTCCATACCTTTATTTCAAAGACAATATACATTGTTCATTCTTACATACAGACTATGTCTACTATTGCATTAAAAGTACATAATTCAGCTTCGTGGCATGACATGAAAACAAACTCTGTAAAGCCTGATACTTTCATGGTGGTCATAATTCTCAGGATGTTAAAGTATGTAGGTAGACAAAATAATATTTAAGCAAATGTTACTTAATTTCAGTAATTTTAATAACTCTCGTTTAGTAACTCAAATGTTAAGTATTGCAGGTCTACATACAAAATACTTTAATAACTTTTCTCAAATACCTACGTGTTCAGATTGCCATCCTGCGAATAAAAACTTAGTTCTTACTCAGTGTTGGTATATACACTGAAGTTCAGTCGCACAACATCCCTCCTCAAAATTGTGAATACAGTCCTGATTGATCTCGGGTACCTAATGAAAAACTGTATTTCAGTTCAGAGATGTTACAAAGCACTCTAGAGAAGCAGATGTGACCTACAGCAACAATATATCAAACGAACATGTTACTTACACACCAAAAAGATGTTCCACCTACCCAAGATTGAAGATATCATAAAGTTCATTTTCCTTAGCGATAAATTTTGGAATGTCGCAGTTCTTGCTGATGCATGAGACACTTCTTTATGATGTTGGAGCACCTTCGTTGGGTGCATAAATTGAAAGAATTTCCAATTTAAATCCTGTTTATGTGAATTATTCTTCCGTTATTCTTACAATATTCTTAACAATGTATGATAAAAATATATGAGTGCATTTAATTCGCAAAACAAAAATGCTCCAACGTTGAAACCTACATGCCATTATGTTACTTTCAAATACAGCCTTTAAAAACAGGAAAAAACTCTAAATTTATTTGCTAACAAGTATCCCTGAGTAACAAGCTTGACAAATTTTATATACGTTCTAAAAAAATACAAGTGATTCAACTTACAAGTTTGTATGGCCAGTAAGCTTTACATTTTGTAACCCTCCACAACCAGAGTGTTAAGAGTTTCAATAAATAATAACACAGAGAAATGTTCATTGCAATGACATGTGGGCCCAATTAGGGTATCATCTTTATTTTATTTCGAGGGAAAAAGGAAAAAGTGAACAGAATTAGGGGGGGGGGGGTGAAGGTTTTAGTTTATCGTCTTTCATGAGGCGGGATTATTTTGATGTTCTTACGATGCCGGAATCACATAGCCCCAACGTACACGACACGACGGCCAACAGCCAATGAAATACTACATAGATCGTCGTAAGCCCGACCGATTCTGTTGTCCGACCAGCAATTTTGGATTAGAAATGATATCTATTCTTCGCCGTGTCGTGCGGCACGACACAAGAATGTACAACATTGCAAAATGAAATTGTATGGCAAGCTTTCCCTACAATGGTAAATACGCACCTTATAAGATAATTAAATTGAAAACTACTGTACCTAACTCTTAAAAATAATAATTTTACTTTTGTATGCATTAGCGATACCAATTTGTCACCATTATGTATTACAAATTTCCCTCTTGTTCACCACCTTTGAGATTAACGTAGCCGATCAGCGCCTTCTAAATAGTTAGGTTAAATGCCGAGAGTGTGGTATCGGTCGTGCTGTAAATTCAAGTAGTCGAAGTGAAATGTGTCATGGTTGCGTTTTTGGTCGTTTCGTGCTGTGTTGGTCGGGGCTATGTGATTCCGGCATGAGAGTGTGGCATTTTGAGTTGCATATTGTTTTGACGGAGCAGTGGAAATTTTTGCTCGTATGGAAATACAATTTTAATTATTTAATTTCGAAAATTATAACTTTAATTAAAATACAAAACGCGATACAGACGTCGCTGTTCGAATCCGCACAGATGCAGTAATACATACACGCGCACACTTTGACCGAAGGTTAACCTTACACTCGAATTTACGATGTAGACAAACAAATATTGTTCACTCACTACAAAAGTGTGGAAAGTGGGGCATTTTTCAGGCCACTTGCATTTCAATAATTATATTATCGGTTTACAAATGCATTTACAAAACACGCAAACTTGCTGTTGTAACCTCTTGAACACGTGTTTACATGCGAGTTTACATAACTAAAATTTCGTTTGTTCGTCACTAGCATTAAATTATTTATTTGCAAAATCATTCAGTAAAATCAACACTACGCACGTTTCCTACTACAAACAAACTTAAACTTATATACGGAAATTATATTTGTGTCACTTCATTGTGGAAGGTGGTTGGGAAAATGGCGGAACGAGCAGTTTAACGACGTGCCGATTACCATGAACGAATCGCGCGAGTACAATGAAGGTTGCCAGAGGGTATCTTCATGGTCTAAATATGCCCCATTTGCGTTTAATGTGACTTGCTTTCGCGAATATGCCACTAGGGAGGGCATATATGTCTCTCCACAATTCATAGCTGCAAGACACATAATATGGTCTTAGTAGCTGCTTGAGCTGTGTAAGCCAAATTCAGTGAACACGCAGCATACCCTGACGGCGTATTCAAAAAGCCATTGCACAGCTAGATGAGTCTGAGAGAGGCCGGAACGTTGGCCTCCGAGGAGCAGGTTAAACGTTTCGGCTCATAGCTCGCCACTTTAACAATTGTGCCTACACTGTGAGTGGGTGTTGGACGCAGTAGGAAACGGACTGTACATACACCCGTCAAGAAGGCTCGGGTCGACCCCGGTGGATCATCAGCAGGGAGGATATTTCCATCGTACGACAGGTTTAAAGCACTCCACGGGCGTCGCTGTGCACCATCCAGGGACATGTCACGTCAGCTGGAAATACGCTTTGTCCACCAGCTCCATATCCAGGCGGTTAGAAGAGCGGGGTCTGTCGTCGCGGTGCCTCTTACGACGTCTACCATGACGACCTGAGCATCGGCGAGTAGGTGTGACATTCTGCCGGGAACAGACAGCACGGAAGCTTACGGAATGGTGACGGGTGATGTTCAGCCACGAATCACGGTTCTGTCTGGATACAGACGACCGCCTAATTCGAGTCTGCAGACTTCCTGGCCAACGCCATGATCCACGCCTCATTGTAGGACGGCACACCGCTCCAACGAGAGGTGTCACGATGTGGGCAGCCATTTCGTACAACTCCCGCACCCAACTAGTGGTGACTGAAGGAACCCTGGCGGAGCGGAAATACGTCCAGGAAATTCTGCGACAGTATACGCTCCCGTTTCTGGTGCAGCTGCCCAACCCCGTTTCCCAGTAGGATAATGCCCAGCATCACACAGCACGAGTATCTCTGGCCTGCCTTCGTGATTTCAACATGCTCCCTTAGCAAACAAGGTCCCCATACCTCTCCTTCATCGAGAACGTTTGGGACAATGTTAGACGGCAACTTCTGCCAGTGGCAACGATGGCGGATTTCGAGGGTCAGTTTTGCCAGTTGTGGCAGGATCTTCCTCAGGTAAACATCCGGCGTGTGTTTGCCTCCATGCCCGACCGTATAACCACTGGTCTCCGTACTCGGTGGTCCAACACTGTAATAACTGCAACCTGCAACTGTTGGTCCCCTCAATACATGCATGGTGTGGTACAATATTATGATGTTTTTTGTATACATACTACTATGTTCTGTGCTTGTATCCACTGACCTGCCCCTGTGATGGTCAATTATTTTGCAAATGAGTGTATATCCTCCAGCAAGAAAGAAGCATAAAGAGGGAATATAAATAACTGTAATAGCACTACGTATGAAAAATATTTTTTAGGACTTATTCGGTAACATCTTATAAAGTGGTACGTATAAAATAAAGAAACTAAAAGGGAGATTTTCCCAGGGATTTTCCACTAAGAAACCGAAAGTTAGGAAACGGCAGTTTATGTCTGGCTAGGAGTGAAAACATAACACTGCATTTTTTAAGATACTTAGATAGCAATATAATAGTGACGTTATCTGTTTTTTGTAGGTTTCCAGTTCAACATAGAGCTAAACTATATTTTGCTTTAGTTAGTGACGTCAGAAATGGCTGTAGGTTTATTGTTCTAAACCTTCATTGTAGTAATGTGCATGGCTAAATATTTCTGTTGGTAGTATGCATTTAACGTGCCTGACTCGTTTGCAGGCTACGGGTTCGGTCCCGAAAGATGATTTATCACTACCTTGTTTCCATACCCACTCCAAAATTGCTGGTGCAGAATTTATCCGCTTCACATTCCTGCAAGTTGACACTCCGTAACGTGTAGGACGAGGGCGAAAAATTAATGTCTTATCCACATTATCGATAGAACCTTCCGCCACGAAAAATTTGAGGTTGCCTGGTTTCCTCGACTTGTATACAGAAAACGAGATTAGCTTCTCATTCCTTCAACAGCTGCATCGTCAGATATTATTAGAATTTTCCATCGGCTTCATAAATTAATGTAGATTTCCAAAACACAAATTCAACATTAGAGTTCGGAAATATGAGAAAGATATAAAATATTTAGAGGTGGAACACGTTTAAAAAATGTTTATAGTCATAACCGACTTCGTAGTATTTAAGTATTTGTTCGGTGAGGCTATGTAAGCGGAAAATTAACGTAGCTTGCAGCTAACCAAGGACAATATACTTATGTTGAAAACTCCCTAGGAGGCGCTGTTCACGGCACTGGTACTTACAGAACATCATTCATTTATTCAGCATGCAAACTTTGGAATTACCCGTCACCACAAATTAAGTCCAATCAAAGCAAACACAAGTCTGCTGGAAGATCATAGTGAGTATGTCTTTGTTTTATTACTTCTAAATTGTATTTGATTAGGATAACAAAGTTGTACGTGTAATGTTACGAGGTAGAATATATTTATTAATGTGCTTTACTTTGATAAGTTATTCGTTATTAATTTTTTTAATTTCTTCCAGTGCCAACTTAAATGAGTGATGTATGTGTTACACATAATTGTTGTAAACCGATGTACAGCTTAACTGTACGTGGATAAATAAAATAAAATAAAATAAATAAACACCAGAGCAGCCTTCGTTTTGCGAAACGAAAACTTGCCAGTGTCGTCAATATGCAATGACGAAAGCAGCCGGGGGGGGGGGGGGTCACTGTGACTGAGCGGTTAGCCTGCTCGCCTCCAACAAAGGCGAAACGGGTTAAATCCCCGGCGGGGTATCTCTCTGATTTTTGCACGTGTGAATCGTGCCGGAGGATGCCGCTGGCCAGCGGGTTTTCTCAGGTATATCCCGCTTTCCCCGCCCTTTCATTCCGGTACTGCTCCACTCTCAGCTCAATCACCCTCATCGGCTCTCGAGACCTCGATGTTAAAAGCCGCCAAAATCTCTTCACTACTCACTCACGTAAGCAGCTTGAGGAAGAGTCGCGAAGTAAGGTCGGATTTTGCAAGAAGGTTGGGGAGGGAGGGGGGTGGAACGGAGGCAGGCGTGTTTTGGTGAGAGGTGGACTCGATCCCGCGGGACCAGAGACACCTCACCACATCGCACGACGAGGGGTCAGTCAGCACTGCTAGATTACGCCCGTCGACGCCTCATACAACCCCCTCCTACCCCACAGGACGTGACGTCACTCGGGGGAATGAGACGTAGGCGCCGCCGTAGAGGGAGGCCAAGATATATCTCGAGCAGCAACAGTTCCTCGCTGTCGGACTTATCCCCTGTGGGATTCCCGCTTCTCCGCTGTGTCCCGTGTAAGCCAAAGGGACGTACCACTTTGGTCTTTTTGTTAAGGGCGCCGCCTACCTGGTGATTGAAATGCGCTGCAGTGTGTTTGAAATCCGCATTTTTTTACGAAACCATTAAACGTGTCCCCGTGATATCGGCGTACGAAAAGAAAAACTCACTGCAGACTAGGTACGCATAATAGTCTCAATACATAATGTACATTATATGTGCTATTCCCGAGCCCTCCAATATATCTAAAAACCGCTTTTTCACACGGGTGTATCGCACACTATACAGGTTGAAAAAATACGAAATTATTATAGGGACGTGCATTGAACCTTGCTATAAACTTTTCACCGATAAAATGATAGGGTCACCACTTAAAGTCCCATAGGTACACGCAGCAGAACGGAAACACTACACGCCAATTCAGCGCCTTGCGCGTAGGAGCGTTTGGGCATCAGGCGAGCGTGTCAGTGTCGTCTTTATCGCTACCAAGCTTCCCTGCCTCAACCGCGCTAAAAATCTCCAAGTAGGCGGCGCCCTTGACATTTCAAGTCTGAGGGGCACGCTTGCTCCCACCAAGGCAAACCGGGTTCAATCCCTGGCTGGGTCACCGGATTTTCGCAAGTGGGAATCGTGCCGGACGATGCCGTTGGTCAGCGGGTTTTCTCTGGGATCTCCCGTTTTCCCCACCCCTTCATTCCGACACCGCTCCATATTCACTTCAATCACCCTCATCGGCTTTCAAGACATTGCTGTTAAGAGCTTCCCAAACCTCTTCACTTCACTTCACTTCAACGCTAAGCGTAAAGCAATATTACGTGGTGTGATAAACTGGAATGTTAAGTTAAATTTCGACTGTTTATGGGTTCGAATACTTGGTGAAGCGTGAATGCGAGCCTTTAAATTCAGTAAGTTAGCCACCCCCTTGCCCGACTAGACTATCGGGATAAAAACTGTTATCCTTCACAATACAAAGAATAATTGCTATGAAACTTTACCCTGTTCCTCGTACTTTTCATTTTCAAAAGCAACGTTTAATATTAACTCCAGTCATCAAGTAAAGACCATGCGGGGTCAAGGTTTGCCTCGTATCCATCTCTAATCTTTATATATCACACATACATTTCGAATTTACACTTCAAATACTGAATGAAAAAAAAAGTTTTAAATCACTGCTATGGTGGCATCCTAAGGCGTGTTCGCTGAGAATACAAGTCTAGATCGTTGCCAAAACTCCGTCGAGCCAAGTTGTTTACAACACCACGTCCAATCCACAAAGTAATCCCCGCCCGTTCACAAATGGCAGAAACTTTAGTTTTATTCATTTATCTGGCACACAGCAAAACAATTGTTGCGGATGTAACTGGATAATCTTCTGTGATATCGGAAATAGTTTGCAAATACGCTGGATTTCCATTCTAAATTGGTTGCTATTGTATATTTATATGCGTGTAATGTATGTATTTAAGAAATTAAAGTGAGTTCACGGTAAAGGGAGCACTTTAGAAATTAACCTTAGAAAAAGTCATTGACCCAGCATGCATATATTTTAATGGGCGCACAGAGTGACATTCGCCCAATAAACTTGGTAGCGATGAATGGAAAATTGTACAATATCTCAAAGTCTAACAAAAAGTAAGGTTGGATACACTTCAAGTATGAAGCTCCTCGCTTGAACGGATCGGAGATGACAAAGGAGAGTGTAAAACATGGAAATTGGAGTAACAAGAAAAGTGTAAAACAGGTAAAATATAGCCCGTAGCTAAAATAATTGGAAATAGAAAAGTGAATATAGCTAGTCTTGGGGGAGATATATCATGGTGCACATAAAGTAAGGCGGTGTGTATGCGAAGTATGAAGACTGCAGCAGTAGTAATTAATTAATTTAAAGTCATGTTTGATGGGAAGTAAGGAGTAAAGAAAACTAAAAATTAGTATCTACTACACAGAAAAAATACATATTGCTGGAGCAGCAAAAATATTACTATTAAAGCATTTCTTTAAACGTTTATGAGGTATTGAAATAAATAACATTATGATAAAGTTAAACACAGCGCAGTTGGTAAGACGTCTGGTTCAGTACAGTGGGGAACGTCAATCACTAATCGCATGGGTTCAATTCCCTTAACAGTATTTATTTTCGTTGGTAATATTTATTTTTGTGAAAAAATTATAGTATTCCGTTAATTTTAAATCGGGATGTTTTTTAAAAGCAAATAAAGTAAGTTACGTAAAATTTTTAACACAAATGTTAACAGTTCAACACAAAATGGCGCAACATTGACACCACCTTAATGTTGTCAGAACAGTAAGGAGGTACTGTTACAATAGTTATTAATTTTAAATTATCATTAATAGCTTAACATTATGTCACATTAACAGCAATATTAGTTACTGACGGCTCGCAGATAACAAAAATTTTCCGTTGATGTAACATTAATACTGTTGTCATAACATTGACTTTTTTCTCTGCCTAATACCAGTGGTTACAGGTAAGAGCAAGGAAATAATTATTTGTAAACTGTGACAGTTAAGACTAGCAGGCCTGTTCGTTGCAACTTGTTTATGGTAAACATTATATAATCTGTAATATGCCAGACATATATACGTGTAATATACAGGTTGTACCGAAATTAAACGGCCAAACTGCGGGAAAATGAAAAATGAAGTCGATTACATTTGGGAAACTATTTACCAAATCAGAATATTAAAGGAGATATGAGCCTGTGAAAATTGGGTTTTGAAAACGTATTTTCGCTGAATGCCTTGTACTTTCTGCCAGCGGTAGGGATGGCGGCGATTCACCCACAGTACGTCCCACACGGTTGAAAGCGACACACCCATTTGGCGCTCTATAAAGCGTGTAATAGTGGAGGGCATGCCGTTGACGTGCTGACATATTACTTTAAGCCGAACAGTGCGCACAGACCAAGGATGGCCAGCATTACGCATGTGTCTCTGCACCGTGGGAAGTATAAGTCAACTTTTTGTCGCGAATGTTGTAAGCGTTGCACAAGGCATTTGACAAAAATACGTTTTCAAAACCCAATTTGCATAGACTCATACCACCTTTAATACTCCGTCTTGGTATGGTGTCATGTATATTTTCAACTTTATTTTTCATAAGGAATCACCTTCCGCAGTTTGGGCGTTTGGTTTCCGGACATTCTGCATACTCTTTTCAGTGCTAAATATTTCCTCATTGAGGCGGAAAAATTATATTCAAATTATATTATATTAGCATGTCTACAGTAAGGTAGGCATTGTAATGCTCACCTGTACTTCTCCAAACTATGGCATGATGGTCATACATTTCCAAAGAAAAGCGTGATTCGTTTGCTTAAAATAACACGTCAGTCTGCAGCATTTAAAGTAGCTTTCTACTGACACCAGTGCAAATAAACCACGGTGTTATGTTAATGGTCCTCGCAATTGCAGATCTACACGTGCTAGGTGCCTGAAAATTCACGCGTCTGTTGTTTCCAACACAATCTGACTGGTACGACCAAACAGCCGAAACGATGGTCGTCAGTTGTTCTTCCGGTGTTTCAAACGTATACTCAGCATGCCCTTTTTATAGTTTATTGCGCCTGGAACGTATCGTAAATGTCGAATCATATACACTATCTGTAGAGTGGTTTTTACAGGATGCGAAAATTCTAATGACACAGAGTGCATAACCTGTGGGGCGAAAATGTGAAGGAAAGTCGCCCATTGTTCAGACATAATTATTCCCTTTCAGCTGATATCAACTAAACTGCTAACAGTGATTACGGAATTGTGTGGAGTAAGTGAGGTCAGGTCACCAAATGAAATGATAAACACAGTAGGTACCGACAGAAAATTTTCAACTTGGGAATTTCGGGACAAATTTACGGCAACTATGGCCCTTGTAATTACAATGGTAGAGCAAAGACAGAGTGAAGGAGATGTATTGGTTGTGTAACAGTAATGTAAATATTTTATTGAATACTTTATCTTAGGTAGTTAAATTAAAAAACCCATAGATCACCCATGGAAGGAAGATGTATGAGATAAACCGTTTTTGAAATTTTGACTGAAAGGAAACTAAAAAGTTTGTTATCTGGAAGGAGTGTAGATAATTGATCTCACACCCGTCGCTCGATCGACTGAGATACGTCAGTGTAAAAAAAAAAATGGTCGCCCCGAATATACCTCCTGTATAAGTATTTTACCTCCTAGGTTTTTAAACTATGTTAACACACATTCATACTCAACTTTAAAGTTCAGATCGGTATACGTCTAATGATAGTTGAACCACTTAACTTAGAATTTTACCTACGCGAATAATGCTAGTAATTTACAGTTAAGTATTTCCAACCATTTTCCAAACGTTGTTTGTACATTGGTTGAAAAATTCTTGAAAGGAAAAGAGGGAGCATCCTCTTAACGGTGTTGCAGTACCATCTGCTGATGATAGCCTCTGTTCTCCCAAAATTATGTCAAAATGACAGAAGAGTCAATCCACACACACTCACATATACTTACACACGCACACCTACAAACATACACACCTACACACGCATGCGCACACCTACACACACAGAGACGCACATATAAGCAACTGATCTCATAGGCCTTTCTCTTCGGAAAGTAGACTAAAAAGTCTATAACAACTGCTTTACTACAACCGGTGTAGAGCCTTGCGACGCCCCTGACTCAAGGACGTAGCACGCCTGGAATTACCCCAATCCCAGGAAAATCTGAATATAAAAAAATTGCCAAAAAATGCCAGCAAGTAGAATTCATTGAGCAGGGCAGGAGTAGCCCATATATGTGAAAAGTTCACATGAAGTATGGAAAAACTGCCTTTTATTATTATTTTTTCTTTCTTTTGTTTCATTAACCATCACATTATTGGGATAAATCCCCATAGGCAGAAACTTCTTTAACAGCGACACCAAATTTGATATGTGTATAAATATCTGTAGAAAACTAAAATAACCAACCAGTATAAAATATCTGATTAAAACCCAAGCAAAAGCTAAATTCCACTATAAACATTCTAAAAGTCCAACGTTTTTGACTTGATAAAATTTAAGTTCTGGCTACCAGGCCGTCCAAAGGCCATGTTAAATACACTCGGTTATTTTACAAGTGAAATTCCAACATGGAATTTATATGATATATTTTTAATGTGACATGTATTCCTCTGGCTAACCATCCATACAATCCAAAGGCCATGCTAAGGATATTTGAACTTTAACTTATTTCTCTTGACGAGACTATACATGTGTCGGGTAACAACCCATTATTTAAGATTGCCATTCTATCTTGCAATTAATTTTTAAACAGTTGATGTCAGAGTCAATTTTGCCATTTATCTCTCATGTTTTCAAAATATGGCGACAGTGAAAACATTTTAAAAATAGTAAAACTCCAGGCTGGGTGATCTTCATAAATAATATCTCACAAAACATTAATTTCCCCTCGCGTCCAACTGACCAAAGCAACTGCTTACGAATTGCGAGCCTTAACTTCCGAGGAGCAATCCCTATATTTTAAAACCTAAAGTTCCTGCACCAAGATGCCTGCCTAGAAAACATTCTGAGAACTATAAGTCGTCTTCTCAGATTTTAAATTAGAGTCACATTTGCAAGAATATTAATACTTGAAAAATTCTCGCCCTTTCGGGCACCTAACCTTACGTCAAAGTGACAACATGACCTATTCTCGCTTGAAGAGCCTAACATTTCAAAGAGATATATTTTTACCGTTACATAACCTAATGTATGCCCCCTCGAAGCCGAACGTCTGACCTCGAACGAACATTGCACACAGTATATATACAATTTTTACCCAATTAACTGTTAGAGGGGTGAACACAATTCAATCTCCAATAACAGGTCATTATTATTCATTTTTAAATGAATCCACCAACAGGGGCGTATTTGCCCAAAAAAGGAGACAACATCGTTTAACGGGGTAGTGGGGTGTTACAAAGTTCATTAAGCTGTAGAGGGATCTTGAATGGAACGTTCAATCCCAGCCGTTTTCTTCAAAAATGTCCAAATAAGGGAGACACTGCGTCACACGACGACGGAAAGAATGCCAGTTCAAACAGCGCGCTAGCTAGTACGCACGTGACATCACGCCTGCCAGCTAGCGGGGAAGGCAACTTTAGCACTCCATGCCCCATGTATGCGGAAGCTGGTTCTAACACCCTCGGTTGTTACCGGAGCCATGAACACACCTGTTGCGTCGACGCAGGGTGTGAATTCATTATTAAAAAGTGCAAAGAAAAAGTTTTTCCCAGCCGCACCGGGCCACGCCAACATCAACGTGCATCTAATAGGTTTGCAAAAATGTAATTTGTAAGTAAATTCACTAAGTTCATTTTATATATTTATACATTTTTCACTTCCAGTACTTTTTCGCGTATGCAGGAAAACGAAATTCGGACATTGGCGAGTTGGTCAAATTGAATAGGGACTCACAGAATGGAACAAATTCACGTAGTTTTTAATTCAGTTGTCTCACGGTGAATAACACTTGATATACCTCTGTGATATTGATATCAGATTTACAGAAAATGCAAAATAAAGAACTCATATTCTCTTAAGGACACTGTTAGGTAAATAAGGCTTCAAAAACATTGTTAAGCCAGATACTGATTTCAGCAGTTCATCTACTCTGTACTTTTCGGTTCATAGAAACTAAACTAATTATTATTATACAATTGTGTTCATCTTTCTTGTACCATTAGGACCCATGTTTTGAAAGCAGGCTGTAATACTGCAGCATTACTATGCAGCACATTTCAGAAGTTTTGCTTGGTTCGTTAGAAGCCGAATATTTAAAACGTCAAAAACACCACTTAATATCCTCGCTTTAGCCTGGTTACTAGAATAATTGCTAACAAAGTGACTGGCACATCGTACATCTGCCTTTCAAGGACCAGGAAAATTGCAAACAAAGTTGTTGTTATAGACTTTAATGACGATGCCAATCGAATGCTCCTCCCTACTTTTGACAAGAGTACACTGCGGAGAAATGAGGAAGGAATAGCAGACATATTAGATCATGTCTCGTGTTAGTTGCAGGTTTATTGAAACTGACCAATGAAATTCAGACTACAGTCCCGTATATATTTAATTAACACCAAGGAAAATTGTGTCATCTCCTTGTTCCTTCCAGCCATTCTTTTGGGTGGGCAATGCCCCCTTTTCCCTCTTCACCGTCCACGCCCATATAACCAAACCGTAACATGTACAAAATACAATGTATATACATACATTGTATTTTGCTATTCATTGTAAGTGAGCACTTTTTAAGGCCATCCCAACAAAAATAATAACCAAAAAGTTATATTTTATTGTGACCTCAGACGTTTACGTCTGACAGATATAAAACTTTTACACTGTGTTTATTAGACACGTATCGATTTTGTATCAACAATTGGTGGAAGGAAACAAAATCTGAAAGTAACTTTTAAGTACGGCCTTAAAAAGTGCTCAATTTACCGCGGACAGCCTATATGTTCCTTTCAACATTTATGATATACTCGGCAATTGATTCATAGTTTTGTGAAGATTTTTATTATATTTGAATTTTTGCGAAAGGCTGTTCACGATAAAGTGAGCACTTTTGAAATAATCCTTAGAAAAATGTCACTGCTCGTACCTGCTTATATTTTAACGGGCTCACCGAGTGACACGCTCCCAGTGAAGATGGTAACGATGGATGGAAAATAGTTCCATATATTAACTTCGAATATAAAGTGTTAAATTACCATTTGTGATATCTTTAATTATTTCTTTCGCTTTCTGTTTTTTTTTAATGCATCAAAGTGTAAAAACGAGCAGATTGGTAAAGTATTTACTTTTCTAATAATTTCTAAGTTTGACTTGGACAACGCATGAATAACGTGTGATGAGGCCACATAGCAATATTAATTTTACTTAAGACGGAGAACAAGCAACGTGCATACAAGTAGATCTTAAGTAGAACTTTCAAAAGTGCTCAATTTTACCGTGAACAGCCTGTAGTACAGGATGAGTATAAAATAATACCCCAACTTTGAAGGTCTATAATATCGAAACCAAACAACCTACAACCTTGGTTGACCAATCAAATGAACCGTGGAAGCGTGCAATTGGTTTACCATATATTCATAAATATTCAATGTGACAACCACGAGCTGCCCGAACTACATCTACGCGATACTCAAACTCGTTCAACACTCTCGTTAGCATGTCCGGTGTTACGGTTTAGATGGCGTCCGTAATTCTCGTTTTGAGGCCTTCAGTGTTAGCCGGCTATAGTGGACGAAACACTAGATACTTTATGTACCCCCATAGAAAAAAATTGCATGCGGTAAGATCCGGCCTTCTTGGGGGCCAGTGATTGAAGAGCCTGGCGACCAGCTGCTCCACGACCAATCCAGCGTTGCGGCAACATCTCGTTCAGGTATCCGCGAACAGCTAGGTGCCAATGGAGTGGCTCACCATCCTGCTGGAAAATTAAGTCCCCGGCCACCTCTTCTGAGAAAACAACCACTCTGTACGCATGTCCAAATAAGGGATCCAACTAACAGTGGGCTCGTGAAAAAATAAAGGGCTGAAAACCGTGTCTGTGGATACAGTGCAAAACACATTCACTTTGGGGAAAGCGCGCTGGTGTTCAGTGGTTTCATGTGTATTCTCCTGGTTCCATATCCTTACGTTGTGCCGGTTCACCCTTACCATTTGTATTGAACGTCGCTTCCTCGCTAAAAATTACCTTAGATATGAAGGCATCGCCTACCTCGTGCTAGGCAAGAACGAACGCGCAGAAATCACGTCTCAGTTCTTTAACCCTTTCGGTAAGAGCCTGTAGAATCTGTAACGTGTATGGTTTGGACAACAATCGCTTTCGCAACACTGTCCATACCGTCGATTAAGGGATTTGCATTTCCCGGTTAGCTTGCTGAATCCCTTGCACATTCTCTTCGGACACACGCGGCCGCCCGGAACTTTTCCCTTCGCAAAGGCACCCTCTGTCACAGAACTGACGAAACCAACGTACGAAACTCCACCTATCGGGAAGACGACGTCCGTATCTGCGACAGAATTCACGTTGAACAGACGCAACCGATTCCAATTTGGAAACTGAATAACACAGAACGCCTTCTGTTGTTCCGTCGCCGTCGTGATACGGACTAACACACAACACAAGCTCGTAGTGAGACGACGGACGCTCCCAGTGCCATCTCTCGGCATACAAAGGAAACATCAGACCATCCCATTCACATTGACGTGTCGAACGCGAGCTCGCTTCGCCCTCACTACCTCGAACCAATAATTACGGACGCCATATTAACCGTAACCCTGGACATGCTGACAAGAGCGTGGAACTAGTTTGAGAATAGTGTAAATGTCATTCGGGCCGCTAGTTGTTGTCACATTGAACAGTTATGAAGATTTGGTAAACGAATTCCACGGTTCTACTGTTCATTTGATTGGTCAAACAAGATTTTAGGTTGTTTGGTTTTGATATTATAAACCTTCAAAGGTGGGGTATTCTTTTATACTCATCCTGTATATCTAAACAAGTGTGCTATGATTGTACAACAGGTGGGTGAACGGTGCTTGTGCTATCCTAATTCTGTAAGCTGTGCCATTAAATTAAGTTGAGGTGGAACGTCATTGTTCGCTGTTGAGCCCCGGTGTTGCGGTGACAGGCAGGGCTGCCTGTTGTGTGTTGGCAGACGCATCGTCGGAGGGCAAGACCCCGGAGGAGCAGGACGATGGAGGTCTGTACGAGGACGTGGGGAAGCCGGCGGCGGACTCGCGCTGCCACAACCACCAGCACCAGCAGCAGCCGCCCTCTGTCACCGTCAACTGCGTCACGATAATCCGCGTCGGCGGCGGCGACCAGGACGAAGAGGAGGAGCTCGCGAGGGCTCACCAGCTCGGCGACGAGGGTGAGCAGCAGGCTCCCCCCGCGCGTCGCAACCCCTCCCCCTACTACTACAGCGACCTCTTCCGCGAGGCGGAGGAGTCGACGCAGACGTCGCCGTCCCTCGCCAGGAGGTCGGCCGGCCGCGGCCAACACAGGTACATAGTCCGCTCACGTCCACGTGACAAGCCTACTATAGTCCATTCACGGTTTCTTCTGCCTTTTTGAATCAAACCTTTGAAAAATCTCCCCATATACGACGTGTTTAGTTATTTCCTAAATATGCCCTCTATCATAAGCGTTTTATACTTGTGTTCATAAAAGTTACTTTTTTTTTCCTGTTAAATTTTAATGTTATTCATATTTTATCTATAAATTATAATGCTTTATTTATAAATAATTTGAATAAAAAAGCCAGGAGAAAATAGGTATGTTGGCAATGTCTGGTGAGAAATAGCCCTTATACAAAATACTTTTACAACTGAGTGCGCACGAATGTCGTGCGTTTTGCCTCTGGTGTATTTATCCAGGCTTAATTAAACTTAGTCTGCAAGAGGCGCAGGAATATCTTGCAAGTAGAACTTTAGCAGGGCTTCAGAAAAGGCTGAAGTAAACGTGAATGTATTATACTAACAAGTTCTACTTTCACGCTGTCCCTCAGCCATTTGCTAACCAAGTTTGAACGAGTCAAGAAAACTGCACCAAAGCGACAGCGCACTGCATTCGAGCTCATTCATTTCAATAATATTTTGCACAAGGAGCCAACCTTCCGTGGCGCAGTCGGTTGGTGCGCCACCAATTGGGAGTGCAGGAGGCTCTGGGTTCGAATCCCGGGCAAGTCATAGGTCTGTAAGCCATCCCCTGCCAAGCTTTCAAGCATAAAACCGGGTTACTTTAAATAGCCCTTTTACAATACAATTTTGCATAAGGACTGTTTCTTATAGGCTGTTCACGATAAAGTGAGCACTCTTGAAGCCCTAGTTACGTTTGCCTTTCAGCCATTTTTTTATCATTTGACAAACTTTTTAAATAAATATTGCCATGTGAGTAATAGACACAGTGTTTACGTTCCACCGCACTCGGAAGTTAACGTCTGTGGCTACAACAAAACATACTTATTGACTACTAGCTGATACCCGTGGCTCCACCCGCGTACAAAAAATAAAAAACAGACCACCAACCAGCGCCTTCTCAAATGGTTCGTGACATATATTATATATTCCCTAACAAACTGTTAGTTTCTCCGGGATGAAAATTACCCTACGTGCTAACCCAGAATATAATCTACCTCTGTACCAAATTTCATCCAAATCCGTCGAGCCGCAATGACGCGATTGAGTAACAAACATGCAAACTTCCGCATTTATAATATTATTAAGATTATTCCAAATAATAGCATTTTAAAAAGTGCTCATTTTACCGTGAATAGCGTATACTAGGCAATACCAACACGCCTATTTTCTCTCTAGTTATATTCATGTTAATTATAAATGAAATAATATAATTTATCGATAAAATATAAGTAAAAATTCAATTTAACAAAAAATTTAGTTTCATGTATGAAACACTTGTGCTACGTGATATATTTAGAAAACAACCAAACACGTCACGCATGGGGTGATCCTCAAAGGTTTGATTCAAAACGTGAGAGGATACTGCGAGTATACTATACGTTCTTTTCTTCCCTTCACTGAAATCTAGATGCCGATACACATTTGAGGTTAACGTGCGGCTTGTTTTGTTGTTCGCTGCTCGCGGTAAAAAGAGCACTTTTGAAAGCCCTATTTAAGATCTACTTGTATGTACATTGTGTATTCTTCCGCCATACATGAAATTAACATTTCTATGGATGGGCCTGATCACTTTATTCACGCGTCAGTCAACTGAAACTGTGAAATTATTTGAAAAGTAAATATTTTACGAATTCACTCATTCTTACGCTGATGTGCATAAGAAAAAACGAAAGCGAAACAAATAATTTCATTATTCTCAAACGTATACCTGATAATTTTAGTTCGATGTTTATAAATAGGACTACTTTCCCTTAGTCGTTGCCAGCTTCACCGAGTATGTTAAAATATTTGCAGGTAGTAGCTGTGAAAATTTTAAATGTTTGATTTGAATACAGTTTGTACCTTTGTGTGTGTTCTCCCTGTGTCAAATTTGTATAAAATCGGGCTTGTGTTCCCACTAGAGTTAATAAATGCTTGTATTTGATAAGTTGTAATTCAGCACCACAGGCTGTTCACGGATAATTGAACACTTTTGGAAGTCCTGTGCAGGATCTAGTTTAACTCTTGTTTTGTATCCTGCCGCTATATGTAAAATTAATATTGCTGTGGGCCGTCCCACTCTATTTATTTATCCAAGTGAAACCGTAAAACTGAACGTGATGCAAATGTGTAAATAGTATAATTTTAACTTCTTGCTGTAAATTAAAACATAACGGTCACATTACAACGTTCAGTGTTAGGAACTATTTTTGTACATTTGCTGCAAACTTAACTAGGATACTGTGTGCCAGTGTGTAATTTAACATATTTACATATGCCTCAAAAAATATTTGTACGCCCATTGGCCGGTTATGAAGATGGCCATGTATTTAAGTAAACTATAATGACAATAGCTGACGTACATAGCATAAAAGATGTTTCTGCATAGTTACCTGTATATAACAAATAAATACACTATAGCAAAATAATCTATTTTTTTCCTGCAAAACATAAAACAATTGGCACACAAAATACAAGAAAACGCTTCACCAGAATGCACATGTTAATATCCTGTTTGCATGCCCTTAGCATTTATAACAGCTTTCAGATATCGTGGCATGCTGTTTATCAATTAATGTGTCACTGCCGCGGTGATTTTAGACCATTTCTCCAGCAGTGCTTGATCAAATTCCATTTTCCCGGACGAATGACGTTTCCTGATGTATGCGCCAAGATTCTGCCACAGATGCTCAATAGGGTTTAAGTCGGGACTCTGTGGTGAGGTACGAAGTATTCGTGGAGTGTTGTATAGTAACCACTCTTGGGTGTTCACGGCAGTGTGTTTTAGACCATTGTCATTCTGGGAATGAAATACCTCACCAATAAATAATTGCTGCATACTATTAATTAAATTACCGCTAACACCTTGGTGTATTTCAGATGGTCCATTTTACCTTGATTACAGCTAGCTTTTCAACTCCAGAAGCCGCCATACGTACCCAAAACATTACACAACTTCCTCTATGTTTAACGGTTGGAAGAATGTGATTGGATTGGAGTTCTGTATTAGGCTTGCACCACGCTTTATTATTTCCCTCACATCCAAACAAAGTGAACTTCGATTCATCCGAAAATATTACAGTTTTCCAAAACTTTTATCGGCTTGTTGGTATACTCCTTAGCAAACTGCAAGCGTTCATTACGGTTAATTTCCGAAATGTGTGACTTCTTTATTGGATATCTACGATTAATATTAACCCCATTCACAACGTCGCGTATAGTTTAAGCACTTACCTTCTTGTCGGATGTTTGCTGGATGTCAGAAGCAATTTATTCCGCACTTTTATAAGGCTCTTTCTGTACCAGACTGACGATTCGCCGATGCTCCCGTGTTGTAAGAACTCTCGGTCGCCCCAGATCGCTACTTATTTTCTGTTACACCGGTCTTCTTTTATTTGTTAACGCTTGCCCTTACTGTAGTGTAGCTGACTGCAAGTTCCTTTCCAATCTTGCGATCATTTTTCCCTTGTGAATGGAGCAACACTGTTCTATCACGTAAAGACAGCGAATGTTCCTTCTGCTTCGGACTCATTGTGACTACTGCAGCATAACACTGCGCTAGAATAATAATAACTGATCTGTAAACAACCTTCTGTGGGTACAGCGTCAAATGGAGTTACGTGTAACACACCACGAACGATATGCAAAGAAATTGTTCTCTCTGCCAATACTTTTTTGTTGTTCAGAAACGACGCTTTTAATTTTTATAACGTATTTATTTGTTGTGGGCAGCTAATCTGGGCAGAAATATCTTTTATGTGATGCACTTCAGCAACTGCCTTAGTTGTTTGTTAACTGAAGTATATCACTTTCTTCATAACCGGCCCCTGAAATGTGGGCGTGCGACTGTAAATGTAGTTATGAGAAGTGTTTTTTTTTTTTCCAAAGATTTGTTTCAAAAGTTTTAACGTTGCCATGAACAGCCTTTACATTCATTTGTGTTATTCCTGTGTCGATTTATTTATAAAATCCTACTTGTTTTTTTTTTAACAATAATACAAGGTCAATTATACAAAAACAAATTATATCATGTACTGCTGCCATCATAGTTTAACTAAACGACCGAAAAATATGTTTATCAATGCATTTGACAAGGTTACATATAAAATAAACATTGCATAATAGAGAAAATGCTACATCATGAAAGCGTGAATGCAGTATCATGAAACGTTCAAAGCACATGCTTGTTATGCATTTCGTTACTATTTCTGGTCAGCCACACAAAACGCGTGCATGATACAGGCAGACAACACACACATGAAGTCGTCATGGCAGCACGAAGTGAGTGTTTTGGCTATTGCTGTGTCTGGAGAACTAGCGAGGTATTTAGATGGCATTCAAGACGCCGTTGTACGCAGTTCCGTCCAACGAAAGAGTATGTAAGAGGTTTCATAATATGTCTCCTTACTGCCGGGTTGCCACGACCATCGGTCGCATTCGGCGAGAGTGGTGCCAGGAAGGAAATGTGCATCACCGTGATGGGACCGAAGATCAGAGACGAACGTCAGAGGGCACATGTCGTCGCATCAGGCGTCATACCGTAGCACATCCACAATCTAATACTGACTAAATTTTGCGAAGTGTGCAGAGAAGTTTTGGATTCTTCGTTATAAACATTGACAGTGCCGCGCCAATCGACCTATGCAGGTTTGTTTTCCAGCCGTCCGTAGCGAAGGCTACCCTTTAAGAGTGCATAGTACATAAATTACCGCTATAAATTTTAATCGTGTTCTTCGAGTTTGTGGAAGCCAGTACAAAAAAAAAAAACAACAAATTGCAGTCTTAGATAGGCGTATATGTTTTTGCCATTTTAGTGTGTAAATATTTTACCTGGGTGATGTATTTCTGTCGACGTATTTCTGACGTAAAACTTAATATGTTGTTACGACGTTAGACGATATGGAAAATAAATGTATCAGTGTGGGAAAATAACGGCTCACAAACTTGGTAATAGTCATTTTCAAGAATTGCCCCGTTCATATTTCTTTAACGCTAGCTTCTAAAAATCTGTGAATTTCAATACACTTATTTGGAGCAAATTTATGTCTCACGCCCTCTGAACAACGAGAAATCATCATCATTACTTTGAATGGTGTTGTACCAAATCTGCGTGAAGTGGAGAATGTAACTGTAATCTTCTGCGATGTAGCACGATGTCTTACCATTGACGATCACCGAGTGTGAGTCTGGCGACGATGTAGCTGTCGTGCGATTTTCTTTGCCACTGTGGAGGGCTACACTGCTTTTCAACGTGGGGTCGTGTGCTATAAGCGCCAGCAGCCGCTCACCTCCAGTTAGCATTACGGGCACATTTAAGGCTCGCTGCTATGTCGATGAGGTACTACGGTCCGTGGCGGTTACCGTACCTTTAAGGAATCCCAAACTTACACTTACAACAGGCTAACGCCCGACCACATACAGCTCAGATCAGTCTCAACGATTTGAAAGGCGTGTAGATGCTCCTTGGCTGGCCCGATGTCCCGATCTCTCGTCAATTGAGAATATTTAGAACCCTCCCACCCAAGGAGATTATTCGGAAACTCATCGAATAGATGCCACTTCTGGGGCAGCATTGTTTTGTCTGAAGTGGATGTCCCACTAATAACAGTATTTTAGGCCGCTGGAGCCTTGTCCGTATGTGACAACACTTTTTTTGTTGCTCCTGTTGGGCGTTCTTCCATGGACTGTCATTTTCTCTGTCAGGTAGTGTATTTAATTATCCAACAGCTAAAGTAATAAATGCATGTTGTGTAAAATGCCGGACCCTCTGCTGGGAGTTTCTTCAATGAGTAGGGGGCCGCTGTGGCTAAGCGGTTAGCCTGCTCACCTCCAACCAAGGCGAACCGGGTTCAATCCGTGGCCGAGTCACTCCCGGATTTTCGCAAGTGGGGATCGTGCCTGATGATGCTGCTAGTCAGCGGGTTTTCCTCACTCCGTTTCGGCATTGCTCCATGCTCACCTCAATCAGCCTCATCGGTTCTCAAGACCCCGCTGTTAAGAACCTCTCAAATATCTTCACTCACTCACTTGAGTAGTTGACGTGGCTTGTAAGTGCAGTGTTTGGGTGGGGAGTGAATCTTCTTACACAATAGAAAACTTTAGCATTTGATTTTATATTTCCTTTCCTCTGACGAAACCACCAATACACAATGAAATTGAGTCAGAGCTTAGACAATTGAACATCGGTTCTGCGGGCTTCATAAAAATGTGTACCTTGTTATGAAAATCATTATGATATTATCCAGGAATGCATTTCACGTACCTTTTTTTAAAAATAGTCCTAAAATTTATATTGAAAGTTTATTTCAAAACAAAAAACTAATTTGCTTACTTTATTAAAATATTTAAGTTCATATATTTCCTCTACATGATATTCATTTGCCATCTATTAAATTTAACACGAGCTTTGTTTAATATACCGAGATTTAAAATCACCCTTCACTAAAATAACGCACTTTCCCTATAACCTATGTCAGATTCTCGACAAAATGGCCGCTTGACTTTACTTTAAATTTCAACTTTTCGAAATCGTAAAGTCAAGAGTGCTTGACTTTACCTGTGACAGTTCCATCGTGTCAAGTTCCATAAGAATTAACAAGTTGGAAAGCAAACGTAAAGTCAAATGGTAAAGTCAAATGTTTAAATTTTCAATAGTGTAAGGGCCTTCACTGGAAGCAAGTGTTGTGTGGGCAGGTACAGGAAGAGCGTGAGCTTGGAAGCGCCGAGCGCAGACTGCGACGAGAGCGTGCGGCGCCCGAAGCGGAACTCGGTGGGCAGCAGCGATGGCAGCGGCGGTGGCGTGCTAGGCCAGTATGACCTGCTGGCGGAGTGTCTGCTCGAGTGGGACGCGCTGCTCATGCCACCCCACCGCGCCCTGAGGGGCCACCACAACCTGCCATGCACCTGCGCCGACCGCGACGACGACCATGACGACGAGGTCAGCTGCGTTCCACGCCCCACCATCTACGATCCATCTGCACTAGTTTCGCCCATAGAGACCTGCGAAATTCGCGTTATTTGAGCACATTTTAAACATAAAACATTTTTACCTTTTGCAAACACGTTTGTCACAGGACCATACTTCATTTGACACACCCCGGGTTACTCTGCGCCAATAAAGGAACTCTTCGCAATCGCGTGCCTCAATCACGTACAGTTCACTCAGAAAGAGAGTGACTTCACATCTGGGTGGCAGCCAGTGAATGAATGACGCTGACTCCAGTATATACAGTACTGTGAAGTTTAGTTTGATGCCAAAAAATAATGCGAATTTTGCTGGTCCCTACCGATACACTAAATATGAGGTAGAACGCTTATTAGTCTTTTGCGCATGTACCCAGCATTGATCTACCCCAAAGAAACACAGCTGATTATATCATAATTTTTAAATGACAAGCACTACTATACGAATGAAATAATTTCATTAATTTCATCAATTTGAATTTAATGAAACTGCATTACAATCTTGTTAGAGGAAGTATACATCCATTTAGAAGCATTTGTTTACAAATAAATTTTCTAACCTAAATTCCAAAGCATGCCGGTTTCGCTAAACGTGATGTCAGAAAGGCAGTTCAATGTTGGGACACGGAGATCGCTACAAAAATCTTTAGTGTATAGTTTTGCCATCATTTCCTTTTAAGAGTGCTTGACTAAAGTTTTACGCACAACATGGTATAAATAATAGTTTCTAAAGCAAATCATGTGTCTCTCGTATTTGCAGGTATTTATGAAGCGATTACATAATTAAACTCATTTGAGTTAACTATGAAAACATTATAATTTTTTTTTAATTCAGTACGTATAATGACGTCACCCTCTTTAAAGCTCTGGGATTTTGTTTTCATCACTCCATAAGATTGAAAACATGTGCTTTTGAATACACTTTTCTCTTTTGGGAACAGGCAGAAGTCACACGGTGCCATATTTGGCCAATATGACAGAAGTCGAAGCACAGGGACAATTTTTGCACTTTCATTTTACGTGTTCAAGTGATCACGCAAAATTTATACAATCGTATTTTTGTCGATGTTCGTCATATTTGTAATAACCACACGAATGCTCAGAAGCCGATCTTTCTGCGCAATTTCTTTGTCTTTTAGAAAATGTTCATAAAATTTTTAAAGTACAGGGCGATGATGACTTTCATCATATTAGACTTCCACCTGACATTCTCTAAATATCTAGTACCGTTAAATATTCCCGTACGTGACATAGTGTTATCACCTTGCTTATACTTTAACGGTTTAAAATTATCTGTTTTAGTTTTGTTTAATTTCATAGGAAATTTCTTTTTTTTTCCCCGCCGCTCGATTTTTCAACAAAAAACAATCCCGGCAAGATGAAAAAAAAAAAAAAAAAAACAGCTTTCTGTTTTACCAAATCCCAGAGGTAAATTGAACCACGGAGAAAGACGAGCCGAGTGTCACATACACCGAATAGATCAGGGGCACTTAACCCAACTCTGGCTTTGTCCCCCCATTAAGTGGAGGGGTGCCTAGTCCTATTACTTAATAACCAAACTTCGTATGTAGAGATTACACCAGAAACATATTCAGTGATGCTAGCTTTAGGTAATTCTGATGTCATGAAGCATTCCAGTCTTACACGGGGTAATTATTTACTGGCGGTTTTGATTTCCCACACAGGATTTTCAAGCAGTCAAGGGCCATCCACACCACCATCACCACCATCACCATCACCACCACCACCGGAAGTCGAGTAAAGTGCGCAGACGACACCACGGCAGCCGAGAGAGGACCAGCAAGAACTGTCTCGCTCAGCAGGTGAGGTTGCCACTTTACATTTACGCTTCTGTTGGTTGATTGCAACATTTTTCTAGGTAATATATCGTTGATAATCCCTTGGAAGATGGTTGGAGTAGCTTACCCTTTTCCTGTCCTAAGAAGTCTATATAATCTTGGGTTCTACATCACAAAATTGGTAAACGCTGTTCACGATAAAGTGACCACTTTGGAAATCAACCTTAGAAAAAGGTCATTGCTCCTACCTGTATGTATTTAAACTGGATCACTGAGTAACGTGTGTCCGGTAAAATTGGCAACTTTGAAGGGAAAGTAGTCCCATATGTTAATGTTGAATAAAAACTGTTAGGTAACCATTTTGACAACTTAAATTATTTATTTCGCGTTCTGTGTTTTTTTTTAATGCACAGAAGTGTAAAAATAAACAGATATGTAAAATATTTACTTTTCTGATAATGTTACATTGTTACTTGGCCGACGCATGAACAAAGTGACGAGGCTCATGCAAATGTTAATTTTACGTAATGCCGAAGATTACACAACGTGCATACAGGTAGATCTTAAGCAGGGCTTTCCAAAGTTCTCATTTTACCGTGAACCGCGTGTAAGAAGGATGTAAAATATGTAGAGACCACTTGAGTTGAGGAGCCACGGTGGCTGAGCGATTAGCCCGCACGCCTCCCACGAAGGCGAACCGGGTTCAATACCCGGCCGGGTCACCGGATTTTCGCAAGTGGGAATCGTGCCGGACGATGCCGTTGGTCGGCGAGTCTTCTCGGGGATCTCCCACCCCTTCATTTCGGCGCTGCTCCATATTCACTTCAATCACCCTCATCGGCTCTCAAGACCTCGCTGTTAAGAGCAGCCCAAATCCCTTCACTCACTCACTTGACTCCAGTGAACAACAAGGTATGGTACACACAGTGCGTGATCACTTTCGCTTTCTCACCACAGTAACTTGGCCATATTTGCTATCATGGACAAAACAGAAACAGCTCATTCATTTATTCATTCGTAAGCTAGTAAGTTGTTACTTACGAGCGCTACTCACTAAAAATGTATTATTTCATGTTTGTAAGAAATGCTGTTCAACCTGTCGATATTTCGAATACTATTTCCTCGCATAAACAAATTATTCCACGTATATTTTTCATAATTCAGCGTCAACATCACAATGTTCGTGTTTTGCTGCGTATCAATAATAAAACGTTCTGAAATAAGATAATTCACCTGGAAATACGACTGTTAAAAATCATCCTATGAAATAGTTTTGCAATTTTTAAAAAGTTGCTCTCAATTTTTGTATATTTTTTATTTATTGCACTTTATTATTTCTTCCAAAGTAATTTTTACCGAGGAAACATTAAAATGAATTAATACATAACCTTTCAGTCACACTTGTTAAACTATCTGTAAATTGTTATCATTTATTTGATCTGTACGTTCTAAAAAACACTAAGATTATGATTTTGACACGCAATTATGCAGAAAATGTTGAGTCAAACATTTTTTTAATACTAGGAAAGATCACTTGCAAATATTGTGTACAGGTTGAAAGGTGTCTTGTTAAGATACAAAATAAAGCATTTCTTCTGGTAACCAGCACGCTTAAATTAATTAAATTCCTCTCGTTAAAATACAGTTATAGGCTGTTAACGGTGAAATGAGCATTTTTGAAAACCAAGTTTTGAAAACCATGATTCAGATCTACCTGTATGCACGTTGTGTATTTTTTCGCGTTATGTAAAATTAACATTGTTATGGTCCTCATAGCTATATACATGCGTCAGCCAGGTGAAACTGTGGAATTATTGGAAAAGTAAATATGTTACAAATCTGGTCAATTTTACACTTCGATGATTTAAAAATACTTAAAGCGAAAGAAATAATTGGAGTTATCACAAGTGGTTACCTCATACTTTTTATTCGACTTTAAGATATATAACTAGTTTCAACCATCATCACCAACTATATTTGGCGCATGTCACTCACTGCGCCGGTTAAAATATGTGCAGGCAGGCGCAGTGACTTTTTTTTGTAAGGTTGATTTCAAGAGTGCTCGCTTTATCATGAACAGTTTTTAATAATGGATTAGCGAATGACCAGTACGTTGAGAACACTGAGAACCAGCTTCTCGGAATGATGGTTTTCACTGAAATGTTAAAAATAAAATATTGTGTATTCATTCGAACATTAAGTGAATGGCAATTATTACAATAAATCATTGCTGTGAAATGATGCTCGATTAGCGTCGGAGTAAAATCAGATCTTCGCATTTGGAAACTTTGGAGACGTTAGCATTGGGCTGGTGGGTTTTCAGGTAGTTCTCCAGTTAAAACATTGTCTGGTTTCGCTGCTGCTCCATCTTCGCTTCATCTCACTCAGGAGCTGAAAATTTTCAGCTCCTGAGCACCATCCATATGTTTTTCACTATCACTCTCTCTCTCTCACACACACACAGAAGCAAATACCTTTTGTACCTTACAACTCGAAACAATAACTGGAAAGTTCTCGCTGGCTGAGTAACTTGTTTTTATTTATTTGACCTACCATGAAAATCTCTGACAGAAATTAATTTGACGTGTAAATTTAGAGCCTTATAAATATAATTTCTCGATGCATCTAGTAGAGATTATGTTGTTTTATTTTCGCCAGGATTATTTGTTAATGTAGATATTTGAAAGGAAATAATTTTGAAAATATCCATCAATAAGTATGTATGCATACCCCGAAATTTTTATTACTTTTAATAGGGTGTAGGATTTCTTCCATGGAAATATAATGTAATGATTAGAAAACCTAAATATTTATAATATTATTACTAATAAAACATTTTGTTTCAGGTACTGAACTTTTAGAAATTAGTATCGTAAGAAAAATTAGTCTGATTAGTTATATGAGTTCGATGTTACTTATGGGTAAACTACGTAGTTGTGAAATAGAAACCTTTAGCTCAAAATATTTGCTACTATCTAGAGACCGAGCACATATCAAAGGGAGGGGGTGGGGGAGGTCTAGTCGGCCGGGACCCCTCCCATAGGTTTCTTGTAGAATGTACAGAAAATATAGGCTATTCACAGTAAAATGAGCACTTTTGAAAGCCCTGCTTAAGATCTACTTGTATTAATGATGTGTATTTTCCGTCTTATGGAAGATTAACATTGTCATGGGCTTCATCACTTTATTCAAACGTCGGTCAAGTGAAGCTGTAAAATTATTAGATAATAAATTTTCAATAAGTCCGCTAATTTTTACACTTTGATGTATAAAAAAGCAGAACCCGAAAGAAATGATTTAAGTTATTAGAAATGGTTACCTGGCACTTTTTATTCGGCGTTAAGATACGTAACTACTCCCATTCATCGTTACCAACTTTACTGGGCGCATGTCACTCAGGGCGCCTGTTAAAATGTATGCAGGTAGGGGTAGTTAACTTTTTTCCTTAAGTTAACTTCAAAAGTGCTCACTTTACCGTGAACAACCTTTAACAATTTGAAATAAATGTTATGAGATATATAGATTTGAGAGTTCAAGTGTTGTATTATTAATGAATTGGTAGCTTTGGTAGTCACCCTTAAAGCACATACCTAGGCTATTCGTTTTACTTCCGTTTAGTCTCTATGGTTGTTGTCATTTGGTCATGGTGGTAGTTTACTTAGTACTTCATCGGGTAAATGAATGCTGATTTCCATGAGCGTAGGTTGGATTTCCGTTAGGCAGAAGCAGGCCTTAATTTAAAAGGAACATTTTCGTCATTTACATATTTATGGTTTATTTAAGTGGGTTCATTTTCACCCAGAAAACTCCTATTGATATTTGTGTAATGTTAAAGTGTTATAATATTAATGAAACATTTATCTCCTTTATTATATTCTTAGTTACACTTCTTCTTCTTTGTTAGGAAAGTACGAGTGCACTTATCTTCGCACCCTCCCTTTGTTCTGTTCCAACCCGACTACGTCCGTGCTGACTCTCCTCAAACTAAATTCCTGGATACGTACCTGCTAGCGATCTACAATGCTGATGTAAAAATACATTTAATTTATACTCTCAAAGGCCTTTTAATTAAACTAATAGAATTGGTAGTCAAGCAATTCCAGCATTTAGGGGTGGTGCGAACTCATTTAGACAAAGATAATGATCAAGAGAGCAAAAGTACTTATAGTAATGGTTTTAATGAGTGCTGCTTTACAGTTGCACGGTGAAGGCAAATGTTCTTATACACTATCTACCAAAAAGTAATTGGGCACCTGTCCACAATGTTTGCTCGGTGGTTGTCACGTCGTTAGAATCTCGTAGGACCACCTCTTGAGGCTATAACAGCAGCCACTCATCTGGCATGCTCTCTACGAGTGTTTGCAGGAAATCCACGAGGATTAGTCGCTATTTCTCTTGCAACCATTCCATGAGTTAAGCAATGCATTTTGGCCGCGCCTGACGAGCCCTCACCCGGCGATCCAATTCGTCCCAAATATGTTCTATAGGGTTGAGGTCGGGGCTCTGGGCGGGCCAGTCCAATCGGCGAACATTGCTGTCGGCTTACCACTGCATAGTAGCCCTTGAAACATGGCACCTGGCATTGTCATCCTGGAAGTAACATGGGTCCATTCCATAAAAACGCCACAATGTTGGGAGCATTTCATTATTCAGAAGGTTACAATAGGCCTCTGTGTTCATGCTACCACGGACAAACACCAGCGGTCCTAGGCCGAAGGCCGTGAAACACAAGTCAACTGACGTACTGAATTACCTATCTTCACGGGTGCCCAATTACTATTTGGTAAACAGTGTAGTTATCATGACTTCCTATTTTTGAAACTTTGAATCAACTGACCTTGATGGTGTTGCTGAACTAGAGTATGTGTCGCTACCTTCAGATCTACCCCGAGGAGCCGCAGGTAGACTACGACATCCCGGAGGACGAGGAATACGGAGACATGAGCGGCCGACAGCGCCACCTTTACGAGACTGCATTCGACTGTAAGGTCAACCGCTCGGACGACGATCTCGATGACCTAGACCGTGTGACCAACCACCCGGCGCTGCACGCCTTTGGCGCACGGCCCGTTCAAGGTCAGCCTCAAGCTCCACCCCCGGAGGGCCAAGCGGCTGCCGGTAGCAGGCCAGGCGACGTCGTCGCCACGACGCTGTCCCAGGACCTGGGCAGCCTGGCACTCGACGACAGCCAGGACATCAAGACCGAGCCCTCCCCACAACTCCCCCTCAGGGGGTACTCCCCTTCCCCACCCTCCACCGCACCACTGCCCACCAAGTTCCACGGAAACAAAGGCGACCCATCTATCAACAGCATCAAGAGTGCCCCCAATCTGCCGTCTGGCAGTCCGGCCATACTCCGACTCAAGGACATGCGTCTTCCTGTCAAGTCGCTCCGAGCGCGGGAGTCTCCAGACAACCGGATCATGGAGTTCAAGGACAGGCCACTGCGTGACCCTCAAGGATCCATACTCGAGTTCAAAGGCAGGCCTGTCGTCGGGGAGGAAGTCATCATAGAATTCAAAGGTCGGCCGCAGGCCCCGAGAGCCATCCTGGACCTGAGTGGAAGACCGAGGAGTATTCCTGGGCCGGAGGTGGGCCACATTCTGGAGTTCAAGGGCAGGCCGGGGGTGACGGTACGCGGCGGCGCCAGGCCAAAGTTCTCCAGCACGGAGAGCATGGCCACTAGCAGCAGCGGGGGAAGCCTGGAGTCCATTCGCAGCAGTACCAGTGAAGGAAACCGCAGCACCACCAGCTCCGAGAGCCGCCGCAGCAGCTCCTTGAGCTCACACAGCTCGGATTCGACGGGCAGTGGAGGTGGTGGGGTCACGGGTCCTCCTGCCAACCTCTACCTTCACCACCATCACCACCACCATCACCACCACCACTCCTCGACGGCGCCGCTCTCAGCAGGCTCCCGCTTTTTCCCGCACCAGGGCAACAAGCTGCATATCCTCTCCCCGATCTCGGACAAGTCCTCGCAGGAACCCGCCTCCGAAACGTCGGACAACAACCGCAACAACAACTCGCAGAGGGCATCTCCTGAGGACAACGACCAGACGGCCGCGTGCACGCCGACGGCCAACGATGCGACACCCACCTCTACCACCGTCGAGCCGTGGTCGGAGGCGCTGGGCTCGACCAAGCCCAAGAGAAGGACGCCTCAGAACAAGAACCTCATCAACCTGGCATTGCAGCAGCAACAGTCGTCGTCTTCGGGCGACGCCGAGATCCAGGGCTCGGATAGTGGCATCTCCATAGAGTCGCAGGGCGGCACCAAGTGCTCCAAAGGGTTCTCGTTCCTCAAGCTGGCGGTGCAGGAGTCATCGCTGCTAGTGGCGACAGAACACGGAGGGTCGGACCTCTCTGACTTGCCCTTCGACATGCCTAAGCTGAGGAGGCGACGGTTACTGCAGCAGGACACCTGCACTTCTGGTGAGTACCACTTATCACCTCATACACTTGTGTCTGTACGTGAGCTATTTATGTTTTAGATCTATCAGGACTACAGTGAGCAGAAGTAATTTTTTAAATACGGAAAGTTTTCTCAGAAACATTATCGTTTTGATGAGCCCATAATAACAAAAATACAGAGTATCCACAATGGCCTTGCGAATACAATACTGAGCTCCCATATAGTCTTGTTGTGCTCGATCACTGGATCATTTGAATTACAAATTTGGGAACTCCAGAAATGTGCCAAATGTTGTCGGGGTTCAAGAATTTTCTTTCGCGTTTTTGTTATAGTAACATATCCTTCTAAGGGCTTCACTTTGTTCCTTACTTTCAAAAATGATTACATTATTTCAACCCTACACTCTTAAAAAAAATTAGTTGCTACTTCTTAAGGCGCTTCTTCCTCCAGTATAGGCGTATTTACCAACACTATTTATAAATATTTAAATTCATAAACGTATTGCAAGTTAAATAATAACAAATAAGTAATGTACTCATATGGTATTATATAAAATCATATTTTTGCAAATATATTACTTGGATTACATGCAGCAATAATTTCTTAAAACACTTTCGCTGCAAAAAATATGTTGCTGCAAATAAATATTTTGTTAAATATGAACCGCTGCAAAGTGAGATAGCCACGAATATAATTGTTGTTTGATCTCTATATTAATGCCAATGATAACATTGCATTGTCGTTACAATAGTTCTGCAGCGTTATTTCTTGCAATATAAGCCACTCATTTAGAAGTTTAAACCATTATGTCGATAATCTTAAGAAATTTGTTATTCGGTGACGTAGAATTTAGTGTGTTTTGTTACTGGTATTTAAAACTAAAATTAAAGATGGAAAAGTTTTAATATGATTAACCTTTTCTTTTGGTATCAGTTTAGACAATATTTGTTTACTAAGCAAAAAAACTTGAAAGAAATTGTTTTTATATAAAAAAGGTAATATTGCCATAAAACAACCATGTACAAATATATAATTAATAACAGCAAGCTTAAGTTTCTTTAAATTTATCTTTAAATTAAAGCCAGATTTTATTACAGTAAAGAAACTCGCCTCAAATAAAAGTCATTATTTGCTATAGAAAAAGTTTTGCACTTATTTTTACAGCGAGGAATGAGGGCTGTACGCAGTGAAAGCGGGTAGCCCAGACGGGGGACAGATAGCAACGTTGTAAAAGGAGAGAGAGCTGGAGAGATCTGGCCAGCTCTTAACATCGAGGTCGTGAGAGGCGATGAAGGTGAGACGAGGTGATCGTGGAGCAACGCCGGAATGCAGAGGTGGGAGAAACGAGAGATCCCGAGAAAACCCGTCATCTTCGGGCACGATTCCCAGTTGCGAAAAATCTGGGAGAGACCCGCCGTGAATCGATCCCTGTTCGTCTAGGTCGAAGGCGTGTAGTCTAACCTCTACACTGCTGTGGCCCCAGCGTTGTAAACGGAAGAGCGAGAGAGAGATAGAGAGAGGTGTGCTATAGTCTATTCGTGATATCAATCACGTGTTTGTTGTTTATGAAATACGTCATGTATTTCAAGCGATTGAATACTTGTGTTAACATAATAGTATCCAACTTTTGGTAAAATTTGCTTCTACGTATACTTTATCTAAAAGAAATGATATTTCTTTTATAATTAATATGAATACAAACCGTGAGAAAATAGGTGTGTTGGTAATGCCTAATTAGAAATATTCCTCATGCAATATATTTTGTAGCTGAGTGCGCACTAATCCGGCGCGCTTTCTTTTTGTTGCAATTTTCTAGACGTGGTTCAGTTTTTTTTTGCATGAAGATGAGGAATAACCTGAAAGTATAAATTTAGCAGGACTTCATAAATGTTCTAAGTAAAGGGAAATGGCGCATATAGGCTGTTCAAAGCGAAATGAGAAATTTGTAAAGCTCTGTTTAAGATCTACTTGTACACACGTTGTGTATTCGTCCGCCCTATGTAAAATTAACATTGCCTTTGGCCTCACCACTTTATTCATGCGTCGGTCAAATGAAACTGTGAAATGATTAAGAAAGTAACACTTAGTAAATTTGCTAATTTTAAACTTGGATGCCTTAAAAAAACAGAAAGGGAAATAAAAAATTTTAAGTTATCACAGATGGTTAAATAATGGTTGACTTATATGAACAAAACACGCAATTGGAGCATCAATATTCTTTGTTTGTATTTTACCTATCACCTTTTATTCGACTTTAAGATATAGAACAACTTTCCATCCATCATGACCTACTTAACTGGGCGCATGTCACTCAGTGCGCCCATTAAAACATACGCATGCAGGGGCAGTGACATTTTTCTAAGGTTCATTTCTCAACTGCTCACTTTATCGTGAACAACCTTGTGAGTGTGTGACAGCGCTGGCCACGGTCGGTTGCTTGCAGGGAGCGCGACGTCGGTGGACCTGCACGACTTGCCCTTCGACATGCCGAAGCTGCGCAGGCGCCTGCGAGGCCAGCAGCCCGACGCGCAGACCAGCACCGAGTCGAGCGGTGTGTCGCAGGCCTCGTCCAGCCAGAGCGTGCGCGACTCCGCGCCAGGTCAGTACGCACCAAGGACGCCTGAGGCCCTAGTCTCTAGCTTTTAAACTTTTTTTAAACCCTCCAATAAACAATTAAGTATGTGGAAAATAATCATATAAATGCAAATACATGTATATATAATATAATTATAACATGGAAAAAGATATTAACATATTTTTATAGATATGGGACATTGCCCCATGGAAGATCACTGGCAGTCGCTTTTTCTTTTAAGGGTTGTTAAAGGGATAATTTGGGGATTATTTCCTCCCTCCCCTTATAACCCCGTCTTAGCATTGAAATACCTTTTACAGCACTTATATACTTATTATAGCATTAATATAATAATTTAAAGAAAAACAATTGAATATCGAAATGGCGGCCATAGCCTGAAAATGGCGGCCACTGATAAAGATCTACACGTTAAAACCTGTCTTAGTGCGGCAGCACTTCCCCCCCCCCCCCCAAAAAAAGTTTTTGCTAAGGGATGGTTAAGGGAAAGCGGGCGGAACAACATTCACAACCCCCAAATGATCCCTTTACCAACCCTTAAAATCAGGTCCACAAAGAGAAATTCCGGGCCCCTGAGCAATGCTTTCTGTGGGCCCCCTACCTCCACCCACCCCCCCGCGCCATAAATCGACCATTTACAACAACATAAATAGTCGTCATCCATGCAAAAAAAACGAGTGTCGAAATATTCTGTAACTCACAATGTCGCCATGTCTGTCTTGCGATTGCCTCGTCACTGTCTGTGGCTAAAGACTAAAGCTTTATATAGGCAGGTCAACAAGGTATCTTTATGAACGGTAGAAAAAATAATATGGCTGACGTATTGAGGGTTATTAAAGAAAATACACTCTACAGAGAAAAAATTTCCGGAAGAGAATAAATATTATATTCTGTTATATCTCCGCACAAATAAATGGTGTCTGGAATATATTTAAGAAGTATTTTATTTTTCGCCAGTGATATTTTTCATAACTTTGCTCTGGCGTTCTATGTGATAATACGTGTTAGTGCTGCTATCTCGTGAAGTTTGAAGTTAACTACATCCATCTAAAATCTTGTATCATAGATAGAGAGAAGTAAATTTATTTTATAAGTGTTATTCGATAATTTATTAAGAGATATATTCAATTTATGATTGAAAACACACTATATCAAAGAAATATGTGACGCAAAATACTTTATATATATAATTTAAAAAGCAGATTGTTGATTTAAGAACACAGCCTGTAGCATTGCCAAACGTACGTCTTTGTACAAAATTATCAATAAATCTGTAGCTTACAGAATACCACATACAGATAGTTACAAATAACCATCTTTACGGCTCACTTTATCTAAAGACATTCTCGGCGACTGGCTTTAAGGAGCTCAAGTTAGAGAATGGGGCATCCGGTGGACTCTAGCTAGTCTGCTTGCGTGAAGGCTATTTCACGTACCTTCATCACCTGCCAGCAGTGCTGTCAAAACGACCTCCACGGCGCTCTCACCAGGAGGATTCGTGTTTTATTCCCGGCTCCAACCCTTGGAGTTCTTCAAGTGCTGAGTGGGTCTTGCTCTCCTTAATGCTGCGAAAGGCAAAACTAAACCATCGCGAATGGTTCTGCCAAATCGCCATGGGTACACCAGTGCCTCCATCACTATGGCGTCACCAAGATTCCCTACAGTCATTACAATAATGTTACGTTGACGAGAAATCGACAATGTAAATATTAAGCAATACACGCGGGTAATAAACATTGGTGTTAATTAATAGTGCAATTGATAAAGTTACATATAGGAAATGTAGTTTCCTATCAAATTCTAGTGTTCATGTTATTAATTATAGACTGTTCACGGTAAAATGAGTACTTTTGAAAGCCCTGCTTAAGATGTACTTGTGTGCACGTTGGGTATTCTTCTGCCTTATGTGAAATTAACATTGACATGGGCCTCATCGCTTTATTCATGCGTCGTTCAAGCGAAACTGTGAAATTATAAAGATAGTGAATATTTTACAAATCTGCAAATTTTTCCATTTCGATGCATTTAAAAAGCAGGAAGGGACAGAAATATTTTAAGTTATCACAGATGGTCACCTAACACTTTTTATTCGACGTTAAGATAGGGAACTACTTTCCTTCTTTCGTTACCAACGTTACTGGTTTCATGTCACTAAGTGCGCCCGTTAAATTATCTGCTGGTAGGGGCAGTCACTTTTCTTTAAGTTTGATTTCAAAAGTGCTCACTTTATCGTGAACAGCCTCTACATGATTATATTGTAACCGGGTAGCGCAATCAGCACACCAGCCTCTCTCAACAATCTCCCAGCAGATATAAGTTAGTATTTTCTCGTGTAAAATGCGTGATTTTCTCACACTGCTTTCTCGTACAGGAGTCTTACTTACCTTACGCCAAGCTCCAGGATGACGAGTGGCTGTGGATGCCACCTCAGAATTCTGATTCCAAGTGCGTGCTATCATCGCTTCAGTGTGCACCAGAATACATGTTCTTTCAATTGGCATATCAACACTTTTATAGGACGTTTTACTGTATAACTTTCCAAAGTTTCAAATTTTATCTTCTGCGTCAAAATAATGAATCTGTTAACGAATGGTAAAATTACTCGTTATATATTATTTATTTTAATTTATTTGAATTTAAATTGAATATAATAAGTAATTTAGACACCCGGAAATTCCGCGGTCTCATTTGAAGACAGGTTAAACTGCATTCACGTGTACACATGTTCTCGTGCTTCCATTGGACCATAGTTTGTCAGAGACGTTCCTAACGACTCTCAACCAATAAAGAACCTGCAAGGAAAATAAGAACCGAACCCCGTGTAACCTGTCTAGGGTTAAAGCAGATCAACGGCCAATGAACCACTAACTGATGCTAGAATACACAAAGGTTTGTGGAGTCTAGCTTGTTGGCGAATGAATCTGCGAAATTTCCGGGTCTCTTTATATGATAATCGCACGGAACGTTATTTACATATGACTTAAACGTACCTAGAAAAGGTTTAATATCGTACTTCTACACTTATGAACTTGTATATCAATCTCTTATTTTCTGAATGGCGGTCTTTTAAATATTTTATATTAATATATCAAATCTGTCGTACTATCATACCAAGCTAAAAAAAAAAAAATTTTATGGTAGCAATAACCTCGACTATCACTGATTAAGCTTATCTGCAGTCTGTTTCGCACCGCTCTGTAAGATTGCGCCACGGAGAATTTTATTTACGTACGTTAAGTACTACTCAACCAATTCTATTCAAGTTTGACACATTGGTAATGCTACGATATGCTACTTAAAATTATATTATTTTATTGGTTGAGATGTTAGTTATCTCGCTGACAAAATTATAACATTTTCGTTACTTGGCATGCCGTATTTAGGGACCACCCGAAGTCTTTCAAACTAACGTGGTACGCTTGCAATACTTATCTGTTGGGTTCAATAAATTTATTTATAATTTTTGACCGTAAATAAGAAAGACTGTGCCACATCGATAAATGAAAATTTTGTGTTTTATCTTAAGAATTACCAAATCGATACCAAAGAATCTGACTCACAAATAGAGCAATTGTAACCTGTTTAAATTGAAGAGTTTTAATTAGATAAGGTATGTACTTCACTTAAAAATGGTGACCTAATTAGCCATTTACTTTATGTTATGGTCTGTACCTCTGTATCTTTTTAATCTAGTCTAACCTAATTTGGTAAGCTGGCATACTCGTTATGTGCACAAAATACATTCATTGTAAAATCTTTGGTTTGCCATTTTGGAATGTGTAACATCATCGAAAAAAATCCAACTTACATATCGTATCTGAACTCAGAAACTTCTATAAGCGCCCCACCATATTTCACATATAAATGGTAGTATGGAGGGTCACGAAAAGTTTTATAGAAGCTTTGTTCATTTTTAAGTATCGTCCTTTTTATTTTAGTTTTCCGTGTACTGTTTCTGTAATCAATTTTCCTTTTTAGACCAAGCTTCGTGTGCTGAAGAATCTACTGTATGCAAAGTAATAGTTCTGGTCGTTCTCCATTTCTGGATGATTTGTCACCGAATGTTTTGGTTGTGTATCAATTGACAGGAACTACTATAGCTTCTACCACCAAATATTGTGGACACTTCATTCTGCTGTTTCGATTTTTTTTTAACACAAGGACGCATATGATATAAGTTTTTAGGAACCTCGTAAAATTATATGAATATATAAGTGAAAGAAGACGCAGGTAATTAGTCATATCAGTGACCTTTTTGTTGTACGATAAAAATTTGTAATGTATACCAAGCGTTTTAGACTCGTGGTAACATAAATTTACCTTATTCTCAATTAAATGGAACTTCTACTTTTATTTTATTTATAAATGATAATATTTTACATTTCTGATGTGTATATATATATATATATATATATATATATATATATATATATATATATATATATATATATATATATATATATATATATATATATGGGAGAAATAGGTGTGTCGGTAATGTTTCGTACGAAATAGTTCTAACGCAAAACGTTATTACACTGAGTGCGCACGAATGCGGTGCGATGTCCATTCGTTGTCATTTTGTAGTGTCAGTTAAGCTTTGTTTTCATGAGGCGGAGGAGTATTCTGGGAGTAGAACTTTAGAAGGGGTTCAGAAAAGTTGGCGGTAACCGTGAATGGACTATATACCCCGTAAAAGGGATGCACGTTGAGTCGCAGCGTAGTCGTTTCCCGAAGTCGTGTGGCGTGCCTCGGCATCGTGGTCCATGATAACTCAATCTGGATGCATCCACGGATCGGGGAGATCAAAGAATCTCCTTAACATCTGACGTCTTGGGGGTTTCGCGTGTGTCTATTCCGGCGGGCGTCTCCTGTGTTTGAGGGAGTGGAGGTGGATACGGTGGGAAAATATGCAATGATGATGACATGTAAAAGAAACCCTCGCGAGGGTTAAAGGAGCGTGAAGGGAGGAAGAAGAAGCGGGGGAAGGACAAAGGAGAGCCGGTTCCTCGAGGGGATGAAGCTGCAGGAAGCGGAGAGAGGAGCTGTGAAGAAGTTTGCATTGGAGTCACGGAGGACTTCTCCTTGTGTCTCCGTGGCAACCCGCGACTCACTGGAACTCTTGGGAGCGGGCGTGGGGACTTCCGAATGCTCCCCACCACATAGGACTCCCAGATCCTTCGATCACTCACGATAGCTTCTGCAGTATGCCGTACAAGAGTTAATAACTTATGCATTCTTATCAATTAATATGTTTCACTTGTGACATTCAACCACATAGAAATTTTTGAACTGACCTTTCAGCAGACCATGGTTAGGAAACCCATACTCTTAATATCACGACTGCCATATTGATGTGCCAAGAATGCTCAAGAAAGTGGCAACAAAACCCCCATCTATAAATTAAAAAGTATTTTCTTTTCCCGGCGATACAAAATTCCCCCTCTCCATTGTTAAAGCTAGTTTTCTATAGCTTAATGTATATTAAATTTATATTTACTTCGAAAATACGACCGTTTTGATACAGCTTCCGAGCAGGAATATACTTAACTAAAGTGATCATCTGCACAAGCCCTGCATAACACTTTCCAACCTGAATTTCGTTTTTCAAGTGAAAGAATTTTTCTTTCAATTTATTTTGTATTTAGGTGTAATAGAACAAGAGTAGCAATATATTTTTTGAAAAACGCATTTCAGGGTAAGAATTCTGGCATGATTCCAATTGACATCATTGGGCCAGTGTGATGCTGCACTTTATTTGAACAGTGTTTTATTGTTCTAGGTCGCATTTAAATGCATATACTGAACGTATATACGTACTCAATGTATGAGCTTTGAAAGCTAAAAGAGTTAGTGATTCCAATTTGAATAATTCGGGCTGAGAGGGTGATAGGACGGAGGCGGGGAATGTCTAGCGAGGCAATTATAGGGAAACAATAGTGTCACCGATAACTACCGTATAATCTGCGTGAATGTAAAGCGAACACGCCAGTCTTGCGGGAGGCATTCCCCAGAGAGTAAGTCATGGCATGTTCGAGTAAAAAACGTGTTACTATCCACAGTGAAGGCCAGGGAATGATCGGTAACGTAATTACTTTTTTCGATAAGCTGATAGTGACTGGAAGACATACTTATCCCATTGAAAATGCCACGAAACGAGCAGCAGCTGTGACAGGGAAATCGGTGGCGACGATATGTAAAATACGTAAGGAAATGAATGTATCAAAATCTACAGATTAAAAAAAATTGTGTACACCAGGGAAAAATTGAAAGACGAGTAGCAGAAAAATTGTTTTGGATGACTAGAAAATATGGATTGTTGGACGCAGCCCACAGAAGATAAGTACGTACTTAAAAAAAAAAAAAAAATCCTACACTCTGTGCTACGAACATAATTTTGTTTGGAAGCAGGGAAACTTTGTGAAAAATAATAAAGATGATCGCCTTCATGTTCAGGAAGTGCAAAAATAAGGTACGGGTACTGATGGAGATAACAGACGTTGTTGATTGGAGGGAAATGTACTTACGACGAATGAGAGCGAATGACATTTTGAGGGAGAGAAAAGTGTATATTGTTTATAGTAATGAAATATGGATAAATGCAGCATATACTGTCAGCCAATGCTAGCAAGATCCAGACACTCCACATGCGCAGAAGAACGACAGACCAGGTTAAAGGTGGATTATTGTCCATGCAGGTTCGGATACGAGATTTGTTCTTAGAGCATAACTTATTCTCAAGTCCAAAACGAAAAGTGGTAACTGTCACAATGAAATAAATTTCGAAAACTTTTTCCAAGTTGGTGTCGGACAAACATATACCCAGTCTGTCCAGTAAGTGTGATGTTGTAAATGACAATGCATCCTACAACTCAGTGCAGGAAAACAAAGCCCCAGCAATGGCATCGCGTAAGGCAGAAATACAATAATGGCTCAAGGTGAACCATATTGCTTATGAAGAACAAATGTCTTAAGCAGAACTACTTTGTATTATTAAATGCCAACGCTCAGCTCCCAAGTATTATGTAGACGAACTTCTTGAAGCATGTGGCCACAAAGTAGTCAGGCTGCCGTCATGGAATATATATGGAACACTGTCAAGTCTTGTGTAGCTGATAAAACTATATCGCAAAGGGCCGACCAGAAAAAAGTGTTGACAGAAGAACCTATAAACAGTACACCATAAAAATGCTGGAAAAAAATATCGTGGCATAAAGAAGAACTAAAGGAATTTGTAATAAGGGTGGGTGGAGACAGCCGTAGCGACAGTGAAAGCGATAGCTGCCATGATGACAGTTGTAGTGGAAACTTACAGATAGTGCACTTTCAGGTGTCGAATAACTTGCGCAGAAGATACCACGTTATAAACGACTGCGATTTGATTTACAGTGTACATTTAAAGTGTTAATTGATATTTTAAGTTATGTTTAACATAATCTGCATGTCTTCAAGTTGCATCTTTTGAGAAGTCTTATTATGAAAAACAATCCACTTCTAGGAGGATTACACACAACATTTCAGAACAGGTATACCTTTATTAATATCGCCTTCCTTGTGATAACCGTTTTAGTCGTGTTTCTGTGGTACCAGTTTTGCTCCTATTGATTGTTGCCGTCTTAATATAATTTTTGTTCAATTTTTTTGTAGATGTTTTAATTCATATTTGCATGCATGACAGTTTATGTATCTTAAAATAGGGCAATTTAAAAATGAAACACTATAACATGTGTTGAAGAATAGAGATAATTTATAATTTGAACGCAAGTTTTGTTAATACAGAATAATTATTACTGTGAATAATGTTTGTAGGTCTGTCAAATGAATTCATATGAATCTTTTACTGTGCATGTAAATAACGTTGTTCTAGATTTGTAGATTGTTCTATCTCGTATTTATTGCTTAACGCCAGGCAGAGGTTTTCCTCTCACTCCAACAACTCGATCTTTATTTACTGAAAGTCTAAAATGGTGTTTTTATATTCTTATTTGCCTTGAGTTTTATAAAACTTCACAGATATCGTAATTGAAAATTTTAAATAAAAGCGAGATAATGTTCCTACCGTGTGGTACACAAGTACTGAAGTATCATTGTATGCTGAGGATTGAGTATTATTTATTATTACTGAAAGTGTCTTGTTATTCACGTAACTTCCTATCCATTATTCGCAAATTATATTCAAACCAATTATTCCTAGCTTGGATAAAATTGATTTGTAATTACAAGTATAAAAAGCCTTGCTCCGATGATAGTATATTTAGTCTGCTTGCTTGCGTTACATTATCTTAACAAAGGTGGACTTAACCAATTCAAATAATTATTTGTAGTATACTTGCCAGAGATGAACCCATGTTGAGAACGGTTTATAAGAGTCGTGATATGGAAAGAAATGTGTAGATGTATATTTAGTTCAAAAATGTGGAATAAATCACATAATAAAGAAATATGCCTATAACTGCTATCGTCATATTTGTTGGCATTTTCGAGTATAGGCACCACAGTTGCATGTTTCCAATTAATAAGGCAGGTTACCGTTTCCAAACTGTTATTAAAGATATGAGCCAATACAGGTGCTAAAATATACATACATACTTTTATAATAAAATTTGCAATGCTGCTCAAACCAGTGGATTTGGAGGCCGTAAGTGATTTAATGGCGTACTATACAAGACCAATAGTTATTGTAGGTGGTAATATTTTCATTTATGATTCGTTAAATTTCGTTAGAAGTCACGTTACTATTATTACAAACCTTGACAAAATGATTGGCAAGTGTATTAGCCAACGTTCCATTGCCATTTTAATAGATTATTATCGATAATTTGCCGATTTTACCTGTAGCCATCTTTCATGTCTTTTACAAAATGCCAAAATTTAGCTGGGTTTGACTTTATCTTGTCATTTATTCCCTTAAGACAAATATTTTTATATATTTTTATTGCAATCTTGACCATATGTCGAAAATGAGAGATATATAGAAAGAGATAGAGAGTGATAGAGATGGATAGAGAGTGATAGAGATGGATAGAGAGATATAGATAGCGAGAGCTAGATAGAGATGTATATAGATAAAGAGAAACAGATAGAGAGCTAGATAGAGATAGATATAGATAAAGAGAGACAGATAGAGAGCTACATACAGGAAGATATAGATAGAGATGTTTATATATATATATTGATGGATAGATAGATGGAGAGAGATACAGATAGATAGGTGGAGAGATATAGATGGAGATAAATAGCTGAAGAGAGAGATAGAGATAAAGAGACAGATATAAAGAGAGGTAGAGATTATATATATAGATAGATAGAGAGAGAGAGAGAGAGAGAGAGAGAGAGGAGAGAGAGAGAGAGAGAGAGAGAGAGAGAGAGAGAGAGAGAGAGGAGAGAGAGAGAGAGAGAATGTGTTGAGTTTTGGACGACTCTTAACAGCAAGGACTTGAAAGTCGAAAATATGAAAATAGTTCACAGACATATATATTTCCTCTTTTTTTTATATATATTCTGAAGAAATTATCTTTACAGTTTTAATAAAACGAATTAATTCCTTAGGAAACGAATGCAGATATTAAGATTTTTTCCTGGTTACAAACGGAACATAGTTATGCATAGAGTCAACTACATTACCGTTTAAAGACTCTCCTTTTTTATATCCAGATTTGTCATTTCATTAAGCATTTTCATTTTATGGAATTTAATTTTAAATACAAGGAACTGTATTCACGACTATAGTTTCTACATTTTGATAGCTCGGCATTATTATCTGAAATAATTGGAATTCTTTTGAATACAATACCTAATGCCGGATGTGCAGCATATTCACTAACCAGAGAGTCAGCGTACCTATCAACATTTATTAAATTCATAATAGAATAATAAGGTCTAATACATTTTTATTATGCACTCTGTAAACAACACATTAGTTGCAGTTCAATACTTTTCAAGTTCTAAGACGACAGTGGTTTCTTATTTTGCTATAATGTGCAGTATCTTGCGAATGTTTTAATCTACAATCTATTCCAGGGACATTGAATTCGCAGTTTAATATTACCGGGCAGTAATAAGATAATAATTTAGACTGAATATGTGTAAAATAAGTCTGGAAATCTTGGACGCTAAAATTAGGAGTTATATAGGCAAGAGGATAGATTAAACATACAGATGGCCAAAACACAGTATTAAAGATTCGATCGTAATCAGATTCGGCAACGGCAACATTAAAGGATGAGTACGTGTCGTATTTAGTCTTAAGAAACACGACATTCTGATTTGTGCACTTAATTTCATCGTCTCTTTCGTATCTGGAAAACATAATTTCTCAAAAACAACTTTCATTTTAGGTCGAGTCGGTTTAGCAACAACTTTTCCACATTATTGCGTACATCCACTTGCAGTTGTTTACGGCCCGTCTTCACTCTGGTCCCTGCTGACACACATTTCGTCTGATTTCTTCATGCGGGCACGCGATTCCTAATATCCTCCCGCCTCAGCTGCTGGCGCAGTGGAATGCAAATGCCTGCTCACGTTATTTTGTTGGCGTGAGTCGACAAACAACTATTACTATTTTTAAAAGTTGTCGAACTAGATGGCTTACTTTGACGTTTTGGGGATCCAAAACTAAACATGTCTGAATTATTTCCACGTACGTCACACTCGAAAGACTAAGACAGGATTTACAACAGCCCGTCGCATCCGTCTGCCATCCACCTGTCCGTTATACGTTCGTCCGTCTCCCAGCAGAGCTATTTACAAACCAAACTTCGTACGTCCGTCGTAGGTCCATTGCTGCAAATAAATAAAAACAAAACTGTTTACAAATAGGAAAAAATTCTCCATAAAAGGTGGAAATATTTTGTGGTATTGTTTTAATAAGTACCCAAAACAACCTGACACGTAAGCAACGGAAATTAATCGATGTAAAAAAATTAAATAACATATAAAGCATAATTTTATTATTTTTACTATTACACAAAACGAACTTGTGTTTCCAAACATAATTATCAATTATTCTTCAGGAAAAAATTAACTTAATTTCATTTTACAATTAGGTAAACAAACATATTTTTACAGTCAAAACAAAACAATGCACACACTACACAGTCTTGCAAAGAACACGCGATGAACGAGTAACAAAACGTGCAAGTTTAGAAGACTGTAATTTTACCCGTTCGTCAGTCAAAAGTTAAAGATTGCCAAGGTTTCGAAGGATGGATGGATAGAATTAATGGCCACCTCTTATTGGCTGTTGGTCACGTGATTGACGGACGGATGGCGGACGGACGTTGCGAGTCGTTGTAAATCCTGCCTAACTGTAATTGCATTACAGTGAGCACTGCAAGTGTACACGAGTTCCACAGGAACAGATGCATTTAATGAACTTTTGCTTCCTGTAAAGAGGCGTACCACATTTAAAACAAATATCTGTGCTACGGAATAGAAATTTTCTCTTGATTTAAAACGAAAAAAATCACTCGTGTAACCCTATATTTTCAACCACAATTTAAAAATTCTCGGGAATAATTACTGAGCACATCCGATCGCGACGAGTACAGATATAGTAAATATATAATAATAGAAAAGTAATAGTAATGTAATTCTTCCTCTATGTTAGATGGACTCCTTACTGGGACTCCTACATTTATTCTCTATCCAAGTATTTTTACATTTGCACAAACTTGGGGTTTGTAATAAATTCCTATGTAATTTTCCCTTAACGTACAACCACTGCCAGGGAACCAATGGTCAAATTAATATTATTTATTAATATTACTAAACTATTTTTTACATGCCTAGAGATGTGATTGGAGGTCCGCAGCAATTCGCGTATGAATTTATATACACCTCCCCCCCTTTTTTTTTTGGTCTCACTGAGTATAAATATAAAAATTAAATGATTTAAAACATGTTACACCTTGATAGCCCGTGAGTAGCCAACTTGTTCATTGTTTTATCTTGTTATATGGCCTTTCCGCCATATTAAAAATAGCAAAAATCATTTTCACAATATTATGTGAATGGGAAAAATTTTCGACGGTGTATGGAAGTGGTAGAAAAGTGTAGTACAAAAAATTTAACTTTGTAATTGCAGTAACATATATTTATAGTTTTACAGAGAATATAAATATCTTCGCAGATTATAAACACAATACGTTTTACCGTTTATACAGTTGAACAATGTCGACTTGCCCGCCGTAAACGACAGTATGCATTTGCAATTCTTTAATAAAATACAAGTACGATGTTGTACAACCGCAAAGGACATGCACTGAGTACATCTATAATCATGAGTCATGTTATATAACAATTTATAAACGTTTAATTGAGTATTAACTTCCCTGGAAAAAATTCTTGCAAATGAACTGCAGTAACTATATGACGGAAATAAGAATTTTTTAATGTAAGTATTTTGAATAAAAAGTGTGCGTGTAGGAGCTCAAATTTGTCATACTATTTCATTACAGCAAAAACACACACATTGAATCGTCACACAGGTAAAAAAAATCTGAAACGCTTTTCGGCAACGTGTAAACCTTCACTTATTAAGTATGAAAAAAAAATGTTTGAGTTGATGTAATAATCCTTTTTATTTAACGTTTACAGGCTTCGATCTTGTTAAACTTGTAGGTACCTTTCAAACTAACAGTAAAATATCTGTCTAGATAACACTTCTTTTTTTAAAATTGAGTTCTTTCTTATAAACGTTCACTAAGATGATAAATTTCCTTCCCCCCTCCCTTTTCCCCCAGGGGGGGGGGGGGGGTTTAGGAGGGAAGAGACCTTCGTTTCTGTTTGGGACTTCACAAAGTTAACATTTTAAATAATACCTGCTGTACTAATTTTACTCATCAAGTTGTTTAGATTTTTCCGTTAGAAGAAAATGTATATTTTGCATTCACCACTACTGAAAGAACTTCCCTGCGGAGAACCAGATAAAGTAAAATTTTACGAAAGTAATAAAGTCGTTTTTAAACAACTGACAACCTGTCTTTTTTTTGGGAAAGGAGAAGTTGTATAAATTGAGAAATACAATCTGTTGACTTTTAAATTAAATGTGAAACAATTTAAAAAATGATTGTTCTTTTTTTCGTATTTCACGTTGTCAGCTTTGTTACAAGAAACTGCTTCTTTTCATCAGTCCCTTAGCAGAAGATCCATAGTTGACAGAAATCCCCACCCAGGACAACATGATTTTAAGGGTGTATGATTTTTATTGTAGGATTTTCAGTGGTCGGGTTTTGAAGGGAGGGGGGTGGGGGCCGACTGAATTGAGAATTAAAGACAAGGAGTCGCGAGGGAGGGCCGTCGAAGAGACGTAATTTATGTCGTTCGATAATTACTTTCTGAGTGGAGAGTTAACTGCAGAGGGTGGCTTGGAAGAAAGAGGATTGAATGGTTAGCTAAGGGATGAGGAAGGGTGATAAGTTTTCAAAGAAGCTGACAGGGCGACGTATTCCCCTTGGCAGGTACTCACAAGCCTGTCTTCAGATTCTGATCCGCGCCTTGTCGCATTTCGCCCCTCCTTCTTCCTTCGCCCTCTTCTTCACCCCAACAGCCTTCCCTCGAATATGCCTTTCGTAGAATTTATTTCCAGCTAGATTGCGCGGATCGTCCTCCCAGGCTCGAGTCGCGGAGGATGGGAAAACCTTCCGGCAACCCCCCGCTATCGTCCTTATTTCGCGAGATGAAGACGGGAAGCTGGCTTGCGAAAGTATGACGGATGAGGAGAGAGAGAGAGAGAGTGAGAGAGGGGAGAGAGAGAGTGACAGGGAGAGGAGGGCGGCATGTCGATTCTGCGCGCCTTGCGGGAATATTGGAATCCGGGCGGGATATGGGTGCGGTGGCGGCGGCAGCGGGTTTCGGAAGCTATCTTCTGTCGGATGCCGCGCGGGCGGATTTTATGGGAACCAAAATCGCGTTACGCGCGTCTTCGCCCACGAGGTTCGTAACTTGCGGGGACTGGTCGTCTGTGGGGCGATTCCCCGCTGCCCTCGGATGACCTGTGCCCACTCCTGAAACTAATGCACTCTCCGTGGCATTGCGTATCTTGTGTCTGGCAAGTTTGACAAGTGATTTTAGAAAGTTAAAGTAAATTAATCAATGCAGCGTGGTGTATGCGGGATTGCACATGTATGACTTATGAACTCGTGAAATGGGTTCCGTGGATGCCTGTCATCTCTCACGCGTGAGTCAAATATAACAAGTGTCTCAAAAGTGCTCACATAATCGTGAACAGCATATATATATATATATATATATATATATATATATATATATATATATATATATATATATATATATATATATATACACACAACTGCCTAATTTTTCATCCTTGATGGCTATCAGTTTCATACTTTGAATCTTTGTAGCTCGTGTTCTCAATGCCACTTGTCAAGGTCACACTGAATAATTATTTGTCGCTTATTAACGGCGTGCGAGTTTATTCAGCTTACCGTCTAGAGATTAGAGTCCCCTTACTCGTGGAAGTATAAATCTGAAAACTTAGGGCTGTAAAGATATACAGACATCCATCGCTTACCATGAAATCTAACTCGGAAGCTGTAGTCAGAAGGCAATGCTTGTGTGACTTCGGCTAAAGTTTAATTTTGAAACCCTAACTAAGGCCAGTGTTCTTACACCCGGGAATTTTAATGTTAGGTGTTGTGCAGGTTGTACTTGCAGAGAGAGGAGAGGAGTCACGGATTCCTTAAAGTTGGGAGAAAGGCGTCTGCGAACGTGACGTGTCGGGGCAGTGCCTTGCCCTAGTACCCGAATGTGGTAACCAGCACGCGTGTCTCAGACACGGCTGGAGGAGGTGCCATGCGTAAACTCTCTCTAGCAAGGCGACACTCAGGCTGCTCGTGTGGTGCTTCGGGACCCGCCACCCATTGGGGAAAGCGCGAGATCTGCACCGGGTGCTGCTACGTGCCACCCAAAATCTCGCAGCCAGGAAGGTGATATATGCCTTGATAGCATAGACTGTTTATAGATGGCACCAAGGCCCGACCATCAGGTGGGGCGTTGGATTACTGAGCGCTCAAGCCGTTTGGGGCCCAGAATCCTGAATTTTACGGCGAAGACGCTCGTAGAACACGGCAGAATGCACTCCGCGGTCAAAAACCACAAATGCCGTGGAAACTCGAGTAGGAGCAAGGGACGATCGGTAGGTCCACTAAGGGTTCTCTCTGGTGACCGCTCCACTGAGGTTGGACTCGTGCTGGCAACTCCGCATGCTCCTCCTCAAATAATGGATTAACGGTAGCACAGCTCCGGTACTGTCCTGGACAGACATTAGAGGGTAGGGCAGCACCTCTGTTTAATCTCTCGTGGATCTAATTGGGGTGGTCTCAGTGGCTATGTGGGAAGATACTTAAGGCGCACGACTGCATCATTCTTGGGGTTTGTGTCTCATCAAATTTTGCGTTAGATGAATATTATATGTGCCTGCAATGACGGAGTGTACTTCAGTCCTTTATTTTCGGGCATTTCACACAGGTTTCACGCCATTGGAAGGTAAAATACTGATGTCAGGTGGTCCCTGACTTGCGCGTCAGAAAGAGCGTTATAGTCTTGGTACTTGTTTCAATGGGTATGATTTATATTTGGGTTTCTTCGCGCATATTAGTTCCCTTACATATCGTATTACTAGTAGCAATATCGAAGCCGCAACGTCAGCGACGAAATGCTTGCAGCGGAGTAGACAAACTGACAGTCCTGATTTTACCAATTTATTCCTAAGTAAGGGTCTCTTTGTCTTGTGTACATGTTGCTCCTTACCTTGCTTCTACAACTTATAAAACTTCTACATTTTTGTACTTACTGATTTGTGTGCTTAGAGATCGTTACTGGTGGGTAATGGGAGATTTGTATAAGTGTTAATATGAAGCTACTCTTCCTCCTCCCACCCCCCAAAAAATATAACATATTTTATATGCCTGGACTGAGTTTTAAATTAAGAAGTTTCATATCAAACGGCAAGGCCAGGGACTTAAATTACATTTAATAGCACATTACAATGAAAACTTTGTAGATTTTGAAATGTTTTACTTCTTTGGCAGCTGCAGGAAAATTATTTTCTATGACCATTTCGAAGTCAATTCTATTGAAACCTAGCTTTTTCATAATTATAGGTGATATACTATTGATTACAATGATGTTAACGTATATGTTGCAAGTCAATTAACATAAAGGCACTGACAGGACCATTATTTTTAACAACACGGTTACAGATATCAGAATAAACATTACTATTCTGTAATGAGTTACTATTGAAGCCAGTAAAACTGCATAGCTTGAAAGCCAGATACTGGAGCATGTTTAAATCGGCACACTTATCCATAAAGAAGAAAAGTATGAATTGAAAAACCGGGATTTTAACAGTTGTGGAATATTCTGGACAATGCCGAAAACTGGAACAAACTGCTCTGCTACTGGGACATACAAACAGATTTAGAAACGTTACATAGTTTTTATAACTACGTATGTGAAAGATATTAAATGAAAATTTCCAAAGCAAGATACCAGCGTAACAGAAAATAGACTAGGTATTAATGGAACAATTTTTCACCTAAAACATCAATACGTCGGAATTTATGCTCCTTCAGACCATACAGAACTAACTCCAAACAAAGCAGTTATTACATTCAGATTTTCTTTCATACTAACTCATCGTCTTGACAGCTTCGTATGTTTCGATGCACAATGAAAGCGAGTCCCGCTTGATGACTGGTAAACAGTTCCACGCTCGAGCGACAAAGACACTGAAAATCTAAGAAATCAGCAATAATGTGTGTGTAGGAATGGTTAGTTGGCCAGAAACTTTGTGCGCAAATGTTGAAACTTCAACTGTTTTTCTCAGAATTTCCAAAATTGGGGAACAGTGTTCAGAATCATTAATTGAAAACTCCACTTTTCAGTTTAAGGTTAGGATACGTTATAAGCATCTCTTGCTTAGGCATAGTCAGTCAAGTGTTCCAATATATCACGTGCCTTCATTACAAATGCAAAATAAGTACGAAAATTGTACATTCGTTGTAGATTTGCAGGGCAATTGTCATTAATGTTAGCGTACACTAATCACTGCAATCCAATTCTGGCTAGACGAGAGTCTGTCCCAAGGTAACATAACCAGATAATGATAAGGTACTGATACACGAGAGCGCCTGAGGGGCGTATCTGAGTTAGTACTGGATGGAGGTCTTAATAAAAAAAATAAAGAAACTAAATTTGATTTATTATTTATTCACTCCGATATAATTTACAGCACTAAATTATCTGTTTCCACTTTTACTCTTTTTATTCAACAGTCAGCGCAATATTTTATGTCTATTTCAACTCTAATGAACCTCCTGGTTAATTGTCTCTGTTTGGTTAGTCAATAAAATCATACTCATTATTAACACGTGTTCAGTCTATCTGTGGCCACCATTTGCAATGTCTTTCACTCACGCATCTAGTCCAAAAGTCCAGCCTGCCAGTCGCATGCTTCACTGCTCGAAACTCGCAGTCGCAGATTCCCCTTCCGCTGGTAGCTTCTCTCGCAGCTCATTCTTCTATCACTCGGAACTCAGCCACTCATTAATTCATCAACTCCGACGCCACTCCTGGCCCGGAGGCCTGTCACAATATTTATAGCGTTGCCCTGACCATTTCGAAGGTTCAACACACCCCGAGTCGCGCTGAGAGAACGAGATCAGTAATCCAGAGTATTCTTCAGATAAACGCATAAATCGATACAACCAGGGTCAGCAGCGTTGCGCCGCAAGATATTATCGCGTTGGATCGTTTTTTGTGACTCATACGCGGCCACCATCGCTCGCGCTGCCACCGCTATCATATAACGACACTCTGTCCTCCTCGTCCGTTTGCGCGTGAGTCGAAGCACCGAGTGCGTAACAATACGTTTGTTCTTGTTGAGATAGTCGGAAACGGAGACTAATGACTACCGAATTTGGCTGCTCTACCAGACAATTAGCACTTCGAAAGCATTAAATATAATATTAATTAACCCTATTTGTCCCGAATTAATTTCGTGGCTCAAGTGATGCAATCGTTATGATGTTCACTGTACTTGTGTCAGGCGTGCTTCTCGCAACCAGTGGACAACGTGTATGAACCATTCGCAAATGAGAGCTGCAGAAACTTCATCAAATCAGATCTGTCCCAAAAAAGACGTTCGAAACACCGGCCACTGATTACTTGTTATGTACAGTACAGTCCGACCATAAATATTCTTTATGTGCAACATTTCTTCGTTCATGGATGCGGTGACTGAACGTGTTGAATAATGCGTCAAAGACGTCCAAGCATCAAAATAATTTGATATTTCTTCCTTGGGGTAAAGTGAAAACGTAATATTCGGTGCTAGAATATCACGGGGAGTCTAAATAATAGAACCTGAAGTGCAGACAGTCGTCGACGAGTCCCTCCTATCACCGCGAGTCACCGCTCCGTCGCAAATTCAGTGCGTTTCCCGCCGCCTTTGAGGGAGGGACTGGGGTAAGGCTTGCGGCTGCGGATGAAAAGACGCCACCCTCCCGCTGAGAGAAGACAAGGGAAAGGGGTTGGGAAAAAAATTGTTGTCGCGCGGAGGTGGGGGATCTGCAGGATTTATCTCGACGGGGGTGTATCGCAGCAGGGCCCAGAAATTGTCCTTCCCCCTGTCCGAGACAGTTGGTGTCTTCCCCCATTTGCTTCGGGCAGAAGTAATCGGTCAAACAAAGCGAGGGTTAAACGGAGGGATTTAATGGGCCCTGTTTAGGGGGGGGGGGGGGGGTTAAATTCCTAAATGGCCGTCCCCCTGTCTCTCGCCTCGTTGCACTGATATTACGCATTCCCTTTGCGGCCGGGAGAGAGTTGGATGGACGAGTCCTTTTGTCCTTGGCGAGGGAGAGTTCCACGTGGGTAAGGTTGCAGGTTAGTCTGCTCTCGATGAAGGTGGCTAGGGACCAGCCGTACATCTCGGTGTGCGTAGTTTATCAAGACGTCTTTACAGTAACTAGTGGGCACTACCGTGAAGAAGTCCATCCCACATTTGTATGCGCTTTATCACTAACGCCAAGTTGCACTTTATTTATGCACACTTACTACAATCCTAACACCAAAGAGAATTTCAGCAGCCGTAAGTTCAACACTTCCACAAATTTCAATAAAGTTCCTACAAAACAAGTCGGTCGCATTTGGATATAGATCCAAGAATGGGGCACCCTAAGGAACGAATGCTCCAAGTATCCAAAACCCAAGTGCCCGTACTACAAACAAAATCTTTTTGGCCACGTATTCAACCGTCTTCATCAAAAAGTTAATTGTATTGGCAAGAATATTTTGGTCTAGTAAACAAAAGGTACTGTTACAAGGCGTTTTACTTTTTCTGTGGAAACTGTATTTAATAATGAAAGTTAAAATCTTTCATTCAAAAGTAAAGTTTCCGAGAGCATTTTAGTTCCGTGGAGATAAGATTTTGATAATGTCATATAGTTAAAGATCTTGTTAACACCAAGGACATTTTCCACTAACAAACTCAAGGACATTTTTTTTATCCACTTTCGAAGTTAAGGTATAAAATCGATTACATAGAAAAAGTTACACGGACTAGTGATTTTTGTAATAAGAGAAAGCTTTTTGAATGAATTATACGAAATTCATGATTTCAGAAATAACCTAAAGCACGTCCCAGTCCCGTTCCGCCCATTAATGTGTGAGTGAAGAGATTCGGGCGTTAACATCGAGGTCTTGAGAGCCGATGAGGGTGATTGAGATGAGCATGTAGCAGCGCCGAAATGAGGGGATGGGGGAAATGGGAGATCTACGAGAAACCCCGCTGACAAGCGGCATCGTCCGGCACGATTCCCACATGCGAGAATCCGGGAGTGGCCCGGTGGGGGATTGAACCCGGATCTCCTTGGTGGGAGGCGAGCGGGCGCTAACCGCTCAGCTACCGTGGCCCCCATCAGACGTAGATCTCGGCATGTAACAGAAGGATCCAAATGGACACAATAAGACAAAATACTGAATGGAGAAAAGTGATCTACCTAAGTGACAGACCTGGCGTTCTCGTCCAGTATTAAGTATGTGCATGTGGGTAGCGGAAGCACTGGCGGAATGAAGACAGCGTAGGTAAATGGAAGAACACCGAGAACCTTCTCCCCTCCCCCGCACTTTGACAGGACAGCTACGCCAATGCGTGAGAATCCTCATCCAGACGGAGTCTGGAGTATAACCGGGGACTCACAGACGAAGGCCTAGTTGGAAAATGTGTGTCACTATTTATTTCAGAAAAATCGACACCACTGAATATTTTAAGGTTGTCAAATAAACTATTTTGTTGTTAAAGTCTAAGCTTTCAGTTCTTTTGCAATTCTGTTGCTATACAGTTTGCTTTATCATCGAAAAACATTTGGCATGTTATAATATCTATACCATTCTGTAAAACAGAAAGTTTTGCTCAGTTTTTCTCGGTATCTGTTTCAAGATCATGGAACGAGTTTCAACATTAATAGTCTTACTAAAATATCATGTTAAGAAATTGGTTTATAACATGCAGCAATCACTTTAATTTCTTGTTAAAGTGTAGTATCATTTAATTCTAAGATGTTTTATATAACTTTCGTAATTGTTAAGTACTTTTTCTTTAATAACGTATTTATTTATGTGAGTGTTAAAATATGCACATATTAATTCCAATCACTTACGTTTTGGTAAATTAAAAAAATATGTAATTTTTGGCGGTTGAGTGTAAAGAAAAAAAAAAGTGTATTCCTTAATTTCGCCTTGGATACTGAGGAAAATATGGGTGTAGGGACTAAATTACTGTTCACATAATCAATATATAGTGTTAATACTGTTTATATAAGGAAATAAATTATATTGGTTCTTTGCACAATCTAAATATTGCTAACGTAGACAGTAATAGCCAAAAAAAACTGTGTACTGTGTTCCTGTCTGTTATTGCATCTGCAATTGCGAATATGGTTCCCACATTAGATCTCACTGCCCTATCTACAGAATAAGTTCAGCAACGACTGGATGTTCCCACTACATAAATAAATGTAATAAACTAACAGTGCAACCTGCTGCTGGTAAATAAGTATGGTTGCTGCAGCCTTGAACACCGCATTGCAGAGCTGTTATATGGTCACTTCTATGCAGAGTTCTTACAGTGTAAAGTTTATACCTAAATAAGTAAATAATGGTAATGTAGTGCCTTACATTTGAGCTGGCGGTGAAATTATGTGGCAGAAAGGTAGGTCAGAGTGTAGGCTGTTCGCAGAAACTGAGCACTTTAAATGCCCTACTTGATATCAACGTGTATGCACATTGTGTATTCTTCCATTCCACCGTTTATAAAAAAAAAACTTTGCAATAAGTCTGACCTCTTTGTTCGATCGACGGTCACGCGAAACTGTGAAATTATTAGATAAGTAAATATTTTACAGATTTGCACATTGTAACACTTCCATGCATTAAAACAATCAACAGTAAAAAAAAAATTCAATATTTCTGTGACATCTTAGATCACCGTTAATACATGGAACTACTTTCCCGCCGACGTTACCAACTTAACTGTACGCATACCAGTTATCGTCTTTGTTGAAATGCATGCGGTTAGGGGCAGCAGCATTTTTCAAAGGTTGATTTGAAAAGCGTTCAATTAACCCGCAAGCAGGCTGCAAGGACTGTCACGGTTGTTTACTCGGTAGGACGGTCCGGGCTGACGCTGAACCTGGAGCAGGGCAGGACGCCGCCGAAGCAGCGACTGGGGCTGTCCTTGAACCTAGACGGCAGGCCGCGAGGGGCGGCCAACGATGACATCGACGTCAGCCAGCCGTTGGAGAGGCAGGGGTGAGTCACGTCTCCACACCTGGTCCCCACACTTTTGGGCAGCCCTGCATAGCTTCGTATCCTGTTACATTTGCTTTAGTTTTGTAATTGGAGTACTCATTATAAGACACACCGTGGACGACTTGTGACCCAATTAAAATAACCCGAGAGGAAACGAGCACCAGATTTTGAGCTACCTGATTCTAAGTTAAACTGGATACTCGCTGGGTCAAAATCCAATGAATATATATCAGATATTAGAATATGCAGGGGACAATAAAATAAAAACTAAACATTGGTATAGGCTGTTCACGGTAAAATGAGCACTTTTGAAAGCCCTGCTTAAGATATACTTGCATACATATTGTGTGTTCTTCCGCCTGATGTAAAATTAACACTGCCTTGGGCTTCATCACTTTATTCATGCGTCGGGGTCAAGTGGAACTGTGCAATTATTAGAAAAATTAATATTGTACAAATCTGCTCATTTCCACACTTCGATGGATTAAAAAATACAGAAAGCGAGATAAATACTTTAAGGTATCACAAATGGTCAGCTGACACTTTTTGTTCGACGTTAATACATGGAACTACTTTACCCTCTATCGTTACCAACTTTACTGGACACATGTCACTCTTTGCACCCGTTAAAATGTATGCAGGTAGGGGCAGTAACTTCTTTCTAAGGTTGATTTCAAAAGTGCTCAATTGATCGTGAACAGCCTTTAATTGAAAACACGAAATGCCTCCTGCCAACGCGTTGGGATATGCATATATTAAAGAATATTCCCATTTGACCAGCAGTCATTTTAGCTGAGGTTTCTAGGAGGTAGCGTTCAGGCACAGACTATCTAGGTTGGTATCTCGGCCGGGATTCCAATTTGAAATTAAAAACAATAACCGAAGTTGGTTAATGTACTCTTTTGTCTACAGATGGTATCATGGTGCCATCACGAGGACAGAGGCTGAAAATATCTTGCGGATTCTGAAGGAGGGCAGCTTCCTCGTAAGGAACAGCGAGTCCACGAGACAAGATTTCTCCCTCTCGCTCAAGTACGTATACTGTATCATAATGTACACCGTCCATTATAAAGAATGTTGCAAAATTTCATGCCAATGCTTCGGGTAAACATTTCTCACATCTGGAGGATGAAAAATTGTTATATGAACGTAGGTCCGCGAACGCTTCGTTTCTTGACTACAGCTCGTAATACATAAAGTACAGTGTATGGCCCGCGTCCTGGACCATGTTACTTTGGAATATCACCGCAGTTGTAATTGGCAGCCCCATACCACCCCCCGAGGAACCCTAATTTGAATCCACTAGACTTTATTTCTGGGGACATTTAAAGGCTTGTGTGTATGCAACCCGAGTGGACGACGTTGACTCCCTCTGTAATCGTATAGTGGTGGGTTGCGAAACAATCAGGAATACTCCAGAGGTGCATTAACCCATCCGGGAGTCCATGCGACGGCGGGTTGATGCATGTGTTAGCGCAGAAAGAGTGCATTTTAAATATTTCCTTTAGAGACCCGACGATAAGCTTTCATAAATGTGTAACTAATTCCTGTGCTGTTTCTACTGTTCTATGTGTAGTGTCCTGGCGTAAGGCATGTATCATGCAAATGAATGCTGCGTCAGGCATTCCACAGTAACATGGTCCAGGACGCGGGCCATACTTTCTATGTTATGTATTTCGAGCTGTAGTCAAGAAACGAAGCGTTTGCGGTCCTGTGTTAATACAACATTTTTTTCATCCTCCAGAAGTGAGGAATGTTTACCCGAAATGTTGACGTGCAATTTCGTAACATTCTTAATAATGTGCACGGAGATCATTTTTGCTGTTATCAGTGCTTGTCATCTTCCTTATGGGTAAGATTCTTAGACCGTGCAACTGGTCTAGTTTATTTATTATTCATATTATTACAACCAAACACAAATCAACCACTCACTGGTTGTGTTAACGAATCAAGTACTCTGTCAGTTTTAAAGTAAGAAACCCACCACTAACCTATAAATCAAACTGGGTAATCTTGAAACAACCTTTACAACCAAAAATGTATCTAAGATCACATACACAAAGATCCTTTTGAAATGTAAGGGTATAGAAATGTTTACCAAGTAAACTGATATAGTATAAAATAATTGCACACAACATAAATTATGTCTACGATACCTTGGTTTGAATATTTTTACTAAAAAAAAAAAAAAAAATCTAAAAAAAAAAACCTATATACAAAAGATTCTGTTACATTTTTGCATCTTAGAGGCCTCGGTTGTTGAGCGGTTAGCCTGCTTGCCTCCCAAAATTGCAAACCGGTTTCAATCCCCAGGCCGGTTCACTCCGGATTTTCGCAAGTGGGAATCGTGCCGGACGATACCACTGGTCGGCGGGTTTATTTTTCGAGGATCTCCCGTTTCCCTTGGCTCTTCATTCCGGCGCTGCTCCGTAATCACCTTAATCACCCTCATCGGCCCTCAAGACATCGTTGTTAAGAGTGGGGTGGACCCCCGCGTTTTTTTTTTTTTGTGAAATAGTTGTTAGCGCTAATACGCGTATCTCAGTACATAAATTTTCTTCAAATACCACTTCTTGTCACAAAAGATAAAAACCAATTATATATGCCCCTATTTTTCTTGTCATATTACGTTGTATTCTTGGAGAAAAAAATTCGTCAAAATGGTCAAATATCGTATTTTCATAGCTTGCATATGAAGTTTAAGCGGCAAGATAAAAGTACAAAGATAAGGGCGTAGTTTAATCCAAGGCTTTGGTAGCATGTAATAAAACCATCTAATTTACACAGTACAGCGTCACAACGGAAACACTGCATGCCTTGCGCGTAGGGGCGTTAGAAGTTCGTGTTAGTGTAGCCCTTATCGCTCCCTCGCATCCTGAACTTGGTTGGCGGGGGGGGGGGGGGGTCCATCCCTTTCTCTTAAGAGCCGCCCAGCCGCCCAAATCTCGTCACTCACTCACATTTACATATTTCCAGAGATATTACCAAAGTGTCATTTTCAGACGCCTGGGCACGTAAGTTCTCTCATACGTTCTCGCTCGCTTGTCTGTAGCTCGTCACGGATCGGTCTGTAGCTGAGCGACTACAGTACGGCCCGGCAGCGTATGCGCCGTTCCACAAACATCCGGTCTTCGGTATTCGGTAACAGCAGTAAGGACGCACGAACTGATCACCCCCCCCCCCCCCATTATAAGACGACCAGACGTGTCTATACGTCGGCCGGGCACTGTAGGTGTAAATTAATTTAAACATTTGGAGGTTGGACATATCTGTCAGTACTTCATAGAGAGAGGTCAAAATAAGCTCACGAAACTACATTCTGGTTATAGTCACTATCAACCATAAATATAATGTTAGTGGCGAGCTAGTATTCGAACACTCGAGGAATTGAAGGGGATTGTAAAAGGCGAAATTGTTCTAAAGAGACGTATAATTACATCTCGGATAACTGTTAAGGTCGCTTTATGATAAATTTCGTGTACGTAGGAGATGTCTATGTAAACGTTTACAAAAATTGGTGGCTCACAGTAAAAGTATATTACTCGTCTCATGTTCAACCAATCGCACACGACTAGAAATTAATTTGAATTTTTGGTGAAGTAGTGAATTATTAGCCAATAATAATTCATTTAGTTAAATTTAATTTGTATCCTTATTTTTTCAGTACTTATTAGATATGATATGTCAGTAATATAATATGACATATGATAGTATGATACAAAATTAATATATGTTTATTTATTACATACAATTTACATGTACTTGTTAAATGAGTAAAGTAAAATTAATATGTACATTTTCTGTTATAAATAAGATATTCTATGAAACACGAAAAATGTTATCTTCTTATATTCTTATATCCTATTATATTGGCCAAAGGCTTTACGTACCCGACACGAAATAAAATATCGCCATTCAGTACGTGTCTACACAATAAAACAATTCTGTGCTTGTTACAAACAGTTATTTGTAAACTAGTTGCTAAAGATTTTCTTGGAACTGTACACATATAACAAAACTTTTATGTAGCTCCATATTTATAATAAATTCTAAGTCTACTTCACTTGTTAGTTTAAACTCAATATTAGTTTCACACGTTTCCCGCTAAGATTTTGAGAAATTCGGTCTACATTATTTGTGGTGTTACAAAAATATCTTTGGCAACCAAAGAATTCCTGGTACAAATACAGAAACTTCTTACAGTGTACACGTGTCGAGGATACTCCGCCTACACGACACGTACGCGATGGCCATGATCCGTTTCGTAAACATGCCTTCTGTCATTCAGTTATATAAGTACACGTTCATTGTGAGCACGTTTTTCCATCGAAAACCGAAATTTACAGTCAGTATTATTTAATTCTGTGGGGGAGCTTTTAAATGGTCTATGGTCCTCGCGCAATCGGGGTTCCTAGTTCGGCGAAGGGGATTCTTGCTGTTTCGTCCTGCAGACTTGGGCAGTAGCTGTGGTTGCACTTCTGTATGAGGTAGCGCGTTCAGGGAACAAGGGTTGCCCACGCCATTATAACAGCTTATTTAATTGTTTCAGGAGTGCCAGAGGGTTCATGCACATGCGGATACAGCAGGACCCGGACACGGGCAAGTTCATCTTGGGCCAGTTCAGCCAGCCGTTCGACAGCGTGCCCGACATGATCCGCCACTACTCCGTGAACCGGCTGCCCATCCGCGGCGCGGAGCACATGTGCCTGCTGCACCCTGTGATAGAGCAGCTGCTCTAGCTGCTACTACTGTCCCCGCCGTCAGGGGACACCAACCAGGTTGACGCCGACAGCTTACAGGAGAACGTCAGCAGTTACCTCTAGCGCGGTCGCCAACCGCCGACCTCCTGTTCCTGCTGCATCTCGTCTGGACGATTCGCTCTAGTTGCTGTTCCCCTTTTCTAACCACTGAGGTGACGTTGAAGCAATTAAAAGAGTCTCGACTAGCGTGGACACTCTCCAAAAAATCGTTACCGCTTCCTCCATGAGGTTCAGCACATGTTCCTGCTCCATCTGATCAGACATCATACACTCTACTGCTGTTTCTATCTGCATCACTAGAAGACACCAACCAAAACAAGGCCGACTGCAACCTGGAGAAAGCCACCGACAGCTTCCAGAAACTAACAGAATGTTATTAAATGATTGGCTGCCTATTCGAGAGGCTGAGCATACCTGGGTGCTACGTCTGTTTGCAGAGAATCTGTCCAATTAGAACTAAAAATAAAGAAAGGATTGATAGTTCTGAAAATATCTTACCTTGAGTAAAATTTGAATAACGCAAGGAATGCAGGGAATAATCGACTTTCATTATCAAACAATACATAGTGTGATTCTGACTACAGTCGACATTTTTGGTGAAGTAATTACCACCGTGAACTATTAATGGCATTATCCATGTTTGTGTATTACGGTTTTGGTATAGATATATCGGCTGATAGAAAACACAGTTACTATAGATATTTCTGGGAAACTCATAGTATCGTTTTCGTGTATATGAGAATTCATTGCAGAATGATAGACACAAACGATTTTGTCGCAGGGTTTATTGTAAATATGCACCAGATTACATTATAAATGTAACTAAATATTTTCAAGCAAAATATTGGACAGATTTTTATACATAGATAACATGTTTTTCTAGGATTTGTTTGTGATGTGACTTTGCCAATGTTGTGCGTGGGAACTGATTGAACAGAAAAATTCTTTTCATTGGCCATTTTGCTGTCAAGAACACCTGTTTATAGTGCTTTCGTATAAACAAAATATCCATGCGAAATTTCGAACTTAACCTATTCCAAGAATATCTACTTCCTTTATCCTATGTATTCAAACATTTATGTATTTAGACTTTCAATGAAGACTAAACAAACGTGCACTAAAGCTGAAGATGGCATATTTTCTTGTATTTATTGAAGAAGATGTGACAGCTCTTGTGTTTTCCAGAGAATCATATGAACACTAAATTAATTATAAAGTCAGTAATTCCGTGCAGCAAATTTCACTTGTTCTCTTAAAAAATTTTCTTTTGTGGATTCTGATTAGTGGCAGAGTTACAACATAGTATGTTTACATTGGTAAAATACCTCATGTTTACTTACGCAAAAAGAAATATTGTAAGTGCCAAAATGTCGTGCTATGGTTGAACTTTCTTAAAAGGGGATCATTGTGCACCAGAGACTTACAATGTTACATTGGTGTTACGAAAATAAACTGTATGTGTTAGATTGCAGAACCAAAAGCTTTTGCAAAACTTAAAAAATCGATATAAGTAACTAATTATATAGGCTACGTACTTTTTGTTATAATATATATTTGAAACCTTCAGTTTAAACTTGAAAAATAATAGGGTATTATTTATTATTATTACTATAATAATATTTCCGTCGAAAGTAATATTATATTGCATCGAATTTCATGATACCAAATTGTGGGATATTTTATGAACATGGTTTATTTTAGTTCCGTCCAGCACACGTTCCAATTTCTTTTCAATTTCCGTCCTTTCACACACAATAAATATTACAAAATGAAATGAAACCGGCCATCAAAATATCTAATACTTAAAACATATTTCGCACTTTTTTTCCCCGTTTGGTATGTAAACATAATAAAAATTAATGGTCACTAACATTTTAAATAAGGAATTCCTGATTTTGTGATGCTTGTTTTATAACATTCCCAGAGAAAACGTTTCATTGAATTACTTGTTGCGAAAATAAAATTAGGAACAGACTGTCATTTATTGATAAAATGCGTCATGTAATATTTAGTTTAAAATTATCGCTTTCAAATTATACTCATTTAGGAAAATAATTATCTTATTTCAACTAGAAATGATTTTTTAATAGGTCGATGCTAATGGAAAACCGTTAAAACGCATTGTGATTTTGTTATTTCTTTGTATTTCGACTTATGCAGAACATTAGTTGCTAGGATATATTACAGCATGTCATCACGCGGGTAGTTTATTAGCACCTTTAATCTTTCGCATGTGCCAAAATCAAAGGGATAGACAATGCTTGAAATTACGCAACATTTTTCTGTTGGTAATGTAATGTCGGTGTATTTACACGTGTTGTGAGCAATATATTGCGTGAGGAAATTTTAAGGCACTTTTTTATTTTACCTAGGACTGTATATTCTCCTTCCCCTCAGTTTCTTCTAGACCACTTAACGGCATGGGCTTCCAGGCGGCAGACTGTTTTGAATTGTGTTAATCGTCCATTAAGAAGAGATTTATGACAAATGCATTCTTATGTTTTAAGTTTTACTCAAACGATAGCCAAAGACAGATGGGTTGATGCGTTCGGAATTTACAATTTTGTTGTAATTTTAAATTGCCTCGTTAAAGAGGATGAGGCAGTTACAGGTAAAACAGTGGAACAGTATACGCTCACTGACAGCTACTATTAGCGTTATTTTTATTGGTGCCTAAGAATTTATAACTTTCTAGCTTCTTGCATTTCAAATGTAATGAACATTAATGTTAACAGTCGCTTATTTCTTAGTCTGCGAGTACGTAATTCTTCATTCGTCGATTCTTCCATCCGTCACCTGCTTCTTTCTTGTTTCTGTGGATTTCAGGGACAAAATACGTCGTCCGTTTGGTGAATGAAGATGATAACTTCGCTGCTTCATATAATATAAACTGCAAACTTTAACAAATTTCCACCGTCGCGTGCGTTATGTTTCATGCAAAAATATTCCGTAATATTCCAGTCAATAGAAAATAGTCTTGCTGAACATCCTAAGAAAAAAAATCGTGTGATTATTATTTACAAAATATTTCTGACTCCGAACTGAAATAATCGTCTCTTGAAGGAATTACGTTCCGTTTTTTCGTTGCTTTTAACGTTTAAATATTCTATCCCCCCTCCCCTCTTTACGAAACTTTGTAATTTTATTCAATTTTACTGATGCGTTTGATAAGACCACTTTTATTGCTGGAAGGCTAACCAGAGGACGAGTTAGAAACTAAACTAATCTAACTGTACATTTGAGAACCGCTCACATTTTCATATATTGATCGGGGAACCCGGAACATCATGTCCTGAAGGTGACTATTTAGTGACACCTACCACAGAGATCGCATAAACGCTTATAAACGGAATTAAAACTACCTGGTAGAATCTCCAATTTTCTTCGCTGAATATAAAATGTTTGCTACATGGTCACTGTACTCGCTTCTTTATCGAGTAATTTAACGTTGGCGTCAAGCGTGTGAAACATGACTGGAACCAGCGAAGAATGCAAGAAGGAGAGAGGGACAGACTGATATTATTGCGTTCATGTCCTTGATAGCATGACATACGCAGTTGGCAATCCTTTCGCGGTCTTGCGTTAAGCTACAAGTAGTAAATTTGCTGTGAGTTGATGAATCATATTAAAACCTTTCATTTACGCCCACTTTAAGGGTGTCATCTGGCTGGAGGTATTTTGTGTGCACGAGGCATACAAACGTGGGAGCGTTAAGGCCGACTTTGTCACGCCTATCGGCTGTCTAGTCGCCTTAACGCTCAAGGCACTCAAGCGACGTACAATCTTTCTTTCGTTGATTCGCTTCGCAGGACTTTCAGCGGTGACCCTATCATTTCCTGGTTTAATAATAAAGTAAAATATATATCGCATACCCCTGTGTTGCAGATCCCTTCAGGAAGTTATATAGGTTGAAAATGGTTGTAAAATATACGCATTAACCGGTTTTACACTTTTTGTGTAAGAATGCGTATTACAGAATCAAATAAAAGACAGAAACTAATATTCGGACGTAAGAAATGTCTTAAACGTTTTTGTAAGCAGACACCACTCAAAAATAGATAACTTTCAAATGACAACTTTACGACTGAACATCTACGCTCTGTTTCGGGACCTGTATAGACAGCGTCCTTAACCCCACAGGCTTTGCCGCTACACAGTGGAACATTTTACCAAAACTTTCACTGATGTTGCGTTCGGTAAGTTCAGCCAAGGCCAAGGGTACTTCTACTCAGCTTGGGAAGATCAATGTTAAAAGTTTGGTAACAAACATTTTTGCCACTAGGTAAGCGCTTGTGTTGCATTTGTTCCAGATTTTCTCTATTTCCTACGTTAAAAAACAAGATAACTATAGTAATCATAAATCAAATATAAAATAACTTTGTAACAGAATAAAACCTTGCTCTTTTATCATTCACGTAGATTAAAACTTGAATTAAAATTTCCCTTTTGTAACACAGCTTACCTAGCGAAAAAATTATCCCTATGCCAAACTCTCCCTTAAGAAATCTCGTTTTGTTCCTAACCTGAGCACAATAAACCTTAGGCAATGTAACACGACAGCATGCATCAATTCATGACTGCCATCACAGCGCGTGTCTCACCAAAACTCTTTTTCCTCCTTATGGGCAGGTTTAATGTTTGTAACCCTGAAACTGCACGCAATTAGTACATAATTAAAATACCTGTTACGTAAATAAATAAGTACTTAATGTGGCTGCATACATTTTTGTGTTATACATAACTGATTCATATTTTAAAATTAGAATATATTGAATGACATTATAATTACGTAGGCCTTCCTTTCCGACTTCTTTCAATTTCTACCGGATATATTTTGGGTGAACCCGGTAAAATACATTTATTATTGATCAATGCTTTATTAAAAACATATATCATCTGCTGACTTTTAATTTGTGTCCGGTATGTTGAACTAAGACTAGCCGTGATAATCTCGTGTTATTAATTACATAACATGTGCCAAACAACTGTTCGTTTTTGACCTATGAATTTAGGAAAATAAAGTATGTGAAGCAGTCATACGACGGAACAATAAAAAATTAGCCAGTCTTGTATCAACAAAATTAATTATTTTATTTATGTTACCTTGATAACGATGTCTGGGAAAGCGTAAAACACTACTTTCTCCCAATAAGTTATATAATTTTTCAAAATTTAATGGTATCTGTTTTGTTTAAATTGCCATATGTGACATTTAGCGAATTATATAAACAAGGTCACTTAGAATTAATTTGATCTTGCTCATATTAAATCAAATACATGAACTTATTTATTTGTAAACTTTATCCATTACTGAAGCAGCTATGCAAGGACAATATAATATTATAACTACACATTTCAAATCGCCCGATTAGAGAGCTGACTCTGCAGAAATGAGTGTTTCGTTAGATGCAGAAGAAAATAACGTACAGTAAACGATTGTTACAAGTAGCCTTCTGCACAGAAATGCAGTTAAGTTTTTACATCCGTTTTATTTTATAAAATAAATAATATTTATTTTAGTGTACATTCAGAATTACTTGTATTCATACGAAACGTTTTAAATAATATTTTTACCTTATTGCAATTATATTGTATTCCTATTTGAAAATTCAGAACATGTATGGATGTGACCTGAACGCCTGAACAAAGAAGGTAGCCCTATGCATTTGTCGAAAACTTAAGACTTTCGAGAATTGGAAGATAAATTTAAACTAAAGTGTAATCCTACGTACATTGATTTTTAGTGGTTATAAAAAATGTTGTACAGAATAGTCTTTTTGTCTATTTTCCTTTTCAAATATGATGATAACGTTCAATTGAACTAATGTAAATCGTACTGACATAAATTTCACATTGATTGTTGTCTTTGTGACAATGAATTATAACACTTCTTGTTATGTTGTGGTAAACCTAAATTAGTACTAAAAATAAGCTACTGCAGCATGCAAGTTCAACATTCTTGTAGGATATTTTAAACAAGGCAAACAGTTTACAGCAAGATATTTTTACGTACTTTCAATCGTTAAACAAATTTCAGATATCCTTTCTTCTATCCAAAGAACAAATTCGAAATCTATATTGTGTATGCAAAGTGCTTTCCTTAACTAAAACTCCATCACAAATTATTATCATTACTAAAAAAGAAAACATATAGTAAATCATAGCCAGGAGCTACTTAATATTCCATTTAATTTTTGTAAAATGTTGTTTTACGATTTTACTTATGAATATTTGGAACAGTGAAAGAACTGTCTTTTATGTAATCTGATATAGTTTACCTGCGAATAAGTTACCATTAGCTAAAGTTTAGTGTTAGGTTTTAAGAGGAACCAAAGCCATAAAACTTGTTAAATCTGTGTTAACTACACGAAACTATGCAAAAATAAGCGAATTCATCCTTTTGTAAATGTGTGTTTCCAAATTCTTTTTCTGAATTTCCAAAGTGGGAATCATTTATGTGTGATATAATAAGTGATTATCAATAGGTAAGGATATGTTATGACACTGTATGACACTGTTTAATTGTGCACGAAATCAATTTATTTTTTAATTCTTCGTTTTAATGATGAACACATGAAGTGAATTTTGTAGCTTACATATTTTTTTTTAAATTATACAGTCGACTAAAATGTTTTATTTTATTTATGGTTATGTGACAGTTCTTATACAACTATTCGTAAAATTTGTTCAACAATCGTAGTTTATAAGTTCATTACTCTGAAATACTACCTAATTTATATACATGTGTACCGTTTGTAATGTAAATAAACCGTCTCTTCATGTAGCTGCATACATTTTTAAGTTATGAATTGAGCGTATATATATTTTTGGTAATATATGATTATTTTAAGATGTGGTAGTCATCATTGTTTTATTGATCATTTTTAGATTGGAATAAAATAAGCTTCAGACAAATTGATGAAATAATATGTTCTGTTATAGTTTAAAATATTTATCAGTGATTTACCTGTAATTGCAAGAAATTTTAACCATTTTGGTAACATAACTAAATGTTTCGTCCTTTGCATTAAGGCTACCTAAGAAGGAAGACTTTAAATATGTTATGGCTTTGTTGGTGCCTTCACCGATTGATTTTAATGAAGGTTTTGATTTTGTTTACCAGTTGTAATGTTCCTCAGCATTAGGCCTACGGAATATTTTGTCCTTAACATTGAGTTTGTAAATTAGCACTTAAAATTAATTTTCTTTTATCACAAATCACTTAAATCCCATGTAAAAATATGATTTTATTGCTTACATGTTGCATAAATCTAGACTTGAGGACAGATTTTCAATTAAAATATATGCTGCAGACAGTTCGGAGAGAGATACCTGATTGTAATTGCTGCTTGATCTTTCGGTATTTCGATAAAAATATACTATGAATACCTAAACTGGAAATTCTAAACATTGATGAATAATGTACTCTCAGTTGTTAAATACTTAATAGTATGAGAAATGGTTTTACGTTTTTCTTGCACACAAACTGCCAAACATGCAGTTTAATGAGCTATCACACATAATTAAAGTGTGAGTGTATTCCAAGTTCAATTTTATACACCCCGTTATAAAAGTTTCGTACTTCATTTCCCATGCTGCTTGTTAATATGCATGTTGGTGACGTCTAATCGCATCTTACGTGCCAACACAAAATATAAAATTAGTATTATAAAGACTAATATAAAAGTCATAATTATATACGTAACTCCTAGATTTAGCTTTGATCTCTTTTAAATTCACAACTGCCTCACTTAAAATATACCAACCTCATGTACGTATTTAGAAAATCGGATTATTTTGTTTTCCAAGTTAATGTCTCCAATTCCGAATTTTCGTATTTATTTGTTATTACAAAATGAGAGTTATGAATTATCTACGATTAGCCAATCATGCCAAACTAATAGACGTTGTGCAGTTCTATGTTCTTCAGTATGTACCTATATGTAAATCTCTAATGCAATTTTAAAATAAAATGTGAACAACTTATCTGCATAAAATATTTACCAGAAAGGTTAAAATTATTTTGTGAAACTTAATTTTACGGGAACACTACTATCTTCTAACTGTACATAATAGGGACGTAAAGTGGCATTTTATACTTTGCATTTTTATGGACATTGTTGTTTGTAATATTGTTGTATTTATTTTCTAAGTGAGTTATTTCTCATGTGGAGTAGTTGAGTTGAAACATTTTAAGAGCGTGTTTGGTCCCGAGTGCTGTTCCATGTTGTCTGGGTTTTTAGACTGTAATATTGTCGGTGTGTGATGTCGCATATCGCGAATGAGAAATACCTATGTTTGTGTGATGTCTGATTACAGTTCGATCGCGGCATGTGCCTCCACGGGCAAAGCTGGGTTCTGGACGGCAAGCCATACATAGCCCACAAATATACGGGGCGTAGCAGGGAAACGGGTGGCAAATTGATGATTTATGGTTTTTCGATGTGAGTATTGGCTGCTCGGTAACTTCTTAAGTGTGAAAAATGCGCCAATGTACTCACTGAAGCTACTTAATGACTGCTTCAGTGACTTGGAATCACTAAGTGGATGTTCTAACTGATAGGCCGTGATTTCTGCCAATTCGCCAAATATTTATTGAATCTGAAGTGTTTAGGATTTAACTTACTGAAATCAATGAGCCAACTTTATGCTATATTCAGTCAACTTTTAATTGAAAACTTTTGTATATTCTGTTTTGTTACCTTTTTTTCTTTTCTCTGTGTATTCATCCGCCATATTTAAGAGCTACCAATGCCACTGTCCCAATAACTGGCATGTTCACGGTTCAACAGGAATGTAAAATTGTTACTGGGATTAATGCCCTGCGATTTAATATGTATAAATCGAAAAGTAATTTATAAATCTGTCCTAAACCAAAAAATTACACTTTTCCTAAGAGGACAGAACATAGGGATAAGCAACCCTTGCTCGTCTAAAACAATTCTTTTAAGTATACTACCGTCGGTATTGACATTAAAATACATACAATTACGACAATGATGTCAGTAGTATTCAGTTGGCAAAACAACTGTAGTGGCAATAAACTTTCAGCTGTTCGTGTAAATTAAAATGTGTCTTTACCAACTGTCGTCTTCTAGCGGCGCATCAATGATGATCGCCTGGCTTAAAAATAAAAATGAGGTAAATGAGGCATCACCTCATCTACCTTAGTTTACCCCGTTAGCTACAGAGATTGTATTATATCTGTATACTATAGACTTATAACTGAAGCCGTGTTGTGGTAGTGTACTTGAAATCATTCGTAGAGCTGAATTTCGGTGAGTGTGGCGAACACGAATCACCCCAGAAGTTTCACTGTGCAGTGAAAGACACTTTGCGAAGACTGCATGTTGTTGTGCCACTAAATGTGCTGTGAAAACGATATTTAGTGCGAAATTTATTTCAGGTTTAGTCTAGTTTTAGAACTTTACACCAGCCGTTGCTTCACATGGTACGTGTACCTTAAATTCGTTCCAGGAACGTGCAGCTCAAAATAGTAACATCATCAGAGTTTACTATTTGCAGTATCTTCCCTGCCTTAAACAATAAATTTTATGAGAAAGAATATAGTGACTTGAAAAGTTGGCTTTGTGGGTCTTTCGTCCGACCCAGATTATAAGGAGTTCACCAAAATTTAAAGATCTCAATAAGCTGACACGGAATTGTTTTACCAGTGCACAAAATATTAAATCCCCCTCCCTTGTTATATGAAATACTAGCTGTCTCGCAGACCAAATCTTACGAATTTGGTTTCGTGTTCATATGCTCCTGCCACCTATACACAATAACATGGTAAAGGCTGTTCACGATAAAGTGAGCACTTTTGACATGAACCTTAGAAAAGAGTCACTGCCACTGACCGCATATATTTTAATGGGCGTACTAAGTGACATTTGCCCAGTAAAGTTGGTAACGAATGGATGGAAAATAGTTCCATATCTTAACGTCAAATAAAAAGTGTTGGGTAATAATTTGTGATAACTTAAATTATTTCTTTCAATTTCTATTTTTTTTAATGCATCGAAGTGTGAAAACTAGCTGATTTGTGAAATATTTACTTTCCTAAAAATCTCACAGTTTTATTTGACCGACGCATGAATAAAGTGATGAGGCCCATGGAAATGATAATTTTACATTAGGTGGAAGAATACACAACGTGCATACAAGTAGATCTTAAGCAGGGCTTTCAAAAGTGCTCATTTTGCCGTGAACAGCCTATAGTAACATTGTCATTGTCCACAGTTGTTTGGCGAAACTTACCACTTCTACTGGAACAGATAACAAAAACTGTACTGAGGAGTTGAACCATGCACCTGATTGATTAAATGTTACTGAACCACTACATAAGCAGTTTAGAGAAAACAAATTTACAGCAAATTGTACATTTCTTTGAGCATAAATTAATAGTATCTGTTGTGAGTTGGAATGTATGAAAAAGAACAAAAATATTTGTTTTATTCAAATCTATTTTCAAGGACTGCTCAAACATACATTAAAAGTTTTTTTTTTCTAGAACGTTAACGGATTTCTGAACACGATTTATCTACTTAACAGTTTGAATTACATTTACTATTCAGGAGTTTTCAAAAAAAAATATAAATTATTTATTTTCTTGTTTGCATTCTCAAAATAATAGAAATTTAGTGAGCCATAAATGATGCTAATCGAAATAATTTATAAAAACACGGATCTTATAATAATTCGTCCCTCACAAATGTTTTACTGTGTGAGTTTGCACAGTAAGTTCCTTATTGTAGGCACTATTAAAATATTTTGAAAAATTTGAAAATTTCGCATAATTGATTATTTTGCAATAATATGCAACTATATATGTGTGAATTTTGGACTAAACTGGTTGTGGATTACTAGCGTTTTACCCACTCCCAACATTACTGGAACCGCAGAAACTCCTTATGAAAGCTGAATTTGCATTTGTTTATTTTTTTTTAAGGTACATCATTCTACTCTAAGTCAAATTACTTAAAAACGTACCGCATCAGAAACTGGAAAACAACTTTTGTACGAATATATTTTCCTTTATTATATCCAGTCTTTCTAATTACCACAGCTGCATTTTCCAAACTCGTACCACGTGATGCTACTGTTTACATTAAGCAGCATGTTACCCCCGTGCTGTTCAAATGACGCAGAGGCACATTCGTCTAAGACAGGGAATTTCACTTCGTCTGACACATGCTCTAAGAGAGAGGATCTTTATAAGAAGTGTTATAACTAGATCAGTTATGTCAACCAGCTCAAAATGAATAAACCCCCTTCTGTAGACTTGGGCTTGGTTTGAAATACTTTTGAACAAAAAATGCGGCATAATGTTTACGAATGCTACACTAAGCATATTAACAAAATGAGGAGTTTCGTAGAAACGATCGTGTGTTTGGCGCGAACAGTAAGTGGCAATTTTATCAAAGTCTGGCGCAAAGAACATTTTACTTCACAAACGATTGTTATAGTTAATAATCATGCATTATTATTTTAGTTCACTAATGAATTCAATTTCGCAGGACTTAGTGGTTAAAACGTCATTGCAAGAGAGAGAAAAATATCATTATGGAGTTAATTTTATATTCATCACTTTTTACTCTTTTCGAGGATCAATAATAGTATTTATTCCCTATTATTTTTGTAGGTGATCTCATTTGTGACGTAAATAATGTATTGTCTTGGTATAAATGACTAAGATGATAGTGAATTAATAATGAATTCGTCCTAGAAAACACTGTCAAAATATGAAACTTGGAGCACGTGAAAAAATATAAATACGTTAGAACCACAGCTGCAGTGTTCCTCAATAACAACCAGCAAATGAAAATATGCAAATAAACTCAGCAGAATTAAATGAGAAAATCAAATTTAAAACTTACTCTTCGTGGAAGATAAAAACCAGAAATAATATTTTCATAAACATTTAAATTTACATTCTTTGCCTCGCAACTCGTCATGTGGTTAAGGAACACACTCCACAAAGCAAAGTGTTCTATTGTTTCTGAAAATAATGTTCAGAAAGACAGTCTGATTGTAAAATTTTGCACCTAAACGTAGTCTGCCTCTCAAGACCTCGATGTTAAGAGCCGCCCAAATCCCTCCACTCACTAACTCGCCCAAACTTAGTACCAGCACTTTTAGAAAACAATTTTGAACGTTGTGAAGTCTTAGTTCATGTGGAAACCGACTCACGTTTATCTGTGAAGACATAATGACCGCTCACTTGTGCATTACGTTCGTGGAACAGAGTAGGGCGTAATATAACATCCATATATTCTTATTGTTCCTAGGTTTGATCTCGAGATAGTGGGAAAAAGAAATTGTTGTTCTAGACAAAGCGAAGTTCTATCCATGTTGTGTTTTCGAGTCAGCCATTGGTCTGCTAGCAGAAAAGGAACCGCGCCTCCGCAAGGATGGCATATTTTAGTTTTCGGTGTAAATAAACTAAATATATGTATTACATGGTTCCAGGTAGTCACCTGCTGTGCGAAGTAGTCATTATGAATTTTTTTTTTTGTGGCGAAATGAAGACAAATCTACCCAAATATTCTGTAGTCTGGGTGCTGTGTAGAGATATATTTCACTCTGATCAAGAAAATTAATACAGTCTTACCAGCCGTTTCCTTACAGCTTACTTGTGTTTCTCGTGGGTCAGACTACATAGAAAAATATTTGTTGCAGCACAAAATTGCTTAGATGTATGTACTTGTGTGTCATTACTGATGCCAAAGATGTTTTGTTGAAGTTTATATCAATTTGATAGTGTTAAATTTATCTTAAATTTAGTATTAGACAGAAAGATTAAATGAAAATCTGGTGTTATATAAAATGCATTTGTAAGATCAGCACATGTTTGGTATGTGACATTTGTTTTCATTTATTGGAAAGAAATATTTGTTAACCGTTTGTTAGTTTTGATGATAATGTGAATGTGTAACACGTGCAATATGTATTTATTTTTGCTGTACATAGACTCAATATTGTTAAATACGTGACAGCCTATGTAGTAGCATCTGTAGTATATTCATGGAAGAGGAATGTGGTTTCGAAAAAATATAATTTTTAGATGAATCATGTTCGTAGCAGTAGCTTGTACAAAGAGGGATTTTGTTGTAAGATGTTTGTGGCATGGTGTAAAATAGAATATTAGAAATATTTCTTGAAACTGAGAGAAATAAAAAAAATTCCCTTTTTACAGGAAACTCTGAGAGAGATGTTTTAGTAATCATTGCATTATTCCTTTCTTTACTTCATAAAGTCATTTTCTCGACTTACATTTTCTGAAAACATGTACTTAAGCGATCATTGACCTGTTTGTACGTATACGTGTGTGTGTCCCCTTAGTAATATTTAACTGAACAAAGTTCGGAAAGACATTCGATAATAATGTGAATCCAATAAATGTCGTTTTGATGGCACAACCACCGATTACAGTTAAGCTTTAATATTTATGAAAGTGCAAATACGGAAGATGTATTAGTTTATAACGCTTATATATTATATGTAGCGTAACCTGCAATCATTTATGATTTTAAAAGATCATGCGAACAATTTTCAAACGAAGGGCCTCGCTGGATTCCAGCGTGTTCTACTGTTGATTGAAGATTTTTTTTTAAATAGCCAGTGGTTTCCACGTCGAGTTTCATTCAGCCTTGTTTTGGCTTTGTAGGCCTATTCTTAAAATTATTTATTTATTTGGAGTATTACTAATAGTTGCTTCTAATTTTCGTCATATTAGTTGCCATTTTTGAACTGAAACTGTATTCGACTGCACACCATGTTATGAAGATTATTACATCGTGAGACTGTATGGCTTTGAGTTTTGCATGTATGTAGATATTTTAGTAGCACACAAGAATAATACCGTTGTATTGAATATTTGTTTAATTTATGCTTTATATGTTTTTCACACTCGTAATATTTTTCTTATGTAAATTTCTATAATTTCCATATTTTTTGTATTTTAATTGCAGGATTTTTAAAGTGAGATGTTATGGAGGCAATAAGGATGGTTTAAATGAGTTAGTTTAGCTAACATTTTATTTTTGTATTTGTGTATACATATATTTTTATTTTTATTTTTCGGTCTCTATAATGTAATTGTTTTAGGATTTTTAATTCCTGAATCGCCGTTTCGAGACCACGTATTCTTTGGAATTTAGGGCATTAGAGTCGTTGGGGTGGCTCGTTCAAGTAGTTTCAACCTGCTGCCTTCTGATTGGCTGGCAGGTTCAGACCCTGCTTTAAGATAAGCTGGCATAGTATGCTAGCGGTCACTTTGCCTTCACGTTCGGAGTAGGGCAGAACTACGGCAGGTCGTTCGCCCGACGTGGGTCTACTGTAGGTGTTTTAAATTAGTTATTAGGGAGTCTGAGTACCACCCATGTATCGTCTTGTGAGTGTGATTGGAATCCACGAAGAAGATGAGACTGTATTAAAGCCCCCTTCGCGTGGTAGATATTCAGGAGTTAGCTGACGGTTGGTCCGTGTATGTTCATGCATTAAACACGCCCTATATGCTGATTTATTCCTGCTCTGGGAGAAGCCCGCAATCCTACTAGCTCCTGTCCAAATAAAGCAGAGTCCGAAGAGAACTACAGTATAACCAGATAAGCCAGAGTTATATTTCTACACTATTTGCTACAGGCCACTTAATATCCATTTATTCTGGAAGGGTGAGAACGATACCATTTTTATTTGCCCCATGAACACATATCCCAGTAACCATTAACCATGAAAAACCTAAGATTGAGTCCAATCTTTACACTGAGTTTGACTCATGAATGCTACGCAAGATTTTGAGTATTTTTCAGAAACAATAGAATTTCGGGAATTCTTAATTTTTATAATCTGAGGAACAAGTTAAAAACGTTTTTAAATTTTTCTCACGATTAGTCAATGGGCATATGTACACATTTGAAGGGCCACTATCCAACGGCAACATGTTTTTCTTCAATTGCAGTTGCTATTGACATCTAGGATTTTTATACAATTTTCTCTCAGCATTTTTACAAGTGAACACCGAAAAGAAATTACTCATTAAATTTAAATACTGAAATATGTTACGTTCTTTGTAATATGTGTGTTACGTTCTTTCAGTAGAGAGATGCTTCACCCCATTCCTCTTAAGTATTTTGGTATTATCGTTGTCAGAAAGCGACTAGATCTAAGTTGTGTTCCTGCTCACATACAAAGTGCATGTGCACCGGCTGAGATCGACGGAGGTTGTAAGTAATCAGTGTGCTTGTTGTTTCACCGCCTGTGGGGTGCCGGCCATAGTTACTCTACACGTGGCTACAAGATCGTAATTAAGTGTTCCTGTGTTCATATTTGTCTACACATGCTAAATCACCCCACAAAAACCTAGTAAACGTAATGATTCAATACATGGCAGTTATCAATGGAAAATACACTACGCAGCAGTCATGCTATCTCTACTGAACGACCTGGTACGGCGTTCTAGTTCATTCAAATGGCTCGCAGTAAACTATTTTCTCAGGCATAATACAATACCATATGCAAATTAAGCTTTTCTGGTCGAGTACTCACACTTGTTCATTACGTTTTGCACAGTGTATAGTTGTACAGTACACCTACAACATGTACAGTGTTCACAAGGGGTCCCTGTACGCACACTATAAATGTGCATATCATCAGTCACACATTTACATATTTAAGAGTGTGTTAGTCCTAGCCGGTCATTGCGCTACGTAGTTTATTTGGCTTTCCCAACGTGGTGGCCTATAACAAGTACATAGGACCGTTACGCTTCATACATTATTTGACGCCCTTACGAGGGGCTATTCATATACGGCCAGCTACTATCCTACTATTCATATTTGGCACACCAATAAGATGGCACGAATCGCTGGAAATAAAGATCACGGAGAGAGTATTCAATGAGCAGCAGAAGCACACGAAAACCGTATAACCTACGAACCACAACACCTATTAACTAAATTGTATTTTACTATGTAGTATCAATGGAGAAAACTACGGAGACAATCCAGATGGTAGCTACAGGAATTCAGGTCACCGACCCTCTAGATACAGCAGGTAACACAGTCCAACCAAGCCCACCAGCTAGCACAGTAACGACCGAAACGGGAGTGTTTTCGCCTGCCATGATGCGATGCAGCAGCTGGCGGCACTATTACGAGCGCAATTGCAAGGCCTGAGTGAAAATATACAAGTACAGGCCACATAAACTGCGCAGTTGCGAGAAAGTATGCAAACGGAGGTGGAGACATTAAAGTCTCCGTCAGAGACACTACGGACACAGCAGCGCGGGGATATACAGAGAGACAACCCAGTTGAATGAAAATTTACAGGCCCAACTGCAAACCTATACCCACCTACTGCAGGAATAGGTGGCCCAGCTAAGGGAAGATGTAACTACCAGTATGAGGCAGTTAGCAGCGGACCTAAGCACTGTTCGCTATAAGGTAGCTGAGACTAGAGAAAAGTTGTAGAAAATCAAAGAAAATTACGCCGTACAAGTCAGCGAGGTAGAAAAGCGAGTAACGCTGTAACTGAGATATTCGATTCACTCAACCAACATGTTGAGCACCTACTGAGTTAGGTAGAAAGAGCATTAGAGGGAAGTTAGCTAAAGTCTTTGATAAAGTCGAACACATCGCACAGGTAGTTGAAGGCATAGGAAACCTAAAAATAATTACAAATGAAACTAATAGGGAGGAGGTGCAGCCTTCTAGCATGAGTACACTACCTGTTGAAACGAGAAACCAGATACCGTATGCACCCTGCACAATGGCGACAACAGCTGTTCCAACATTGAACACAGCCGTCAGTTTACTGCTACACCATCCTTCAAAGCTCTGGGCTGAGTAACTACCAAAAATTGAAGGCAGACTTGGTGAGAACCCATTCAACTTCGTAATTAAATTTGAAGAATATTCGATGATATTCGGATCGCCCGACAGCTACATGATGCGGTGTTTAAATGCAGCACTCGAATCAACAGGATAAAACTGGTGGGAAGTTGCAAGGAGTACTGCAACAACCTACTCAGAATTTCGCCAGTGGTTTATGGACCATTTCTGGAATACCAAGGTCCAAGGCAATTTGTGGGCTCGGTTATACACAGAAAGATTTTTCCGGGCAAGCGAAAAAGCCTGGAAACTCATATTTCAGAAGTATATAAGAAATATCGCCAGCTAACCCCACCAATCAATAACGATGTGTTTGTGGCGAAGGTTTTGCACCAACTTCCATACAGATACCAGACACACTGGACAGGTAGGCAGGACAGCGACCTGATCACCTTCCAAGAAAGACTTCTGGCATTCGACAGATTGATTGCCTCCAGCGACAGCAGGCTAACAGAGAGGGAGAGAAACCTGCTCCAGCCGGCCATCTGCCACCCCTGTACCCAGGAAACCCAGCACATCACTATAGAGGAGATCATAGGCAAGACCGAAATCCAAGAGTGCACACATAACAAGTGGACTATTTTGAGCCCTACCAACTCTATCAGGAGCCAAACCAGAAGGACGGGCAGTATTCGTATTGTGAATGCAAGTATTATTACAGTCAAAAAGGGTAGGAAGAATTGACACTATCGTGATGCCCGTGACGACAGAAGGGATCAAGAAGGAGAAAGGTCGAAGGAGGACCGAAGCCCAGGATCGCCTAAATCGCCGGACACGACTCCACCTGCTAAAAACACCAGCCACCCCTTGCTAGGCAAGAACAATTGGAGCATCCAGCCCACACAAGCTAATACTAGTAGGCATAAGTCAGAATAGGAGAGTAGATGCTGTGCATCTGGACTACTCCCAGCAGGCTGCAGGAAGTTCGTATATGCAAGAAAACAAAAGTTACGTAACCCAGCCACGTTGCGGATATTTAGAAATCCAAGCTCCACTTGATCCATGCATCCCATCCTTTATACCAGCTCTACCGCAAATCAACTGAAGTGAACCAAATGCGGATACTGCAGAGTCGTTTGAGTCCAGGCAGTGAAACTAAACCGAGTCAGGGAAGTAAGGTCCCGTTCGCTGACTCATTATACCATTGTGTCCAACAGTGGGATTTATACCAATGAGAATGTCAATACTGAGGTGACATAATTAGTTGAAATAATTATCAACACTATTTTGTTGAGAGAAACACAGGGAATTTCTGTTAGATGACGCAGCAGCCAAAAATAGTCAATGTGCAAGAAACCCTGTGTCGTGAACTGATACTGACAGTATGTGGAGTAAAAGTGCGCTGTTTACTAGACAGTGGAGCCGAGGTGAGCTGCGTGACAGAAAATTTTGTGGATGTGATTTTAGCCACAGTATATAAGCTACCTATCGTACCAGTACCTAGGTTAAAAATAATTGGAGCAACTTTTAAGTCGAGTCCATTGAAGGTCTAAGTAAAAATAAAGATGTTTCTGCATTGGTAATTAAAGGCCTAACCAAGCAGGTCATTCTTGGCGTAGAGATTTTGACACATCACAAAATCAGCTTAGATTTTGGCGGAAGGTTAGTGAGAACCACCAATAGTGCAGTAAGTATAGTAACCACACTTGGCAGTTGGAGATGGTCGGACAAGTTTGTCTGCCAACTGCAAATTATAGAATGTTAACTGAGTAAGTCGCCCTGAATGAATGTTTTAGCTACTCAGGAATAGATTTTTCAGGCGATGGAAAATGTGGAAGTTATCGACCGCCAGCAAAAATGTTTGCTCGAACAGCTGTTGTTTGTGAATCAACACATTTTCTCCGAGCAGCCTGGAAGAAATATGCTGTTTAAAGCTGACATTATGGTTGAGCTAGGAGAGCATTTTCATTGTAAATCATACCCGATACTGGCCAAATACACTAAGGAATCAGATGAGTGTTTAGGCCTAATGTTGCCTTCGAATATTATAAAACGTTAGATGATTGGATATGTAGGAATCCGCAAGACTTACGAGGCAATAAGGCGTCAATTCTTCTGGGAGAAGATGCTCAAGGTCATAACTAACATGGTAAGAGCACGTTATTTGTGCCAGTGGTGTAAACACCCGCAAAAGAATTTAGTGGGCAAACTGAAAACAATAATCCTAGAGATTCCTCTACATTTGGGGTCTGTAGATTTATTTGGGCTGTTACCTAAGACTAAGGCCGAGGTCAACGTACATTTTGGACGTATTTTCAATAGTTACCAAACTGTATGCAATCATCCAAGCTAATGCCAGAACTGTATTAAACAAGTTGGAACTGTTCATTAAGAAGGTCAGCCAACCCGTTTGTGTTTTGTACGACAAAGGCTTTCAATTCACTGGACATATTTGGCAAGAAGGACTAAGAGCCCGAGGAATGATTCTGACAACTGCAGATGTACATAATCTGCAAGGCAATTCCATCGAGTAACGTATGCGAAGCTTAAGAAATATTTTACGCATTTTCTGGCACACGTCACAAGGATGGCACGAAAAAATTCCTTTAGTGGAATATGTTTTAAATCACACTATTCACGAGACCACAATTTTGACCCCGTGGGAAGTGCTAATGGGTCAGCATTCGGTGATATTTGATGCCGCAAAATTACCAATGCCCCCAAGGCTATCACATTCAGCTGAGACGCACACCGAAGACCTATGATAGGAAGTCATGTTAATTGTGCGGAGAAAACTGCATTTGGCCGTGGAGCAAAGAGTTAAGTATGCAAATAAATCTAAGATACATGAGCTGAAACCCGGAAAACTAGTGATAGTACATGCTGTTAAAGTGAGCAAGAACTTGGATCATCTGATAGGAAATTGAATGCCTCTGTTCGAGGGCCCATGTGAAGTGGAGAGGGAGGTATTTAAGAATCGTTATGAATTGGTTTTGCCAGCTATGAATCAAGTGATCGGGAGGTTCAACTTGATAGCTCTCCATGTACACTGCACACGTGAGGAGGATAGTTTGGCGCAAGTACCAGCAAGCAACGACTAACAGAAGAAACTAGAAAAAGCTTTGAGGAATGCCAGTATGCAGTGGCATAAATTATTATAATATGCTTCGCTTGGTAAGGTACGTGTTTTGCATGAAGCAATTAGGATGAACACGGCCTGAGAGTTCTACAGCGCTATACATGCCACGCCTGTTCAGCACCCTTGATTTTAATATCCCTTCTTCCAGAAATTTTTGTTGACAAATGAGTAGCAGAGTTTGTTTTCTGTTGTGGCAGTAGAACATAGTGCTACAAGAGGCCTGGAAGACGTATCCGAGTTTGTGAGCGATGACTTAAATAAAAATAAAAGAAAATTTTGATTTAAATTTATTCACACAGCTATTATTTACAGCATTAATCTCTATCCACTATTACGGTTTTTATTTCTCAATGAATACAGTATTTTTTGTCTATCTTAACTATAATTTAAGTACTTTTCTATGTCTCGGTTTAGTTATACTCAATTAACTCACATTCATAATTAACATCTGTTCAGTCTGTGTGTTGCCATCATTTGACATGTCTTTAATTCAAGCATACAGTCCAATAGTCCCGCCTGCCAGTCACACTCTTCTCTGCACCGATGCTCGTAGTCACAGATTTTCCTCCCGATGGTCACTTCCGGTGCCACTCATTGCTCTTCTGACTCGTCGTCCATCGCTTTACACCTCACAATCGTCCAAACTTCCGACGCTAATAAATTCTCGGTTTGGAGGTCCGCCGCGGCTTAAATAACCTCTGGCCTTGATCTGGAAGGTTTCTCGCAATCCGAGTCACTCCTTTATAACTAAGAAACCTGATAATATTATCACTTGGCTCGCATTCAGACAGTACATCGTAACTCGCCACCCACTATCATATGTCTACTCTGGCCTTTTCTAACGCCCGCGAGATAAAAATCAGCGAGTGCATAACACTGCTCTATCCTTAAGCCTATTCATCCAGAATAGAATCTGCAACTTCTGCCCCTTCATAAAATGCCTTCCGGTCGATGTGAACAACCTTCGGATTCGCTCGAAAGCCTTAACGACAAATCCGAAACACCACAGCCTTTATATTATTCAGAATCCTGTAAGGGCCTATGCAACATTTCTGCAGATTCGGGCAGTACCCATTCCAACTCTGTGGGTTGTACAGCCACATCAGTTGTCCCTGAAATACTACGCCTGACATTCTCCTGTTATGCCGCATCTTTATCCTGTCGCTATTTATTCTGTGGTATTGTCTACTAAAATAATGAATGCCAGCTATTCTGCTATGTAATCCAATGGCCCAGTTAGAGGCTGCAGCTTCCTCTTCTGTCGGTTGACCAAACAGCATGTCGTTAGGAAGGTATAGTTGTCTTCCAAACAGCATCCTTCATGGTGTTACACTTGTGGAATCGTGAATTGCTGAGTGGTAAGCAAAAATACACAATGGCACCATCAAATTCTCGTCGTTTTGGTTGTCTGCCACAAAAATTGACAGGTACTGCTCATGAGTGTAGTTAAGCCTCTCAATCATTACATCCGACTGAGGGTGTAAGTTAGTAGTCCTAGTCCTTTACTACGTGGTCCTCGGACCACGTAGTAAAGTAATCTTGGGCCACCATCATATACCAATTACCTCTCTCTGTGACAGGCAAGGAACCCAGAATATCTACTACCATCCTCTAAAATGGGGCTCCAACACTGTATTTCTGAAGGCGACCACGTCCCCTGGTCCTTGCGTCCTTCCTCGCATTGCAGGTGGCGCACATTCGGCACCACTTCATAATGTCCTCCTGACAATGAAGCCAGTTGAATCTCAGTCTAATCCTGTCAAGGATCTTATTAACACCAAAGTGCCCACTGGCTGCAGTGTTGTGCAGTTCCCTTAAGACTTCGGGGATCTGCAATTTTGTGTTTTCCATCATTACTTTCCCAATTCCTGTAAAGCAAACCATTTTATGGTATGAGGGAATTCCACCGTGCCCAGTATGCTTTGACTGCTGTACTCAGGTTGGATATCTGTTCCCATTTTGGCCGACAGCCAGCTTCTTTCCACTTTAAAAATGGCAGCAAAGTGGGATAATTTAGCTGATATTTCCTAATACCTCCATCACACGAGTTAGGTAACCCATCAAAAGAAACAGAACTCTGAACTCTTGTCCACCTTACCTTCAGCGATTTGCCACTCTTTTCTTCCTGGTATTCACAATGACGACAGAATAGCTCACATGGCCTCATAGAAAGTGCATCTGCATTGCTGTGACGGTATCCAGATGTGTGTCGTATTTCAAAGTAATATTCTTGAAGATACTATATTCACCCGGTTATTTGAGCTTCGAAGTTCTTTAAATTAAGCAGCCAGCATAATGAAGCATAGTCGGTTCTCAAAATAAAATGTATGCCATAAGGTAGGGGTGGATGTGTGAAATTGCATTCACCATGTCCAGAAGCTCCCTGTGTGTAACACAGCAATTTTTCTCAGGCTTGCGACATACCTTACTAAAGAATTCTAGAGAGCTTTCCTTTCCATCCTAAACCTGAGATAACACAGCTCCAATGCCTACATCACTAGCATCAGTATCCTTCATGAACACGCCCTCACTTTTCAGGAAACCGAGGTCTGGTGGAGATACCAGATTTCCTTTAGCTTATTAAAAGAAACTTCTCACTCAATTTTCCAATGAATTTTCTCTTCGTCTCAGTCAATACATGTATGCGATCGTGGCAAACTAGGTACGAATCGATGGTAGTACATACATAATCACAGAAAACTACACATTTCGGTTTTATGAGTTGGCGTCGGCCAATTTCTTATTACTTTGGTCTTCTCGGGATCTGTTTTAATTCTGTGGGCCAACACTATATGTCCCAAAAAATGTATATTCTTTTGGAAAATGTGGCACTTCTTTGGGACTTGTATCAAGTTTGTCGAGGGCCACTTCCTGGACAACAGAGTTTAAGTGCAACAGGTTCTCTTCAGAAGTCCTTCCCGTCACACAATGCCATCTAGGTAAACATGACAGATATCAAAAAGGAGAACTTTACCCATCAGGCATTTGAAGGTGGCAGGGGCATTACACATCCCAAAAGGCCTAGCTTTGAACTGCCAGGTTCCTTTCCTTTGAACACAAAACATAGTCGTCTCTTGGATCTGTAGGGCCACCTCGCACTACCAGTACCAACTCTTTGTGTCCAAACTAGAAAACCATTGTGAACCTGATAAGCTGTTCAATGTGTTATCTATCCTTAGAAGTGGATAACAGCTTTTCTTTGTGACATTAAGCTGGCGATAATCTACACATTACCTCTGAGAGCCATCTTTCTCCTTAAAAAATACCTTGGGTCATGACCATGGAATAACTGATGTTTCTATCACATCTAACTCCCTCATTTACTTCAGAATCCCCTCAACAGCCGTAAGTGAGGCTAGTGGCAGTTGTCTTGGTGGCTGTTTTATGGGCCATGACATCACCTGTAACAATATGGTGTCAGATCACATTCTCCCTTCCATGGTTATTTAATCCACACGAGAAGACATCCATATTTCTCTACAGTAATTTTGAGACAGCCTTCTCCTTGTGCCAGTTAGGATTTTTTCTTGTTGATACTAGTAGCTTAGGCTTCGAAGCTGTGCATGGTGGGCATGTCGCAGGTAACGATATTCGAAACATAACTCCAAAGCCGACACCACTCTGGAGTACTCTATTCGCTGTCACGCTGGCTTAACGGCAGACAGTATACTAATTTGCAATACCATATTGTTAGGCGCTCGCTGCTTCGCTTTACTTGCGATAATGGAAATGCATATTCAACGCAGGGCTCCATTGTACAGCCGTGAGATGGTAAGCCCGCTGTTCGGCTGACCAGCCGTTCAGAGCGGCGACTATGTCAAACTGGTGTTCGTGCTCCCACCATGAAGTCTGGCCATTGTAATGGTTAGGGCCTAACTGAGACCCCCTTCCCCACTTAAGGCTACGTGGCACGAATGCTGCAGAGCTGCTGGCTATCCTTTGTGATTGCTGTGTTGGTAACGACTGGCACTGCTTCCTCAGTTTTGTAGGTTGCCAGTGTGATAGTGGATCTCCGCTGGTGAAGAATTTCCTGCCCTTCCTTCTCTAATGCATTTATTTTCTGTTTCATTTCATTCTCGACACTGTCCATCCTTTCGTTTATACTGCCCGCTATTTCATTTACAGTGTCCATCTTTTAATTTACACTTTCAATTTTCTTGTCCACACTATCAGTTCTTGTGTTCAATAACTCGCTATTGCCTTCTAATTTCCTGGTTACATTCTCATTTTCACTGTTTATAGTTTCTATTACAGAACAAATTAGGATAATTTCAGTTTCAGTCACACTTTATTTTAAAGAACTAATTTGATTATTTACAATTTTATTTATAATTTCTTTCACAGTGCTAATTTTGCAAGGATATTACCACATGCGCTCACTTACCTACCTAACCTCTCAATAACACTCGCAGTGCTTCCAGTTGTGCAGACATTTTTTTAGTTAACATTCGCTGTGACGGTTGTATAAAAAAGCCTTAATTATATCTCCTTCAGCTATTACAATTAATTTATTTGTATTTCACTGATTAATTACCTATAGCCTAACAGAGCTTAATGGTGGATGGTATGCTAATTTGTAATGCCAAATTGTTACGCGCTCGCTGCTTCGCATCGCTTGCGAGAGCGGAAATGTGTGAAGGTCACGCATGCAACACGAGAGCGGGCAGCGAAGACATAGATCACTTTATGAGACCTGGAGACTGGACGATTGTGCGGAATTAGCGATAGGAAACGAGCGAGAAGAGCAGCTAGTGGCGCGGGAAGTCACCAACGGGAGGAAAATCTGCGACTGCGAGCATCGAAGCAGTGAAGGGTGTGACTGGCAGGCTGGACTATTGGACTGGGTGAAAGAAATTTCAAATGACGTCAACAGACGAACTAAACATATTTTAATGATGAATGTGAGTCAACTGACTATAACCAAAGAGAGAGACGGAGAAGGACTTCAATTAGAGTTGAGATATACCTACATTAAATACTGGGCGCATTGAGAAAAAAAAATGATTGTGGAGATGAATAAAGACTGTAAATAATAGCTGTGTGGATGAATTAAATAGACCTATATAACGTGGTTGTTATATTTTTATTAAGACCTCCGTCCTTCACGAACTCTGATACGTCCATCAGGCAACTCATAATAATATGATATATCTGTAAATACAATATTGAAACAGTTCTGCTTGTTTTACTTTATTTTTGTTGTAAACTATTTTTCTGTTGGGTAGCCTTTCCTTTTTATATGCATTTTTTAATTTGCTTAGACAGTGAACAAAGGAGACCTAAATTGTCACTAAAAACTTAGAAAGTCATGCACATTTCACTTCGAACACAGTAAAAAACGGCAATGAATGATAAATACATCAAAATATTTTCCTTGTTTCGCAGCCAACAGCGTTAATATATTAGCAGTTATAATCCAGAAATTATTTTCTTCAAATTAATTTTTTAAAAGTTCTCGTTGTAGTACTTTATCTTACATAAACCCCAGTAGCAAAATTTGGTTGGATCAACGTTGGCCCAACTTTTGGCTCTACCGTTGGGCCAACGTTGACATATTACGTTGGCCCAACGCCGAAATGTCACACAAGAATTCTTTGGCCTTTTATGACTTTTATGTTGGTTGCCAACTGAAATACTACGTTGGTCCAACAAATGTTAATATTGCATGCACACCTTTTATAGTAGTGTATTTCTGTTTCAGAAACGCATTCACACAGTCATTTACTAACATATTTCGACGTAGGTAATGTCTTAGCAAGATATCTTATTGCGTACATAATTCCAATCAATAAACAACACTCTGCAAACGTTGGCTATCAGTGATTTGAATAAATTTTACCCGTTAACAAAAAATAAAAAATAAATAAACTCTACTACTTTTCCCAATCTATAACCTGAAAACTCCGTTGCAGATGTTTGATACTAACTCGTGCCCTTTAAAATATGAATCCGAGGTGTTATTCACTAGACTACTGTAACTTCTTGTGGCGACTGAAGCAATAAGCAGATCATATTATATGGTCGCAGTTCGACATACTGCGTTAAATATTTTTATTTATTTAGGTCAGATTTTACTACGATGAAACAATTTAAAACCTACCAGTTACAAAGATATATTTCTCAACTAATAACCAATACACAACCAACAATAGCCAGTTTATTTTTAACAGTGCTAAAAAACTTAAACCATTAAGCAACAAATGTTGTTATATTTAGAAAATATTAATAATATCTTATGATGGCATAATGCCTGCAAAACAATGTTGTCCCAACGTAACAAAAAGTACCTATCACCAACTCTTATGTTTACAACATTGACTCTACAAATGGGGAACAGAACACAGTTTAAAAAAAGATTACATTTTGTAAATCTTTATATGTTGTGAAAATTAATACGTTTTAACCATTAGAAATATTATTTTCTCTTAGTGAATTTATGTTGGTTTTACTATGTTGGCCCAATAAAGGTTTACAGGACATACCAAACGCAGACAGTATGTCTTCTAACAAATGACCAACATCACCAACGAAGTCAATTTGAAATAAGACATGGTTTATGTGTTAAAAAAAACATTGCTTTTAAACAATCATACGAAATTACAGTGTTATTCCGTCAGAAAAATTACATTTTTTATGGCTTAATGTTGGATATACAGTGTTGGCCCAGCTAAAGTTTACTTACCAAATGCCAACAGCATGTTTTCCGAAAAGTAACCAACACATAACCAATGAAGTCAATTCTAAATAAGACATTGTTTGTGTGCTAAAGATATAGATTTTGTACAATCATACAAATTTGTAGTGTTATTTCATTGTAACTATGGCAATTACCATTATTGGCTTAATGTTGGTTACCCAATGTTGGCCCAACAAATGTCTACATACCAAATAGCAACACTAAATTTTCCAATAAGTAACCAACTCATCACCAACGAAGTCAATTTTAAATTAAACATAGTTTGTGTGTTAAAACATAGCTTTTAAACAAAAATTCAGCATTATTGTTTTGTTTAATAAGAAATGGGGTGATTACTATTGTTGGCACAATTTTCCTTACACAGTGTTGGCTCAAAAGAAATTTACATACCAAATGCCGACAGTATGTTTTCCAGCAAGAAAACAACACATGTCTAATGGAACCAATTTTAAATAATATGCACATGGCTTGTGTGTTTAAAACCTAGCTTATAAACAATACAAAGTCGGTGCCTTATTTAATCATAAATATGGTAATTATAATTCTTTGCATAATGTTGGTTATACAATGTTGGCCAAACTTAGCAGTTTGTATCAGTTACCAACCATTGTGTTCCTAACATAGACACAACATACATATGTATAACCAACCAACCATTTTTAAAAAGAAACATCTCATTTAATAAAGAACCTTGATATTATATCAAATACAATAAGTTGGAATTGTTATCATTCAAAAAGGTTGTTCCATATTTTTATATAAAATGTTGGTTGCCCAACTTTGGCCCAACAGAAAAATACACATTTATTACCAGCAGTATGTTCACCAACTTGTTACCAACAAACAACAAACAATTTAAACTTGCATTTTATAAAGGTTATGACATTGTCTGATTTAGTGATATCATTGTCTGGATGGTGCTAGGTATTGTTTTAACATTTCCGACGTAGAAAATTTTTGGTGGCATTTTCTGTTGGGACAATTTGTGTGCTCAAACCCTTTGTATAGCCAGCCTTCCCAATCAAGCCGTAAACGTTAGACGGACGTAGGTTGCAAATGAGGAAGCTGTATACTGTTAAAAATGTTCATAAATTTTCGGAAATGTTTACGAAAATGTACAGTAACGTATGGAAACACAATCCACAATGAGGAAAACCGGAGCTGAACTCCGTAAATGCAAAATACGGAAATTATTCACATTTCTTACAGTTCCGGGTTTCGGAAACGAACAATGCGGAGTCCACGCGAAGCTTTCTTCTCCACTGCACCCAGAAAATCATCGCTTCTGCTGCAGTTAGGAGGATATAGCCACGCAACTTAGACCTATTTGACTCGGGTTCAAATATCGTTCAGGTATAGAATATGTTAACTTGTTTAAAAAAAAAAAAAAAAAAAAAGTTTGTGCACAGTAAAACACACACATCGAAAATAGAATATATTTTAATTTTCTATTTTTCAAACCTTGAATTACAATAAACCAACAAGAAAATTTACGGAGAGCTTACGTGAATTCCCGGAAATATCAGTAAAATTTGCGAAAAATCTATTTCCGAAAAGCAAAGTGTCCCTAATTTTCGGGGAGTTTACAGATACTTACGGAACAAAGTTTTACAAGCACCTTTGCGTAAAACGAAGGAAATTCTTTTTAAACAGTGCAGTGTGTGCCTCATATATAATTCCAAGTGAAGAAAGTACTCGGACGTTCTTGAATATGGATGGAGCGCCTATCGAGTGAAGCAGTAGGAGGAAGGACTGTTGGGTGGGGGGGGGGGGGGAGTAATAAGGGGTGATAAGGGGGAAGGGGGGAGGACTCGTGGACTAGTGTAAGCCCGCCAGACTGACGCAGCAGTTTCAGGTGGAAGACGTCCAGTTGCGAAGAGCGCTTCGAACGAGAAACAGGACTTGGAAAAGTTACTGTCATTGTTACGTACACGCGAGAAGCTGTCAGTGTAACCACGTTTCTTCAGCAGAGGACACTTAAGTAAGTTAAACGTTTCACGATTTCAATAGCAACCCGATGATAACTTCGCTGCTGTAACACAGAGAGAAAGAGTACGTACAGGTGGGTTTGAATACAAATGAAGCGAAACTATTTCGTCGACTGAACATGATTGTGTTTGTTGCAACTACGATTAATGAATGTTTACGATAAAGTGAGCACTTTCGGAATCAACCTTAGAAAAAAAAATCACTGCCCATACCAGCATATATTTTAACGGGCGCAATGAGTGACATGTGTCCAGTAAAGTTTGTAACTATGGAGGGGAAAGTAGTTCCATATGGTAACGTCGAACAAAAACTGTCAGGTAACCATTTGCAATAACTTTAATTATTTAGCTCGTTTTCTTAATTTTTCAATGCATCTAAGAGTAAAAATGAGCAGAATTGTACGATATTTACATTTCTAATAATTTTACTGTTTCACTTGACCGACGCATGAATGAAGTGATGAGGCAATTACAATGTTGAGTTTACATAAGTCGGAAGAACACACAATATGTATAACAATTCACAAAGCGGGGACATCACGTTCATTTGATCCTCTTGCTTTAATAATGCGTGAGCAAATGTTACACCACTTTCAACACATTTTTTATGCCTCTCGCTGTAACACAAACATTCTCACTATATACACCTATTTGTAATAATTAATGTTTGTTTCCTGTATTGGACACCGTCATGCATAATATTTGTAATTTTACCTATGTTTCACATATGTTTCATTTTCGTATTTTTATTATTTTAATTGTCGCATTTTTCATAAGATTAGTATATTTAAACTTAGATGTACGAATGGCAATAATTAATGTTTAATTCAAATAGATAGTTAGATTTTCTTTGTTTGTATTTTTAATTAATAACTAAATATTTTACAATATTTTTGGTCTCACTTTATTGTTAATGTTTCAGGGAATTTCTTACATATTTTTTTGATTAACTTCTACGAGACCCATAACTCTATGGAATAGGGATTTAGGCCATTTAGAGTTTGTAATTTTAGATCGTTAGTCAGGAAGCCTTCCGATTGGCTAACAGGTTCAAATCCTGTACTACGATTGGCTGGAGAGCTCAGCATATGGTCAGGACTCGCGGGCTGTTTGAAAGTTCGCTCTATCTGCCACCAACCTTCAACTACGCTAGACTAAGGCTAGGACGCTCGTCCTACAGTTGGACGCAGCGGAGGAATTTTAATTAGAGTTAGGATATTTTAGTTTCTAACAGCTTGCAATGGTTATTGATTTGTGTTTTGCACCGAGTTTGATAGAGTAAGCACTCCGCAGATTTTTATTTTAAGCAGCTGTGTAGGAGTATAGGTAGCTAGCTAGACCTGTAACGTCCGTGAGCCGTTGATCCACGTAAGGCACTACCGCACCCAGATCTATACATTACTTACCTCCTTCCTTCTACAAGTTACACCGTCCTGCCTGCACCTACAACCTGGTATTTAACTACAGAACTGTATTTTATCAAGTTTCAAATTTTATTACATCTTGGACTTTGTTACGTTTCACCATATGTGTAAAACATTCTACGGACGCCATGTTGGCAAGGCGCCTAAATTAGCTTCAGCCATTTCTAACCATAATTAGAGAAAGTCAAGTGTTTTACCGTATTGATACAGCAGCAGCATTTTGTCTGAATTATTTTCAAGACATTTTGTTTTTGCGATAGCTACGTTAATTTCAAGTGCATTATGTCAGACTGTTAATTAAGTGTCACGTAAGGATTTTGAATTATGACCGTTACCCATTACCACTTCCTAATGGCAGCTTAGTTGAACACTATTTTCTTTTTCTTGCTCATTGCCATTCAGGGATTTTCTATTATTTTTTTTAAATTATATGTCCAGCTTATTTGAAAGAGATATTTTGAATTTGCACATTTCGAATAAATAAGTTTAAGCTGGATTTGGCACGCCTGGTACTTCTTCTGAATATGCACGTTTCATCATATCCCTCCTCTACACATTTTCAGTTGCAAATAATAAAACAAGTGGTAATTTAGTAAAAAATTTAGTACGTGTGTAGTTGTGTACATTAAGTTTCTCAGCTGTGTGGGTGTGGCAAATAATCGTTTGCCTGCAACGAAGGTGTTGTTGTCTAAGGTGAGTTTCTACGCATCTTACATACTGGGTCCTAAACTGAGCACAGCCGAGCATAAACAGATTTCTTTGGAACAGTATTTATTTCATTTTATCCACTTACTGAATCACAAGTATTGACAACACACATAATATTCTATTTTGTCATGTGGTGCATAAATTAAATTTCTGGATATTTCACTGAGTTGGCCTAGGTTATTTTTTGCAAATTTATAGAATAAAAAGCGGTCACTCCAACATATGTGCTATTATGATACTGAGTTTACTTCAGAGGGCACTACTGTGCGTTGCGAGTGCTGGACCCCTAGTCCTAGTTTACCCCCCGCTCTTCTCGGCCGGCCATAGGTTTGGCCTGTAGCGTCCCTCCCTTCGACCGCAAAGTTTACTGTTGAACGACGTACTACGCATCCTGCAAACATTCTGCTGACCACTTAAAACAGAAGAGTTTTAAAGGTACACCAAAGCATCTATCGCTGACATTTTTGATTTTATTGCATAGTTTTTTGCGGTACTAGATGTTCTGGGTTTCAGTCCCGCGCAAAGCGTGGATGTATTAATTTTTTCAGCTACACGTCTTTAAAAATTATATTGACATGAATACGAAATTATTACAAAAATGAGCGAGGATAACATTAATATAATGTTCAGTACTAGAAATGAATAAGTTATATTTTTGCTCAGTTTGGCAGAATATTTTATTTAGTATCCAGTGCTACCAACAAAAAGTAATTTAACATAAATAAAGTAGTTTCGCTGTAATCACATGATTTTATTTAAACTAATTATTAAGATTCATCACCAGTAAGAGAGACAATTGTGAAAAAATTTGGTTTGCGGGGGTTGAGGACATAATCTATAGACATATCGTTACGAAGATAGTTAACTTATTTGTCCGCCAGAGTTAGTAGAATATTGCCGAAATGTGGAATTAAAAATAGTCTACATATAATTAAAATCTTTAAGTTTCCAAAACCTAACTGAGTTAAAGTTGCAAGCAATCTTACTGTGTGCAATTTTTTCTTCTTCTTTTTCCGTTAGGGTATTCTAGGGTCTACGAGCCAGTTTCAATGCTTCGTCCTTTGCTGTTCCTTCTTCTTCCTCCAGTAGTCCTTCATCTTCTCATTATGTATCTTTTCCTTCTCCTAGGACCATTTCGAGCCTGTTTTCTTTTCCTTCCTGCCTTGGAATCCTTCCATTTTTAACACTTTTTTCTTAAAAATTTCTCTCTTTGTTGTTTCTTCTTCACTTATATTGTTTCTTTCCAAATCTTTCTTAACTTCCTGAATCGAGGTTGTTGTTGATTTCTTGTTCCAAAGATATTTGAAGATCCGTTTGGTTATCCTGTTTCCATCTATTCTATGTAAATTTCCAAAAATAGCAATTGTATGTAATTTGTTTATTTTGTCTTTATTTTTTACTGGCGCAGTACCACTGAAGTACAGCAAATATGCATACATTTAAATACACAAATACAAAAACCGCTGTAATTCTATCTTAAATATATGTACAAGCTAATTGGTAATTTTAACTGACTGACTATAAAGTATTATGACACACAATTATTAATTGATTGATTGATATGTTTGGACGAGTCTTAGCATAAGAGATTTTCAGAGCCAATGTGGTGTGGGAGAATTGAGACGGACATGGGGCAGCGCCTGAACGCAATGTTGAGGGAAACGGGAGACTCCCGCGATAACCCACCAACCACGATTGACACATGCAAAAATCCCGGTTTACATAGCCAGGGAACGAACCCGGATCGCAGTGGTGGCAGGCGAACGCTCTGGCACTGCCTCAACCACGGCCCTCGACAACCTGTGATAACATTTGTGAACTAGTATTTTTTTTCCGAGAAACAGCTTCCAGAAGTCAAACCAATGAAAATAATTTAATAACATGAATAGTTAACCACATTAATTTAGAAGTGTTATACTGTAAATCTTTAAAATTACTCACAGCAGATTGAATAGACAAAGGACGACGAATAAAAATAAACAAATCATTACGCTCCAAAACACAAAATTTAAAAATTGTAGTGACATAATCATTTAACAACCTCCAAAGTAATTAGCAATTGATCACAGTTTAATAGTATATGTTTAGGATATGATAATAATACTTAACAATAAACTACCCAAGATTATGATGACAAATAAGCATAACTAATGAAAAATACTGAGCTACAAGTATTCAGTTGTAACCAACTATTACTGAAAAAGATGTAAGCGTATAATGTTACGGTTTACAGTTACTATGAGAATAACCAGTTATACCTAAATTATGGCGTGGGGAACAAAAAGTCAAAATAAGGGAAAATCTACTGAAATGTTGAGCTTAAATTTACTTATTTACAAGTAATCAGAATTATAACTATTAATTGGTCAAATGACACCATGTAACATTCATGATTCCAGTTGCTTCGGCAAAAAAATATTTATGCAATAGTGTCAGTAAAAATAAAATAAAAATAATGTACGTAATAATATAAGTAAAAATAAATGTGGATAGCAATTTTTCAAACTCATAACACATACTACGAATATGTCTCAACATGTTTATTAACTGTTGTCGAGGAAGCTTAGGGAAAAGTAAAGCTATTCCTAGCTCACTAATTAAAAAGTGATTAAGCAAAACAAATTTACGACACTGTAGAGTACATATATCAGTAAGGTATAATTGATCTAATTTCAATATTTACAATGGCTGAGCTAAGCAAGAGATGTCTTATCACGTTAACTAAAAATTTCTTGCTCACTGCAGCTGTCATGGTGTGAAATTTTTTCGCTTTCATCATCTGTGTCGTCGCCGTCACTGTCCAGTTTGATTAAGAATTCATCTACTGCTAACTCAATGAAGCAGTCGCTCTTCCAGTACTCTTCTTCAATTCCTTCAACGTATCTGCAATATCCCACCCAGTCTTCCTTTGTTACTGCTTCTACGGCTTCTGTTGTTAGCATCTGTAAGACTTGCAGGGATATATCTCCAGTCGTGTTGTGAGCTCTGATATGACATTTAATCTTAGCCTAAGCTAGTTCTATGGCATTGAAATAGCACATATAAGTGGGCAATCTAGGTACAATATGGCCATGTTGCTGGAATACCCTGTCAACAGCTAATATTTTCTCTCTTAGTCGATGTTTTCAAGCAATTCAATGAGAGTAGCTTTTCTCATTGTTTCGTCGCAAGAGACCCCTTTTCCTTGTAGCCACGCTACTGCGCCAAATTTAGAATTTTTAAACAAAATCTTTTGAATGGTTTGTTTGACTGAAAATAATACTAGCATACTACTGAAAAGTCACGGATCACACTTAACTATTGGTTCAATATTTCAAAAGCATACCAGTTCAGTCAAGAAAATAAACCTTGCCTTTGATGATGTTGCATGAGATATTTATCTTCATCTGTCAAAGTGACTAAAAATCTACACAGATTCACCCCATTGCAGATGTAATAAGGGCTCCAACTGGCTGGCGCATGAAGTGTATTACAAGGGTTTAGTACAAAATACGTGATTCCAAATCAGTTGGATATTTCGTCAATGGCATCCAAACACCACGTTTTCATGCAAAATCTAAGAATTATTTTTTGATGTAAGAATGGCTAAAACGGGTGCTTTCAGAAACAGTTTCAGCCACAGAATTTTTATACGAAATTTTAAAAGTTATCTCGAGAAATATACTGTACTTCTTTCTTATTAGTGTGCCTTTAAAATAAATAGGTTCACTGCTGAAAGTAATATGTAAGCGAGTCGCCGGTAGAGAGACAGCACGCAAGTTGAGCGCCTTGTGGATACAGGTGACGCAGCTATTGAGGCGTGAGCAAGAGTTCGCTTTAGAGTCCGCCCGTTTCGAGGAACCCTTAATAGGAGATACGGTCAACAGTGTAAGCATCGTGTTCTTGCCTTCGCTTTCCTGGAGTTGTCTGAGGCTCGCCAGGCCTATCTCTGCTTTGTTAGCGAATTCTCTCGATAGAAGCCTTACTGGCGTGTACTTTGCAGCTCCCTCTGTAACTTTGTTAATAATAACAAACAAATATTTATACCTTGCCTCTCCATCACAAGCTTCTACAACACTCCTGATAACTTCTCTTTCCTTGCTGTATATAACTTGTTTATACGTATTTGGTCACTTGCTACTAGCCATTGTTCACAGTCCGTCACTTCTGCAAGGAACGAGGGGTAGCGTGTTTTGTACGGCACGTAGCACGGCGCGGAGGCGTGGCCACTTTAGTCCTTAACCCCTAACCTCCTTTGACTGGGGCCTTCCTCACCCCCGCGCTTCGAGCCTTCACGAGTCTTGGCGACAACAGTACATGTTACATAATTTTAAGAGTGCCGCGCACCACATTACACACAACGTAAGGGCTTACGACAGTTACTGTGGACCTCTCGGTCATGTATTTTGTATTTTTACTCAGCGCTCTTAGCCTTACGAATTTACCGCGCTTCGGCGTCCCAATAGGCGGCGAAGAGGAATCACGTCCTCTCACCGCAAAGAGACCAGGATCAAAGCGATCGTTGGCCAGACCCAAGCCCAAGCCTGGCACGTCCGCACATCCCTGCCCCTTCTACCACAGATGTTCTGAGACTATCGCACTCAGAAACCCTAGTGTCTGGTCTGGTCTATCCATACCCCTAGTGCCTCTCCAGGGCACAACCGAAGCAGGTTGCCGCTTACCACCCGGCCCTGTCATCGAGAACGGGAATCTCTTCAGACCTCCTCCAGCATACGGAGTTAACCACTACCAGCTCGAGTCCAACCCTATGATCTAACAACAGAGAGAACCTCATGGTGGGGCCAACCGATCGTCCCGTGCTACCACTTAATTTCCATGGCACTTGTGGGTTATTCATGGTCGACATTTTCCCCCGAATGGAGTAGTAAGAGGAAGTTCCTTCCTCACAGGATGACCGAGAAGACCTCACCGGGCACAGCCTTACACCCAATGAAGGGCCGGTCACACTCCACTCCCTGGGAGCCACGTCCTTGGTGGCGGGAAATCACTATGACCCAGAATGGCCACCACCCCGGCGGCCAGGCACAAGATGGCAGTCTGGACCCCTCCCCGGTGTCGCGGCTCACCGGGGATACTAGCTCTTGCTCTGAAGCTACAGTAAGCGAGGTTAAGTCAGTAAATGCGTAGAAGTGCCAAAACACCTCACCAGTTACGCACAAGTGAGCTTACGCCCTACCGAATGAGAGAAACGACACAAATTAATGACATACATCTAGAGTACGCTGTATTTGAAATGGAGGAGACGAAGGAAATTACTGACACGTATACTACAGTTCCCCAGGCAGATGGCAATGCAAACACTGATAGTAATGCAGCACAGCCTAATCAGTTATCCGAACAAGACATTACAGCAGCCAATGTTTCACAGGCATCGCTGCTACAACAATTAACTGCGCTTATGCAAAATCAGATGTGTGAAATGCGTACGCAGATGGGCGGGATGCAAACAAAATTGACCTAGTCACAAGCTTAAATAACAGAAATGCAAACAAAATTAACCAAGTCAGTACAAACACAGCTAAATGGTGTTAAAGTACAACTAGAGTCGCAAAAACGTATGATAGAGGCTGTACAAACACAGTTGGGTGAGGTTAAGTCGTAGCTAACGGAAACTGTACAGTCACAGGGTTCGCTGTTAACAGAAGACGTAGCAGCTAACCTGCAACAGCTGGCGTCATAAGTAATCATCGTAAACCAGGAAGTGACTGGGACACGAGAGGAGTTAGAGAAGGCTAAGAGAACTTGTAATGTACCGTTTAGTGAAGTGGAATAGCGAATGAACAGGTTAGAAGCGCGACCAGCTGCCACATCTGATTTGAATGCTCTAGATCAGTTAGTAAATGAAAAATTCACCTCACAGAACACTCACGTAGAGAACAAACTGGGGCAAGTTGAGAAAGTGACTGTATATAAGCTTACGAGAGTAGCTGATAAGGTGGATCAGCTAACCCAGGTCGGGGAGGGAGTGAGAAATTTTCACCTGAGTGTACACGATTCTGACCGTGTGAAGGTGCAGCGTATTGTCACTAACACTCTACACACTGAGCCCAGAAAGAGTACATTTATTTCTGAACCTAATTAAACACAAATACCTGCTATTCCAGTAACGAATGCGCCTATTAGCACTCTACTACATCACCCATCGAAACTGTGGGTTGAGCAAATCCCCAAATTCGAGGGAAAATCAGGGGAAATGCAATTAGTTTCCTACTGAAATTTGAGGAATATTCTGTTTTGTTTGGAATAAGTGACCACGAAAAACTGAGATACCTTAGTCTAGCACTCAAGTCAACGGCTTACTATTGGTGGGAAGTAGCGAAAAGCACCACAATAAGCTACGCGGAATTCAAGCGTAAATTTTCAGATTATTTCTGGAATGCAAAAGTGCAGGGAAACCTGAGAGCGCAGCTCCACGCAGAAATGTTTATCCTCGGCCGAGGTCGTAGTCTGGAAGCACACATCTCTGACATTTACGAAAAGTCAAGACACTTAAGCCCACCGGTTAGCGATGAGGAATTTACAGCAATGGTGTTACTGCAGTTACCCTATCGCTACCAAGCACACTGGTCAGGATGCAGAGATACAGAAATAGTATCATACAGCGAGGGACTACTTGGGTTCGACCAAATCGACAAAATGCAGAGACAACAGAGTGGAAGAGAAGGCGACAAGCAAGGGCCTATTGAACGACCGCCGCCATTGTACCCCGGAAACCAGTAAAACCAGTACATGTTTCAGGCAGAACAGTAATGGGCACTCTAAAGTGCAAGCTATTCGTGTAGACTACTACGAGCTGTGTCCACTAAGCCAAGGCTCTGATCCGAGAAACAGCCAACACTCTTTCAGAGACCGAAAGTATTATTCAGGCAGGAGAGATCAGAGAACCCGCGGACACCGTCTGGACCGTGAGGAGAGGTTAGGTCAACAGGGAGAAAGGTCAGGAGAGGACCGAAGCCCGCGGTCGCCTATGTCTCATAGCGCGCCTGTTTCTAGGGCAGCAAACAGTTTTTCGCACACGTCTGTACGGCAGAATAGGAATGGAACAGCGCACGGAAATCAAATCCGCAGTCAGCTGGAGCCAGTTACAACCAGAGACATACAGGTTATTTACTGCCACAGTCTGGCAGTTATCTTGACAGGCAGGCACCGCTTGACCCACGAATGACACCGTTTGTGCCGACATCGCCTATGATCAACTGAAGAGAAGCGACTCCGCAGAATGCAACCGCAAGTAGTAATATTAAGTTAAACTAGAAAGGGTCAAGGAAACAGGATCCCAGTCGCTGGCTCAAATCACCGAGTGTAGTGCCAAGGGGTCGTCCGAGTCTAATAGTGTGATTGATTTTTCGAAAAAAAATTGAAGTTGAGCTGAATATTGTGGAAACCTGTCGTACCAGTACCTAGTCTCCACATTATTGGCGCAACACCAAAATCAAGCCCAATGGTTAGCAGAGAAGTTTGACTAACTATTGAGGGCTTAGGCAGTACAAAACGAATTTTAAGCTTTGGTCACTAAAGGCTTGATAAAGGCTGTGATACTAGGAATTGATTTTCTAACACATTACAAAATCAGTTTGGATTTTGGCGGATGGTTAGTGTGCACAGCAAAGATGGAGTCTAGCACTATAACCACTCCGGACTGCTGGAGGTGGTCTGATCAATTTGTATGTCAGCTACAAGTAGCAAAGTTTCAACTGAGTAAATCGCCAGCTGTGAACGCAACCACTTCTATTGAAGATATTTTACATACTGTGAGCAGTATTGACGGTATTGATCGACAGGAGAAGTATGTTTTAGAGCAGTTATTACTGGCTATAGACTGTTCACTGTAAAGTGAGCACTTTTTAAGGCCCTCACAAAAGGCATTAACCCCCATATAAATATATTTTATTGCTGTCTCAGACGTTATCTTTTGAGAGTGATGAAAATATACTGTGTTTGTTAGTCATATCGTAATGTTTACATTAAAAAGTGGTGGAAAAGTAGAAATTAACTGAAAGGAAAAATTTAGCAGGGCCTTAAAAAGTGCTCACTTTACCGTGAACAGCCTATAACCAGGCTATTTTCTCCGAGCAGCCAGTCTGGAACAAGTTGTGCAAGGCCTATATAGAATTGGAACCTGGACAAGTATTTCATTGTGAATCATATCCGATCCCCGCATAGTATTCAAAAGAAGCGGAAGATTATTTAAATCTAATGTTGTCATGAAATGTAATAAAACCTGCAGCCAGCCCGTACTGTAATCCTATGGTCTGCATAGGGAAAAAAGGCGGTTCAGTCAGATTATGTTTGGATGCACATAAACTAAACAGCATTACCATTAAATCCAGAGAAAGCCCGAGACCTACTAACGAACTATTAAGGCTGTACTAGGGAGTTCGCTATATGTCTACGATAGACGACCCATGTCTAATGGTAAGTTCCCCTGACTAACGAATCAAAACAGTACACCGCATTTCTGTTTCGTAACCCGAAATTTTGCTTTGAAGTGCTACCTTTTGGCATTTACAAAGGAATCTAATGCAACGTAATACCACCCAAACACAATGAATTACAATACATACCAAATACACCCAATTAACACCTAAACGCGACTTTCCAATTAAACGTGTCTATGACAGTTACCAATTAAATTACATATCAAAAGTAACAGATTATCACCTAAATGTGAATGATGTCACAATTAAAAGGATTTAATCACACTGGATTATCGTTCCAGTGTTAATCCAATGAATCGATAAGCCAATCAAAAAAGGGATTTATTACACAATAAATTGTACATCCAATCCCCACCCAGAGGTTTATTAAATCAAATAACACAAAGAAAATAATTTAAATTATTTAATTTAGTATAAGAAATATTTACAAACATTGTATTACAATCTTTTAAGATCTTGATTCTTAACCCAGGAGTCATGTGCTTTTGATAATCGTCTCCATCGAACCAAGGACATATCTTTCTTCCATTTAATGATTTTATCAACCAAATACTCATTTGGAGAACTGACTTTTTCAGTTCATGTTCGTAAAATCAAACTTTTATTGGTTCTCCATCATATGTTTCTATGTAATACACTCTGGGTTGTGTTTGTCTGAGTGAAACAATTTTAAATAATTCATAATACCAATTTACAGTAAATTTCTTCACAAAGATCCTGTTCTGCTTCAAGATACGTATAAATTCCCCAACTTTGAAGTTTGGTTTTCTTTCGTCGATGACTTTAATATTATTATAAATAGTTTTCATTAAACTATTATCCGTAACTTCCTTGGGAGCCATCTTAATAGTTCTATGATATCTGGAATTATAAAACTTAACTATTCCAGGCAAAACTTCAACCTATTTGTAAGTCCTCCATGATGTGAAATACTTGTATATTAATTGCTAAATCGATTTGTTGTAACATTCCACAACACTGGCTTTAAGCTCCGAATACATTGCATAGTGATTAATACCATGTTCAGGCATTAGTTTCTGGAACAGTGCAGAAAAAAATTCAGCTCCTCTGTCGGTTTGGAGCGAATTTGGCTTTCTCTCTTTCAAAACGATCTTCATTCCATTGCAACCTGTTTCCCAGTTTTGTTTTTCAAAGGTATACCCCAACCATATTTCGAATAAAAGTCTATTACGGTTAAAATATACTTGTATCCCTTATTGTATTTTGAAAGATATGTCATTTCCCACAAATCGGCTTGAAAAAAATAATTTAAACCATGAGTTATAACTCTTCTTCTAGGATATCTTATTCTTGCAGGAGCATGAAGCTCTTCAGCAATCTTACTAAACTTAATTTGTTATATTACCATCTTCCATTAACTCTTCAGTAATATAAACAATTTCGTTCGTATGTGAATTATTCCCAGACTCTCTCCAAGCGATGAGAAGTTTTAATCTATCGACCAATTCATTAGGATTTTTCCAATATGCATGTGAAAAGCGGTTGTCAATTTCATCTTTATATATTCCACTTCCGACTATATCTCCTATTAAATGTATTTTCGGGTGGTTTTCATTTCCTGAACGAATTTTAGCATTCGTTCGACGAATAAGTTATTTACATTTCTGCAAATCGGTGTCAGAATATCCATTTGGAAAGTTTTTAAACAATAATAAAAATAATCCTTCACTGATATCAGTTATGTAATCACCTATTTTAATTTTATTCTCAGGCAAGAATTTAATTAACGAATCTCCCAGGAACCAGTTGTTTCCATGTCGATAAACACCAAGTCTTGTATCGCGCGTAGATGTAGATAGTTTTAAAGCTAAATAACATTATGCTAATTGAAAAAGAGTTCGCTTTTTCTTTGTAAATGGTTCTTCCAATTTAATTTCCGAAGCTGTTTCTTAAGTTTTATTTAACACAGAATGCAATGTATTCATTATACTCATAACAGGTTTAAATATTTCTATGTTTAAAACATCCCATTCCATATGGGCTTGTTTGCCTTGTAAATATTTCCCTTTCACAGCAGATATAACGTTAAGTAATTCTGAAGCAGTGGCAGGCATGTTTTGATTAAATTACATTGAATTCAATCTATTTATATATTAATTAAGGTGTTGCTTGTTTAACTGATGCAGTAGTTCGATTAGTTTGCGCTTTTTAAACCTTATCGACTTTACTTAAAACATTTAATTTTGCTAGAGTTTTAGCTTTCAAATCATTGATAAAATAGTTCATTTGTGTTTCCAAATCATTATTTTGTTTTCTCAAATCTGTCTGTGTAACTAAACAAACTCTTTTATGAATCAATTTATCTCTTATATATTGCGTTATTTGTTCCATTAGTGTTTCAGGTTGTTTTGTAATAGTAGCATTTACCACTTCATTTATTAGAACTCTTATATTCTCTTGCAATTCTGTAAAGTGTGTTGTAAAAACTATGTTTGTCATTTCGTTAAGATTCTTACTAATCCATTTAAACATTATTCCATAATAAATTCATTATTCTGCAAATCAGTGCTAATATTGCTTAAAATGTTTGCAATTAGAGCCATGTTTTTATAAACACAATCATTCAAATCAACTAATTTTATTAGTTTCTCTTGAATATAATTTGACTAAGATTTAAATACTTTTAGCTTAATAGTGTTTAAGTCTACCACGTAATGTTTATTTACCACATCACTATCTTTCACAGCCATACCCATATTACGTAATATATGTCTGTTCAAATCACAATTCCCATCAATTTTTTTGGTTAAACAGCTATTGTAATCATTGCATTTTATAATGCTATGTCCAAACTTTAAAATACTCACTGTTCTTCACCTGGACGAAAAAACTGTCAAAACCAGACCTATATCTGCTTTTATATAGGGGAAGTGTTGGTATAATCACCAAACAAACAGTATTTTTCTTTCCAACAGTAAACACACATCTTTAAACTTCGTAAATGTCATATCGACTAAAACATGATCATTGTAAATATGTTGCAGATTCATATTATCCATTTTAAACACAATTGCCATATTTGCATTATCACGTAAATTATGTTTTGGTATACGTGCGAAACTTTGCGATAGATAAAAACAATCAATGTTTGAATGTCAACCAAAACTAAAGTATTGCTGTAGTTCACCCTACGGTACAACAACATACATCGTCAAATATAGATACATAATGGGGTAATGCTTCATTCGTAGGCAGTATTTCTTCATTATTTGTAAAAGGGAAATATCGCATTCCTTCAGTTAACGATAAAAAGCTCGATAATATTTGATATTTCTCTAGTTCTATTATTTTAGGAAACACATATACATTTTCAAATTTAAGTACAATCGGATGCTCCAACAATGTCATAATAACACAAGTTTCTCCATGCGAAGAAGGGTCGCTTATTATACAACATATATTATATGGTAAAAGAATACCATGTTTCTGTTCAATTAAGTTTCCTTTCATTTTTACAATTACCAGCAGATGTACATTTTATTTTATAACCTTCATTTCTATACAATTACACAGTATTACGTAACATACTAATGTAAAACTATAAATGTAGGTCTTTATATAGATTCACGTTCAGTTGAAAACAGTGACTCATATTAAATGTATCAAATAGGATGTGGTGTATTGAATACGTTGATTAATAAATTACCATTTGAATTACATTTACCGAAATACAATTATTGCGTACCAGGTACTAAACTTGCAAAAGTTTGGCATGGAAAGATCAAGGAATAAATTCTTTGGATAACGTGTGTAAAGAACACAATATAGTTTACGATCGAAAAACAATTTGGAAAAAAGACATATAGCGGATACAATTTTAGCCGATAAAGCAGTAAATATAAGGAAGAATCCATCTACATCTACAAATAAAAAGCTTGGAGCTTGGGTTGTTGATAACGTTATGTGTGCGAAGGCAAAGAGAGGCATGGGTCTATAATGTAAAACCAAACGAAAAACAAAGAAAGGAGGAATCATTCCATTCCTCTTTCCAGCATTAACAACCCTTGGATCAATCCTCGAAGGGCTTTCGGCAATTAGTTGAGCAGTTAAATCAAAAGGTAAAGGTATGTATTTGAAACCTTATAAATTTGGACAGTGATGAAAAAACTCCAAACGTGGAAAAAAAATGTGGAGAGTCCTATATAGTCTTCCAAAATGTGCATTAACAAACAAAGATATTAATGTATTTGTAAAGGAACTGGATATTCCCTATTTCCGAGGTGTGTATATGAGAGACGATTTACCAAAGAAACCAAATCTTCGTGAATGTATGATTGCTAATTTCGATTCGAAACAAAATGAAGGAACACAATGGGGTCTATTAATTAAAAAACGTAAATCAATCATTGAATTACGACAGTTTCGGCGATTTACATTCTCCAATTGAAATATAAATTATTAATTTAAAAAACATACAATTAAGGTATAATTACAAAATGGAGCAATTGCCAGATTCAATACATTGCGGACATTTATGTTTACATTTTTGGCTATAAATAGGGTATATAAGTAAGTGTAATTGTAAAACATATTACTAATATTTCAATTACATTGATCGTAAGTGGTAATTCGTCGCAATTGCGTGCAGTATATTTCCCTGCATTGGAGTTAGATTGAGAATGGCAAATAAGTCTAATAGAATCTCTTACTTACTACAGCATACCAAACATTGATATGCAGAACCAATTATTTACTGCTAATATTGGTGAAAAAAAATACAATATTGAGATACTGGTAGAATCTTATGAGTTGGATGACCTTCAAACATTCATTAAAGCAGCATTACCTGAAGATGTACATTTCCTTACGTGGAAATCCAAATTCGTTAACTAGTGCGATGTATAGTAACATCGATATCGATTTCTCAGAAGACAATTCAATTGTAAATATGTTAGGCTATGAATGGAGAGTATATCTAGTTAATAAATTATACAAATCATCAAAACAGGTTATTATATTGTTGGTAAATGTATGTCATAAAAATGTTAATATTGCAGGTGGTTCATATTTGAATGGAATGGATTTAAATATGAACTTTGCCAATGGGGAATTTCTTATTTAATATGATATGTACACAAAGTTTCAGGAAATGAACTATAACAAAATCAGTTCACCTATCCTAGAAACCAAATAATTTAAAACCAGAGAAATGTTATTTGTATTTGATGTAAGCAAACAGGTTGATAGAATTACCAATGGCATGATGGATTCGCGAACTGAAATTATTGCAAATACACCAATTCCAGCAAATACACAACCTTATGCTCTTATAAGTCACTATAGATTAGCGAGTTAGAGTGTAAGAGATAAGCTGGTGAAAATAATGAATTGAGTCAGCAGTCGATGAACCACGGCTATGACGAGATTGAAGCACTGCTTCAAGTCTGACACGTGTGTCAATTGGCAAACTCAAGCAATTTTATGTGAGTACTCCTATCCTGCCAAAGACTGTTGCGCGTGAACGATTCATTTTTCGTCCCGTCAGCTGGTGAAATGTGTGATGCCTACAATTTTCTGGAGTACGATTAAATGCTGCTATTACGGGGTTGGTGTGTTTACAGAACTACATGACATTAATGAACTTGGTTAGCAAGTCTCCTTGGTTATTTGCCACTTCTGTATTTGGTAGCTCAGATTAATAAACTATTATTTTGTTTAAAGAGGGGTTACAATTTGAAGAGGCAATAATTTTGGTGCCCCCCCCCCCCTGGTTGACGCATGTCTGAACATTTCCAAGCATTCAGCTATACTGAAGAGAGGCATGCAATTCTCCTGGAGTGGCCGAGCACTGTCTGGTGGCTACTACTGGCAATGAGTTCAGCCTCGCACACTCTGGCACCTTCAATTTGCCTCTCTGGTATTCCAGCACCTCCTTAACCTTTCCGAGCTGCGTTTTCGGTATAAATGTTCGTTCCCAGCTCGAGCAAGTGTGCATTGTGTCTCTCCGAGTTGTGCAGGCTGGCCGACGATAGATCATGAGTAATATGAGTACACAATTTAAGTATTGCTATGAACGTAGTTGTTATTATGCTAGGGGTATATTTCCCTTTTTGGTAGTGTTTTTTTTTTTGTGATTTTTTGTATATGGATTTGTTTTGGGAAGCGTTTCTTCACTCTTTTACTTGTGTGAATTTTCAGTGTAGAATTTTGTGGGAATGTTTGTAAGAGGCGGCTTCTTCATTTTTTTTGGCATGCTGTAGGCATGGTCTCCTGGACTACAATTTACCAAAATAATTTTAATGCCAATGAGTTTAGTGGATATTTTATTGTGTGCCTTTATGCTCATGGTTTAGTGTAACGAGGGTTTTTTCTCTTTCACAATGGTATTCTTGAAATTAGTATTCCATGCTGTACTTTTTAGTGAATCATCAGGCGTACTTTACGTTTAAGGTTGTAATGGTGCTTTCTTTACTCAGGGAGTCATTTTACCTTTTTAAAATGGGATTTCACAAGTGTTTATTCAGGTTGGATAATTTCTCAGGATATATTAATATGGTTGTTTTTGTGTTAGTTCCAGTGCATGTGTGTCCTCTCCTTCTCCTATTTCACCAATTGGTAGCAAGCAACAGAAATTTACAGATGCAATATATATATTTCAATACAAGTTGCAAAGTTGTTGTTGGTGATAATGTATAAATGGGCTTCAATATATTTGTATTGATTTTGGAATTTTTGTGTCCATCCTTTCTTGCTTTTTTATGGTATGTGTCCTTCTCCTTGCCTTCCTGTAGCCCTGCTATGTCCTAAAGGGGCATAACAAGATGCTGTGCAATATGCAAGGATTTCAATTTGCAGGAAAAAAAATCATTAAAGAATTAGCTATCATTGATATGGAAGAACATACAACTGTATTAGACTTTAAATCACAATTTGAATTGAAATATCTAACTCCTAAATACAAGAAAACAAATAGATGGGTTACTAACCATCATGACAGTTTAAAATGGGAAAGTGGATGTCTAGAGTATGAGAATATTGAAGATATTTGCAAACATTACCTAAATAATTGTGAAATATTTGTAGGTGGAGTTGAGCAAAAACATATTTTCTAAAGTGTTTATAAAGAGAGAGTAATAGGTATTTAAAAATTATACAACTGCCCCTTGTTCAAACAATTATGTAAAACATATGTATCTAATTCAACATTTTTCTTTGCAGAGGGATACTCAAAATGTGTGCTAACTTGTCAATGATGACTGACTGGGGTGAAACAGACTGTGATGATTCTACTCCCGAATCACCTGGGGATATTAGTCGAGTCACTGCCATTATTTTGGGTGAGAGAAGTAATGAATGGAATTTAGTATAAAAAGTATTTGGTTGTATATATGTAATCCACTACTTCGTAAAGATGGATCAACAAGACAACGAAATCACATGCCTATGTATACAGAAATCCAAATGCGAATTGAATATCATCAAGTTATTAGCACATTAAAGTAGATCATTTCGACTTTGTTTCGGAAAGAAATAGTTTAGCAATTTTTTTAAACAGCTTGTGTTTGTATATATTTCTGAAATAATAGTTTAATATGTTTTGTATCATCCTGTAGTTACTTGTGCATGTTTTGGGGCAATCTTTACTTGCTTTTGTGTTTTGGAAAACTATGTAGTTTAACAGTTATATATATATATATGCTAATTTTTTTTAACAACTGGTGTTTGTATATATTTTGTAAATGAATTAATGTTTTAAAATGGATCTATTTCGTACTTTTATTTAACTTATTCCTTATTAAAAGTGAATTTGTTTTGGTAAGAAAAATATTATCTCCCCAAAGACTTTCGAAAGAAAAATTCTGAAAGTGAGCACTCTAACCACCTTTATATAACTAAGAATATAATATACCATCCCGGATAAGGCTTGGTTGATATAAACTGGGTTCGAGTCGCGGTTAGTTTATGTAAAATTGTAAAATGGAATAATGAACATAACACTGTTAATTAAACTAATATAAATTCGTTCATGCACGTGAAAAAGGTAGATATGATCAACTGTATAGATGTTTAAAATTAAATGAATCGCGTCGAATTTTTATGATTAAATATTATTAACTTTAATTTATACTTGCTTCGAAATATTATACTTGTAGTATTTGCCAATATCTCAAAATGTGAAAAAACCGTAACACTTAGAGATTTGAGGTCTTAGCAGTGTGACAGCTCCCTGTCCAGACTCATAAACGTTCAAGGTTAAATTTCAATGTTTTTTTCCAGTAACCGAGTTTCAGAGGTTGCCAGTCTGAGTCCAAAAAACCCCCACAGAATGCATTTTGGTTTTTTTAAATGCTGGAGACAACCAAGGTGCCTAGCTTTTTATGAAGGAAGTGGCCAAGGATATCCCCATCCCTGGTGGGGAGGGCAGTTCAGGTCAACGATTTTAACCATTAAGAATAGCCAGGTCAAAAAGTCTTACTAGCTGTTTGAAAACACTTGAGCAAAAATATTGATAAAATTAATATTCATTTTGCAAGCTCCATTACACGGGTGGGGGGGGGGGGATATACATAAGACGTATATTAAATGTGAAAAAATATATATGGAAGAAATTTCTACTTCCTCATACTCACCAAGCGATACAAAAATTATTAAAAAATATCTTATAAAATAAAATTTCAACCATATTGAAATCATGATATGATACTTTGAGGGAAATTTTCCGTATATGGTTGGCGTAAATATGATTAAGAAAACAGAAACATATTTACTAAAATTAGATCGTATCACATCTCTTGATTTAGATAAGATATATTGTGAATAAGAATAACATTTCCTTTAAAATATTAAAGTAATCTTAGAAAAGCTTAAAAAAGGGATTATTGCATGGTTTTTATGTATATTACTTTTTTCTATAAATTATATATCATTTTATTAAATATGTTGTTCATCTCTAATACATTGCTAATAGTTTTAATGAATTAGTAATTAAACTGTATTTATTTGTTATTATACAGAAGATATTTTACTGATAAATTCATGTTATTCATTTCTTCGAGCAATAAACTTAGCAGAGAGGTTTGTCACCAAGGTTGGGGGTGCTGGCTTGAAGATATTTGAAAGTCGTAGGTGCAGGAAGAGAGGGGAATGCGTGTTTTAACTTCTAACTTCTGGTTGGAAGGGATAAATTGTGTTTTTCGAGTGTTTTACCTAGAAATTTGAAATTTTTATAAATATGTTTTATCCCCTTCCACTTTTTCCAGTTATTTGTCAGTTCGGTTCGCCATGCGATGTCGCGCTTGTATGAAGATTACTTTCTTGGCTTATCTACACAGAAGTATTTCAATAGACTAATCAAAGGTTCGTATTATTTAGTAAGCAGTTTCTTATCTTATTTAGAGGAAGAGGAGTTTATATTCACATTACAACCAGTGATTGCATCATTATTCCCATCTATAAGAGTTTCCACAACGCCATCGGCCACGGGGTCCACATCTTCCAAGTTTGGAGCACCGTCTGCCATGGTAACCATGTCTAAGAGAGCTTCCACAATGGCGTAAGCCATGGCATCCACATCTTCTAAGTTTACAGCACCATCCACCACGGTGCCCATGTCTAAGAGACTGTCCACAATGCCATCAGCCATGGCATCCACATCTTCCAAGTTTGCAGCACTGTCCGCCATGGTGTTCCCACCTACAGAGTTTGAAGCTTTAGACTTAAGAAGCAGAAAAACAGGCGAGTAATGACTGCCAACACCCAAGATTTGCTCCTATTGTAAAACGTCACATTTACTGTCTCCCTCTCTAAACATCTCCCCAAATGCCGTATTTACCAATGATAATTTGTTGCAGGAATTAGACAAATTTTTAAATTTAATTTTGTGGTACCACCTGCTCCAAGTCAGACATCTATTGAAATATTGTCACCTGAAACACCACAACGAATATTAATTTCTCCGCCTCTGCCTATATTCAATCCGTTGCCTTAACCTCTATAACCTCATTTACCTCCTTCGCCTGTAGTTCTTATTCCAGTTAAGAAACGCAAATTAAGCGTATATCTTAACCCTAGATGTAAATTGTATTGAGAATTCATATTTTCAGTGATGAATGATTCCATCTGCGGTATAATTTCGCACATTTTCCCCAACTTTTTTAATTATTAAAAAATTGTAATAATTTTTTTACTTGTAATAGGATGAAAAGTTTTTACAGTTTAATTATTCCAAACACAAAGTTGTAACGATTTTTTAAGAAATATCATTTATTTGTAATGATTTTTAAAGACATTTCATTGAGTTTTAACGATTTTTAAAGAAATTTAATTCAGTTGAAATGATTTTTAAAGAAATTTCATTTAGTTGTAATAATTTTTAAAGAAATATCATTCAGTTGTAATGATTTTTAAAGAAATTTCATACAGTTGTAACAATTTTTAAATAAATTTCATTCATAGTGGAATTAATGAACTTTATTATCGTTATTTCATTCATATAATTATGTAAAAAAAAATTCACTCTAAACACATTTTGACAGTGTAATGGTGAATAGGGGAGTTTTTTATGGTCAAAAAGCCTGTTTGGATTGTACATGTAAATGTTAGAGTATTCGAATATTTTTGAAGTTATACCAGGATATGATGCGATTATTTTTTTTAGTTTTAATGCCTTGGCTTGTACATGTAAATGTTAGCACGAATAAAAAAAAATTGCATTTATTTATTTTATAATTTGTGATGTAATATAGATTAATGACTTTAGTATGAGATGTTTTTCAGAAGTCAGTGGTAAACAATGTTTGTATTTCATTTAAAGTTTGTCATGTAACATGTTTGATGCTAAGATGAATAATTTATTCTGTCTTGAACGTGATTATAATTTTTTTTTAAATAAAACATTTTCTTTCAAGTTAAAAACAAATAGTGTGACTTGTTATTTAGTTGTTAATTCCACAGGTCATTAAAACATTTTCAATAATATCTTATGTATAATGAGTAACAATAAAACTATCTTTTGTTGCAATACTATGCGTGTGTGTGTATCAGTATTGGTAAGCTGATATTTGTATTTAAATTCAAATTTATTCTCTTTTTGCTTGCTCACACGAAGAAGATGCAAGTTTCTTGACTTAAAAAACGTACAATCATTTAAATTAAAATTCGAATAAAAAACCAACTTTGAAGGGCTGAGGGGAAATAAAAAAAATGGAGAAAACCAAAAATGCCTAAATGAATTAATGAATAAGTTTTTCAAAGTAATGAGGCAGCAGGTTAAAACCTTCGTCCACCCTGGCCATTCAAGTTTATAATTGGAGTAGGGGACACGAAACCCTGCTGGCCAACTTTTGTGACATCCCAGGGGGATATTTGAAATCATGCCAGAAATACCTTTACAGAGGTAGATACAAAATACCTCTGTCCTTCCTTGACTTGAATCTATGACTGCACTGAACAGAGTCCAGCGAACAATTTAAAATATTTAATTTTACATACAAGCCACAAATTACAGCTCTTCAAGATACAACATGATGATTTCTGGAGAAGAAGACAAACACAATATAATAAATTTTAATTAGTATATTAATTTTAAAAATTATAAAATTCAAATCAAGTTATATAAAAATATCCGCATATTTTCCATAAATTTACAAGAATTTGGACCTTTTAGTAAAAAAGTAAGAATAATGTTGAAAATCGCTATATTCCAACTCCCAAAAACATGATTTCTGCCTTTATACGTACTATTTCGTTAGACTCATATCGGAAACTGTTAAAATTTTAAATAAATTCAAATATATACATTTTATGTTACATGGAATACATTTTACTGTTGGAAAGTTTTTGGTTAGACATAAAGAAAGGGAACGCATTGGTTGAGGACTTAGCATGCTCGCCTCCCTGGGCCAGTCACACCATAAAAAATATATATTGGCAATGTGTGGATGTCATGTTAGACATTGACGTTAACATAAGGGTTTTATCGGAGATCTCTCTCGTTTCCCCTAGTCTTACACATGCGACCCGGTCTGGCCCGGTGCTTCTCCCTTATTGCCTCATTTACCCTCATCAGCTCTCAAGATCTCATTGTTAAAAGAGATAAGCAATTCTCTCCCAATATTTTTTCTCTCCTATACGAATAAATATACATCGAATTGATAGTAAAAAAAAAGCATTTCTCAACAAGTGAATAAAATATATCTTGTTTGAATACTTGTAAAAAAAGTTCAGTTTTAACGTGTGAATAAAATAAGTCTTGTATTTCTGTATGGTTATATTAATTTATAATTTTCCTGGATTAGAGTTAAAATTTGATGTTTGAATTAAAGAAAAAACTGGGTCATATATTGGGAACTTGATTTTAGGGAGTTGTAAACATTGTTTTTCATTTTGCTGCTCATATAGTCAACCTGTTGCGTAAGGTTGAAACAATAGCGAGTCAGGCAAAATCTCTCGGGGTACACATTCAGAGTGCTATGGGTCGGCGAGCAGTGGCAGGGAAGCCAACACTAGAAAAATGCATTCTGAATAATGCAGCAGAGGAGGGGTGCGTTAACGTAAAACAGATACTGCAGGGGCACCAACTCACGAAAAAATACGAAAAAGCTTTCTCAGGACTGAAACTGGGGGGGGGGGTGTGTAAAACAGGTTTTTGCGAACACCAGGATCGATCGATAGTGCAGCTCTTCAGAAAACTAGAATTTGAAAACAAGTCACCTTCGGGACTAGGCATTCTTGACCCCCAGGACCTCACAGACACGGCTTAGTGAGGAGGGGTTATAGGGTTGGCTGGCATCCTGGACTCAGGCCGGTTCTTAGGGGAAGGAGGGGTGGATATAAGCAGACAGCACCCGATCTGAACGCATCTACCCAGTTGTCGCCATCTTGAGTCAGTTACCTAAAATTACAATCACGAGTAGATGGATGAATGACCCTCAGGGGCTCGCAGATATGGCTTGTTGGAGAGGGGGTGTAGGGGGTGGCTGACAACCTGGACTCGGACCAGCTCTGATGGCTAGAGGTGCAGAGTAGGGGTGGGAGGAGATGACTACAAGTAGGCAGGGCTCCTGATCTGAACACAACTAGGCAGTTGACGACATCTTGTAACATTGCCAAAAAATTGATAATCACAGGTAGCCCAGTGTAGCAGTATGCCAATGGGTGAATGTGGGTGGTGGGTGGTAGGAGGGGACACTGGAACACTCGGCGCCATCTTGAGTTGATCATTAATACTTGGACTAGATGGATGTATGCCTCAACAGATCCTCTCTCTCTCTCTCTCTCTCGCTCTCTCTCATCTTCACCGGGCAGGTAGACAGTTGGCGACCGACGAGGTTGCGATTGTGGGTTACCACAACTACAGACCGGCGACCATCGCACCTACCCTCATCTCTAGTACTAGCCGCAATTTTCGTTAAGTGATATTATTTGCTCCGGGGTTCAGATCTCATTCACAGTATTCATAAATTATAGTGTGATGTATTTTTTTAATTTATCGGGAAACATTTTTTCCTGTGTTAAGTCAACATTGATAAGATTTTCAAATCACGTTTTTGAGCTAGGTCTACGAAAATTCCTAGCAGTATAAAAATACTGTTTGTGGTAACAAGTGCAGTGAATTTCATAAATATTAGACATTTTTCCCTTCATTTACGAGTTTTTACCATAATTTAAACACAGTTGCCTATCAGATGCGCTATACATAGCTATTCACAGCTCGACATAAGTGCTATTCATTCATACAGTGAATGGACCTTTTTTAAATATAATTTCAGGTACGTGATTGTGTCTGGTTTAAATCGTATTCAGAGTTTTTTTGCCATAAGATATCATTCACCAGGCTGAATCATGTAAGGTACATGTAATTTATATGTGTAAACTTGTTAATGTATTTAGGAAGAGTGTCGTTTTATTAAAGCAATTTATTGGGACATTTTGTTGTAGATCATTAATTCCAGATACACATAACTATGTTATACTTCTCTCTCGTGTTAATAATATTGCTATACTCGAGACTCATGTTACGTTTAATTCCATACTGGAGTAATGCCACTTATTATTCACATAGTCATTTGAAATTTGCGATCCGATGTGTGTAATTTATTCATACATAGAACACTCTGAAATTATCTTGTGTGTAACGTTTAATTGCATTTGGAAACAGTCGTCAACTGTTTGTCATTACTAACATGTAAATCACATCTTTCAAAGTCGCCTATGTCCCACCACCCTCTACTAGCAATATCCCAAAAAAAACATAAAATTTACACTTAGGCCACTCTTAGAGATTGTTTAAACACTCTGAAATTCTCTTGTGTGATAAATATATTTGTAAAAATTGCCTATCTACCACCAATAACCCTACAAACACATCAAAATTAGAAGAAAAAAAAACGCACTTAGCCCACTCTTGCAGTCAACCCAACACCTATCTAACCCATTGCAACCCACCACTCTGGTCAGTCGCCTTCAGAACACCACACCATCAATATTGTACAGAGTTCCTGCTACCCACAAAATGAAAGAAAGAGAATTATAAATTTGACACTTGTGCCATTCTTGTACCAAACACAAAATCCAGGAAAAAATTGAATTAAGCTCGGAGAAAGAAATTTTTTATCGGATTAAGATCGGACCAACAATTCTTTGATCGGATCGAAATTTAATCCTCTTTTGATTAACCCTTTCGATTAATTTGATATCAAATGGTAAATCCGATTAATAAAAGTGGCATCCCCCTTGATCTAGTATCCGCCTGGCCCAGCAATTATTCGGTCACCACATTAATAAGCACCATAAGCACCATGCCCTCAGCAATTTAGTACCTCTTTGGATACCCTCTTTGTCTTATCACTTCTTTCATACGAATCTGCATGCTAGAAATTATTTTCTGTTTGTAATCGTGGTCTATATTATTCCATTCTTCCATAAGCCTCCTCTTCAGTTATTCTTCCAAGGTTACCGGTATTCTCCTGACTTTGGTGCTAAGTTTATCACACAGATTTCCAATAGATACTAAATCGGGTGATTGGGATGGCGTTTCGATAACTTTTGTGTAGTTATATACAAGCCATTCTTGCACCAGATGCGACTTGTGTTTCGGATTGCTGTCCTGATAGAAATTTGAAAGTATGTAGAATACCTTTCTGTCAACACTTCTACGTAAACTGCCTTCATGGATTTCTAAGTAGTGTTCCTTCGTCATTGTATCCTCGATAAACACCGACTCACCCATTCCAGCTGAGGATACGCAGCCCCAGATCTCAATGTGACTGCTGCAGTGTTTTACGGTTGGCGTCAAAATCTTATATTAGATATCCTCGTTCGGTTTCTTCCACACCATAACCCTATTATCTAATTGAAAGTTGTTGAAATTGATTTCGTCCACAAATATCACGTCATTCTACCACTCCTGTTTCTTCTTGATATGGTGTTTGGCAAAAGAATGTCTTATATTCCTTTTAACTTTGCTTAGGTAGATATGGTTACTTGCTGTCAAGTCTGCCATTAATTCAATTCTCTCCTCTTACCCTTTGAACTGTTTCAGGGTGCACTTGTATTCCATATTCCTGAAGTAACACTGCAGTAAATTTCGGTGCATTTAATCTTGGATTACATGTTATTTTAAATAGTATAGACCATCTCTGTCGTTCTTTAAGCTTTCTTGGTCATCCTTTCTGTGGTAGAGTTTCTATCTTCCTTTACATATCGTTTTATGTCACAGATTTGTACTTTAAGGATTATTACTCCCTTAGCTTGATGGAAGATGACGAGTGGTCGTTGTTCAGATGTTTTGGTGCGCCTCTTACGCCCCATCTGAGGACAGTAGTAACTAGCAACGCAAAATTATACACCAGGTGCACTCGCGCTTTCCTTCGATCTTGGCTGTGGTAGAATGTGCGGCCACATTGCAGTACTTACTGCTGGCGAGTTTGACCGAATACTAAAGTGACATGATATGGTACAGTTTTAAAACAAATAATAGTTATGCGCCATCGTCTTTCTTATATATTATTTTCCGCTATTGCAATACTGCATATCAGGCATTCCTTTCTATAGCTGCGTCATGTACTATTCCTCTGCAATGTATGCAATGACAATATTCGATTACAACTTACATACATATACTCAACCGAATATTATGAGTATCTGTAAGTTAAGTGGGCCGGTAGCATGGTGCAGTGGACCTGTACTCATGGCTGTTATCAAGCAACACTTGCCGTGACTCATCCTGATAGGACCGCTTACTAATATCAGCGCGGCACCAGTCCATATGGTGAAAGGTATCCCGATCGGACGCCCATCCCATGGCAAACAATACGAAGAATTTGCACATGTCTATTGTCACGAGGTGATTGGAATTCCACATCACGAGTGTGACGAACACGATGTGTTGACACGTGTCAATGCAAACCCGCACATGGATATGCCAAAACTTAACAAATGCGTAGTATTAATTAGAACAAGTGTGTTATGGATACTGCACCAACAGAAACTCCATCCATTGTAATATATCAATTGCAGAGTATTTGCTTATAGTTATTTGTTTACAGTAAATATTAACGTAATTTGTGAAGAAATCGCTGGAGTAAAATTCAGAATAATTGTATGGTGTATGTGACAGGCTGTTAGACAAATTTTTGACAAATAAAAACCACGATTTAGGGAACACAGTTCGAATGTCTGCTAGAGTTTGAGATCATTTTAACGAACTTGGTATGTGATTTTCTGTCTGTTTATGTGCTTAAACGTACCTGATATAAACATTTAAGCAATATCTACGGGCTAGGAGTAGCGTAGGGCCACCAGTTCGAAGCCCGAAACCATAGAAATATTTATTTTTATCGGACTTAGAAAAAATTCGGCAATTTTTCCCATTTTTCACTGAATATTATAGAAACTTATAATAAAGGCAAAACGATGGTGTTAACTATCGGATACGGGGATTAATGATGTGTGTGTTCGAAGCTTATTAGCGAGGTCGATGTGAGAACTTCTAACTGATTGCGTACACTCGTTATAAATGCCTAAGCAATATCGACCGGCTAGGCATGGCATAGCATAGGGACCTGTGTTCGAAACCCTGAAACTATTTTTTAAAAAATATTTTTTTCTCTGTAGATTCAGGGTAATATAAGATGATCACTGTTCGATTAAAGACCTGAGTTTTGGAAACCTTTTTAGCGATGTTCATACATTATTTTCTTTCAAATTGTAATATTCATAGTTTGGTACGTATGAGGTGTGGTGGTCAGCATTTATATTGGTATGAATAATTGGTATAATCAGGTTGTTTGTTTGATGGGTGGTGCGATTTTTGCTAGTGTCTGATGGTGATGATAGCATGACAGACATGTTGGAGTTAAGATTTTTGGTATATTTTTCTAAATATTTTTGTGATTTTTCTTTGTTGTGTAATATTGAGAGGTGGGTAGGTAAGGGTAGGGGTTGATGTTTAGGATGCTGGGATGAATGTGAGGTTAATATGATACGTTCTTAGATTTTTTTATTTTTTGAATTTTTTATATAAATAAATAAATGAATTAATAAATACACTATTCCGTCATTACTGTTCATCAGTCGAGCTGTAGCGAGTGTATCATGTTAGCTGGGCGAGGGACGTTGGCGAGGTCACATCTACAGAACAGCTCTCATAAGTGTAATGCATCAGAAGTGCATGTGTTAAAATAAAATAGAAATTTCCAAGATTTGCATTCTCTAGGACTCGAACTCCATAGCGGAAATCGGACCTAGTTATCGGAAGTGTAATGCACTAGAAGTGTATTTGTAAATTAAAAAAAATTGAAGCAATTTACTGAGGTGATGCAAGTTCGGGGGGGGGGGGGGGGGTCTGAGTTCGAACGAAGCCCGAAAAGATAAGAAAGTTATTAATTCACTTTCTGACTTTGAAAATATCGGACGGCGTTTTTCCGAGCGATGAGAGAATTTACACATAGAGCATGCTGATTGATACCTTAGTATCAGGGGAAGCTAATATCAATTTGGCAGCTTTTTCTCGCTATACTGTGAATATGAATGTCTGCCTTTGATATCGCTAACTGGTTGTCTCCAGTGCCGATTCTGCGATCGGGTTATCACCTAAGTTTAAAATGCCTGTCAGCTTGAGAGGGCGGTCCAAACGAAGAGTCTTTTTATTAAAACCATGTGTAATATTTTTATTTGTAAACCAGCAAACCAAAGAATATTTTTATTTTTGTTATTCTGTGGCATACTAATATGAATTCTGAGATAAGAGCTTGTGAAATAAATAGGATATGCTAATTACAATTTGTTTGTTTATTTACATGGTTGTATAATTATTTTCTTTTACTTTCAAAAATAATAATTTATTTTATTTGCTATTTCGAAAGAGACTAAATATTTTAATTTTATTTCCATGTTTTACCGGAAGTAGTTTCTCGCCAATAAGATCAGGTTTTTAGGAAGTTGCCGGAAGTCGTTGCCTATGGGGAGGGCCTTTGAAGGGTCAATTCAGTTGCAGGCTCGTACTTACTCGTGAAGTCTACTGACTCACTCTCTTTATTTACCAGACACCATGCCGGTACAGACCTGCTAGCACAGCTATTCCCACGCACATGGTCATTCGACACTCTGTAGATTGTGCAAATGACTTGTAAGCACGCACAGACTGCAGTTACCAGACACCAAGGGGGAGAAGAAATGCTATGTGCTGTTTAAGGCTATCTGACACCATCCAGGTGCGAGAGCGGCGTGAAAGCACGTACAGACTCCAGTTACCATGCATGTACAGACCAACTCTTGACATTTACAAGGTCAGCTGGCCCTCGGATAAAATGAAGGGGGCATCGTGAGTTTAAATCTAGCAATGGTTTTCTAAAGATGTCTCAACTGTGGTCTGTTTGACTTCTAGTTTGAGGTATGAGTAAATTTAGTCTAGTGTTGGTTAGTAGAGCAGATATTCTGAATAATAATTCTGGGTATCTATCTACTGAATATATGTGAATACAAATGTTATATGAATTTATAGTATTAGGTGTATCTGCTTCCCTGAAACACTTATTGATTCAGTTTAAATCAAGATTTATGCGAGTGCATGTCATAGGAGGGCTATAGTAGTCATTCTAAAGTGGTATACGATAGCAGCTAACTAATCATCGTTGCAAGTGAATAAGGTTTTTTTTAATGAACAAATATAATTCGTCCTAGTGTTATCTTCGCTCATATTGAGCTCATGGTCACACCCATAGCTCCATAGCTTCATAGCTCCATAACTCCATAGCTCCATAGTTCCATAGCTTCATAACTCCATAGCTCCATAGCTCCATAGTTCCACAGCTCCAAAGGTACACATTTCCATAATATTTAAAAATATATACTTCACAAATGTTTTTCTAAGTTCAACATAGGAGTCCCTACATACTTAAATCTGGGATATTAAAAAAATTATTATATATAAATAATATTCGAAAAAGTGTGGATAATAAACGTTCATAATTTAAAACACTTGGCATATATTTACTAAAACAGTGTTTATATATGCCTATAAAAATCGAATATGGAACTCGGCATAGTCACATAATCATATGTTCTGATGAGATATTCTTATCTGCCTGACAAATACGAATCCGTAGACTCCTCACTCGATACAACAAAAAGTTTAATAAAAAAACTTAAAAATTAATTAATAACAAAAGTATATAAGTTAAATCTTAAATAATATCTATGTAAGTTAAACCAAAATAATGAAAAATATAAAAATCAACTATAGTATAATAAAAAAATTATTGATTTAAAATACTTAAAATAACTTTCATGTACTTAAAAAATGATATAATAAATAAAAAGTATATAATAAAAAATATATACTTAAAAATATTGATTTGTATATAGACTTAAAAAGTTGTTGATATGTAAATCAAATACATTAAAAATTATATAATTTAAAAAAATATCTTTAATTAAAGGCAAAATATATAATACTTATAAACTATAGTCCTAGCACATGTCGCGATAGCCTAGTGGTCTAAGACGTAAGTCTGGCGACCCAATATTTGGCAGTTCGATCCCGCTATATTCCGGATGGTATTTTGAGTTCTAAAAAAAGGCAGTTTCCGAACCAATATGGCAGCGGAAGATCGACTAATCGAACGAGAGCGACATCAGCACTCCTAGCAGTCAATGCTAGAACTAACTAATAATAATAAAAACAAAACTAGAACTAACTAATATGGCAACGCTCCTAGTGGCCAAAGCCAGAACTAATAAGGGGCTACATATGACAAACGATAATCCAAGATGGTGGCCTCCATGGAAATGTAAACAAAGATGGCGGCCTCCAGTATCAGCCGATGTAAAAAATGATGAACGAATTGGAGAGAAAGAGAGAATGTGAGAGAAAGGAAAGAAGAAGAGAGAACGAGAGAATGGAAGATAAATGGAAGAAGAAGGGAGAAAGGAAGAATGCAAAAGATAAAGATGGGGAGCACCCAATTGCAAACTCATGCAACATTACTTACTGGTTACCAATATGGCGATCCAAGATGGCGGCGTACAATATTGCAGTCCAAGATGATTGCGGAGTCCAAGATATCTGACGCGGGACCAGAATGACAGAGCAGGAAGTCCGGAATCCAAGATGACTCCCGATGCCTCGGGCCTCTCCCTAATTCCTGATGTGCCCGGAGATACCATACCCTACTACTAATATGTATTGCGCAGTGGACCACACACCTTTAATTACTGGTAAACGATGAACATGGCTACCCGAATGAAGACGCAGACACATTCGTACGTAAACAATGGGTTTTATTAAATATCCTTCTCTGACACAACTTACACTATTTCCAGACTTGTCTCGCTGGTTAGGTTACACTGTTCAAAAATGTGCTAAGCCACAAAGAAATTAAGATGAAACTTTAGCCTCCCTAGGCGATGCAAACCTACGGGAGGTAGAGAGATGGAGAATCCCAGGCGGTAGATGAAAAACGGTTCCGAGTGATTTAAACTATTGTAATTACCATGATTTATGCAAAACTTGAGGACCACCTGGGAGCGCAGGAAACGCGACGACGTTGGTCCGCATGCCCTCACTCTCTCGACACGTAAAACTGACTGTTGGCGCCACGTGGCATTCCAGCCAGTGAAGGCGGGCAGGCAAGCCACAGTAACTACTTTCTTTCACACAACTGACATAACACACTGCCCTTCTTACATTGCTCACTTTAACACGTGAATAAATATACTATGGCAAAACATCTTCATTAAACATGACAGTCACTACGTGGAATAGAATGGGGATGAAACACGTGAAAATGGGAAACACAAGATGACATAAAATGCCCTTGTAAAAGCCCGTGGGGGCGTATAAACACTTCAGGGCATCCTTGCATATCATTGCTTAGCTATGCGTTCATAAGCGTTGCATAATTATGCCATGTCACTGCAAGCCTTTTACCTTGGGTCTATTTTCATATCAGTGGGCCAGAGCGCACGTGGTTTCTGATCACATCGCACTGGTTCGTACACACTTTGCTCTGCTTTGCACTATCGCTGCACTGAACCTCTTCGGGTCGCGCTTGTGGGCGGCGTCGCGAATACTTGCGTAGCGGCGTACTGTTACACACGTTGCGCATGAGCGCTTATTAGAGTGCTGGTGCCTGCTGAGGGGTAATTACGGCGGGCAAACGTACTAGGAGCACAGGCGAGGTCAATAATCTAGTTTTTCCTGCATAAATGGAATATAATCTACTGCCACGTTAGATAGGTGCAGGGGGTCGGTGGTAGCAAAAATGACACTACGTCCATTGAGCAGGTATTGTATGACATCAGTAGATGTCTATTGCGGATCTAAACGCAACCCAATAATTACGCTAAAAGTCAAGCAAATTTCTCCCAATCTGCAATCTAAACTAAGCAAACTTAAAAAAAAAAAAAACCATTGAGCAGGGTCCTTCTCGGGACAAAATAGACCGAATTTGCTTGTTTTTGGTCTAAATTTGCATGATTTTTTACCCAATTATTGCATTTCGCTTGCGAATTTACTCTAGCTTTGCTTGTTTTAGATTGCATATTTGGGTCAAATTAGCTTGATTTTGGTCTTGATTTGCTTGATTTCGTCTTTAGTCTGCATGATTTTAGCCCAAATATTTATTAATCATATTTGGGATGCAATTAGCTATAAATAAGTATAATCAATTAAATGAAGCTTCTTATATTGAACTACCAAATGCAATTAGAAATAAGAAAGCATGCATTAATGTAAAAAATTATGACCAAAATGCTTTCTTTGGGCAATAAGGTCAGCATTGTTTCCAGCAGGAAAAGATCCACAAAGAGTATCTAAATATAAAAATGTGGGTCTTAATAGATAAATGTGAACAACCTATTAAAATTGATAAACAAACATAGGACAAACATAGAAAACCAAATTGATTCACCTATAAATGTATATTCTTTTGATGACAAGTTCAATGTATATCCACTAAAGCTTATAAAAAAGAAAAAAAAACACATAATTATTTTTTAATTATACAAACCCGCATTACTTTTGGATAAAAGATTTATCTAAACTGCTCTCGACACAAAAAAAAATAAACACAAAAGTAAAACTTAGATATGCAATGTGTCTTCAATTTTTTTTACTCTCAAGAAAGATTAAATAAACATGCAGAAGACAGCTCTAAAAATGAACCAGTAAAAACCTGTTTACCTTTAAAAGGCAAACAAATAAAATTTAAAAACTACAAACATACAATGAAAGTTCCCTTTGCCATATATGTAGCTTTCGAATCAATTCTAAAGAAAATATCAATAACTAAGCCGAATCCAGGGGAAATAAAAAAATTAAATGGTCACAAAAAATATCCAGTTTTAAAAGAGGATGATATTGATAAGGCTATACTTAAAGAAAGATATAAACTTACCAATGCACAAATAAACACAATTGATTTAAAGTTGAATGACGAATCATATACAATGAAATATAAACTACACGAAGCTTCTGGTTTTTTTATTATATTGTTTCTATCTATGGTAATTATAAACCTCCAGTTGGATATGGAGGTCCATTTGCACATCAGCATTTTATAGATGCAATGAAAAAAGATGTATAAGAGATTGGGGTAATATATTCGCAAATTGAAGTGATGCATCCAATAACAAAAGAAGAAAAACCACCATACAATAAATCTAGAAAAGTTCTGTATGTGATTGCGAATATATGGAGCTAAATAAAAAAGGATGCCTCACGATTATGTAACTGGAAAATTCATTAACCAAGCATCCAACAATTGTACTCTACAATTAAAATTACCCAATCTTTTCCATTTAATTTTTATAACTTATCCGTATATGATGCTTATTTATTAATTAAAGAGTTAGATTATGACAATAAAAATATTGATTAACTTGCAAACAATGAAGAAAAGTTTATTCGTTTTGGGAAACAAACAGAACATTTGAAAATGAGGATAATAGACACATTTAAATTTATGGAAAGTAATTTAGATAGATTAGCATCTAATTTAACTAAGTAACTAATTAAGCATATGCAAAAACATTTTCCAGAAGATAATATAGATTTAATTTTTAGAAAAGGTGTTTACCCATACGATTATATGGAAGTTTTAAAAATTTTTAAAGAAACAGAACTTCTGCCAAAGAATGAATTTTACAATACATTAAATAATAGTGATATAAGTGATGATGATTATGAGCATGCAGAATATATATGGAACCAATTTAATATGAAAAATCTAGGAGAATATCATGACTTATATTCAAAAAGTCACGTACTATTGTTGTTGACAGATATAATTGAAAACTTTAAAGATACATGTATTAATGCATGTGGTATAGATCCTGCATGACATTTTACAGCACCAGGTTTATCTTGGGATGCAATGTTAAAAACAACTAAACAACCATTACATTTATTACATTTTGATATGATTTTAAAGGTAGAAAAAGGAATTAGAGGTGGAATATCGCAATGTTGTAAGGAATGTGTTAAAGCAAATTACCAATACTTAGAAGATTTCAATTCAAATCAAGTGTTTAAATATGTAGCTTATCTAGATGCTAATAATCGTTATGGTTTGGTAATGTCGCATTATTGACCATGTTGAGGTTTCAAATGGGTTGATTATACAGAATTTAATTTAGATTTTTGGCAGGAATATATATTTAATTTCAAGGATGATTCACAACATGGTTGCACATTAGAAGTTGATTTAGAATATCCACAAGAACTGGATAATTTAAATAACGATCTTCCATTTTATCCAGAAAATATGGCAGTTCTAGGAACAAATGAATCTAAACTGCTAAGAACTTTACATAAAAAAGATAAGTATGTACAACTATGGAAATTTAAATCTATGTCTAACTAATGGATTAAAGTTTACTAAAATACATAGAATATTGAAGTTTAATCAGTCTGATTGGTTAAAGAAGTATATAGATTTGAATACATTGATAACAAATAATGCTAAAAATTACAATGAAAATGATTTTTATAAATAGATGAATAATTCTGTGTTTGGTTAAACAATGCAAAATATAATAAACAGAGTAGATATATGGCTGGTTTAAAGTGAAAAAGTTTGCAAAAAATTAATAGCAAAACCAAATTTCAAAAGAAGTACTATATTTAATAAAAATCTTGCAGCCATTCACATGAACAAGACAAATGTAAAATTTAATAAGCCTATTTATGTGGGTAGGTCAATTTTATACATATCAAAATAATTAATGTACGATTTCCATTATAAAGTAATGAAAGCCAAATATGGAGATAAAATTTAATTATGCTTTCAAGATACCAACTCGTACTTTTATAACATAAAAACACCAAATTTTAACGAAGATATGGAGTCGATGTTAGATCAATTTGATAAAAGTGATAATCCAAAGGACAATATACATAACATGCCTCAAATAAATATAAATGTTATAGGCAAAATAAACATGAATGTATTGGTAAAATAATTAAAGAATTTGTTGATTAAGAGCAAAGATGTATGCATATATAAATGATGATAAAGAAAACAAAAGGGCAAAAGGAGTGAAATAATGTGTAATTAACAATAGAATTACATTTGACGATTATAAGAAGTGTGTGTTTGATGAGAAAATGCAATATAGAACAATGTATTTAATAAGGAGCTCGAAAAACAAACTATATACATTCGAGGTTAATAAAATCGCATTAAATTATTGTGATAACAAGAGGACTATACTACAAAATAAAATATATACTATACCATATGGATATCAACACATTTATTTTTTTATTCATTTTATAATATATTATTATAGCATTTGGTTTCATGTTTGGTAAGTGTTCCTATTTTGGGGATGGTTCTAAATTCAGTAAAGTTATTATTATCAGCATCATCAACATATTTCTATATTATATTTTAAACATCTTTGATTTCTAAAACCATGTCAATATCAGCACCATCAAAATCAATTAGTTTAACATTATAATCACTAATTTCTAATACAATATAAATAAAATGTTCATTATTGATTATATAAAAAATTGGATGTGTGGGCTCATAATAAATATAATTTCTAAACTCAAACATTGTTTTTGGTGGTAGACTAGCAATTCTGTCTGTTTCTAAATGATTAGATTAATCATATTTCATGAACATACCATAAACTAAATTATAATGAACATGTATTCTTTTAAATAAATTATAATGAGGTAATTTAGTACCTGCGACAATTCTGTCCTTTTCAATAGTCATATTTCTTTCAAAACCAAGCACATAAAATAATCGATCATCAAATTTAATATCAAGTTTAGATCTAATCGATATTCTGTTTTTCACATAGTCTCCTGTCGATTCAATGTTATTTGTTGAAAATGGATCTATTGAATTTATATCTTCTTTTAAAGATTCAACATCACATTGGCCTCTAGGAATATTGATAACTTCATTCTTACCAACTACAGCACTCAATTTTTCAATTGTTTTAATAGTATTATTGTCTATATTTGGAGCTAAAAATTTTGCATGAAAACTGATCAATGCAATAGATTTGCCTTGATGAATTATATCATAGTGAAATTTCTTATTTAGTAAAGAACTATTATTTATTAACTTGGATACTTTATTCTCCATTTATTACAAAAATTATTACATTAAATAAAAATGGTTGACTTGGGTGTTGGTGTTTTAATTCCCAAATTCCCAAATTATCACTTATCACATGGTCCAAGTAATGGTGAGAAAACCAACTTGGCGATTAATTTTATTTATAAGATAGGATGGCTAAATTTGAGTAAATTGTATGTTTGTTCAATAGTTTAAATCAACCCAAATATATACAGTTACAAAATGACTTTGATGTCATATAAAACAAGTTTAACGAAAAGATGACTAATTTTTTAAATATCAATGGTGAAATGATTCTACTAGACCAATGTGAAAATAATTTTCCAGTATTTTCGATTATATCAGTTTATAAAACCAGGATATAATCCAAGAGTACTTTACTATGGGAAGGCATAAATATGTTGATGTATTTTACTTGGCACATATTTACTCAAAAGTATCTAAGCAATTAGTAAGATACAATGCAAATTTTTGTGCATATTTAGACAAGATGAAACAATTTTAAAACCCCTATAATGATTTTGTTGGTGGCGACGTGTCAAGAAAAATTTTAACGGATCTGTAAAAAATGCTGGAATAAAGATTATGGTTTTATCACAATAGATCTGAGCATATAACTGAACAGTGGTAATTACAGAAACCAAATCCAAAATTTTATAACATTAAAGTTTGCCTAGTGCATGTGTTTTACATAAACTAAAAACATTATTTTTTTATGTTTTTAATAACATGAATTCTTCTATATAAGTTTTAAATGTTTCATCTACAAAAGTTTCACATCTTTTGAAGTACGTTTTTTCCTCATCTACTTCGGTGACAATCGCCTTGCCTACTGGGAACAGGAAAAAAAATGTAAGTGCACTCTACCTAGTGAGCTTTTATCTACTTAGGCGACCACAGAAGTTTATCACAACTGGACCCCTATCTACTCATAGTGCACCGAACACTCTGTGCGACTCTTGATAAGGAGCTTCCAGCTTGCTGCAACTTGCCGCATGAGGATTTATAATCGCCTTGTCACTCATCTTATCACAGTGGCTCAGCGACAAGGTGTTCGATTTTGAATCTGAAGGTCATGGGTTCAATCCCTGGTCTGAGCAGATAATTTAATAATGTGAATATGAGGTGCCTATATTTACACTATTAGAATATCACCAAAACATTCCAAATATGAGCCAAAAATTTTGCTCATATATTCTATATATGAGTACTGATGCAAAAATAAATGGTACTACTTAATCTCCAACCCAAAAATACTCTCTATGACTGTATCATATCATATAGAGGAAGATGCCCCACTAAATAAAAATAAAAACCTATCATCTCTCCACTTAAAAAATTTAAAAAAAAACAGGCTGGCATAGTGGAGAGGTGATTGAGATTCTCCACTGGAGTTTTGTAGGTGCTAATTAAGGCCAAAAAATTGGGTCACTGGCATGATAGAAATATCTCTAAACACAAAAAATATACAGGTCACTGGCATGGCATTAAGTTTGCTCGTGAACCTTGTGCAAATTTTTAGAATTTTGATTTTAAAATTTTCATTCTTGTTTTATTTAAGGTGAAATTAGCATTCACCTTCAAAGGCAATGACAAATCTGATCTATTTATTGACTAGCCTTCTTATAATTTGTTAAGCAAATTTTGTATATAAATGAATATTTAAATAATCATTCTTGCTATTACAAATATTAATTATGTGCTGTCCAAAAAACAGAATTGGACAGAATGTGTTATCAATTTTTAAAATAAATATGGATATCAAGAGGGTGATGAAAATTCGCTTTTTAAAATTGATACATAGAAGTTTGAAAATTCCTTAAGAATGTTTCAAGAATATCATAACATTTCTTCAATTGATGGTAAACTCAATGAAGAAATGATTAATTTATTCAATAAACCAATATGTGGTGTTAAGGATGAGACCTTTCATTAACCAAAAATGGAACAAAAACATCTTAAAATGGCATTTTGCATATACAAATAATTCAATTGAAAAGTTAGCTGAAGAGGCTTTGGCATTTGGCAAAAACACACAAATTTAAAATTTGTTTATGATACACAATCTCCAGACTTAGTTATATCATACAAACATGTTCAACATAATAATCAGAGATTACATTGCATTTGTCCTTATATATTTGTTCCACTTGGTAGTGCAGTAGCACAGCATTTTTTCCAAATCAAAAAAATTGTCTTGTTGAAATTCATATCAATAAACAAGAACATTAGTATATTGGAGGGAGAAACACTACTGAAAATTAAATTTATTTATTTGCTGTTTTGATGCATGGAAATGGTCATGCATTAGGTCGTCAACATACCAATGATAAAAATGTGTTCATGTATCTGATTCTTAAAATTGATTTGTTTGATTTGCAACCAGATGACATCCAGAACATTCAAAACTTGTATCGGCCACCCCTACATTTTAATTTTAATGAAAACAAACCAATTGATTTATGCAAAGACAGACATGTAATTTTTTTTATTATTATTATTGGTGAATTGTATATTTTTACAATAAAAATGTTTTGCACAAAAAGTTTGAATGACAAGAAAAATATCAATAGGTCATTTTTGATAACAGAATGGTTTAAGTTTTTACCAGGCAATTTAAATATATATTTTTTTATATTCCAGAGTTTACTGTATTTCTTTAGCAATGAAACTTTCATGGAATCAAAATAATTTTCAAACAAATTGACTATAGTTGGCAAAAAAGCATTTCATTGTTTGGTAAAAAGTGCCAATCATGTAACGAAATTATAAATAAAATGAAAGATATTGTTAATGGTTTAGAAAACTTAACTCCTTAAGAGCTTTATAATTCAACGATTCTGGTCTAAATTCTTTAATTTAATTTAATTTTTCATTTTCTTATTAAAAAGAATACTAGTAAAAAGACTTATTAGAACTCGCCAATTTGTCTTGTGCATAGTTTCACATATAAAAATGGAGTCAAGTCTAGACATAATTAATAACAAACTTACTAACAATGGTAAATGAGTTTTTATGGTTATTGATGAGAACAATAATCCTTGGTTTAAAGCCAAAAATGTTGCTGAAATATTATAGTTGAAAAATACAAGAGAAGCAATTAGACATCACATTAGAGAAAAACACAAAAAAAAATAATGAAAACATAGGGAGGAGCGAATCGCTCCACCTTTAAAATATACAACCACATACAGTATTTATCAATGATCTTAGATTTTATTCGTTAATATCAAAATCAAATATGAAAAAGCTGAGCAAGTCCATGATTGGGTAACTGAAGAAATTCTTCCACCAATTAGAAAACATTGTGAATATAAAATTTAAAAATACACAAGGCATTTATTCAATGGTCAAATGGAGCATATAAAAACGAACGAAAGTAAAGTTAATCATTTAAAACATATAAATAAAATTAAAGATAATCATACAGAAAATTTAAGAGATATAAATAGAATTCAAGGTGAACATATGGAAAATTTAAGAGAATTAGTTCACATGGCCTTAGATGTAATAAAGCAGAAATGCCAAAATCAGATAAATAACCCTTATGTTGTACTACAAACAGAAAATCAAAATTTTAATCTAACTCTCATTCTTTTAAAATTATTTCATGATGATTGTGGTTATGGTTTTAATATCATTAAAACTCAAATAAAATATATTCAAAGACAGTTGTATAGAATTGAAGAGACATCCAAATTGTGAACAATAATTCAGATTAGATAATATTCCAAATTCTATCATATTTATTACAAAGAATGAAAGAAATATTGAATGGTCAGATTAAGTGTTTTTGTAACTATTTTAATATTGCTGGAAATAATTATACTCAATAACTATTGATTAATGATATTAATAATTTTCATCGACTTGAGTAAGAAGCTGATTTTTATTTTGATATCATTATATTTTCTAGGATTAATATTCAAATTTACAAAACATCAGTTTTATTAATCCAAGAGTTATGAGATTTATCAAAACCCAACCATTTAACATACATATTATCACCTTTGGTTTTTAAGACTTTTTCAACCAAATATTCATCAGAACAGTTTGTTTTCATAGTTTCGTATTCATAAAAAGTTACTTTTATTTATTCTCCTGTGATCTCTTTCAGTTTGTAAGTGGGTCCATCATAATTTAAAACCTAAAAAATTGTAAACAATTCTGTTGTCCAATTAGCTGTGTAGAAATTTCAAAGATTTGTTTACTCTTGCTTATGTGGACAATATCGCCGACTTTGAATTTCGGTTTAGTAATCATGTCTACAAAATTTGTTTGCATTATATTTTTTTATGTGTCTTATTAACTTCAATTGGTTTCATACCAATGGTGCTATGTATGGTATTGTTGTAATCTTTAACTAAATTACCTAATGTGTTTACCCATTTTCAATTGCCATTCAAAGCAAATTTCTTCCACATTTTATTCTTCACTGTATGATTATATCTTTCTACACAACTGGCTTTAAGTTCACTGCATGTAGAATAATGACTGGTGTTATATTTATGCATAAGTTCATTAAATATTTTATTATAAAATTCTAAGTCATTGTCACTTTGAATATTAAGTGGTTTTTCTTTTTATCAATTAGCATTCTAAAGCAATTGCTACATTCTTGGCTGTTTTACCTTTACTTGGTATAGGAAATACATATTTTGAAAAAAAAAAAAACCAATAACTGTCATAATTTACTTGTTTCCATTATTTACATGTGATATGCCTTTTAAATTTCTGGTATCCATTTCTACAAGACCATCAATTCTATACGAAATTACTTTTATTGTTGGAAAATTTTTTCATGCAGGTTTATATAGTTATTTGATTATTCCTTGTCTTACATTAAGCAATTTTTTCAAACAGAACTTCTGAACTAATCATGCATTTTTAGTATTTTCATTTTTTATATATTATTATTTTTATTGACTTTTTTGCACTTCAAACACCAAATGTGTGTGTATATATATATATATATATATATATATATATATATATATATATATATATATATATATAATCTTTGTATTTCACAAATACTCCTATTATATTTTAAAGAAGAATTACTGAAGATATATAAAATTGTAATAATTAATAAATGAAGAATGCAAACGATTTTACAGAAACAACAAATTTTTTCGATTGTTCAATACAAATTTTTATATGTATAGTTAAGTTGTTTAATCGAATAAAAAGTCATTTTGTTATACCTGTATTAGGAGATTTTTTTTTCCTAGTGTCGATATTATTTGAGCATTTTTTTTAAAAGGGGCAAATGTGCTTAAAATTATAATTGTTTTAAATAAATTCAGTGGAAGTCTATTGCGGAACCAAGCACAGCACAATAATTGGACTAAAAATCAAGTAAATTCCTCACTTTCAAGCTACCTTATTAAATGTCTATTGCGGATCTTAGCACAACCCGATAATTAATCTAAAATTAGAGCGAATTTCTCACTTTCAAGCAACTTTTTCAAAATCTACTGGAGACATGATTCATCTCTTCAATTTTAATCCCAAAATCAAGCAAATGAAGGCAAAATCAAGCTAATTTCATCCAAACCTGCAATCTAAATCAAGTGCACTTAAAAAAAATAATTGTGCAGGGTCCATTAAAAAAACCATTGAGCAGGGTCCATTAAAAAAACCCATTGAGTAGGGTCTGTTAAAAAACATTGAACTGGGTCCATTTTCGGGTCAAATTTAAGCTAACTAATGGGATTTTTTACAAAAAGTTTTGAGTAGGCTCCTTTAAAAAAACCTATGAGCAGGGTCCTTTTTCGAATCAAATTTAAGCTAAAGCAAGCAATTTTTTACAAAATTTTTGAAGAAATGCAACAGGGCAATGCAATAAATAGCCTAAAATTCAAGCAAATTAAAGCAATTTAAAGCAAATTTGGCATGTTTTTGGACAGAGAAGGACCCTGCTCAATGTTTTTAAATGTGCTTGAGTTAGATTGCATTTTTGGATGAAATTAGCTTGATTTTGGCCTTGATTTGCTTGATTTTTGGGATTAAAATTGAAGAAATTAATCATGTCTCCGGTAGATTTTGAAAAGGTTGCTTGAAAGTGAGAAATTTGCTTTAATTTTGGCCTAATTATTTGGTTGTGCTAAGATCCGCAATAGACATCTACTAACATCACGATATGCTGGCAGCACGGCGCGGTCTGGCGTATCCAACGGCACATCCGGTATGCAACTCGTGGTTCTCGGATCCAACATGTAAACAGTCCAGTATTCCTTTCGGCCGAAATGGATTCGCCTAGCAGTGAATCCCACTACAGTGTGTTGCTCTGTTAGCCATGGTATTCCGAGTATTGCATCATCATGCAAGCCATGCGAAACAAAAGCTGTTGTGATCGTTTCAATGTCCCTAACATGCACTATTATTTTCAGTTCCCCTATGGTTTCGCCTATGTGAAGTTTGGTAGCTATCTGAACAGTTCGGTTTGCTGGTTTAATTTTGCACATGTCTACCAAATTTATATGTACAAAATTATGAGAAGTGGCTGTATCAATTAAGGCATGACACTGTTGATTATTAAAAATGACTGGAATATGAATGACTTGGTTTTGTGACTAAAATTTGAGAAATAGGTACCCGTTGCAGAGTCTGTCCAGGATCAACACTGATTTCCTGGGGGTGGGTGATGTCTGGCCGCTCTATCCCGTCCCATCAATTCCCAACTTTGGTTTCCCATCATGAGGCTGTTTAGAGCAGTTTGGGCACTCATTATGTCAGTGCATGCATCAGCTATCATAGAAACTGCAGTCAAATGGCAATGGTCCACATCCTGAGCTGGTTTGAACAGAGTCTCTTAGGTCCTATTCCTCCAGAGCAGCACCGTTACTAGGAGCTGAGGTTTTCGGCAGTTTTGAGATTTTCTCAGAGCTTTTAAAGTCTATGTCCTTCACAACTGATCCCTTTTTTGCTTTGTTCTCCCGGTACCGACGTGGATGTGCGAAGTCGCGATGCGGTTACACAGGTGTTAATGTGGAAGTCCGTTTCAAAAGCACTATTGAGCGCACAAAGTCATCCACTGTGGAGTGAGTGCACTGCAGAATACCAGTCGCACTGTTCCAACAACTAACTCCAGTACCTCCTTTGTTAATATGTGAGAGTGGTATGTTCACACTAAATTAATTTTCTGCATGGCAAAAGTAGATAACAGTTCATCGGGTTTCTGGTTTTCTAAGATCTTGTAGCTGTATGCTTAAAGAGACATGAATGCTCCTGCGAAATAGAGCTCGAAAGCTCTGTGAAACGCCTCCAGTATTACGCAGTAATGCGCAAAGTTGCGCCACCATTGTCGAGTGTCACCACAGAGATTAGCTAATCTTCCTCTTCCACCCCATAGTGTTGCATCGGCTCCTGCAGTCTTGTAGAAAGGTAGCAGGATCTTCTGTGGGCAGGCTTACAAAGCCTGGCAGGAACTGGAAGCAGGCTGGCGTGGATGCTATTGTTGCTGCAGAGAGACCACATGGTTGTATTGTTGTAGCCTGGGTGGACATGGTGCCGTTCGGTCGCATGGCCACGTGAAGGTGCGATGTGGAATGCACCACTGGAGGGGCGAACGGGGAATCTCGACTGTGCAGGCCTTGGAGTGAGCATGGCAGCGACAGCAGGCTGAGCTATGGCATGCACTCTTGAAAGATGGAACTCTCTTCCTAGGATCATACCACTCGCAGCTGTCACAATATGTGAACTCGGAGTTACTTCCTTGACAGTAGGCTTGTTGACATCGCTCATTCTGGTTGTTTTGGTTGTTGATAGCAGCATTGAATGTTGATTGTTGGGTTGTTGTGGGTACAACAACAGGTGGGCATGGTGGTTCCTGACACCGCATGCACTGGATAAAGTTCTTGGTGTAGACAGTGGCAAGTTCCTCCTGCTTTGCATGCTTTTCATGGTACACTCGGCGGCACCGAGTGCACACAAGGGTGGCTTGGCTATGTCCTTTACACCAACACCCACATTGCTGCATTTTTTATGGTTTCCCAAAATTTGGTTTGTGCACTAGTTCGAAAGTTCATGGTTTAATTGCAGCTCGTTGTGTCCTGGACAGAGTAGACGGTACCCCAGCATGACAATGTCTCACCCAACGATCACACAAATCGGCAAATTGGCCCGTGGTGGTATGCACTATGGCCTCAGAGCAAAGTTCACTTCTGATTTAGTCAATGTACTCACACAGTCGCTAGGCTTCCATAGGGTTGTCAAATTGACAGGTGCTAGTTTGAAGTTACACTAATGTTAAAGAATCTGGGTCTGGTAATGGGTGCACAAACCTTAAGCACAGTCGTTCCACTATTATATTGGAGGTATGCCAGTCTATCAACCCGCTGTCACTTCGCAATTGGTAGGGTAACTCCATTGAACCCATCTGATCTTCGCCAAAGGTCAATGAAACCTCCCGGCCCTTCGCTGTCTCACCTGTGCTATGCATGGGAGGGGTAACCCGCCCAATCAGAGGTAAAGGTGGTGCATCATGCACACACACTGCCAGCTGTCACCTCCTCGTCTCGCCCGATGAGGTGAGAGAGGGGTGTTTGGTGCTCCTCAAAATGGCAGTGTTTGGTCCCATTACCATTGTGGAGCTAGTTGGCTGAAAGTCGCCATTATGCTGCTGGTTTTCCCATATTGGAACGATGTTATTGCTGATTGGCATTAGTTTGCCCTTCTTCTGCATGGGCATTCGAAATTTGGGGTGCAGGAATTTTTTACAGGAATTTTGAGAGGTTGGCCAAAAGAACTACAAGATTTCCAGGGGACAATTGGACATGTAAGACTTGCACTTGCAATAACAAGTAAAGGTTTACACATTGAGTTTAGGCATAGTACAGATTTTACATGATTAGGATTTTGACAAACCTTTTAGCCACACACTTGGGTAAATCATTTGACGTGTTGTTGTGGTCTCAGAAGCGGGTAGAAGTGAGGCTAAGTTTCCGGTACAGGTACTATGGTACTCACGAGGATGGAAAAGGGCACCAGAGTATGAGATACTCATCCAGGGATGGGCCGATCGACCATGTGACTTCTCCTGAGCTCACTCCATACGACGAGGTTACATCGTCGGTAAAGTAGTGATGTCCTTCCTATGCCTACCTACGAGAGTGAAGGCCCCCTCTTACGCCTCTAATTATCTCGTGAGACTGTTAAGTGGCTGTCGCATATGTCAAAAACACCATAATCACATTCAGGACCTTGCTACGCCCTACACCGTAGGGCGACACAAGGATTCTTTTCCACAAAGACCACTACCCAAAAGTCGTATACCGAAAACACAATACTTCTGAAAGCAATATGGGATTAGATATGCAAGTCTACAAAGCACACGCACAAGTTCTGCGAAGTATCTCATATATATTAATTGGAAACACCAAAATCAAAAACACTGCAGTTTTCGTATTTCATCCAATACAAAAAATATACACATTTTTAATACTTTGAAAGTTACTACTATTACATTACACACCATCTAACTCCTATAAAAGCAATACATTATGAGGATTTAATACTTTGAAAATCTCTACTTTTACCACCACCTGAATAGGACTACTCTAAAAGCAACCATTTCTGAGGATTCCTGACACTTAACTGGTATTTTCGTAAAAATATGTAAAATGGTAGATTTTATAATCTCTAACACTTTGTTAATTTAGAGACTGTATTTTATAAATTATACTAAAAGGAACTGCCTTAAAGTGTGACACTCTAACTTTCTAATTGTCACAAAATACTTTGGGGATAAAATATCAATAACATATAATGAGACTTTGGAAATTTGAGATAAAAACTTTATACATAAAAGCTGATAACATTATGCCAAGATCTATTGTTATGGCAAGGCATCAGATTATTCCCAGGCGCATGGACAAAAGGGGATAAGTCACCAAAAGTACGTTTTGAGATAGTGAAAGAAGACACTTTGAGCGCATATGTTAGATCGTATATTAATAACTTAAAATTCTGCTATCTTATTTTTGTTATATATATATATATATATATATATATATATATATATATATATATATATATATATATATATATATATATATATATATATATATATATATATATATATATATATAAAGATGAAAAGACGTGCTGGCAAACATGGCAAGTCATAATGCAAATTTAACATTATTTCCACATAGTAAAATTAAGGAATTTAAAGGATATAAATATTGCTCTGAGGTATTCCAAACAAATAACACGAGAATTCAACGAGTTGGTGGTTTCAATATATTATGACACAAGAAACTTTATCAACAAGTGTATATATGAGTTGCATTTGACATATATGAATATTTTAGTGCAAACTCTTTACATTTAAAACAATTATTTTAATAACAGATTTCCTGTTTCAGAAAATTATTTATAGTGAATATTAAAAGCTCTTTTCACTAAAATTGAAAAATTATGTAATATCTTTTGCTAAAGAGATAATACAAAATATAAAATGGGATCCCTTAGAACCCCTTGAAATTAATTATTTAACAGCTCAACATTAATTTTAAAAAAATTCCTTTTAATTTTTTTTTCATCCTGTCCTATTATTATCATTTAAAATGGTAGTGCGACCTTCAAATAAAAATTTATCGTCGATTTAAATTCATATCTGTGTCTGAAGGACATCATTGGCGATGATCGGGCTGGATACATAATGGGAATTGAGGTTATTCCCAATGAGAAGCTACGTTGACAGCCATGGGAATGGGATCAACTGGGAAGCTAGAACACAGAACTGACTACATCAGCTTCCTGAGTACAGCAAAAGAAGAGGGAACCGAAAAATGTTGAATATTATTCATAAAACCTCCATTCTGGAGGTTGGGCAATCTTGCCTAAGTGTAGAACCTATTAACAGCCGTTACTAAGACAACAGAATGAATAACAACATCGCTACCTTCTTATTTACAGTACTAAGCATCTTGTAAACTGCCACCTACATTGTAGTTATTACTGAAGTGACCTGACAACTGAATTCCTGTACTGTATAAAACACCAACTCTGCTGCCTGCCGAGAAAAATGTGTATGTTACTGCGAGTGCCAGTAGACGAGTAATGTGACGAAAACGCATACGAGAAGATGTGGCCTGTTGGCAGAGCTCCGTGGCAGCGAAATGAACTAACATGTAGTTCCGACTTTCTCAAGAGATGGTGCGACAATGCACCAGTGCCACTCCGGGACCAAAACATGCTACTTCGACGAGTCCAAAGGGCACACTTTTTGTCGCTAAACAGCGAACGTGGCTAAAATTCGCTCTGGCCGAGCAGTGTGCGGAATAAAATTTAAAACATAAACGTTATAGAAAAGGATGTGATAGCAGCCCACAGTTGGTGTAACACTGTGACGCAGCCACCGAGCCCTGCTCGAATACCATGTGACGAAACTTCCCCAGCTGTCTTTCTCTCTTGCAAGGATGTTGGCCATTATATAAAGTTAACTCTTAAGCCTCACAGAAAAATACGCGTGTAATTGGCCAAATCATTAATTTAGAATTCCCTTAAAATGATTGGAACAAACTAAGTTTAAAATTGAATGAAAATTATTCTAAAGAACCCAAAAATATATCCAGTTGGTCACTAATAATAATCTTAATTTATTAGATTCACCTCAAACAGTAAATAAACTACACCAAAATTTAAATAGTTTATCATAAAAGAAAACCTTTTTTTTTACTGCGTGCTACTTATTATCACTCGTCAGCTAGGAAATTAAAATTATATCAAAAGCTAACAGAATCTATTTCCCATTTGCTGATAGAAGGCAGAAATATCGTAACTTTAAGAGATCCCCAATTGGTATAAAAGTAATATACATCAAGACCCTAAGTGAAATACTTACCCTATATATTATTCATCATTTCAAAATATACAAAAAAAATTTTTTGCCCAAAAAACATTTCCAAAAAAATTAAAAAATAGCACAGTATTAATATGTGTTTTGCATATAAATAGGTTGAAAATACAGCTATTTTGTTGTGTTTCCAAATGGCTAACAATGTGTTTCAATATGTTTGATTACTCAAATGCAACAGTATTAAAAATGACTTACCTCTTTTCGCAACATTGCCTTATGTGACTGACCTCCTTTTGCACATTCTGATGCTGGTAATTATTTTATGTGAAGAAGCTTGAAAGTAGTGCTACACTAATAGGCACTGCCTTTTAAATAGAATTAATTTGATAGCAAATACACAAATTAAGTTGCAGATAATGGTTAACCTAGATCAACATTTCGGCAGTGAGATTTAATCACTCTCATCATCGAATACACCAGGTAACACATTGTGGACAACATCCTTTGTGCTTCAATTCTTGTAGTATTCATGAAACATTGGAGATATAAAAGGTATCAGTTCTAATAAGTCTTTATTTTTCTTCATGGAAATGGGATTAGGCGCAGTGTAGTTGGCTGCAATACAGGATTTGCCTGTCCCCATCTGTGGAAAGATATTGTCTCAAAAGGTGCGTGAACCTTAAGCAACAATTTTGTACTAACATACATAGGCATATTCTTGTCATACCACAACCATCTGATGCATCTCCAGTTCACACTGCTTCCCTCGTCATATCGTTTGCGATTTAGTAAAGGTCATTTTAATAGTTCTGAGTATGAGAACAAATGTTCTCTTTTAATTTCCTTTACTATCAATTGCTTTTTCTTGCCCATGTTTCTGACCAGTTGCATCCAATCACGTGGATGCTGGATGGGAATATTGTACTTCTTGTTTTTTTTTCTATCAAGCTATGGTCAGTATCGCACTCCATATGTGTGTGTCCGAGGAACAAGGAATTTGTGGTCGATGGTATTCAAATGACTGGTATTTTGTAGAGCAACGATACACATGGCTGCAACATGTGCATTCTTGTTATGATCAGCACACATATCGCTAAGCATGGTCACATGGTTTACTGTATCCTCAAGTTACGTTGACAAATATCTATAAGAACTGGAAGCTATCTAATTTCTGTCTTTAGCAGCCACGCTTCCATTCCACATGTAGGAAAATCCTTGTGCATTATCACAATCGTGCATGGTAAGATTGTACACCCAAAGCTGATGCTTGTAAAAGGCTAGCAAACTGTGAATGTGTGGTTTTGGAAGGCATTGCTGCATATAAAATGTAATAATTTTGAAATTTAGATCATCTTTGGATTTTTCTCGATCATCTGCTTTTGCTTTATAGGCATTACGGGCAGTTATGTAATGCTGTTCTACTATACTTTCACATTTTTTGTCTGTCGTCTATTAAAGTGGCTGAATCAATTTGGATTTTGTATTTCACAAAGGTTGAACACCTATCCTTACTAGGAGTGATGATAGATAATCTAAGTTTGTGAAATAGCCTTTCGTAACTTTTTCTGGAAATTTAGTCATCAGGACTCTGTGTTTTGTACTCCTCATAAATAGTTGACAGTGTGTAATGTGAAGGTAAATACTTTTCCTTGGAATATCTTCTGGTGTTATGATTTTCATATGCTGGTAATGACAGCAGATGCACTTTTGCTTTCTCTGGTCTTTTCTCGGGTAGCTTGTGATAAAAAGCATATGACCCTTTCATTTATTTTTCAGCTATTCCACTGCATGACGATATTTTCTTTCCTAAAGTGATTTCCATGTATTCGTTTGTTTCACTCAGAATTTTTTCAAACATGCTTTGCATACAGGAACATTTTATAATGCGAGGCGGCTGTGTTCACTACCGTTTTCACCATTTACTGCTGTGTGATAATTGACTGTGTACATCTGTACTTTTGTTCTTCTCTTTTTCTTGGTCTGTGTTTCGCAGGAATTTGTATTTCCATTAAGCTTCATAAATATGCCGCTCACCGTGCAGAGTTGCCTATATTCCAGTACTCCGTAAATATTTTTCTCTTTGTTTATCTGAGAGTTTTTCTTGGCACTTCATTCTGCATACACCTAAGGCAGTCGACATTGTTTCAGCAACTAATTTACTATGTTTGGTAACTTAGTGCTGACCTGTATTCCTAGCTATTTTCTTGTTTCCCTTCTCCCTCTGGTATCACCCTTTACAGCACGTATGTTACCTCTGTTTTTCCGTAATCTACCTTGCTGTGATTCACTTGTTCCATTGGTCGCTTCTTCTATATTATAAATATTTCCCTGTTCAAGCGAAATGTGGGTAGAGTTCACAAAACAAGATGAGCTTCCTTGTTCAGTTTTTAATGGCGATTCTGCTTCGAGCCTGCTATCTGAAAATAACTTTCAGGATACTAATCTACATAGAAGTCTGTGTCAGAAATACTATCGTCCATGGATAATTCTTCTCTATCGCTGTCTCCTAATGGAGATGAAACTAATAATAATTACTAATGTTGTATCAGGTACAGCATTGCATTCACACCTTCTGGTTTGGCATCTGTTGCTTGTAGGCACTCAACCCTGTTTTCTCGATACACTGGCATCTGTAATATAGAGAAATTGTTTACAGTCAAATACTGCATTATTTATGTTTTTGCACATGTAACGTAAAGCATGGAATGAACTACTTTTTTCACAGATAGCAAACAGCCTATGTACTATATTTTAATTCTCCTTGCATGATATTTGGTATCTGGCATGTCATATCTGATATTGTAGCATCTTTCTCTACAAAAACAAATGAAACACTGAGACTATCGTCAACCCATACATTTATTTCCACATGATTTATTCGATCAAGCATATCGGAATTATAGCATCTAACACTGTAATATCTAGTTTCACTTACCTTTCCTTTCGATTGTTGATTAAGACGGAGCTACGCCATCAACTTTCTTCTGTTGAGTAGTTTACCATTTCCTGCTCCACCTCGTTACGCGATAAGCAATGAAACATAAAATAACGAACGACGTTCGTCTGCCCTCGCAATTGGGCCACCTACTGAATTGCAAATGTCCCAAGGTTGACACAACGTATGGTCTTGGCGCAATTAACGAAAAATAGTGGGAAATAATTAATACTTCTTTCCTGTGACTTAACCCTTTTTACACAATTTGAACATATTGTGCAAATAGAGACATAGTTCTGACAAACGACTTATCCCCTTTTACCTGTCAACATCAATAACCTTGCTGTTTGTTAGTCGCTACTTTAGCTGATAATCAGAATAAGTGACTAAGCAATTAGAGTATAAGGATTGTTGGTTCATTATTTGTGTTATTTTAAGACATAAGAAATAGACACATCTGACTAGTGATACGTGCTGCTTAGACTGTTTGGTAGTAATTGAATTGGTCGGTTTATATTTGTTTGTTTTTTTGTTCGTTTTCATGATACTTAGTGATTAGATGGCAGGCATGGTACATATTAGGTAATATTTCCAGAAAGGAAACTGAGAAGTCGTGTTAAAAATAAATTTGATGTTAGCTCTAACATAAGCAGTGAAGTAGGGAGTAGAACTTCTTACAGTGGATCGGATTCGGAATTACATACACCAGGAGCGCTAGGAAATAATTTAGTTGAGGAAACAGGGAATCTGGATTCAGGTGCAGACAATAATATGGAAATAGAGAGCAGCTCTTTTTTTCGACGACCCCAGTCACTATTTCGATAAAACTACAGAAGATTTAATTGAGTATTTAAATAACTTCAAATGGGCAGCAGTAGTTGCTTGGGACGACAATAAGTACCTGCTCTACTTGCCCAGTTATCTCAAGGGAGCATCAGTTCGGTGGTACGATAGTTTAGGAGATCAAGCAGAAGGCATGACGACTTTTGGGGAATTAGTTACAGCATACAAATCAGCATTTATAAGGTTAGGTGAGGCTGAGGACCTGGACATGAGATTGCGAATTAGGGTCCACTGAGTGGACGAATCAATTGAGGAGTTCGTATATGATGTAATTTGTATTTGCAACAAGCTTGATAGTAAAAATTAATGAGAAGAACAAAATTACGAGGTTACCAGCCATTGTCGAGAAAGTTATGCTACTTGAAAACAAAATGGTTCAACAGTTAGTTCGGAATCTAAGAAACATTGAGGCCGGTAGCTATTATGCTATGAACAGGTGAGCAATAGCAACTGGGTGGCCTGAGGCTAGCCATAGAGACAGCAAAAAGGTAGCACAGTTTACTAGTCCCACAGGTGCAGTAGGTAATAGTGAGGTGGCCCAGTTACAGAAAGCAGTGGTGTTACTTTGTAGAAAAATGTGTGACATGGTGGGCCAGATGAGACAGTTGAAACGGAATAATGATGGGGGTAAAACTGTTAGTATGGTCCAACTCGTGGCCAGGGAACTTCCTAAGAACCAGCACAAGGGGAAGACAGCGCTCAGGGAAGGAATAGCATAATCAGACCTACACGAACTGCTGATGGACGACCGATTTGTTTCGGACGCGAAAAGGCAGGGCATCTGAGGAAATTTTGTAGAACGAATCCTTGGCCGAATGGGGAAACCAGTACTGAGACGGAAAACATGTAAGGGTGAATTACATTAGAGGGAATGGTTCGTCTTTCAGATTAAGCTACCCCTATCCATTGTATCTGCTGTACTATGCCTACATACCCAGTTGTTTGGTAAGCAAACCCTGATTTACATTGGTAGTGGAGCAGCTATCTATCTGGTGGACGAGGGATTAATCCCTAAGAAGTATTGGATAGAGGCTGAAGCAAGGGTGTTTACAGGTGTATAAGGTCAGCAACAGTCTATCTCTCACATGCTAAATTAAAACTTTGTACTTGATAAGGTTCGGTACACTCACTCTGTGGGAATTGTGGCTTCTCCTATAATTCGTGTTATTCTGGGCTGCGACTTTTTACAAAGATATCAAGCCCAATTGATGTATAATATGAATAGGTGTCACTTTTGAGGTTAAATTATCCTAACCAGGTTAAACCAGTAAGCTCGTTACCAATCAGGGAAGCAAAGACAAATGGAGAGGTTAAGAATATCCCACAAAAATGCCAGGAGGCACAGTAAATCTCACCTGTAACCATTGATGTAGAAAAGGAGAGTGAACAAAATTAAGCTTGAGCACAATTCAGCCTATAACATAGGTAATGGTATACTATTCCTCTGTCTCATTACACATTCAGTCGGCGTGGCCACAAACATTGGACAGTAGGGTAGAGGAAATGGCCAGAGATTTCCCATGCGCTAAACTAGGGCTTAAGGATGTTTGTTAATTTTAAAAAGAGAAGAAAAGATCCTTAATATTATGTGAAACAGTATTAAATAAGTTAAATCAAGCTGATGGCGAACATTTGATAGAAGTCGAGAATGTTAGGCTTAAACATGGTTTGACATTTCTTGGGGAGGTTACAAATTGGTGCTACAACATTACTACTGTAAGTCAAATAGATAGCTTATTTAAAAACTTACAGGAACTAGCAGGGCATATGGAACCAAAGAATAAACAAGTTTTAGCAGACAATTTTGCAGTAACCAACATTTCAAACTAAATCTCAGTTTTAAATGATGCAGTCGCAGAACTTTTTGGTAAAGTCCAAACAAAATTTAATAACCTAAATATCTAATTTCATTTATGGAGGCCTGGGAAGATAGTCGTGCAGGAATGATTAATGAGCTTGCAAATGTCCTTCAGAACCAACTTTAACTTGCAGCCCTTAAGGCTAAACAGGTTCACACAGTATTTAGGGTGGAAATTTCAGATCAATGTAGATCCCGTAAGTTACCCGTGGTTTTGTTCTCACCTCAATATTTAGAGAAGAAATTAAAAAGTTTGGTTCATGTGGTTGAAAAATATGGGTGTCATTTAACAATCCCTACTAACAAAGTACAGGTTTATTACCATTAGATAAAAAGTTCATGTCAAATTTTTGGGGATAGTCTTTTTGTAAAAATTAAAATACCATTAGTTAAGAAAGGTACTTATTTGAAGCTCTATGATTTTGTTGCTGTACCTTTTAAATGGAAAAAAATCTGTCTGTGTATTACACCATGGAACTAGTTTTTTTGGCTGTAATTGGATATGATGTTACAACCATCAGAGGCAGAACCTTGCAAAACTACAAACCTTTTCAAGATCACCATGTTTTGGGCTTAGATATTCAGGTGATACTATAACTGGGGCCTTATGCTCAAAAGTTGTATTTCATGGAGCCACTGCTGAGCAGTTAGGAGAAGTGCGTTATTTTAGTCGCAACCTGGATCCCAGTTGATAATTACCCGAGTAGGGCCTGAAATGTATTTCTTGACAAATGCTACAGATAAATTAGAAGTGAAGTGTACAGTGAGTAAGACTGAAATCATAATGTTCTGTAATAATGATCACACAGGCACTATTGATGTGGCAGTACCATGTAACTGTAAGTTGTTTCTGAATTATGAAGTACGAATCAGTGAAATGTATCCGCATAATTACAATACAAAAACTGTGTTTGACATTATCAATGTGATTCCTAAACAATGGTATAAATTTAAAAAAAAATATTTTCCTGCTCATCCGACATAAACTCAAACCACTTTCCTCTCATTTAATGACTGCCTCGAAGAAAATTGGCCCTCTTCCGTTCCATATTTAAATATTTCTGCAAACACTGGCATTGGTAGATCTCCGCATATTTTTTGGATACATATTTGTGATTCAACTCATAAAATCAACAAAAAAATCAACAAAAAGGTTATACAGATTTTAGACAGACCAGTATTTATTTTTTTTTATTTTTATTTTTTTTTTCAAATTTGATTTTTTGTTTTGTGCCGATTTTTCTCTTATACTCACAACTAATAACTGAATGGTACCTGTTCCTATATTATTGTTTTTTTTTTTAATTTACTGTTTAATTGGTGTTTAGTTGATTAAAATTTTACTCTTGTTGTTTAAGACTTTTATTAATAAATACCTGTTATATCGAAACCATGTTGTTCCTTGTTCTACTATTTCGCCAAAACACAATTGACTTTCCCCGTAAGAGGACATCTGTCTCTCCCTATAATGTTGTTGATTCGTTTATTTCATTTTGGGTGGGTTATGGGTACTTCCTAGTTATTTTAAGTACATGTAAGGTTGAGTGATCTTTACCGCCTGGTAACAACCCCCCCCCACCACCCCTTCATTGTAACGACCACGAAGTATTAGTCCCCGCCCCTTAACTTTATTTATCTACTGCCCTCCCCCCACGCTATTTTTAATCTACTTTTACGACTATCTTTTTATTTTGAATTCTAAAACTTAGTATACACAAATGGCAGAAAGTTATTGAGTTATTATTGTTTGGATTGGGCTTCATATTAGCCAAGAGATTTGTAGTCATTCTGTTTTGCACAGATGGCGGAGGCAACCTCTCACTGAATTAGTGAATTTGTATTTTTTCTAACAGGTTTTTTTGTGATTTCAGGGATTACACTTTCGGGCATTTACGTATTCATTGGCTCTAATCTGTTCCCCTTTTTAACAATTTAGTTTCAGTGCCATGTCATGTGCATTTATTTAATTTTTCTATTTCTCTTTCATAACAATATGTTCCTGACTTTTCACAACTAACTGATAAAACACAATGGAAATTAAGAACAAAATTATTAAACAACTCGCAAAATAATTCTTTTTTATATTTGTATGATGTCTGTAATTAATCTGATTCCTTACATCAACTACTCTCGCAAACACTAGTTTTGACCAGGGATGGCAACAGCTTTGGCACATAGGGTGCCAGAAAAGTGTACTAATAACTGTAACTTTTTTCACAAAACCACAAGATGAAACGACGAGAGAATAAGAGCGAGGCAGACCCTGACTTTTCAGTGCCGCAAGTCCTGATATCCGAAGCAGGTTTGTAGATGAGCAGGGAGTCAGGTTGTAGGGACTCACCGACACACTACACGAGTTTGACTGGCCACTTGCAAACAACACTACATGTCCTACAGACAACACGATACTACAACACACCAGTCGGAAGACTGGTGGGGAGCTTCACTCCCTCGCCAATAACAGCTACATGTAAATCTATTAATATAGCAACAATGGTTAAACAGCTATAAACATGGGTCTTGTAAAGAAATGCAATGAAGCTGACGTGTGCTCACGTACTTCGCCTCCCAAGAATATTTACTCGGCTGTGCAGTAATCAGTGCAGCACATACCCACACTCTACTTGGAGTGTGTGAAGGTGTAATTCGATGAAACACCTGTACATAGGTGCAGCACACCGAACACATTAGCACCCGTGTGCTCGTGCAGTGCATTGTTGGGCAAAATGAAAGTGGGGCCATCACAAAAGGGCTTAGAGGCGATTGCCTAAAGAACCCTTAGTAAAAGGGGGGCAGCAGTACCCCCCCCCCCTAAAGTGCCCATAAGCAAGAGCAAGCATAAAAATGGGGTTTTATTCAATATTATAACTTTTCATATTACATGTATCACCCTCACGTCATCCATCAGTTGCATTAGTGTTATTGTTTTATAACAAAGTATATATTTTTTAATTTGTAAGCACAAGGTAAGCAAGTATAAGTGTTCATTTCATGTTAGTTTAGGAAGGGTGCAAGAAAGTATTCCTGGCTCGGTGCACCAATCCCCACCCTATCAGGTTCGGGCACCAAGCCAGTACTGCAGTAGTGTCTCAACCATACATGAGCAAGGCTGTGGCCAGTTCATGCTCCGGGGGACAGAACGTTTTAACGCCAACCATATTCGTTGCAATAGTTATTTAGTTTTTGGAACCTTTTCCATTTTATCTCCCCTGGAGAAGCCTGCCCTTCTCCCCTGTGGCTTGCATTTCCCAGAGGGTTTAATTTCTGCACCATCATTCACTGTTTGGCTTCGCGCCATTTTTATCTGTTTTGCCCATGCCGGCAGGCTATGCCCGGCACTGTTTGTAAAGTTGTTCCCGACAATAAATGCTAATTATCACACTAAAATATATGTGTGCAAATTAATGTCATGTAACATTTAGTTATGTTAAGCCTCACTGCTCTTCAGGGCAATGGCCCTCATAATACCCTGTCCAGTGGAACATATTGTTCTTTATAATTTTGCAAGTGTAATTAATGTGTATATCATCATTCGTGTGTGTGCAATGAGAAATTGTGCTAAACATCGACTGCGTTTGACCAACCAGAATAGGTCACAGTTTAGGAAACCTCTTGTCCAAAGTTATAATTATTTATTAATTATGGCATCTAATTAATCTATTTGCATAAGGCATGTGGTCAGCCGATAGTCCACCGGCTAGGTACCACATTGAACCACGTAAGCCAGAGTACTAGGTGCGGGAAATGATAGGGGCAGTAAATGTCAAAGGTGGGGAATTAGGTTCGGGCGAACGGCCCACAGCACCCCGAGAGCACCAAGAGTCTGCTGTTCAACTTCACCATCATCATTGACGCCACCCTAGAGTGACTTATGGCATCGAATTGGATAAACAAACACATCACTAAACTTTCCACTGCCCTAAAACCTCTCTTACACCCTGTCGACACCTTGACAACCATCAAGTGGCCTCCCCGAATGTGTGACAAAATTCCTACCACCTTTCCGACCACTTGACTGCCATCAAGTTGTACCCTTCCGTGTGTCCTTTCCTTCCCGCCAACCAGACCATCAATTTTCTGGAAACCTAGCCAAGTGTAATTTTTCGGCATGGCCAAAATTCTCGTCATTAAAGTTCCTAATCACCAAAATATTTTCAGCAACTTGTACATGAAGTTACCCATCTAGAGCATTACCCACAATAATTCCTTCCCACCAACAATGAAGGAAAGAAGAGGAAATTTGACAGAGCCAGCAACAGCTTCGCGATGCATTCCAGGCATTGTGGAGACGCTAGAAAACAGACCACATGGTCCAGTGTGAAAAGTGCGCTAGAACAGCAGGCAGCCACCATTGCTCCAGCAATGGTGGGAAGGTGAGCAGAGTGCGGCCATCTTAGGATGGTGTGTGACATCAGCCATCCGCCGTCCACCCCAGCACAGACTAAGGAGTGGTGCGCACCAACGTCCCCCTCCCACCTCAGCGCCGGAACAGCTGGGAAGTATCGATCGATGGCGACAGGCAGTGTCAGGGGCGCCCGCTCACCCCGCCACTGGCGGCTGGTCAATATACCTTCAGCACGTGTGAGAGTAGTACAGCAGCAAGAGGAGAAGGTGCTCCCACCTCAAACACCACACAGCCATGTCGTGCAACACTGGGTCACTTGTGCCACGAGCTCATGTGTTTGTTTACTAACAATGACTGGTGCGATACAGACGTGCACACTGGTGCAACTGTATTTGCAGTGTCTACGACCAGTACTGCAAGTTGTGGTCACGAAATATGAACTGAACACCCAGTACTACCAATCCAACCCAAAGTCCAGTCTCTCAAGCAACCGCACTGTGAGCAACCGCACCACGAGTAAGACCGACGAACAACACCAGGAACGCGGAGTGGAACAGTGCAACTCATTGTAAGTAGTGGAAATGCAAGCCTAGATAAAACTGAAAATGCCTAGTTTTCCAAACTATACCCTACCAAAGAGGTGCAACAACCTTTTTTGCACCAGCTAGGGAGCTATAACACTCCAGTGCAACATGTGTCAGGTTGAATATCATCGCGAGTCTTTAATAGAAATTAAACTAGCAACCACGACGGGATTAGAATTTTAATGTTTGGAATGCAGTACGAAAGGTAGAGCATCGCACACACATAGCAATATGGAAACCATATTGACAGGATGTGAATAGCAAGTGAATGTAAACAAAGCAGCGGACTGTCAAACAGAGGATGGTAACAGCACATCATATTACAACTGTGGAGTGGGGATGCACAAGCGAGACAGGCACAGCACCGAGAGGACCAACACATAGGGAGAAAAATGTATGTGTCATGACTGTACAGCAGCAACCAAAGAGTATGCAGGTGCCACACGCTCACAGCGCACACGTGGCAAACACCAACAGATCACTTTTGCTGAACCTACTCTAACCACAATCTCTCTCACGCTCCTGCCGTCCACTCCCTACTACCTACAATTGCCAACTATGTATCCTACACCATTGTTTCACCCAGTATTACCGCCCATCGCCATGCCTTACCCATATGTCCAACATGTGACACCATGTTAACAAAACAGTTTCGAAGCAGCCCGATCAGTCAGACATATTAAAGGAACGGCATGGGAGATGGAACCACTACAGCCAATGCCACTATAAACCTGCCAGCACCAACCACAGTTAAAATGCCAGCCAAGTTCCCAACACTTCCAAAATTTGCCAGAACCCCAACAGAAGATTCGGGATCCTTTCTGACACACTGTACCTCATGGCTGACCAGATACAGCAAATGCATTGAGTAATAGGCTAGCTGTGTTGGAGCTCAAGTCTATGGGGAAGCACACTCCTGGTGAGAGTCGCTCAAACACTACGGGCAGCAGTGGGACACATTTCTACGTGTGTTCCAGTGTCGATTCATGGGAATATTTACCTCACTGCAAGTGCAAAGTAAATTAACCCTGGAGGAGCAACAGATAAACCAGTCACTAACTGTCTTTATTGTGCAGAAGTCACACCTGGTCCATTGATTTCACTTACAACTGCCGGAGCGGGATGTCCTAGAAGTCATCGCCAAGACAGCACGACCGAGTTCCGCACCGCACTAATTCCACTATTGAATGGCACGATGGAGGATCTCATGCACACTGCCATTATCCTAGAGAGTAAACCTGGACAACCACATCGTAATACAAGCGCTGCACAATGGCACCAAGAGCAGTTGAGTGAAAACCGAGACGGACAACGGTACAACTACAACAACCAAAATCGCATGCAGTTCAGTCAACAGCTGGATAGAAATTTCTGAAAAAATTTGGGACCTAACCAACTGCACAGTGTATAGTGCGCTCCGAACATTAACGACTGGTTGTGCTCGGCCACTCCGCCTTTGGCTGTCTTGGGAACCTACCTGCTTCTTATTCCTTCCCATATCTATGTATCCCCTCCTACAACGCATTTCACGTAGAGCTTTTCTCTCATTGGTCATTTGCTACAGTTTGAAGTTTGGGACTTCTGCTCATGTTGATGGCTCGTCCACATCTACTTCAACAAGCATTTGAGTAACTTAGCTATAATTTCTGTTCCTGGCCCTGATGGGTTTTCATGCAATGTTAAGTTGCTATGCATTACGACTTTATAGCTGACGACAATTAGAATATCTCCATGGCTGATGGCGAGAAGAGTATGGAAGTTTGCTGTATAATACACTGAGCTTGAATTAAGATTTCGTGTGGGCTAGTCAAGGCATTCTAGGGTTATGCATGTAGCTTTTATTCTAAATTAATTTTGTGCCCTTAGTGTTTAAATTCTGATTTTGGCGTAACTTATTAGTTGTGTGTGGCCCGTAGAGTTTTCTGTTGTGTATAGTTTTGCACTTAGATTATGGCTGAAAGTAGTTTTGGAGATTCATATTTTGCCAGCCGCCTGAAACGTGATGGCTTGTTGAATGGGTCCGCACCAGCTTGCGCAACATGGTAATACAATATAGGTCACCCACCTGAGTGAAATATTTTTAAATGGTACGAACCAAGGATGGTTCGTTGGTTTCAATACATGTTTTTAAATTTTGCTTGTTAAAACACATTTTTAATGTTCACTAGACTTTGTAAGGCCAACTCGGCACTCTAGTGATTGTCAGTAAATTATTTAATTATTGTGAGAAGGGCAGAAAATATTTCGAATTACTTTTAACTTTAATTTTTTAGAATCCAGTACCGCAATTGCATTTTTTCTTAAGAGTATACATTTGGTGTGATAATACTTAGTACTGGTTGGTTAAAAAGAGCCCTAATTTATCATGAAATTTGTATATCATTCCAGTGTGGAATGTAAATTGTGTTGTGTTGTGTAATGTTTTTAATCAATTTTTATAGTAAATTGTATTTTTATTGAGTTGCTTGAAATCCCAAATAAACAGCATACTTTGGAATATGTATTTTTTTGGTAAATTCTTGTGGCATGTCACACAACTAAATGAAAGTGACAGAAAGTCAAAGAAAATTGTGCCCCAAACAGTGTGGGGGATCAAAAAGCCTGCTCGGGGCCTCAATCAACCTCCAAGATATCCACGCCGGTATTGTCCCACGGAAGTGTTTCATTGGCATAGCTAGTGTCCGAATAATCCACACCTGGATTGTGTGCAGGAGCACACAAGGAAGCAGCAGGGAAATGGTGAGCGGGGATGAAGGGACCAGACGCTCCTGACACCCCAACCCCGCCACAGCAACAATCACAGGAATTAAAACTTCTACAGGCACTTGTTAACCAGGTCAGTAGTAGTACAGCAAAATTTATTCGCTTACTTGTCAATGTAAATGGTCAATGCTGCCACATGATAATTGATACAGTGGCCTCGCACTACTCCATTAGTCAAGAATTTGGTGGTTGTAGTTCTTAAAAACCTTTCCCTTTACTTCCTTTTCTGATAAAAATAAATAAATAAAACACTTCGAATCAATTACCCTCAAATCGCCAGGTCTCTCGACTAACTCCCAGGTTTGGTTCTTCTCCAGAGCATGCATTTCCTATTGAATGGTTTCCTTCCACAGCTCCTTATTTTGATTATTATCAATGTCAGAGACAGTCTTAATGTTATCAGCAATAATAAATCAATATGCATCTAATGTTATTTGTGGCATATAGTCATTATGTGTGATGTATTCCTGATGCTAATTTGGAGGTCCTATGTTCCTCTCAGATCTCCTTATGTCTTCTCCTGCTTCTTTCTTATGCGTCCTATTCTCATTCTTATCCTCATATAATGACTCCTCTGACAACCCATTCACGTCATCTTTTTTTTCTTTTGGCTTCTCTCCTAACTCCTCCATTTCAATTTCAGTTGTTATTCTCTTCTGGAGATTTCCATCCTCTAAGAACCTTACATCTCGTGAAACAACAATCTTACCCTTGTATGCCTTGTATGCACCTGTACGCATTAGACGTGTATCCCACCATATGCACCTCATCAATTCTTTTATCTAACTTTCCTAGAGATGGACGATTATCCTTAATGAAAGCTTGGCACCTAAACAATCCGATCCTGTGATAATTAACTTTTCGCCCATACCAGGCTTCAGCTGGTACATGACCATCAAACTCAGGGGTCCTGTTATACAAAAACACAGCTGTCCATACAGCTTCCCCAAAGAATTTTAGGCAAGTCATCTAACAGACACTAGGCCTTTTCCACCAGGGTTCTATTCATCCTCTCACTTTGGCCATTTAACTGACTGGTATGAGCTGGGATGTATTCTAGCCCAATTTCCTTCTTGAAGCACCAACTCCGAAACCTTGAAGAGCAAAATTCACCCCCATTATAACACCGAATTATTAAAACCCTAAAGTTGTTAGAAGAGAACTGCCGTTCTGTCCCTTCTACTTAACTTTTCACATTTTCCCAGGTGTGTTGTGTGGTATACCACCCTAAATGTGACTTCCTCCAAAGTCCGTCGCTGATCTAGATTTCCCATAAGTTCTATGGCAGCTTGGTCAGAAAGTAGTACATAATAAGGCCTATACTAGTGTGCGAAGTCTCATCCCACCACGACACATACCCAAATGTCGATGTAGTTATCCGAAGAATAATCCACATGCCAAGGCTAGTGAGGGATGTCAGCCTCCCTCAAATGCTTAACTCACTCCCGCAGAGGCTGTTCTGGTCCCCTCCACACCATTAAGTAATATCACAAATGGGTTACGCAGCCATGAAGTGGCCGATGAAATTAACTGTTAGGAATGGACTGATAAAGTGTCGAATGTGATTTTTTGGGCGGTGAAGGTGAGGTCTAGGATGTGGTTTACCCAGATAAATGCTAGACACTGTCGTGGCGGTGTTTAGATGATTGTTGACTCTGCTGATCTTAGGGTGCGGGCCACCCACCCAGACTAAATCTCCTCGCCGCTGATGCTGGTGATCTCTGCCCCCTTAATGGTTACTCCAGATGAATAATTTCTGTAGGTGTTTGCTAAATGGTAGCAGGTGGGTCAACTACATACCATAATGCTTCTCGTGGCGAGAAAATTGACAAGCCATCAACACTTGCGTACGCACATAAGACACAGAACAATAGTTACAACCGAAACTGACAAAAACTAATGATGTAAGACATAATGTGGGCAGGTATTGTTAGGGCCCGCCCCCTGATGCATGTGTAGCGATCGAAAAAAACGTACTGCTCAGTTCACAGGCGTATTTATTCGATGCAATTAAACCTCGCCCTAGGAGAGCACTTACAAAATGAAAGGTGGCAAAGACTGGCCACTGCGATTACACTTATAAAAGTCTTACAACACAATTAGTTATGGTAGAATTAATCTTCCCTGGGCGATGCAATTCCTGTGGGAAGGGAGTGTGGTGTATTGGGTAGCTACATGCTAGAAAGGTTACGAAATGAATTAAAATCTATAGCGATGAAGTGTCCATACCAAAACGTTGAATGCCGCCTGGCGTGTGTGGGAAAAGTCGGAGGTCTCGACGACATGCACCAACATCACTTGTATGATGCTACTTGCTGACTAGTGCTCCCACCTGATGTGCAGAGGGGTCTTGGCTGACCCATGTGCCAGAGCAGCACTACTTTCTGTTACAACCTACACTATTCTAGCTTGCATCATGTTATCCAATAAAACTCCTTTAAGATTTACATAAATAACCATACAGCATAAACACTCATGAATGAATTGGACATAACACTGGATGTGTGATGAGACAAATGATAATACCTTAAAAATTCACAAAAGAAACAAATAAACACAACAAGCAATAGAGTCTTTAATAAAAACATGACAAAGTCTCTGGTATAGATACTGGGTTCGCAAGCTCAATTATATCCAGTTCTATTTCCATATTCTTCCCCCTCACAGACTCTCTAATGTTACCATGGAAATCACCGGCTGCTCTACACTGGTGTGCCCTTGCACTGCTATGCGCTGCGCCGATCCTGATCGGTCGCTGGCGACCGGACGCATACTCTGCCCATCGGTAGAGCACATAGCCCTGCTGTGGTGACGTTGCAGGTCTCGGCTGGACAAACCGTCTTAGGGATGAGGGCACATGGCACACGTCAAAACAGTAAGCTGCTGAGCTACGGAACATACTCATTTATTCCAGTTACCTCCATACAAAAGCAGTTACATGATTTGCCCAGTTTAAACAGGATGCAAGCTAACACTGTGAAAAGGCGGCAAAGTGCCTACACTAAATTACAAGGAATTTATGCTGCAGCCATGTACAAATGGACTGGGTGTGATATGGTTCACTCCCGAGGCTGGAAAAATAAACTAGGTTCCTAACATTACGTTAACTATTACAAAATTAATGGTCTGTGCAAAACGGTGAAGTGCTTAGGGAGGACACCGACATATGTCCATTTCATGCAGCACTCAAGAAGCGACTACTTAACATGGTGGCAGGCTGTTCTCTCACTGGCTCCAACTTCTGCCACCGTTTCATGTGATTACAAATTACACAAAACACAATAATTAAATGGAATGAAGTGGATGATCATGGCCCTGAATGACAATGAGACACACAAAACATTACACTTCAAATCACAAGTCACTAAATAAAAATATAAAATATTAAAATTTAAACAGAACGCGTAACATTTAAGAAACACCCCAACCTCACATTTGGAGGTTACTTATTTCCGTGCACGGCTCTGCACAAGCCAGGATTTGCTTGCATCAATTTCCCCAACTCTCATATTTAATGTACAATACAAAACTTACAACAGGTATTACTAATTCAAATCTTAAGAAATAGTTATGTATTTTTGGCCGTTTAACCCCATATGTTCATTACACTAAGTCATGCGTATCCCTTGTTCACAAACCACATAAGACAATACTGGCTTTGGTCGGTATTAGTACCGTCTCTGATACTGGCATTCAGAAAATGATATGTTTAAAATTAATGTGGGCGAGTGCACACAAATAAACAGGATACTAAACACATAAAATAATATTGCTGATATGTCGCACCCCAGCATGTGGTAGCACAACATTTTCCGTGTAGCACAAGTTGTGCATGTCAACACACTTGTCAAATAAAACAAACACACACATATCAAATTCTACAAAATCCATAGAATGATTCAAAGCACAGTACACTAAATCGCACAGGCGATGTACACATTTACATACTATTCTTACTTACTTGGCAATTCGTAGCTCTTGTGCATTCGGTGCGGTGTATTCAATAGCACGTGATCACACGGGAGAATAATATTTACTTTGACATAAATGCAATAATAACTGAAAACATATTTAACACTTTGAAAGAAACATAATAATAATGACAAAAATAAATCAGGGCCACGGCGAAAGGTAAACAAACAAAATTACACATATACAGCATGCTTGCAGTAGTGCAAACTCAAGCACACACACCGAACACTGGCTGTAGCACTGTTGCACTGATGTGGCACTGGATTGAACTTAGGCAGGTTCTTGATAGATATGGTGAATGGTCTAGGGCCAGTGATGGGGCACATGCAGGTGATTCGCACTCCAACATGCAAAGTTCCGTATCCAGAAGTCTTCCCTTAACAAACTCTATTGTTGTGTATAATGGCATCATCTCGATGGCTGTGACCGCTTTGTTGAATTTTTCTGTCATTGTCAATAACAAGTAGCATACCTTATCTGTCTCATCCAGGGTTGCTCCCAAAGGATTCAAGCTCCCGAAGTAAAGTTTCAACTTCAAGGAAATGGTCGTGCAGCTCACCTCCCTGGAATTTCAGTTTCAATAGTTTCTTCCTCATGAGCAACTTCGATACAGGACTCTGACAGACAATAACATTCTTCAACGACTGCATCATTTCTTTTGCTGGTTCCGCGACCTTTACTATTTCTAGATGTTTGTCCGACAAACACTGAGTAATAATCCATCTTGCCTTCTTATCATGCTCCTTCAATTGTTGTTCTTCTTTTGCTGTCAACTTCCCTTTGCCAGTATTTGATAAATCTATTGCATCCTTGACTCCTTCCTTGTCCAAAAACGTTTCCACTCTCCAAAGCCAATTGGAGAAGTTTGTACGAGTCAGTTGTAGAATTCCAACGTTCAATGCCAGGAACATGGCTTCCCACCCACAACTTACTGATTCCCGAAAACACGTAAAGTACAAGAGGAGTCCAACAAACCCGACAATGTAAAACTTAGGACTCGGCATTCTAATGCTTCGAAATTTATTGGAAACTGCCTTCTGGGCCCATCAACTTTGTTATATGTAATTAGCAGCGACGAGAAACAAGGAACAAATAACAACTAATGTCATGTGGTGGGACGAACGGTGCCGAGATGGGCTTTGAGGGGTGGTAAAGGTTCAGGTTGGAACGGGATGTTGATATTACTCGGTAGGCACCAGGCATCACCCATTAATGCGGTGGTGTTAAGTCCTGATAGAGCAGACACTGTTGTATCTCTAGGTCATGGGCTATTCACCCAGGATATAATTTCCTATAGTTGTTGAGAATAACTCATGCTGTAGAACATTTATGTGTACTATACATGGTAACCTCTCAAGGTGGGTTACACGCCTGAATTACTTGCAAATGATTTATACACATTTCGGTTTGGTTGCTAACGTGTGGCCTATCGGCTGACCACACACCTTTAATGCTGAATTACGTGTTGAACACACACAGGTGAAATTAAATGCATTACACGAACACTTGAAAATTTCCTGACACTGGAACGGGGTTATAAGGGCCCATGCCCTGAAAAGCCAGGTGGCCAAGCACATGAATGAAACACACAGAACTCCTTCACACGTTTATTCAGCACACTTGCTAACACTTCCTTTTAGAAGCAACTTTACACATATACCGGGCACAGCCCACCAGCAAAGACTACACTGCAGAAAATTTGCACGAAGCCATGAAAATGGTTAATTTGTAATAATTGCACTCCCCTGGCAATGTAAACCACAGGGAAGGAAAACAGGCAACTCTGGCAGCAGAAAAATGAAATGGTTCTGGTATTAATACATGACTATGGCAATGAAGGTGATTGGAGCGAAAAGTTGCTGGCCGTCGGAGCGCTGACAAAACACAGCCTTGCCCTTGTGAGTCTCAGATCTATTGCTGCCCCGGCGTGGCGCCTGAACCGACCAGGGTGGGGATTGGTATGCCAAGAGGGAACTATTTTCTTGCCACTCGCTCTATATACTTACAAAACACATATATACTCTCTACCCTTGCAAAAACAATACAATAAACTCCTCTATTATTCATAACGAGAAAAACAACATTTGCAACAGCTGTGGACATGAGCGGTGAAAACAAATGGGATGAAAACAATCAGTTATTTTTAACTTACGCAGAGGGGAATTTGTGTGGTATAGGAATTACTGTAGACATTTTTCTCAGTTCCCTTACTTAGAGTAAATTCGACTGTTGCCGTTATGCCTTTGTAAATAGCGCCCTCCTTCCATGCTGCACTACACTTGCCCTGCTCTGCACTACTCTGCGCGTCTGATTAGTTGCACCCACGTACATATCGCACTTGAACTGGTAGTGTGTGGGAACTTGCTGCGCAGCGCCACGGTGGATGGCCGGTAAAACAGTATTGAGTGTGAGGGGCATGTGCATACATCACAACATTATGATTACACTAGTACAACACTATATTCAGAGAGAGAGAGCATCTACAAGTAGACATCTCGCCAATACAAAAACACATTATCACCAGAATTACAAAATATAGTTTCCTCTCTGAACACTGGAAGTACATAAGCAATATTCATTAAGTCAAATTTTTCATTTAACACGATGGCTGTCGAGGTGTCGGAATGGATCGGGATGGATTTCGAATATTGGTGAAGGTTCAGATTGGAATGGAAGGATTATATTACCCGAGAGGCTACAGACATCGTCTCTTAAGGCAGTGTCAATAATTTTTTGTAGAGCAGACACCGTTGAATCTCTGGGTCATGGACAGTTCACCCAGGACATAATTTTTCTGCTGATGATGTGAAGTTTTCCCCTCGTATTGAAGTTGTAGAATATTTATGTGTACTATACAGTAACCACTCAAGGCAAGTTACACGTTTGAATTGCTTGCAGATCATTTAATGCATATCTCGGTTTGATTGCTAACCGGTAGCCTATCGGCTGATCACACACCTTTGGTACTGAATCACATATTGAACACACACAGATGAAACCTATGAATGGCACCAACACTTGCAATTTACAAAAAACTTGAACGGTGTTATAAGGGCCAACACCCTGGAAAACATGTTTGTTAAACACATAATTGAAACACAAAGAATTGCTTTAAATGTTTATTTAGTGCACTTGCTAACACTTCCATATAGAAGATACTTTAAAAAGTTGTCAGGCGCAGCCCGCCGGCTAAGGCTACGCAGTACAAATACGACGCGAAGCCATGAAAATGTTTAAGTGATAATAATTTGGCTTTCCTGGGCGATGAAAACCACAGGGGAGGAGGGTCCGGTATTTAACTCACAAATATTGCAATGAAAATGATTGGCGTGAAAATTTGCCAGCCGCCGGAGTGCAGACAAGTTACACGGCCATACCCTCAGGAGACATCGATGCTACTGAAACTCCAGCCTGGAGCCCGAACCTGCGGGGGGTGGGGGTTGGCACACCGAACTGGAACTATGTTCTGCATACTTGTTACACACAATGCTAGGTATTTAAGAATTATTTACCTGGAGCTGAACTCATAAGCATAAATTCCCTCTTATATTAATTTAACGAAAACAAAGCACTTGCACAACAGGTGAATGATATGAATGTGAAACACATGAGATGGAAAAACAATGACATTACATGAAACACTTTCAAACACAACATAAAGAGCATTTTTATAGCGCCCATGAATGTTTCCTGTCTATTGAGGAAATTACGGCAATCGACGTTAAGCCCTTTTTAACATGGGCTTATTTAATTTTCATGTTGCACTTACACTTTGCTGTACTACCATGCACTGGGGTATACGGACATTAATGCTCCACTTACTGAACTATTTCACAAGTGCTCAAATGCATCACACACATGTTAACATGCTGGATAGAGTGCTGATAGTGGCTGCGCTGGATGGATGCATGGCTGAAAAAATTGTCTTAGGATGCGAGGGATGTGAGCACACGTCAAACATTTACAACATGTATTTAGGTTACGTCGAATTGTGAAATCACATGAAAGTAATTATTTTAATTGGGGGAAAGTATACTCTTATTTTAAAGAACATTTGGTGGTCACGTTTTCTTTCTTGGAAGAGTTATTGAATTCGCTTTAATTAACCGTTTCAGATTTATTGAAGTAAATACCCAATGCTGGTATAGTTCATTCTCGCTTTCTTCGGCCTTTTGGAATCGAATTTTGAAAAGTCACCCTAGGCATAATATGTCAACCTGTTTTTCCAATAACTTGTATTCCACAAATATTTAACACTGTGATTAACTTTAGAGTACTGTATTATTGAATAAATGAAACTTTACTTTAGTATCTTATATAACTTATAGTATTTATTTCGTATTAAATATGAATTAACAACAGCGAGAACAGTGACGTGTTGTCAATGGCCAGTAAGAATAGTTCACAGTTACAATATTTTTTATAATCGTTTTTATGTATACTTTTTGTAAGTTAAACGTTATCAAATTGATATATTTGTATTGTTGGTAGCACTGATGGAAACACATTTCATTGATGCACTTAAAAATATCAGCGCAAATTACCTTGCATAATCTGGTGTTTCTTTCAGTCAGGAAAAAAGATTCAATACGCTAAGCAGAGCGGCGTGTCGCTGTCTCTCTCTCTCTCTCTCTCTCTCTCTCTCTCTCTCTCTCTCTTTTTCATCTCTCTCTCGAAAATTGTACCACCTGTGTACCAGCAAAAGGATAAATTTTGATATTTCTAATTTCAGCACATTTCATACTAATTACAGCAACAATAATGATGTTTGAGATTGTAATTTACAACTGAAACAAGATTTCATTGTTTAAATACATACTATATGTTATTTAGATGCAACGACATATTTTAGATGTGATGGCGTGACACCGCTAGTTGTACGATACTTACAAATCCAGCAGATTGGCAGACATGTTATGGAAAGGAGAATCTATAATTTGATCAACACTTCTCTAGCTATGCGCTTGTCCCAATATCGAGGACAGGCCGTTTTTATTGTGACTTACGATTGACATAGGTGGGGCGACATGCGATTGACGCGCTGTGTTTCTGAACGAAGCGTTAAGTTCGTACTCGTGTTTTTGAAACATCCTAAGTAAGTTACAATGTTGTGATAAATATGTGTGTCCACGGCAGGGATAATTAATATACTGTAACGAGTGTTGTGATCGCTGTGTGTGTAAGAGCCTAGCCGCCATCTCCGTCTATGGTGACTGTGTTGTATTCGTTGCGCAGGCCAGATGTTAGTGGATTTCAAATGTGTGCAAAGTTTATACATTTTAAACATGAACTGATGTTATGACGAAGTTAATTATTTATATTCACATCTGTTTATCACAATATTGTACCTTCGTGCTTGGTGTTTGAAACACAGTTATGTAACGAGATTATGTTTCTGTAATTTGAATGTCTGCCTGAATAAAAAAAAAAATACTAAGCGCAAACAAGATAAATTCAAATAAATAATAAAATAAACCTAGAGACCAGTAAGTACCAATGCATGTAAATATTAGAGGAATAAATGTTACGGTAGGCCTATGTGTTTGCATGTTCACCACTATCTTTTTAATTTGTCGATGCTACGTACAATAAATAAGCAACACGAGTTGTGTGCTTGAATTTACTGTGTCGTTTCGTTGGACTGGTTCCTTCGTTTTAATTTTATTCCCAACACATTAATAACAACAGATTAAATACTACTGTTGTTTCCGCCACAGTTCTAACAAACACCGTCCTGGCTAAATATTAATCTCTATTATGTGTAACGTGCTATATCGTGTGTAACAAATAGTTATAAAGCCGACCTAAATATTGTTATAGGCCTAAATTGTAAACATTCGTAAGAAATATGACAGCATTCTTTGAACAGCAACCATCGCATTTGACAGTTATAAAAGTAGAAGTCACATGGCATTGTTTATGTTTACGTATAGTAGAAGGATACACAATCAGTAACCAAAAGTAGAAATTCGGCAGGGCTTCAGAAAAAACCGAAGTTATCGTGAATCAACTATATCGGGCCCTTTATATAAAGCCCCTGTGATGCTGGATTTACATTGGCACGACGAGTGCGATACGGCGGACGTAATGCTTCACCCAATCACAGACAAGTATTTGGTGACGTCAAAGCGACAGAAATGTCGCGCGCGACTGATTTTCTGAATATAAATAATTTATAATTTTGTTGCATCTCGGACGCGCAAGCATCAATAAATGGGTGTAATTTATTGTTGCAAGAGTGGTGGAAATGCTCTGTTGGTCACATTTGTAATAGCATGTGAAGATATTATTTTGTTGGTGGTGTCGGAATATTTTATCTGTCGTTAATTATATTCAATTTGCTTTATTTAAGCATAGTTGGTTGTAGGTACAGCTATAGTATGTTTTCTTGAGCGAAATGTAATATTAATCGCTAAATGTTTAACGCTTGTTAAAACAGTGGTTTCATAAAACGTGCTTAGTGTTGATTTTACTGAACGATTCTGTAAATTAATTATTTAATGCTAGTGACTAACAAACGTGATTTTAGTGAAGTTAACTTTTGAGAATTTCCATAGTAAAACACTTGTTCAAAGGGTTACGAATTTTACAAACAGTGCCTGAAAAAACTGCACTTTCAACACTTGTAGTGTGTAAATATTTTTTTGTTTACCTGTATCGTGAATTCGAGTGTACGGTTAACTTCAGACAAAGAGAGAGAGATAGAGAGAGAAAGAGAGAGAGAGAGTGTGTGTGTGTGTGTGTGTATAGAGCTGCATCTGTACGAGTTCGAACAGTGGCGTATATATCGCGTTTTTTTTATTGAAGTTTGCAATAATTTGAATGTTATTTCCATGCGAGCAGAATTTCCCATTGCTCCATCAAAAGAACATGCTACTCAAAATGCCACTGTTATCTCACGAAAGACGTAAATCTAAAGACAAATCCTCCCACTGTTTCCTTTTTCCCCCTCGAAATAAAATTAACAGAACCCATGCAAACATAACTCGTCAAAAAGTAATAAAACAGGTTGGAATATGCCAACTTATCTATAATATCCTACATTAATATGATTAGACACATACTATTTTTTTCAACTGGAAAACTATAAAACATTCATGTGGTTTTTTCCACAGACGTTGTTCGTGTTTCTACTTTATAGTGAAGTTATTCATCATTCCTTCTCGTAAATACACTGATGGCCTTCTGAAACACTTTTGTATTCTCAGCCATGGGTAGCTAAAACAGGTCTTTTTGGTGTGTCGCGTCACAGTATTTTCATTACAACCACAAAATTCAGTGACGCCACACCTGTTGCATCGCATCTGTCGCTTCGCGCCAATGTAAATCCAGTATCACACTGTCAAATTTTGCCTTCATCTATAGTTGACAATAAAATCTGAAGACAAAATATGGCCATCAAATTTTTCCTTCCAACAAATTTTATAGAATAATCTTGAATGTTTTTGAAAATGTGACACACTGTCATTTCATTTCATTTATTTGCATTCCTCAGATCTCAAAATTGAGATATGGAGCAAGTCGTCAGTTTACTATACAAATATACACATTAAAATACACAATAATATTGTACAAAACAAAATGATTGCACAATACTTAATATACTAAACACAATACAAACAGCAACTCTAATTACAACTAATTATACTAAACACACGACTATTGCAACTGTAAATTTATACATTGTGTATATTTTGAAATAGAATAGTAACAGTGTGACAACTCATGTACAAAAAAATTCTTCAACATCGTAATAGCAATAATCAAGCAGGAATTCAGCCAGTTAGCGGCAAAAAGTTGGGTGATCCTTAATTTTTTTAAGAAACTGTGGCAAATTATTGTAAAATCTTTTTCCATTGGTCTGAACCAGCTTCATGGTGCTGATTTTATTTATAAAGTTAATACAGACATTATCTTTGCTTCTAGTATCATGAGAATGCACATATGTGTTTAGCAGACACTTCGTGTCAAAATTTTTATGTGTACATACAATTGAATAAGAAGCATATAACATGCAATACTTAGTTTATTTGTTAAGTCCTCAATATGATATCTCCAGCTGAATTCATTATCTACTTTGACACCTAGAAACTTCGTGTTTAGGACACTTTCTATTGTTTGACCAAAATGTGAATGTTTAATAGATTTAGATTATTTTTTAAGGAGAACTGTATTCATTTCGTTTTTTCTGTATTTAAATGTAGTTTGTGAGAAGCAAACTAATTATTTAGTCTTATTAAAGTCTGATTTATTTTACATTCAGGAAGCTTACTGTTTGCACTGCTTATTACTATATTTGTATCGTCAGCATATGTAACTATATTACAGTCTGTTATATTGGGAGTAAGACCATTTATGTGAATGAGGAATAAGACTGGTCTAAGAACACTGCCTTGGGGTACACCTATGTTAATTTTTTTTAGGATCGGTTAGGTAGATTTCTCTAAAACTGTGACTATTTATGAATTCGGTTTCAACTATCTGCGTTGTTACTGAGGTATGATTAAAACCAATTTCTTACTATACCTCTTATCCCAACTGCCTCGAGTTTATTTAAGAGTATTTCATGGTCAATGGTATCAAACACTTTTAACAAATCGAGAAATAACCCCACAGTCTGTCTGATTTTCTCTAATGTGTGGTGTATATGTGAATTAAATTCAGCAACTGCATGTTCTGTTCTCTTTCCTTTCAGAAAACTGTGTTGGGATGGATTTATTGTTGATTTTATCTGCAATAACAACACACAAAACCTTTCCATCATCTCCTTCGTTTACCTATCAACAGAAACAGGAAGGGATCATAGATATGTATAACAAACATTACAATTTTGGCGACCTTCATAACTTAACACCCTCCCTCGCCAAAAGTTTCTAGTCCCATTTCTTTACAATTCTTCAGAAATACATATCTAGTTAAACCTTTTGTCAAAATGTCAGTGTGTTGACTTACACTTTCAACAAATTGTACATCAATATCACCTTTCTTAACTTTATCACATACAAAACGATACTTCAAGTCAATGTGTTTTACCCTTCGACTGTTTTCTGGATTCTTAATAACGGCAATACAACCTTGATTATCTTCATACACTGTAATCTTACCTACTTTGACATTTAAGTCTGACAGTAACTTTTTCAACCATAAACATTCACAAACTGCAGTACTTAACGCTACTAGTTCTGCCTCTGTTGTTGACAAGGGTACACAATTCTGTTTCCTTGTCACCCAGGATACCACATTTCCATTTACCTTACACAAAAAACCTGAAACTGATTTTCGATCATTTACATCTCCTCCCCAATCTGCATCAACAAAACAAGAAAGTTCAGGGGAACGGTTTCCTCTGTACACCAATCCAACTTCTGCAGTACCCTTCAAATATTTCAAGATCCTTTTTAATTGATACCATGCTTCATCAGTTGCTTTGTCCAGTATTCTACTGAAGTAATTTACAGCAAAATATATGCCTGGTCTGGTACCCAACATCAGATACATCAGATATCAGTTCTCTAAAAGGTGTTGTTGTTATAGGCTGTTCATGGTAAAGTGAGCACTTTTTAAGGCTCTTTCAACAGGCATTAACCACTAATAATCAGATTTTATTGCAGCTCCAGATGTTAACTTTTATTAGTAGTGAAATGTATAGACTGTGCCAATTAGTTTTATAGCAATGTTTATATTAAAAAGTGACAGGAAGGTAGAAATTTAATGAAAAGAAAAATTCGGCAGGGCCGAATTTCATCATTTCCATGTGTACAAGGTTTTATGTTTAGCTTTGGCTCAATTGGTGTTGGTGATGATATACAATTCTCACGTCCAAATTTTTTCAAAATTCCTTTAGTATACTTGGTTTGGTTAATTTTCAACACTTGGTTCTCCCTGTCATGACTTATCTCCAATCCAAGTTAATGTTTCAGTTTTCCTTTTTCTTTAACCTCAAAATCTGATGCTAGCTGAGACTTAACATAATTTATGAGATTAATGCTTGAACTGGCTAGAATAATGTCATCCACATAAAGCAGTAAATACAAAATTCCATCTTCACTCATAAATGTATACAGACAGCAATCGTTTCCAGACCTTACAAGACCTAATTCTAACATGACCTCATTAAACTTTTCATTCCAATACTTAGGTGCCTGCTTAAGACCATACAAAGACTTATTTAATTTAAGAACAGAGTTAGGCTTACAACTATCACCAACTGGTGGATAAATATATATCTCTTCATCCAATTCACTATTCAAAAATGCAGTTTTTACATCCAACTGATCAAAATGATAAGACTTCTGATTTCCAACAGTTAGCTATATACTTATGGTTGTCATTCTAGGTACTGGTGCATATATATACACCATAACAACTTACATTTCTGTCTTGTGCAAAACCTCTTGCAACTAGTCTAGCCTTATACCTGTCACTTACTTCCTCATCTAAGGGTTTCAATGCATATACCCACTTTGTATCAATAACTTTTATATCCTTTGGGTTTTCTACTTCCTCCCAAGTTCTATTTTTTTTAATATACTTAATTTCCTTATCCATTACTTGTAACCACATTTCCTTGTCGACCCTTTTTTCTACTTCATTATGGTTCTTTGGAACATTCTCTACAAAACTCATCACATTATATGACATGTACATTTCATAATCATCAAATCTTTTTGGCAGCCTTACACTACATTTGTGATCCCTAAATACACTTCCTTTTCCTTCTTCACTTACATCTACTGGACTGACACTAACATTTTCAGGTTCTCTACAATCCCCAGCATCCTGTTTACATTCTACAAGTTTTCTTTCATTTCTCTCTTTAAATATAAAATTACCTTCATCAAAGTTAACATTATGTGATACTACTATATTTTTCCCTTTTTAAGATTCAATAGTCTATAACCATTTTGAAAATACCCCACTAGTATACATTTTTCTGCCTTATTGTCTTACTTTGTATGCAACTCCTTTGGTACATGGCTGTATGCTGCACATCCAAAAACCCTCAAATTTTTTACATTTGGCTTACACCCATACCAGATTTCACCCAGTGTGACTCCTTCCATGCTTGCAGTTGGGCTACGATTTACAATATAAGCTGCTGTTCTGACTGCTTCTCCCCAAAGTTGTTTAGGTACTCCAGATTCACTGATCATACTACGTACCCGTTCGACTAAACTCCTATTCATCCTTTCTGCCTTGCCATTTTTTCAGGCATGTATGGCACTCTGTAATCAAGAATTACGCCTTTCTTTCTACAAAAATCAATCAATTCTTGTGCAACATACTCTCCTCCATTGTCACATCTTAGCTTTGATACAAACTGCCCAAATATATTGCCTGTCATTCTATAATAATTTTGAAAACATTCTGTAACTTCACCTTTTGACTTGATCAGATACACCATTGTAAAATTTTCAAAATCATCAATGAATGTAAGAAAATATTTATGACACTCATTTACAGTAGGTGAAATTGGAACACACACATCTGAATGAACTATGCCTAACACACTGATACTTTTTGTTCTGTTACCAAATGGTAACCTTGTTACCTTTCCATTTACACACTCCTCACAGAATTCAACTTTGTTCATATTTAACTCCTTGTTTATCCCTTCCACCATGATTTGACTGACCAATTTTTTTCATTTCAGAATAGCTTAGGTGACCTAACCTTCTATGCCATAGCTTATTTTCGTCATACTCCACTTCAGTCACACAACTTTCAGCTGAATTTACATGGATTTTAAGTCATATAAATTATTTCTAATACCCTCTCCAATTTTGTGTCTCTGAAGGTACAACTGTAAAATATCATTCTGAAAAACAACCTTCATATCTGCATTTTCTTAACACTTCACTGATAACAAGTTTTTTCTTCAGTTTGGTACATAAAATACATTTTTTTAACAGTACATTCAGTTCTTTTATCCGTCGCTTCCAAAAACCCATTAATATTTCCTACACCTGTTGCCTCAATCACACTATTGTGTTTAGCCACTGCTATCTTTACATGCTCTTTCAATTCTACAAACTCAGAAAATACACTTATGTCATTCAATCCTACCATATGATTTGTACACCCTGAATCCACACAGAAACTCACAACAGCATTTTTGGTAATACTATCATTGTCTGCTTCTATTTCACTTATGAAACAAATTTTGCTTCAATTAGGGTGACTAGTTTGACATTTAGGTAGAGTATTCATGTCAACATAGTTGCTTTTTGGCTCTCCCATTGTTGAGTAATGTTGAGTTTGATTTTCCTGACGACCAAATGCTTGGAACTGTCCTCTCTGGTGAACATTTACATAATACCTTCCAGGTCGATGATGTCTATGAAATCCCTTTTGGTATCCCTGCTGTGTTGCACCTTTTAAGCTGTTCCTGGGTAGCTGCTTACTGTTTCGATGAATATGCCCCTTCTTTCCGCACTCATAACATACACTTTGAGTTGCTGATGAGAATGCTGATGGCTCCACTGCATTTTGTACTTCAGTCTTAGTAGATTTGCACTTATGTTTTTCTTCTTCTGCTCGCAGCTTACTCTTCACAAATTCAAGCGTTAATGTTTCAGGTGGCATATTTTCAGCGACTGTAACCACTACATCAAATGACTTGGGTAAACTCAACAATAAATGGCATATAGCATCTAATGATGCTTTAATTCTGCACCAGTAGATTTTAACTGCCTTACCACTTCATCAAACTGCCTCAGGAAACTATCTACACTTTCACCTTCATTTAGTGTCATTGACTGTAACTTCTTCTTTAAATACAATTGCCCAGGCAATCCCTTCTTCTCCTACACATTTTCTAGGCATTTCCACATTTGGTATGCACTTATCTTATCCTGCAAATTTTCTATTTGAGAATCATCAACACATTGAACAATTAAGTTTCTAGTCCGATTCTCTTTTTTCTGAGCTGAATCACATGCCGGTTTTCCATCTTCAATTTCAACATATTCCTTGTTAACACACTCAGCAACATCATTTTCCACAAGTAACATAAGCATTCTGAACTTCCAACTGTAGTAATTCGAGTCATTTAGTGGCTCTACCATATAACCAACTTTATGTTGCATGGCCATTTTCTTTCATCTCTGAACAGCAACTTAGCACAAAAAATACCAACTCTTACATCTTGCCATCAAATATCTTCACACATACCTTGGCCATTCCGTGCATTGATATTTCACTTGCACAGTTTTTCTCCAAAACTTTCGCCATGTGCTTGTTGCTTTTATTTGCAATAACAACACACAAAACCTTTCCATCATCTCCTTTGTTTACTTATCAACAGGAACAGGAAGGGATCATATATATGTATAACAAACATTACACTTTTGGCGACCTTGATAACCTAAAATGTATTAGGTTGAATTGATTAAGATGCTTAATCATTCTATATTTCATTAAAGATTCAAAGATCTTCGATACATTGTTTAAAAGAAAGATTGGTCTGTAGTTTTTTACATTGCTTCTATCTCCCTTTTTAAACAAGGGTACAACTTTAGCATGTTTGAGATCATCTGGGAAAATGCCAGTTTCAAAAAATCTATCGATTAAAAATACTAGGTGATTTAGCAAATACTGAATATTCTTTTTGAGTATTTTACTTGGAATCTCTATACCAGTTCAATTTGAATTTTTAAATGTCTATATACATTTCTTAACTTCATGGTGGGTAACAGGAAAAAGCATCATTGAGGGTACTGTTTTACTTGGAGTCTGTAGAAGACCTATGTCCAATGATCTGTTTTGAGTGTTTGATGGAGTTTGAGCTATAATTGCAAAATAGATATTTATATAATTAGCTGTGAGCTTTGGATTGGTTATAGTTATACCATTTGAATCACGTACACTTATTGCATTTGTGCTTGCACATTTTTTTTACTTCTGTCTTGATTACTTTCTATATTGTTTTACATTTGGTATTTTATGTGAGAATTAAGCTACTATTGTATTTTTGTTTGGTAAGTTTTAAAACTTTTTACTACATTTTTTATATGTACTGTAGTAATGCATAAAAATGATGTGACTATTTGTTAAAATTATATTAGACAGTAATTTTAGTTTACAACTCGATATTTTTATTCCATTAGTTGTTAATTTCTTATAACACAAAGAGTTTATTTTAACCATGAGCACTTTCTTTGGGAAGCATTCTTCAAATAACAAGGTAAATATAATCACGAAACATCTAAAGTTCTCATTGATAGTGCTGCCAATTTTAATGCCCTCCCATGTTTGTTTTTGTATAATATACCTAAAATTATCAATATTTTTGTATGACAAATTATGCTTTAAAATAAGTTTTTTATTCTGTTTAGCTTAAAAATAAACAATTTGTAATAACTGTCCTTGATGGTCTGAGAGGCCATATTTTTCAATTTCAACTTTGGCATTTATAACACCGTTATTTACAAACACATTGTCAATAACAGATTTTGTCGAAGTCATCTCTACTAAAAAAATTTAGACGTTCTTGCACAAATATGCATAGATCTCCACTTTTATAGTTGATGCGACAGTAAAAAACATGCCAAATGGTAACCTGAAAAATTTACATTTTTTATCTGCTCTTCGCAACACCAATGTTCACTAAAACACAGGATATTTGGACGTACTAACCTATAACTGAGAAAAACCTCAATATTGAGCTGTTTATTGACTACTGATTGTATATTTTGATGATATATATTTAGACTGCCCTTAATAGAATTTTCACTGTAATATGGTATACTTACAGTGCCTTTGTTTACAACACTATTCGTTGAAACTATGATATCAGAAACACTTTTTTTATAGGCCTAGTATCATTATTTATATAATTTAATAGTTCAGGGTGAGTAAGATTTTGTGAAGGCTGTACACAATATTTATCAAACACATGCCCTGGAATCTGCAGCCTTCACTAATAGTTTTCCTCATTGTAATATTTCATTTGTGGTGGGGGTAACACTGAGTTCTTTTCTTCAATTGTGAGATGCAGTCTTTTACATAGTTCCAGCTTCTCTGCATAATTAAGGTGTTGACCATGGGTGGTAAAAACACTGCCTGGTGATTCCAAATAAGTCTATTAATTTTACATTACAAAAATGTTCACATATAGCAGACACATTTTTGTTCGCATTACTTATTTCAGAGTTTACACAAGAAGAGTCTTCTAAGTCGTATCGCTTGGGGAAGTTAACCACTGCTACATTTGTGTGAGTTAAGTCTGATAGAAACTTTCTGAGATTTATCAAACCATTTTCGGTTTCATTTTTGGCTATGTCATTTGAGCCAGCTATAAGCACAACATGGTCATTTGAGTTCAAAATCGCGCATTGTTTCTCTAAGTCACTTTTTCCGATTTCAGCATTAAACTTGGTATAATGTCTAACAGGAGCACCTGGATGAATCATACCTGAACTATTATAGTCCTTGTGCAAAGCATCTTCTCTCAATATCGCTGCCAGTCCTCGCCCATGGCTGTCGGCGTGCAAAGCAATTTTTCCCCGAAGAACTGTTTTTGGCTCACTTGTGTGATGTGGTTGCTTCGTTTCCCGAGATCCGACCAATTTCGGCCGATACTGCTGTTTGTACTCCATATTCACCATGTTGTTATACCTTCCTCGTCGCACTGTTTCATAGTGTTGTCTACTTCAGTTTGTAGACAGGAGAACTTATTGTATGCTGTGGTAACAGGAACAGTCTTCTTAACCTTTTCTTTTTGTGCCGATCCCCTTCTAGTTACAGATGCCCATGTATAGTCGTTTTACTGTGATAGTGTACTTGCTGTGGCTGTATTTTCTCCATCATCTGTAAGTAGCTTAGTTACTTCCTTCAAAGATTCGATTTCCTCAATTAATTTCCTTATTAAATTATGGTCTTCCACTTTTTAGCACACAGTTTCTTCTTCCACTACAACACAACACAAGTAGGCAGGCGACAAATGACCAAGAAAAATCGCAGATGCTGCAAGGACCGTACTTGTCAGTGTTTGAGGCAAAGGAGTGTTGGAATAGGGGAGCAAACAGTGTTCACGGGGTGTTTAGTGAGTTTAAGATGAGGGAGTGGGAGATATAAAAGGTAATTAGGGGTTTGGAGAGCAGTAAGGCAGGGGGTCCAGATGGGATACAAATGCAGCACTAAAGTTTGGTGGCAGGGAGTTGGTAAAATATTTAGAAATGCTGTTTAAAAAGTCCTTAGGAGAGGGTAAGTTACCACAAGATTGAAAGGATGCTATGGTGGTACCTATAAACAAGCAGGGAGAGGATAGGGGGAGGCATGGCAGCTACAAACCAGTGAGTCTCACATCAAGTACAGGAAAAGCAATGGCGAAGCAGGTGGTGCAGTATGTGGTGAGGGTTATGAACAATAGGAATTGGTTGGAGGAGTCCCAGCATGGTTTTAGGAGGGGATACTCATGTGAGACTCAGCTGGCTGGGTTATTAGAGGATCTGGTGCAGGTAGTTGATGAGGGGAAGCAGGTGGATGCCTGCTTCATAGATTTTGAGAAGGCATTTGATAAGGTTCCCCATGGGACATTGATGAGGAAAGTGGAGGCGCTGATACCAGACAGGAGGGTAGTTGAATGGATAGGGGACTTTCTCAGGGGAAGAAGGCAGAGGGTGAAAGTGGGGGAGGCAATATCGGAGGAAGAGGAAGTTATGTCAGGGTACCACAGGGAAGCATGCTGGGTCCTTTGTTATTTACCATAATGGTAGATGACATAGGTTTGGGGATTAAGGGAAAAATAAGATTGTTTGCAGACGATTGTGTTGTATATTCTGAGGTGGGAGAGGGGGGCGGAAATTTGCAGGCGCACATTGATAAGATATGGTCGTGGACCAGGAAAAATAAAATGAAGATAAATGTAAGAAAAACTAAGGTAGTGAGGTTCACAAGGAAGATGATAAGCAAGGACATGTACAGATGGGAGGGACAAGAGATAGAAGAAGCAGCAGAATATAAGTATCTAGGGATTGTACTGTAGGGAGACCTCAGGTGGAAAAAACAGGTAGATAGGGTGGTTGCAAACGGAAGAAGGGCTCTGGGTATGCTGGGAAGGGTGCTGAATGGAGTCAACTGTGAGGTGAAGGAGAAGGCGTATGGCACTATATGGTATGGCCAATGTTAGAATATGCTGCAGCAGTATAGGACCCGTATGTGAAGGCGGAGGTGCAAGAACTGGAAAAGGTGCAGAGAAAGGCAGCAAGATGGGTGAAGGGTAGGTGGAGAAGGCAAGATAGTGAGGAAGAAGGGAACTATAGGCCATCAGTGATGATGAAAGAAATGGGGTGGAGCTCATTGAAGGACAGGAGGAAAGTTAAACAGTTAGTCAGGATGTACAGCGTGGTGAATGAAGAGGGAGGACGGTGAGGGCTACACTGCAAGCTAAGTAAGGGGGTGTTTAGAGGAAAAGGAAACAACAGTGAGAAGCTTCAGAAGGTGTGGAGGAGAACAAAGCATGGTAGGCAGTCCATGCTTGTGAGGTCTGTGAGGGAGTGGAATGTGTTGAGGGAGGAATTGGTATCTGTGAGAGGGGTTGGTAAATTCAGGAAGGGAGTGGAAAAGGAGTTGGTTGGGTGAAGGAGAGGTGAGAGAGCTCACCACCGGGCGGCAGCCTAATTGCGAGTGTATGTATGTATGAGTTAGAAGTGTTGCTTGCACTCCCTAAGCAAAGCAGACATGGTTGAAAAAATACATTTGTTGGTGTTGGATTGTGATGACTTAACTATTTTGCGAGAACGTCGTGGATTCACTATTTTGAGTTTGTTTTTCGTGATCGAGTTCCACACTTGCTCTGCCATTTTTTAAGCATGAACCGCAACACCACTCTGTATCATCTGTTTGGTTCTTCAATTTCTCTTCATCAAAATTTCCACAACGAAAATGATACTAGTAATCGCACGTTTCGCAAAGCACTCCATTTCTAACAACTTTTTTACATTTTATGCACTTATCATCACATTCATACCTGATTTTGTTGACCGCTACACCAGTGCAACTCAATCTACTCAATATTATTTAAAAAATTATTTTCATAGTCAGATATTGCTTTTGATTTTCCATGCGGTCCATTACGAGAAGAAAAGTAATACTGTAATCCATTTTTGTTTCCTTACTAAATTAAAACTTTAATTATAAGATATGTTTCCTACATAATGAAATTAATGCCTCTGAGTTCTTAATTATGTGCAATATTCCCTCAAAACAGCATTCATGCCCATACTGCTTCTACATAAATCACAAATCACTTCATTTCCAGCAATTGTTCGTTATTTAATTTTCTTGACGTCCATTTTTGTCGTGCACGATTCTGATTGGCCGAGACCGACAAACATCAAATAAAATTTACAAATTGTCAAATGTTTGATGAAAACTAAAGCCATCCAACATTCTCAGACAAAAATGGCGGTGTTTATGACGTTTATATGTCAAACTTTATTTGACCAAACTTATTGGAAGCCTGTTTGAGGGAAAATATTTGACTGTATGAAGAGGGGCTTAAGATATTACGAGTTTTTTTTAAAACTATTACATAAGCAGTAGTAACCACAAATAATTAAAAATATGTAAATAATATCCACTCTTGTCCATTTTTCCAGATTATATCAGCTGCTTTCATCTCCTACGATTCTGATTGGCTAGACTTAACTGTTGCTAATCGTAAACCTACCCTTAAAAAAATGTTACCTCTTCAGATGTTGAATATCGGTTGATATAACAAAAGACTATCGATGGTCGAACTATCTGTTGAAAAATATATCGATGTATAAAAATCGTAAATCACTTTAAAATATCGATATACTTATCAGTAGAAATTGTAAATAAAGTAATGACCCCGTCAGCGAAACATAAACGAATATATTCTGTGCCGTCAGCACTGCCACGTATGTGATGCATGGCGTAAGGCTCACAACTATCCGTCGTATCCGACCATTAGTCAGTCATCTCTCTGATTTGTCGTCGTCACTAATTGCAAAATGTTGCAAATCTGGTGAGAATTGATCAGTTTTTGTTTGCATTTATTTGTCAAAATTGCTGTATTTATATTTATTTGTTTGATATCCGTTTCATAAAGCCTTGGGTTTTAGAATAAAATTGTCAGTTTTATAATTTACACATTATTAATGAATTAATAAAACCACATTATGGGTGTAAACTAAGTAATCAAACACCCATAAGATTATATTGTGCACAAAGAAAATCATTAACTTATAAATTTTAGAAATAATTGCAACATTTAACAATAGCTTAAATACTACTGTGCTGAATTGAAGTGCATTATGTATTGTATTAAAAATATGGGTCTACATAAACATATAATATAGAGGTAGAAAGAATTCAGAACAGTATTCTCAACAGGAGTCTAATTTTTTTTTGTAGTTTTAAAATTCTTATACTGTCTGTGGAGTCTCCCAAAAACATACACATGCAGTGGCAGCCGACAGTGAATCAAACAAATGAATCAAACCCTGTGCTACGGATGTAGTCCCCTAATTTTTTCCAGTGTGTGGGTAAAAATAAATCTCATCCCATCCCAAAAATATGAGATTTAGTGGGTCACAATGTGGCCATGTACGTAATATTTTGCAAAAAAATGTTTGCCTCCTTAGTGAAACTACACTTATCAGTCTTAGATTTATCTCATAAACTTAATGGTATATCTATTATCTTTACTTAAAAAATATTTTTTAAATACCATCTCATGACTGCTTTTATTGCGTGACTGTACCACTATTCCAAGATATTCTCCTGCGAAAAACAATAGTTGGCCCTACCACACGACACAGTTTTGCCTGTACCAAGTTACAATTTGCCTTTTATTTCGTTGAGATAAGACATAAAACCTGCTAGATAGTCATAAAGATAATGCCCATTGACATTTTAAAATCTGACTTTGTTCATAAGAAGTTGGAAAATGCGTTTGGGACATTATGAATGTGTCAGCACTCAATTTTAATACTCAACACCAAAACTCGTTTACACATAGAAGATGTAGTGGAATTGAAAATTATCAGAACTCATGCTACATATTTGAAATCAACTAATGGCAGCACTTGCACCCTAATATTAATAACGGCAGCTTTAAGATTTTAATTACCTGCACTTTACTACTCACTTTTTCAGAAAAGGTACATTGAGTTTGCCGTAGGCCTATATCCTTTTACTCTCCGAGAAAATCGCCTCGTTTTATCAGGTATCACAATTTTTTTATCACACTTGGTTATTCATTTGCACTGTTTTCTTCCAAAGATATAAGAATATGCAGGGTCATCAAGTTTCATTAGTTGATTTGCCATAGAAATAAGTGGATTTTAATTGCAAATATGAATTAAAGTATAAATAGTGCTACGTACATGCTAGGCTATAGAAATATTTTTTTTTTTTTTTAAATCTTTACAATCACTTTTCAGTCTTAATTTGTGGGCAGTTATGCAGTTTTATAGATTTGTATACACTATATTTTATTTTGACTAAAACAGTTTTTAGGGTTATTAACTCTACACTATTATACTACAAGTAAACCTAATGGTTTAACATCTTATATTATCTACTTATTCTAGTAGCTGCATAATTTAAAAATAAATAAAAACTACTAATACTGAAAAAAGAGCTCAACTAATTATAGACATGTTTCATTCCAAAACGTAATTACATTTAAGTTTCTACATTTCTGAGCACTAATTTAGTTGTTACAACTGATGAACTGTAAGCTTCATGTTCGGCTGTAGCAATATGGATTGTTGCAAAGGATTAAAATGTTTAAATCTAGAAAACATATCTGTCAACTATATTTTGTACACACGTGATTTAATTAGGAATAAATGCATTATAGTATGAGTGTGTGTAAAGTGACAACAATCATGGCACACTATTGTGTAGACCCTCTACCCTAATTTACTACAGTGTGAATTGTGAATTTCATTGCGTGAGGCAAGTGTGATTTGAAATCAAAAGTAGGTAACTTGTAAATTGCTGTAGCGAAATAGCCTGTAAACATTTAACTAATAAGTAGCAACATTATTTTAATGGTACGCATATAGTCCTACAAGATTAGAACAGCGTAGTGGAAGATAGCAGAAAGTTGTTAGCTGCAGCTCTTCTATATGGCTGTAATATTTTTGAAGTTCTATACACAGCAACAATGAAATTCCGAGTGGTAATTCTTCAATGTTTCCTCCTTATTTCACATGCATACAACCCATCTATAACTAAAATCAAAATAGTTTCTCGCTTGCTACTTTTTTGTGTGCACACCCAGAAAAATAAACAGACCAGTTGTTTTACAATTACAATTTTTTACATTAATAGTATTTTTAGTAAAAAAAAATATTATAGGCCTAATTGGATAATGGTTATAAAACATCAAAGATTTCACAGTAAAATTTTGAAAATATTTGATTGTATAGTTTTTGAGTGACAACAAGTTTAGTTTGAACGTTTTTCGGCTGCGTGAGGCGAGCACGCAGTGCTGTTGAGTTTTCTACCCCTGTACAAAAGCTGGCTGGAAGAGCAGCTGCCATGCTGAGCCGCAGTAGACCACTGAGGCGGTGTGCATGAAACTAGAAACCTGCTAATAGTTACCTCTGGCAACAAAATTGATCTCAAACCAAGTAATATTGCATTGTTAAAGGAAAATAGCATCAATAACTTAATATTTAAAACTTGATTAAATAAAGTAGTTTGTCAAAATTAATGAAAATTTGGTTGGTACTAGAGCACGAGAGCATGGCCTCACACACTGCCATTGACCATATGGCATCACTGAATGATATAAATTATTTGCAGCTTCAACACGTACTAGTGCTCATTAGTGCAAAGCAAGTTGCAGTAAGTTTTGGAATTAATTGAGATTCACGTTTTTTCCAGTTCAAGGTGTTATCCAAATACTTATAGGCCAAAATATTTGGCTTCATTTACTTTGGATAACCCAAACTTTTCTGATCTCCATGTTTGTATTTTGTACTGTATTGTATGCACTCACTACTTCGCATGCTGCACGAGCGAGTGGAAGTGAAGGACTGCAGTTATTTGATAGCGGTGGCAGCAAGTCATTGGATTGTTTTTAATGACAGGCGGGCGATAGGCCGGTGGCCGCATATCTCTTACAGAAAGCAAGGAGACACAATAATACTTTTTGCAGTACACGCTATTGACTTTGGTTGTATTGAGTTTCTTTGTCTATATGAGGAATTTTCTCGTTGTTTACTGCCCTAGATTCTGTCTGCTTGACTCGGGGTGCATCAAACTTTCCAGGTCAAGGCCAGCAGAGTAATTGTGTAGTTGAATAATGACTGAGAGTTCCAAGTGATAGATGAGCAGCAAGAGAAGTGACCAGTGGCAGGGAAATCTGCTACTGCGACTATCAAGCAGTGAAGAGTGCGGCTGGCAGGCTGGACTTTTGGACTAGATGCATGAGTGAAAGACATTACAAATGACGGCAACAGACAGACTGAATATGTGTTAATGATGAGTATGAGTTAATTCACTATAACCAGAGACATTAAGAGGGATGTTAATTAGAGTTGAAATAGACTTTGTGCTCATTGTTAAATAAAACGAGTAATAGTGGAGACAGTTAATTTAATGCTGTAAATAATAGCTGTATTTATTTGCTCTAAATCACAATGTCAATTAAAAGAAACTGCTTTAGCCATTGTAGTGGAGAGTAAGGGGTGATAAAATAAAATAAAAATTGTGATGTATGACGATGATAGTGTGAAACGCAACACAAGTGTGAATGTACAACTAGATTAAGTTATATTAATTTAATAATGTTACGGGTGCCTTTGCAGATAAATAGATGGAGAATATCAAAATCAGTATCGTTTTCAAGTGGAAATAAGTAATGATAAGGACTCATATTAAACATCATCTTTAAAACTAGCAGCCATTTATATGTATTATTCTGAAGAACTGGTGCATCTCAACTATGCACTCTGTATACAAAGAACACAAGACAATTTAAATATTCTACCATTTTTTAATAAGACAAAGCAAACTATTTTTACACATTGAAAAGGACAGGTTCCACATTAAAACAATATTCAATAATTAAACGAGCAAAACAATGATTATATCTGCTGCCAGTTGTGAAAAATAAATGAAATGAGTTTAGTTTTAATGACTTGAACAAACAACAACTTTTGTCCCCAAACATATTCATCTGTATACATGATTGTAAAATCATGTACAACTGTCAGTTTATTAATCTTCCGCTGTTTCATGGTAATTGCTAATAAGTTAAATACGAAAGAGTCCGACCAGTCATAACTCAGTCCTTTTAGAATCATTAGACCTTTTCTAATGTCTCTAGTCTCTTGAGTATCTGATTAGCTTGTAACTGAATTTTGGAATATATATTGGTTTAGAAATATTGTATGCCGTTAATTTCAACTTTCTTATCATGATCTGATGTGAAGATGTAGTTGAACATTATGTATATTATCTTGCCAAACGGACATTCAAATTAACACGTAAAACATTAGATGTAGATGATGCTGAAATATATTCTGGCTTTCAGCTAATTCTGCATGCAAATTAGGATAATGCAGTCTTACATTGTGACAGATAGTAGACTAGAAGTTCTCGATGCCTTCGAAGAGCAGGGAAGCAGAGCTGTTTTGAGCATGATTCAGGCAGACTCCGCAATCCATCTTGTCTCCATGTGGGTGGGAGTCGTCGTCAGCAGTTGAACAGAACTCCAGGCCGATGAGACATCATCCTTTTAATCCATTTGTGGCTCTTCTCCTCCACTAACTGTTACCTCCGGCTTCATCCGCGTGAAAACATCAAACCTTAATTATAATGACCAGGGGCTCTATCGCAATGGTTGGTGGCAAATTTTATATATTCCCTAAAAAACGGTTCTTTTTTCTGGGATGAAAAGTATTTTATGTGCTAGTCCAGATTATAATTTACCCTTGTACCAAATTTCATTCAAATCCGTCAAGCCGTTACAATGTGATTGAGTAATAAACAAACATACAAACTTTTGCATTTATAATATTAGGATGCCATGCAGCCTTTCCTCCATTGTTGTAACTATTGTGTTCACCTCAAGCTGGATCAGACAAGGCTTAAAGTAATTTGATTTGCACCTTTAGGCTTTTTTACTGTTTAATCTTTATTTTAACATTTGTCTGTAATGTCACATGATTTAATGTGCAAGTGGTTGCCTATATTTCATGTTTGTAAGTGTTAACCTCCCCTGTACTTGCACGTGGCATGTTCCACTGCCAACAGCAGGACATACAAGTTTTGTGGTTTTTCTGTTTCACCGTAAGTAGCCACGTGATGATGTCATGACCTGAGTAAGTCTGCTCTCTGCGTGGCCATGTGTGAAATCATAATCTGGTACACTCGTATCTCCATTTACAATTCCATCACCTGAAACTACTAAATTGTATGTGACACCAATAATGGCACATAATGTTTTACGTTTATACTACAAATATTTTGTGATTCTGTGACATATATTTGTATATTCGTAGTGTTGCATTAATTCACTGAAACATTTATGGCAATTACCAAAAGTTGGTTTTTTAGTACTTTTCATTAATTCCTATTGTAATTTGAGTGCAATATTGGAGTTATATTTGTATGCATTCTGAGTTGTGTGCAGAGACATTAAAGGCTTTGCTGAACAGATGATGTCAGATGTGAAAAATGTTCTGCATGCCAACAAAGGCCTTTGCCTTGATAGTATCTGGCCATCGGAACACTAACCTTTGACAATGACTTGCCAGTGGCTAGAAGGAGCACACTCATAGTGTTCCTTTTTTTTAGAGTTTTTCACAGAGCTTAGCTCCTTTTTTAAATTGGTAGCATGTGCTGGAGCTGCGACCCTTTACAGAACGAGCACGCTGATTTTCACTCTCTTTTTCACACTCTTTTTGTAAACAACTTCCCAAAATCTCTGCTTGTTTGTTCTCTCCGTCTTGCCGTGGCTAGCTGTGCTCGTACTGAGAGAGATAGACTGCCTATCGACAACATCTAACCCTGAGCCCACAAATCTTTTCCCCTCCCTAGAGTTGTCACCTAGCCTTCGCCGTACCGCATATGTTACTCAACAGTTCTCATGATGATGGTTTGAATACGCAGTATATATGTTTCAGAGCTTGGGTGGTTTAAAGGATGTGTATGTCAAAATTCACATTTATTTTTTGCATGAAATCAGTGTTTAATCGTCTTTAGTGCGAAAATGTGACACATTTGTTAAATTAAATATAAATTAATTTTAATAGGCAGATCTCTTCTGAAAAGATGATATCTGAGAGGTGTATATTTTACCTTCCCCTTGTCTTCCATAATGTTAAAAATAACTAGCAACACAATGTTTTTAACAAGCATTGTAGGTCCATGTTCAATCATAGTTAGTGCAAAATTGACACATATTTTAAACTATAAATTAATTTTAATATGTAAGCATCTTCTAAAAAAATATATATCGGAGAGGCACATACTAAACATCCCCTTATCTTCCAAAATGTTAACACCGATCAGCATTAGGATTCATTAAGTATTGTAAGTCCATGTTCAACTGTCTCTTGCATAATAATATGACTTTTGCATAGAATATTAATTTCATTCAGTAGTTTGGCGGCTTCCAAATAAAATTATACCACAGACCTGCAATCTCCCTTGTCCCCCAAGCAATTAGAAAAATGGTAACATTGGATACAGCATGCTTTTCAGCAAGTGAAAAATAAAAATTTTTATGGCCCTTTGCAGAAAAAAACTACCGGATACTGTAACAAAATATTAATTTATTTTAGGCATCTTACAAATATAATTATACCACAGAAAGATATATGCGACCTTCTTTGTCGTCAATAAGAAAAATGGTAACATTGGAGTCAGTGTATTTTTCGGCAAGCGAAAATTCAATTTTTGATGGCGTTTTGCAGAAAATCTAGATGATATTTTAATGAAACCTTAATTTATATTGATTAACAGGCATCTTACAAATATATTGATACAACAGAAAGATATATGCAACCTCCTTTGTCACCAGTCAATTAGAAAAACTGTTACATTGGAAGCTGCGTACTTTTCTGCAAGCGAAAATTCAATTTTTTATGGCATTTTGCAAAACCAGAGGATATTTCAACTAAAGATTGAATATACAGTAGGGTCCTGCTAATCTGAACTAATTGAGACCGAACCCTGTTCGGATTAGCAAATTTTTGGATTAACGGAAATAACCTAAATAATGTAAATTTATTTAATAATTTTAATGTAAATAGGTGACTTATGTCTATTGTAATATGAAATAAGTGTACTGCACCTGAGGAAGCGCTTAAGGGCACTGGAGGTCACGACCCTTCCCACCCCCTTTTGCCAGTGAATTGCCTTTACCGGCACCTGCGCTATTGTTTACCGCCTTAGCTCATGAAAAGGTGGGCGGGGGAGTCAGTTGCCTGCTGTTTTTTGTTGCACTTGGCACGTGCATAGTTCTGTCAAGTGGATTATGTGTTTTTGTATGCCTAGTGTTGGTTCAGTGGGTAGTGAAATGGCCAGCAAATATAAACATACATGCACACTTAGTGATAAGTTGGAAGTTTTAAAGCGTTTAGATAAAGGTGAGAGTGCAAGTAAATTGTCTGTAGAGTTCGGCATGGGCAAGGCCACAATAACTGATTGGATGAAAAACAGTGCCAAGATCGAACAGTTCTGTACCACTTCGACTGAAAAAAGTCTTGAAGTTCAGAAAACATCAAAACTTTTGCAGTTTTAAAAAAGTTGACGAAGCCCTTTTTCTTTGGGTTACTCAGGAAAGAGAACGGGGATCGCCTCTAAGTGAATCTCTTATCCAAGAGAAAGCCATTCATTTCAACAAATTAATGAATGGTGATTATTCTTTTTGCGGAAGCATCAGGTGGTTGGATAGGTTGAAGAAATGCCACAGGATTCGCCAGTTGACTATCAGCAGAGAGCAGCTTTCTGCTGATCACCCAGCTGCTGAATCCTACCTTGGTGAGTTTGCTGCTCTAGTATCTGAGGGGGGATATTGTCCCCAAGTTAATAATGCCGATGAAACTGGCTTGAACTACAAGCCATGCCCACAAAAAGTTTAGCAGCCAAACAAGTATTACAAACTCCGGGCTTAAAAATTAGCAAGGAGTGCGTCACTTTAATGGCTTGCAGTAGTGCCATGGGAAATTACAAACTACCTTTAATGATGATTGGAAAATCTGCAAAGCCTCGAGCATTTAAAATTCTCAACATGAAGTCTCTTCCTGTGTATTACAGGAACCAAAAAAAGCGTGGATGGACGGAATGTTGTTCAGTGAGTGGTTTCACGAGCAGTTTGTACCTGCGGTTAAACGATTCAGCAAAGAAAATGACTTGCCACATTGTGCTATTCTTCTCATTGACAATGCGTCATCTCATCCCGACATGAAGCAACTTACCAATGGTGACATTAAAGCTGTATTTTTACCTCCCAATGTAACGCCCTTGGTACAGCCAATGGGCCAGAGAGTGTTGCAAGCTTGCAAGCTCACTTACAGAAAAATGTTTCTACGAACCCTGATTGAAGAAGATGAAAGTTCAGTGACCTTGTTACAATAATTAAAAAGTTTAACATTAAGGATGTTTTTACTGGGCTGCTGAGTCATGGGAAGCTGTGACTGAGCAAACCTTAAAAAAGTCATGGAAAAAATCTGGCCTTCTCTCAAATTCTTTGAAAGCCCGGAAGCTCACAATGAATCAGAACTCCTAGAACTGTTAAAGGGGATTCCCGGATGCGAGGATGCAGTAGACGTCAATGAGTGGATGGCAGCGGATGGTGCTAGTCACGAAAATCTGACTGACGAATACATTGTCGCAGCCATTAATCAAGAAGGCGAGCTGCCCTGAAGTCGGAAGTGTTGACGAGCCCTAGGGTGATACGGAGCAGCTTGTGTCACATGCAGATGCAGCAGCAGTCCTTGACCTCACTCTTTATGATGTTGAACAACAGGCCAGCGCTACGTGTTCAAATTATCTTACCGACTTTTTGAGTTTGAACAAATGTTTCTACATACTTTTTTCTTCAGTAATGTATTTAATAACTTCCTGTAGCCTTGTACATATTATCGTTTACACAGGTGTATTTTTTTTGTGTGTACTGTTCCTATTGTATTTTGTATCGGATTTAAAATAAAGTTAATGGTTATAATTTATATTGTTTGTTTTATATTGCAGTTTCTTTACCAATTAAATAGACAAAAACGATCTATTGGACAAAAACACTTGAGTTTTTGAAAATGTAATTTTTTCCAACAACACGTGTTTGGATTAGCGAGACTCTACTGTATTAATGAACAGAGGTCTTGCGAATAGAATGATACCACATAAAGGTAGGTATATGTGACCTCCCTTGTCGTTAATCTATTACAAAAACTTTTATTGATATTTGAGACTGTGTACTTTCAACTAACGGAAAATTCAATGTTTGGAGGCCTCTCGCTGAATATTCTCAGGATGTTTCAATGAAAAATTAATTTATATTAATAAGCAGATGTAATCCCAATAAAATAACACCACAGAAAGGTATCTGAGGCCTCCTTTGTCACCAACCAATTACAAAAACTTTAATGTTAGAGAAAACTTTTTTTGAGTGAAAATTCAATTTTTGGTTGCTTTTTGCAATAAAAAAAAGACATTGTATTTCAACAAAATATTAATAATATTATACTATACAAATAACATTACGTATGTCTTCAGAACTGTATCTGGCGAGCGAGAGCACACTGGCAAGACAAACACATAACAGGGACATAGTTCTTTTGCATTGAGATGATTGAGATCATCTCAGAATATTTTTTGGGATTTTTTAGTGATATTTGGCCATGATTAGTAACCTGTGTATAATGGTCAAATTATTGTATAGTAATTTTAAGGTGCATATTTTACTGTTTGGTATATTGCTACATTTTAGGCTGGCCTATTTCTATTCTTATTATTCTGTATTTATTTAATGGAAATATTTGTATATTTTATATGGTGCTACTCTTATATATTAATGGATATGAATATTCTATATGCAGGTTGTGTAGTACGTGTTTTGTTGTAAAAGTTGCTGTCAGAATGTGCCCTATGCACAGTGTGATGCCGTAGCCGCATGGTGGGGGAAGGGAGGCGAGGTAGGAGGGGAAGGGAGTCAGCTGTTCGGCCCGGGCGGGCAGAAGGTGTCTAGCCCCGACCTTGGGTGTGTGGGTGCTGCTGGTGCAAATTAACCGCCAGTATGATGGGAACAATTTTTACAAGACGGCGTAACGGGCATGCGGCCAGCTGATAGAATATTTTAGGGATGTGTGAAAGCAGTTTACTATTGTGGATCAAAGTATGAATGGGCTAACGAAAGTAACTTTTTTGCAAGCTGCAATGACGTGGAAAGATCACTGATTTAGTAATGGAACGGTCCTTGCGATTGTACGCAAACTTTGTGGTAGTAAAACGAATGGTTGGTGGGGGCAAAGTATATTGCCGAGTGAAAGCTTAGCTCACCTTAACTTGCGCCAGTGCCCATAGGCTTTTGACTTGGTCGCCAGCACAGTAAACTCTGTGAATTGTTCAGGACGAACGTATGAAGTTAGTTGAATATGTTTTGCGTGGTCGCTGAAGTGACGACTTTTACGTGTGTGGTGCTGAAGGAAATGCAACACCTTAAATTGACGTCACCTGAGTCTCCAAGTGTTGCTGTCACTGTCCGAGGTTCGATTCAAATGCTACGTACTGGGAAGTACATCTGGGTACCTTACATCGCCACCGTCTATGGTGACCAGCTGGAGGTTCGTCATCGGGACTTTGCATTTTGGCTGGCCAAATTTCAGCAGGTATGAGATGACTGAAAGTTCTGCGCCCGTTCATTTTTGTGGGCGTCTGCATCAGTGATTTTGTCTGTATGTAAAAAGATTGTCACAGCCCATGCGAGGCCCATTCAGAGGGCAGCTTTAAACGTACTTTACTTAGAGAGAAACCATAGTCATGAAGTTAGTTTTTGTGCAGTAACATTCATTAATGTTGATGTTAAAAATAGAACAAGAGGCCCGGTAATAATAATTTTGTGGTTACCATTTGTGAGTTGAATATGGACAAACACTTTAAGTGTTTTAAATTGTTATTGAGTACTGTGATAATAATTGTGTTGTGCAATAAAGTTTTGCATTGCTGTAATAATGAACTGGAATAAAATGGAACTTTGGTAATGCGGCTAGATATTTTTCTAGCGTATGGTATTTAACTAAATTTGTTCCAATGATGAAGAATGGGTGTAAATGAAATCAGATATTTTTCTGATAAATAAATGGTAACCAAACAGGAACATTCAAGAGACTCAATTATCGTAGTGTTGACCCCTTGCAATTTTTTGGTATGAAAAAGAATAACTCTGCTGCTTTAAATTTTTTAGATAGCAAATACAATGTTTATATTTATAATTAGTCATGAATTTGTACACAAAAGTATTGAAGTCGAGATCGCTTTTCACCCCGAGGTTTGGTGTAGGGTTAGTTGTTGTGACTAGACGAGTGAGGTATTTTTAAGTAGCCTGCACCCTGAAAGGGAGAGGGCGTCTCAGCATGGAAATGCAGCTTCTACTGAAAACAGATTAGAAGTCTTATTTTGATAAGACAAATAAACATGAAATAACTGATCTTTAAATTCAACTTTGAAATACAACTTCTGCTTAAAACACATTTTAAGGCTTATTTTGATAACATAAATAAACAAGTAATATGAATAATAAAACTTGTACTCTTTTATTGTATCCGCTATTAACTATAACCATGGTATGGAGTGTCTTAAAATGGAGTTCAAAATGAGTTTAACTCCAGGAAAAGAAAATTTCTAACGTGAGCCAGGTCCTTTCATTCCCATGAATTTTTTTCTGGAGCTTATCTCCTTTTTTTTGTAAATGAATGTAAGTTGAGCTAAGCTCTAATTTCAAAGGCGTTTCCCCACCACTGCAACTGAGAGATTGTTCATTTGAAAGTAGAAAATGGGAGCAAAATATGGCTGATTGAGAAGTTGTAGACACCTTAGTATCAGTCTGCAGGGGCCTCTTTTTCAAAGCGACAAGTGACAATTAGATACTAGTCAAGCTATTCTGTTTTCCAATGGTAGTGACAAGATATTGACAAGTGAATTTTTACATTCTGATAAGTGTTTTGGTTAACAAAAGTAACTAACTTTTTAGATTTGCTGGTCAAATACAAGATTCTATGACAAGTGTAGTATGGTCAGTGCTTTGACAATTGTATTACGTATTATTGCCAGTGCTTTGACAAGTTTGTAAATAAGTAATATATTTCTTACTTTTAAGTACATTTTTGATCAAATATGGTCATTGTCTGGTTTGGAAGAGAAATAGAACTAGGAATACATATTCACTTCAAACAAGCTATAGGAAGTGTTAAAATGAATTGGACCTAACTTAGGTATGCAGTACAATAGGCATTTCTTTGACAGAAAAGCCGATGATCCAGGTTGCTTTACACTGGCTTAGGACTGCAGCTCAATACAATGCTATAGCAGACATACATGGTATTAGTAAGCTAAGTGTTTACAGAGCTATTTTAGAAGTTATTGCAGTTAATTTAGGTATACTCCGGCCATTTCCACAATTTAAATTCCTTCATAATTTCCAATGAGAATTTTCCAAACAGTACTCTCTTTTTAAAATTTATTTTTGAAGTACTGCTATTTTAAGCTGAGCCATTATTCAGTGGTCAACTAATCACAGATGTGATGGAAACTGACAAGTATAGCTGAAAGGATTGAGAAATAGAAATGCCCTCGCTGGTCACTTTAAGAAACAAAAATACTGTACGACAAACTCTAGTGTCGTCCCGGCTAGGCATGGTGAGAGCGCTCGTGTTGCAAGGTCGCCTCATGAAAGCATGGTAGTGGAAAGAGTAGAGAGGCGGGCAGGCCCTCCCTGTACATTTCATCCAAAATGCAAAAGATCATCAGTACCAGCCAAGAAATACACGTGATTTACTTTAAGACCATATTACACTGCAATTTTTTATTTCATTAATGTTTGTTGTCTAATGATAATAGCTTTCAAAATATAGCACTGAAAATACTTTCAGTGCGTACTTTCGTAGCCCAAGTATTTATGCTCTTGATTAACTTCACATGTCATGTGATCTATTTCATATACGCAACATATTAAGTATCAGGGATATTTAACAATTGGTATTTGGGTACTTATTTGTCCAAGAGAAAATAATCTTTATATTTATTAGTTTCTGTTGGCGGAATTAAAATGTGTTAAAAAAAATTTATACATATTTTAAAAGACATTCACGCTACCAGTACCCGAATACCCATCCTTCATGAAATTGTTGCTATTAATTTCATCATGATAGTCTTCGCCTTTAGTTCTGCTTTAAAAAATAAACTTTACTCCCTCAGTGAAGCCACTTTCACTATCTGATTGAACTGTAATCCATCGCTGGCATAAGTGTTTTTTTTTTTTTTGTGGACTCCTGCTAAGTTATTCTACCAATACTTGTTCACAGTGTAATTTGGATGAATACTTGTCTCGTCAAGGTATATTCTGCCTTGTCCATCATTTTTCCTTGTAGCTCACAGGTATTTTGCTCGCCACGCGATGATCTTGTTTCTTTCCCTTAAGAATAACCACTTATTTTTACATTTCGTTAACTTGAACCTCATTGCTTTGATTAATTTTCGCAAAGTTTCTCTACTACCTCTGAAATTAATTTCTTTTACCAAATCTGCCTGCAAGTTTTTAAGTGTGGGTAGACTATTTATTGTTTTTTTTCATCACGTGAAACTCTTGCAATTTTCTTTGCACCTAGCATCAAATGAATCGAACTGTATTCTTCTGTCTGTAGTCTTCCTCTTCTTACCATGAGTTGACATTATTGTTCCGCTGCTAGATGCTATACTGTCCTCTTTATGAATTTTTTAAATTAAAAACTTTTGATTTACTGGTTGCAGCTGGACCACATTTTGTTAAACACTGAATAAGAATATAAGTCACATTACCACCTTCTATTTCTTAATCGCAAAACTTAAATAACTTCTAACATTGTCTCGATCTTCGCTGTGCACAGGTATTTGTTTTTTATGTTTCTCAGACATCACAAATGTTACATTAGGTATATAAAACGTACCGGTGCACACAAACACACCTTAATGATAAACAGTTGCTGATCTAGCAAAGAGAAAAAATATGTATATTGCAAGTCATATTACAAAATATAATAGAGGTAATATTTATAGCTTATGTGTAAATATACGTGACACGAAACTGGGTGGAAAACAACTAAACACAGGTTGTCACAACTGTTAACACTGTATGCACAGGTGGTAGATAAGGCCGCATGCTGGCTATTGGCTGAAAGCAGCGTAGGCAAACGGAAGTGCGGCGAGGTGTGGTGTGTATGATAGAAGGAGAATGTTAGTTCACATTGTCCCCGGAGCTTCACTAGAGTTTGTCGTGCTTTACCTTTGCTCTTCACTTGTCACTTCAATTACTGTTTGCTTCTAACTTTGAGCAATTTTGCGTAGGTGAAACAATGTTGATGTGACTGCTATGGTGTAACTGGATGCTGTGTTGCTACACTGAAGCATGCATGTACCTGTGGTTGCAGCTGGGAATATTGTTGATGTGCAGGTGGGCGTATGTTGCCTTCATGACAGCCTTGCTGGTTGCAACCTGCGAGGCAGACACTCCTGCCAACTGCTCCTATCATGACATTGAGGGACGGTGGACACTGTACGAGGGCCAGCGCACTCACAACAGTTCCGAGAACTGTGGCTCACTAGGTGAGTTTCTCATACTTCTACAAGTTTACAGTGAGGATGATGGTGTAAATGTTTGCAATGAAATAGTGGAATGGCATCCAAAATCATAGTTGAATATCATCAGTTGTCATCATGAAATAGTTTTGCTAATTTTATTAATTTATCTGTTTATAATTAATAGCTAACAAGATTATGTAAACTATTTGTAAGAAACTCGATTCTAATTCTTACGTGTTTGATTGCATTATAAGCATGTTTAGCAGACACAAGAAAAACAAGAAGGTTAAATGAAAATGCAATAGGAATTTGGAAGAAGTTTCCTTGCTGGAATTACTTGCTGTCCAGCTTGTGTTGCCCGAGTTTGCATGGACAGCTGAACTCAGAACCTCTTTTGAGGGAATTAAGGTCCATTTCTGGGATTGCAAAGTCCTAGTGTGACAAGATGCCAGTAAGCATTTTTACCTGGTGATGAACATCAGCGAGAAGAGTTTAGGTGCTGTAGTATTCCAGCTAGGCAAAACTATGAATGCTGTATTATTGATTTCAGCAATGTGAAACTTAACCCCACTGAAAGACATTATGGTACCAACAAGAGGGAGTGCTTAGCAGTTCTATGGGCATTCAAATGGTACTGCCCTAAACTAGAATACCAATTCGTCATTCCGCATATGAAGTGAGAGGCAAATTGACCTGCTGGTCATTGTTAATTCAAACCTGCGACTTCCCAGTCCAACATGTACCCAGAGCAGAAAATTAGTTGGTCAACACTTTATTGGCCATTGCAATTACTGGATGAAGTTAATCCCGCCTATGATGAGGTGGCATGGAAAGAAATGCTTCACCACACTACAGCAGAGCAGGCACGTTACGTTACTGTTAATCCAGTAGTATGTGTGAACACCACACTGATATGGCTAGGCTATGTCAGTCAGTTTTTTGCAGCACAGGAAATTGTACAGGATGCATAAGTAAAGTAGAGCTTTGTGGAAAACAAACAACAGACATGTAGTGTGTAGTTGACCACTGACTTGAAATATGGGCACAAAGCAAGGATGCACCATGGAAACTATTAGTGCCAGCTGAAAAATGTAATGAAGCGTTATGTTTTGCACATGACAGAAAATTTGCCAGACGCCCTGTTGCGAAACAGACCATGCTGAACTTCCTCAAAACTTTCCGTGGCTAGGTGTGTTGCACGACATTAGGAAATATATGATAGAATGTTTATCCTGCAGTCACATTCTATCCTGTATGCGACTGTGTTTGCCAACACATACAGGACGAGGTCTTTGTCTCAACTACTTCCTGAATGTAGGTGTTTTAAGTTGGAAAACAGCTAAGAGCCCCCCAATGATGTCAAAAAAGGAATTTGGGTTGGTTCCAGTGAAAAGGTTTGAAAATATTCATTGCCTTGCGTTTTTATATCAAAATATAACTATTTACATAGTTTTTTCCCCAAAATTTTACAGTCAATGAACGTTATATAAAAATATAGTTTTCCCAATGATTACATTTAGTATAAAAGGCTACCAAGAATAATTCTGTGTAAAACTTCCCCTAAAATCTACATTTTTACAAGACTACATCTCTGTCCAGCTATATGCACGTTACATATAATTATTTTCCTTTAACCATACTTAACTAAAATGTCAGCAAGAGCCCCCCCTCCTCCCCCCCTCCTTTTAAAAAGTTGACAGACGGAACAGCAGTTCCTGACCAAGTGAAAACCCTGTGCTGTCTCACTGAATCTGGACGAGACACCTGTATTTATATTTTATTTTAAATCACCTAGAACATTACAAAATGATCTTCACTTCGTCGATATCTGAAGTCCTGGAAGGGCACCCTGATGGTGCGAGACTGTCTGGCTGGCGCCACGTGGTCAAGGTGATGTACGAGGGAGGGGAAGGCAGTCGTAGATTTTGTGGGCGGCAACGACTCCCTGGTGCCCATACTTACAGACCAACAGGCTTGCCCAACGGACGGGAGGCGTGGAGCTCGTCAAACACACCCCCGTCATAGCAAAGGTAAGCCGTCCCAAAATGCCAACATTTTCTCAACTTCATATGGCACTGTCGGTTTGACTTTAGTTCGATGTGCAAGGATAGCTGTCACAACATATAATCAAGGCATACAGATGGTAAACAACAGCAACAACCACGAACATTAAAGGAGCCATTCAATGTAGTCGTTGTAGAATTTATGGGCTTTTACCCTATGTTTGCTGCAGAAAAAATTTTATAGTAATTACATTTTGGTTTTTGCACAGAACTGAAGTGTATGCCATACTGAGTGCATGTACACGCAACATCGTCAAGGTGCTTGAATGCGAATTTTTGTCCTATGGGGCTATCCACGAACCATTTTATTGGACAATGGGACCCAATTTATGGGAAAGTGGCTCAATCTATGTACAAAGTGGGGAGTATCCCACTACAGCACTGCCACCTATTATCCATGCACGACCCCCAAGGAGCACAGGAATCAGGACCTCAAGAACCAACTGTGTTTCCTAGTGGGAAGCAACTACACCTGGGTTGACATCTACTCATGGCTTGCTTTACATTTCGTTGCCAGGTGAATGAAACAGGCATATCACCGTCTACAGTCTACAAGGTAGAGAGCTGCTGCTCCTGGGCACGTTTGCTTGCCTGCATGTAGGTAGCAGCACCATGGAGCCAGAATCTAGAACCACTCGTCACTGGCATCGAAAGCGGGAAATAAAAAATTAGATAGTGCACCAAGTGGCATACATTCAAAAGTGGGTCCCCACTATGTGACCACCATGCTGACTATTTCAAGGACAGTGAGTTTTTGTCAGATAGCACCTACTTTCTTCAAGATAGAAAATGTTTTGTGCAGGTCTGGGGCCTAAATAGAGTGACCATCATACAGTGGTGAAAGCACTAAGCACTACCAAATACTTGTTAGGGTCAGATGTAGGCAGAGCATCTGAATCCATCAGGATGACTTGCAGCGTGCTGTGCATTGAGACTATGGCATTATTGCCCAATACTGGCACTCTGCCTGCACAACACAACCAAGACACAGCTTCACCATTCATAGCACAGCTAAATGACACAGACACAGCTGCAGTGGAGTCATCAGATGGCAATACTCTCCGGTGACTGTTCAGTGTTGTGATGCCAGGCATCTGGATGTCCCCAGGGATAACAACTGCAGAACAAACATGTAAAGGGGTAACCAGCATCTACCAGCCAATCAACACCCACTACTGCAATGCCTTGTATCACAATGCCCACATCTGAGGACCCAGCCACGTAAAGTACAGATGGGGGACATCTCGTGGCCAAATGCCATTCTAGGTGAGTACCCTCATGACCGCTACTGCACCTGCAGGGGAGCACATAGAGGAAACAGCAGGCACAATGCCAAGGGAGGCCACCATAGCATCAGAGGGTGAACCTCATGTTGGTGACACCTGATTCTATCTCCACCATATCCGATCCCATTGGTGCCCCCACCGCAGCAGCAGTAGTGTAGGCAGAACTTCCTGTGGCCTTGCTAGGCCTGCTTGTCCAGTCCAGCTTGCTGTGCCGAATAGTGGAACAGCAGATGGCATGGTGCAAGGGGGGAGGGTGATCATTTGATGCGAGTCATGCCTTGCTCACACTTCACCATCATTTGTTGCACCACACAACAGCAGCACTCCGAGCTGAGCACTGTGCCATAGTTCACATAACTCTTTATGATCGGTTGTCAGTTCCACAGGGTGTTTATTATGAATACACCCGCTTCTAAAGCCACCATATGAGTTAATTGATAATATCGGAAATCATCAACAAAGTCACACAATGAGTGTAATAAAGAAATAATTTTTATCATAATTTTATTTGTGGGTATTTAGTGTTATGTAATATTTTCAGCTGCAAATTAAAATTTGAGACAGTCTACAATCAGGTACCACCTGTAATAGTACATGTGATTAAATTTCTCTTATAATTCTTGAGTATTGTAGAGTTCGTGTATGCTAGGCAAGGGTCAGTTTGTCATTACAGTTTATTTAGCAGAGATTTTCATGTATGTAACATAATAATTTTCACAGTAAAAACAAAGTTCTAATGATTCCACATTGTTAGCATTCACTCAAACTTCCTGCCCAAAGGTTTGAGCTATTGCCTGCAGTCTAATACCAAGCACAATGTAAATTGGCTGTACTACGCAGTCTCTCCTGGGTCATCATGTTTTTGTTCAAATCACAGGCAATAATACTTTTCATTAGTTAGAACATTTAACTTCAAGTTTCATTTCCCTGGCAGAAGTGCATTTTGTTTCCTGCAGCCTCACCATGCTCCAGGAATTTAATGCAGTGGCCTCAGACTCACTTCTTTTGACTGCAGTACCCATGGACAGGTATGATTGAGTCAGAGCTGTTTAAGAGGTTAGTTGTATCAATTTTGTGTTCAGCAACCATGTGATTAACAGTGTGTACCCAACTGTGCATTAATTACAGTGTTTTGAGCTTGCTTTCTTAACAACCACTTAGGGAGCTAGATCCCTCACGCAGCTGTCTTGTGTTCTTGTAATTGGTCATGTGTTATTATTGGTTTGTGTAGCAGTCAGAACATTTTCATGTTATGCGTGACATGTAAATTTAGGGTAGCCCAAGTCCACTATGGCTTGAATATGATGATCATAGGTGCACTGGTACTGAAAGTCACCTATGGTTCGAAACCTTGTAACAAACTTTATTAAATAGATGAAGAGGACAGTGGAGCGCAGCACGGGCATACTGGTTGGCCACACCACCTTCTAAAATCTGCCAAGATCATCTGGAGCACCCAGTAACACTACATCAAGCTGTTTTCAATGAGCAATTATCTCCAAAAACATGTGCAAGATGCCGTAAGCCCATCATCGCGTCTCCTCCTCCCCTGGCCCCACTGCGCAAGACATCAGATTTCTACTAGACACTTATATTATCATCTTTGTCACATTTTGGTCATCTGCATCCTATTTTAATAGTCTTATATGGTGGGTCAGAACTCAGGAAATGGCATGATTTTGGTGGTGATCCACAAATGGCCAGGACCGGGTTCACACCCAACTTGGTTCACACAGACATACAAAAAGGCCTTGTGGGTCACAGCACCTGGTGTGATCAAGGGTCAGAATTGAGCTCAAGGTAGTCGCCCAAAAAGCAGATATAATGGTAGTTTCTGAGGGGCAGTAATAATGACAGTTTTTTAGTGTGAATATTGACATGAATTGGGGAAGGTATGGGTTTTTTTTAATTATTTTTTTTTTTATCTCTATTGAATGATTAGTACACTCACAGATATTCTATTTGTTGTAAATGGTGATACAAGGTGGTTTTTGCTTAGCGATGTTGCTATAAATGCTAGGGACACAGAATTAAGCCAACTTGGATTTGAGTCAATTCTGGATTTTGTGCTGCCTAGACAGGAATTAAGTTCACAAGGAATTGACTCAACTCTAGATTTTAAGGTACTCCATTTTTAACACAAAAATCGTACTGAAATATGTCAACTGGAGTTGACCCAACTCCTGATTTTCGAGAACCACTTTCAGGCACAAAATACAACCAGAATTGATTCAACTCCAGATTTCCAGCTACCTTGTTTTAGCTCAAAAAGCCTACCAGGATTGTCAACCTGAGTTGACTCAACTACAGATTTTTAACAACCCACTTTCATACACAAAATTTGTATCAAAATTGATTCAAGTCGGAATTGACGCAACTCCTGAATTTTTTGCATTGCTATGCATTTTAAGGCCTACCGTAACTATGGCAACAGGAATTATGTCACCTTTAGTTGACCATATTCCTGATCCATTTCAGTATTGCCCCTTAGTTGGGAAGCAAGAATAAGTCCACCAGGAATTGACTCAACTCTGGGTAGGACAATCTGGAGTTGAATCAACGCCAATTTTTATGGTTCCTTCTTTCTGACAAATAGTCACAGTATTGAGTCAACTGCAGCTTTGCAACAACCTTTTTTTAGATATGATAAGTATACCAGAATTTAGTCAGCAGTACATTGGTGGATTCTTTGTATCAATATTTCGTCATTGAATCATGCATTAGATGCTGACTGACACTTCTCAGCTATATTCTAAGGGGTGTGACCATTAATTCACTTTGATAATTGTTCATACCCTCTGCTGAATTAGAGTCATGATGCTTTAAATTTAATTTATCTCCTCCGTTTTGCGATGCGGTTGGTAATTTTGTTTCTATTAAGCAGAGCAGTAGCATGTAAAATTTACATGTCTTTACGAGATTATTACATCTGCTTTGATGGCTTTATAGTTTTAACTTTACTGGTTCCAGATTTTATTTTGAATATAAACAAGTGTTACACATCATTATCAAAAATATTGAAGTAATTAACTCTAGAATCATACATGATCTTGACGTTTATAAGACAGGTAAGGATAAATTGCAACCCTCATTGAGAAACGTCTGGATGATAAATTGGGTCATGTTGAGTGCATTTGCACGGAGTAATTCGTAAAGGATATGCACAGGAATATATACAGCCCTCCACTTCACCGATAGAAAATTGTTGTGGATGTAAGATCTGCAGTAAAAGGCAAATGTTCCTGTGGGTTGGGTGAGCAGCTGCAGCATTTAGTAGCCGGGGATAGCAACCAATGTGCTCTATCAGTTTGCGAGGGTACATCATGGTTATTCTGGAAGTGTGCTGCAGCATTTGTGAACCACCTGGACACATTTTATCAGTTTACACTCAACGTGTCTCTTGTTGTGAGGATTGATACTAATTTAGTCCACAGTGCCTGATCTAAAAAGAAATATTTGACTAGGTGGAGGCAGTCGGCACTACACAATTTGATTGCACCATCAGTATATGTCACAAGTTACATGGACCACTCTGATGTTTTCTCAATGTTTGCTTGTTCAGGTCGAACAACTCAGACATAAGCATGTGCACAATTTTGGCAAGGCTCTTACAATGCTATATAATGTTTAAAAAAAATACAGACACAGTATGAATGTAACAGATTCCAGACCTCTGACCTTGATTGTAGTCCAATGTGAACATGATATTAACACACACAGATAGATCTGCTTTGAGCATTGAGTGGGCTTTTTTAAAGAACATAAATTTGACTCCTCAGTCGTCTCTTATAGAATACTTATTCACCTGGAGGTAGTAAGGTGAAAAAATAATTTATCAGACTGTCATTTTTGCAATATACTTGTTTACGGACACACTATTTCAGCCCATCGTCATACAAGTCACCAGGCGTGTAAAGCAATATCATAGCTACATATGGAGTAGCACAACACAATTTCATGTCATACAGGTATATAATAAAACGCCAGTTAAAGAGAAGTTCACCATATTGTCATAATAACAAAATCTGCTTTCCTCTCTATCGTTAAAAACTAATATATCTCTCATGAAACATGACAAAGAAATGTCTGGTGTAACATATAAAACAGTTTGATAGCTGTCTTATTTATTGGCCAATATTCAAATACAATAGCCGAAGAAATATTCTTCTGTGTGCAATTGCAAAGTGTGTTATGCAGTTTGTTTATCAACTAAAGTAACAAAACATTACAGAATATCATTTGACAGGTTTATTGTTTTAGTTATTTAAATAGTTTACCCGTTAATGCATGTAACTGTTACAAGAAATGTGAATATTTTCCTTGCTGTTCATTTCAACACATGGAATCATGCTTTATAAACAAAAATTTGACGAAGCTTTATTAATAATAAAGTTATTTGAATTCTTGTATATTGCTACACTATTAAAAATTAATAAATGTGACCCAGAATTTTAACACTAGCAGATTTACTTTTGAACCTGGCGTTCTGAACATTTGGATCACTATATTGTTACCCACGATCCATCCATACCCGGATGCGACCAATCTCTGTGGTACATGAGGCACGTGAGGGCACATGAGGCACGTGCCGCTGTCCCACGGCAGTGAGGGAGGTGAGTCACTACTTCTGTTCGCCGTTACATCACCTGACAGGCAGGATGATTGACAGCTGATGGGACTGGCGTCACCATCCCGATCCTCTTTCTGAGGAAGTCGGCAGTGGGGGGGTTATTAAATGAACCTTTTGGTAATCTACTTCCTCTGCGAAACCCAACATGTAAAGAATTTTCTGGACTAGAGCCGAACACACTATAAATACCCTGGAGAATTGGCAGTTTTGTGTTTGCTATCTGGCTGAAATACGGTTTTTGGCTGAAGTCCAGTGTAGTGAGGGACATCAGCAGAGGGTGCAAGATGGGGGATGAGTTTGTGTGGGGACGGTTGAGAGGGTGTTGCACCCAACGAATAGAACGATACTGTGCATGGTATACTCGGAGCACTCTAGACACATTCTGTACTGGTGGAATGTGGACTGAATTAAGGTGGGGCTGCATGAACATGTGATACTGACTTTATTGAAAATATTGAAACTGTCAAATATGGACTTTTAATAATTAAAATAATCCAAGTGTTGATACACTGTTTATTGGGACTGATTTTAATTATTTGATCGCTTTAATTTCTGTGAGATACTGGACGATTATGTAAATATCATTTGTAAAAAGTGAGTGATAGCAATTTATTATAACACGTTAATTCGAGAGTGTATTCTTTGTAGTGTTTAATAAATTAGGAAGTTATTATTAACCTGGGGAATTTTATATTATTTTATTTGTGTTCGTGTGGAGTGGAGTATTGGAGACACTGGGAATAAATAAATACCAGTGTGTTGGAGTTGGTGTGATGATGTATGAAGGGGTTTTTACATATACACACAAAATAAACAGTAGCGTACTTGACTCATGACGTACCGGGAATATATATTCACTATCCTGTCTTCGTAATGGACGTCTGGGTCTTTTTGTCTAGACGCTGAGCCAGGTGCTTCTATTATGTATAAGGGGATTCAGTTTTGCTTGGGTATTGACATCTTCCCATTGTACAAAACTGGCCATGTGGCTATGCAACAGGGCACAAAATCAGATGTGGGCAACACAATTCAGCATCTAGGTACCACCACTGCCTTGGATAGACGACGTTTGGGTGGAGCAGTACTTGAAAAAGGCGGGACTACTTCTGGTACATAGTTCTTACTAATAATGGCCTGTGGCTTTGGCAGAGGTGCGGGACGAAGAATAGCATGCACTAGGTAGGCTATTACTGGTGTTGGAGATTGATCAGACTGGCACAGATACTCGGCGATCTATCCCGGGTACTCGACGAGGCCAGTCTTATCAGGTGGTGGGAAGAGGTCGCTGGGCACTGGAATAGTCCACAGGGTCTTGCAGGTGGCGTAGCGCTTGCATCTGGTCTTGAGGTGACAAACTAGCTAGTTGTTTGACCAAGGAAGTTTGATATGTGTGTATGTGTGTGCTCTACCTGATGCTTAGAGTGTCTGCCTAATTCTTTCCTTCAAGCCTTTCCTCTGGCTGTAGGGCATTGGGAATGGGAATTTACCCTCCTACTATCATATTATGTCTGCTGGCTCCTTGTACATTTATACGTGTGGCACCACATGCAGTAGTGGACTGGCGGACACCCTATTCCCAAGTCTGGTGAAGACTGCGATACACAAGGGAAGTCAGGTCTCTCCTTATCCAGATATGCACACGAGTGTATGGCACTGTTCAGTCTTCCCAACTTAGGGGGCACATGACTCTCCCAGCTGAGATCACTTGAGAGAAGCCCAGTGAACACCAAGCCGAGATCGCTCGAGAGAAGCCCAGTGAACACCAAGCCGACAAGCTGTTCCAAGGACAGTGTACTTGTGTGGCCCCTCCTTTCTGTCAATCCCAGAGGGTTGAGAGGATGGGCGACCAAAGCTAGTGCATGTTGTGTAGAAAAATATTGTCATGCTCGTTTGAGTAAAATTCACCGGGATCGCTTGCAAATGTGTCCGCGAGGGTAACTACAAAGGGTGATAAGTCTATAATGAAGGTACTCAAAGTAAAAGCTGACCCATATTTTATTTTTTTTTAACGGAAATAAACATGTAGTGAATGCACTCTAGCTACTGGTCAGCGGTGCAAATTTCAGCCGGAAAGCTACAAGTGCAATGGCTGGTAGAGGCGACTGACACAAAAAAAGGAATGCGGCGTGAGCTGTTGTAGCTTAGGCAACAAACTCTTGCATTGTTGTACAAACATGTTGTAGGTAACAACGTAATGTAATCGCTCACATGTATAGCAGAATGGCTAGGCAAGGAACGTGACAGGATTTAATCTTGAAAAAGACTTTTAAGGTCCTTAACAGATACATTTGTAACTATAGGAGGTCACAGGGTTTGCGTGGTATGTAGCAGAGAGCTCCTAACTAGCGTAACCTAACCCTATCGTAAGTGTAGCTTAAGCGATGAACAGGATGTTGTCCTGAGCAGCGAGTGCTAGAAAGTGTTGAGATCAATTTGGTCAAGTCTGAGCGGCGAGCACTATAAATTAAGATTACTGTGGAGATGCAGCCCGTCTCCTCTTTTATACTAATTTCGAGCTGCTGCCCACTGCTGATTGGCTGGTGCCACTAGGGCGAGGGGTAATTGCTACTAGAGCTATCTTGCTGGAGTAAAAGAACTCGCTGTCTTAAGCATTGTTACGGTGGGCCGTTGAATAAAACAATCTGCAAGGCAGACATTATAATCTCGAAAATTAACAGGATAAAGTCATCTTCCATCTCCACAACAACTGACCTAGGGATGGAGCGGAAGTTGTTAAAATCATCAATGTTAAAAAGACGTAGTGCGTCAGTATGAAGTGTGGAGTGACACAAGATTCATCCATATCAATAAATATTCCTCCTGTCTACAGTCAACCCCTAAAAACAAAAAAATATCATTGGCACTTGCAGATAAAATATCTGGGTAAATGAGAAAGAAAACTGTCTGAGTAGAACCTAGGGTGTATTACCATTTGCAAGGAATTGTTCCACAGTAAACATACTCCTGCAAATATTCAAATTCCCTTTGTCTGCCACGTACATCTAACACAACTAAATCCCCATTTAACAAACACAAACACTGTTCATTCCACAAGATAAACACAAATTATTTAAATTTTTCCTCTGTCCAGGATTCTAATATTAAATTAAAATTAATCATTCCATTGAATGACTGTCCAAACAGATTAAAAACATTTCATTGTGAAGCAGGATATTCAAAAGTCTTTTATTAAAAGTATTCCAGGTTTTGGCGGGTATATACCTTCCCTCTGCCATTAAAAAAAAATACAAGTTGGACTAGGCTTATATCTCCTCATATTATTGTAATCCAGCAAATATTGCACCTCCTCTTCACCAGCCCTCTCCTCGTTTATACTTAAAAACATTTTTCATAACAATATTTTAAATTTTGTACATTTTACTTCAGAAAATAAAATAAATATTTGAGTAGCATCTTAGAGAGGAACTGGTCCAGATGAAGCCTAGTCTGAGAAGAAGGAAACTAGGCAAGATAGCAACCCACTTCCTAGATTTTGGCGCAAATTCACGCTTCCAACTACAGCCAGCATTTGCCCTGGGCTGTCCGAGATGTGGATAACACGAATACATCAATGACGTTTACCTGTCTAAATCATATGGTTGCTGCTAATGTAACTAAGGTTTTTGTTTACATAACACGTGTCCGCGACATTGGGCATGCACTCATCCCTGGCACTCGTGACCCTGAGAGATATACTTCTAAATAACAAACAGACTTATTCAAACAACTTTTCCTATAAAATAAACAGTTTTTAAACATATTGTGTCCATTTTTCACTTCTTTGTTTGTAAACAAACAATGATTACTTTTACTGTGATGTGTTTATAAATTTAACATGTGTCAAACCATGATTTTGAAAATGGCTGTAAAATGTAGAAAAAATGTAAACAAACAATACTTTCATACTAAAACACACAAATATTTACATTACACTTTAAAATATGGGAAAATACTTCAAAACATGTAAAGTACGAAATAATCAAACATTCTGAATTGTTACAATGTAGCTAAGCCCACTGACTTTGAGAAATTGTGACAATATAAACGTCATGTACTTAGAAAAACGTTCATAACAACAACAAACTCACACTTAACTCTACTAATTTCTTATTCTTCTGTCATTTATAACAAAGGAACTGGTGTGGGTTTGAGGCCTGGGTAAGACATAGATGTTTGTGTGTGCCAATGAACCAACAACAGTCATCTATATCTTGGCTACTGTAAAGATATTCAGTGTAGAGACAAATAGGTGAACAGTAAGCAATTCGTCTTTAAGCCACTAGCTTAAAAAGGAGCCTTAGTGAGGCTGAAATAAATTAAAGTTACTAAACATAACTACCCCCATTTTAAGCATATCTGGGCAGTATAATATATTGCCACTACTCATTTTCCGATGTTAAGTGATAAAAGCATAGAGTAAAGTTCAAAAGAGAAGGTAATCTTTGCGCAGCTTTGAGGGAGGGAAGGTAGGGTAGGATTGTCCCTTGCGCCTGCCACTGGAGGGAGGGAAACCGTGTAACACTGCTGGCTCTGTACACACCAAACTGGTAACATTGCTCTCTAGTACCGCGCTGTGCGACTGACATTTTTCGGCAATGGGCTGTCCCAACTCGCCCGACACATTTTAGTCTTCTGCACATTATCTTCTTATTTGAAGCAAGTGAGTGGCTGTTGATGGTATTGCAGTGTGTTGTCTAAATATATAAATAGGGCCACTTGTTTTTCGTGAAAAGACTTACATGATGGCTAGACTTCAACATCCTATGTAGACACTTGCTGGGTATTTTTTTTTGGGTATTGGCTGTGTTATCTGTGTGTGAAGAATGTCTTTTTTATGAGTGAGCCAATCAGAATTAAGTTTTTCTGATATTGACTGCCCGTGATTCATGGGCAGACAGATAAGATATGTAACAATTCAAATGATCCAATCACGAAAGTTGTTCTGAACTAAACTGTTTTGGAACACAACTTGTCCTGAAATATTTCCACATAAAACGGGTGCCCCTATATATAAGTAATCAAAGAAATTCCCTTTCCTATGTTTTTTCATTGTGATAAAAGCGGACCAGTCCTCATAAACACGTTCAGTAGGGTGCAGTGAATGCAGCTGCACCTCCCATTGCATCATGTCATTAGGAAATTAAAGCATCTTGCCGATTTTGTATTTTCAGTTCACATTCTGCATGTTTGAAACTAACACTGAATGAAAAATATATTTAATTTAGCATAGACTATTTGTGATAGATAAGTTCAAATATATTCCTACCTTTAAAATCCTGTAAAAGTGCGTCTTCATGTGTCCCTCCCCGCTCTGAATCTCAGCCTATTCGTCGGCTGCTCCAACCATGGCCTGTGTCTATAGAAACTTTCAGAACTATTCCAACCAAACTGTCATCTACTAATCAATTAAAAATATTTCATACAGAATGAATATGAAATAGTAACTATTAAAAGTACGATTGGGAATTACTTTTTATTTAGGCATTTTCCATTAGATTCACTTTCTTGTGCAAATACTTATTTACTGTCTTAGAATGTAGTAAACATGCATGATGGTACTGCTCATGTGTAATTGTTTTTCTAGGGAAAGAAGTCCTTGTCTCAATTGTGGTAATTACTTGGATTTGATACTGTCTATTACACATGAGATTTGCGTCGCCTTATAGGGTACTATGTTAACTGATTTTGTATCTTGTGGGTGTTACATGTTCATTATGGTTTAGAACCACCACATTTCACTAAAACTACGAGAAAAATTACTTTTACCAATGTCTCAAGGTTTTTAGGCCATATCGTTATTGCCACTGAAAGTGACAAATGTAACAGTTTTTCTTTCATTTTGCTTATTATGCATTTAATCAGCATAACTGTGATATTTTTGAACTTCATTAGTTCCTAAGGACTGTGAAGTTAGCATCATATAACTTTGACGTCGCCCTCACTGCTCCACTCAGAAGGCAGACCACTGTTGCCCAGATCATGCACCAGGCACGCATGCCCGTATGCTTTGTGCACGGGTTATCTCTGTCGTTCATGCAGAACCGGGTCACTGAGCCGGGTTATGACTTGCCTGACCCCAGTTTTACAAGAGTGTTCTTCTAGTTGTGTGTGTGCAATGCAAATCTGTTCAGTGGCCCATAAAGTAGAGTCACTAATTAGCAAGGAGATGTTTTCTACATTTTATTCCCTTGAATTATATTTTAAAGGCCTTTTTAACTTCCCCCGGTTTTATGCTTGAAACCTTAGAAGGAGATGGCTTACAGACTAACATATAACGTAACTGAAATTAACACCCATGCCTTACCCGGGATTCAAACCCAGAGCCTCCCGCACCTCAGATCGGTGGCGAATCAACCAACTGCGGCATGGGAGGTCGGCTTATTCCCTTTAAGTGAGACGTAGTAAACCTGCGAGTGCGAAGCTATATGGGTTTGGAACCACTACAAAACACGAGACCGTAACACTCATAATTCTTTTTATAATTTTCTAGTGTTGTTAATGTGTCTGGTTTATTCAAAAGGGCAATATTCATTTCTTTGAATAAAATTAAGCATAACATGGAAACATCCTGGCAGTTCCAGCTTCTGTCATGCCAATTGCCCAAAACTAAATTATTTTGCTTTGTGTTATTTTGTTTTCATAATTTGATTTGCATGTGTCAATGTGCTAATGTAACTTCTAAATGTCATGTTTGTTCATTAAATGCCTTCATGGGCCTTGCGGGCCCATTCCAGCTTGCTTTTCTTAATGAATGCATACTGACAATTAACAGATATACAGACTTGGATACTTTAAATACTAAACCTAACATGTCGGAAGGCTCTTGTTTATTGTTCTAGAGTTTCTTTATGCTTAATTGCAATGCAGTATACTTGTTGAAGTTTTATGTTTTATTCAATTTCTCTCTGTGTTGGTGGGAGACCGCTGGCGCAGTGACCAGCCATTTCACCCCCCCTCTTTAGTCTTGGCTTAGCGGGCGTTGGGAGTGCACACGCATCACATAGTGGGAGCCTTCACCTTTTGTCTCGCCATTTTTAGTTTGCTATATTGTAAGTTTTAGTGTACTGGAACCTTTATATATTGTTTGCTCCTCGAGTGATTGCGCTCCCATCTCTGCCAGACTCACCGTCCTGGAGATTTGAAATAATACCGTGATTTCGTCTAATGTTCTGAACTGTACTTTTACTGTTTCTGCTTGTGGCAGGCCAAGTTGCTATGCCCGCTTTTGTCTTGGATAGTTATGCTGTGTGATCAATGTACCAACGCTTTCTTCAATATAACCATTCTTGATTAGAGTCTTTGTTTGTTATTTCTCGTACGTAAGTACCTTCGGGACCTGGCCCACTCCAGGCAACCTACTATCTGACCAGTGTTTGTAGACTGTGTAAACTTAAACTCTCTCTCTAAATTAGATGTGTACTTGTGAGGGGATTACCACATGATTGTCTATGTGCTTACCAATGTATAGATGAGTTGGCGCCCTACCGGAAAAGTGTATTGTCCAGATGCAATCTTAAGAACTTATCTAATAAACTTTTCAGCCATGAGCTAGGGTTTGTCTATAATTCAGCATATCTCGCCTCGCGCTAGTGTCAGAAACATGTTATATGATGCCGAAACTTGCGTGGCTTAAATACGCGCATTGTGCGAAAAGTGTACACAGCAAGAAAAATTTGTTTGGGGAACCACCACTGTCCAAGAAAACGCACTGGAGCAGTGAAAAGGCCGCGATCTTGTGCACATGGTGACACCTTTGTCCGAAGTGCTGGAGACACCCCTTACGTCACCGCCTGCTTGTTGCCTGGCATGCATGCGTGGTCCGGTTCGGACATGCACGTGCCACCCCAACCCGCCCATGCCAAGATTGTGTCACTGGACCCTTTCACAATGTTTGACCTGCAGGCATCTATCTGCTGATGTTTACCGCAAGCGTGAGGTGTGCTATTAGCTCAGACAGTAACATTAACGATCAAGGTGACATGCTGTTTGTGCCCCCTGTGCAGCAATGTCAGCAGTGATACAGCGTGTTGTGAACTGTGCCAGCTGGAAGTGCACTTTGTCTGTTTGTCGGCAGGAGAGTGGCCATCAGTGCAAAACAACACATTTCAATGCCAGGACTGCACTTACATCCAGACCAGCCAATCCGCTTCGCAAAACTGAAAGCACCCAGCGAGTTCCTGCCACCAGAGGGACCCACTCGACAAGTAAGTGCAACGTCAGATTGTTCCACGGAATGGGACGTGTTGTTGTCATGTGCAACTTGTGTGACAACAAATACCACCCTAAATGTGTTTCGGACAGTGAGTAGAACAGTTTTTGGGAAGGAACAGTCCGCTGTGAAGAGTGTATACCAGTTCACGTCCACAACAACCTTGCGACCGCAAATAGAAACATGACTCGTGACGTCAAGAACCAGCCACAGATGAGAGCATGGTGCAGCACACAGCCACTTGCACCAGCCTTCCCGCCACAGGGACCACCACATATGTGCAAGGAGTTGTCATGTCTGCGCCGAGAACAGCCAGCAGTCAGTACTCCAGTCCGTTTCCAGATGCTTCCTACGTTCTCTGGCCAGGGAGTGGAGGACTCACAAACTCTTCTGTCAGAGTGCACCGACTGTCTGCAACGCTATGGCGTCGGAGAGGAGGAGTGGCCAAACATCATAGGTAGGTAACTGGCAGGCGACGCCCGGAATTAGTGGTGCTCCATCACAAAATACAATATGACATGGACACAATTCGCCATGAAGTTTACCACCAAGCAAGTATCTACACCACACTTAAACAACAGCTCTCATTGTTTACAGAGGAGCAGAGCCCGCAAGATAATCTGGAAACTTTCGTCAGTCACAAAATCAGCCTCGCCAACTGCCACTACCAGCATATTTCTCCAGAAAACATGTTGGAAGCAGTGGGGAAAAAAATTGCGACCAGAACACAGGCCTGCTCTATGTCCTGTGGTATACAGTGGCTACCAACGTTTTATGAGGACTGCTGTTAGTATCGTGCACAACTACTATCTGGACACTCGCGACGGGAAAACGGGAATGATAGTGGTAAGAACAGTGACAGTGCTTCGAAGCGCGTAAGTGTGCTGCATCAAGGATTAAACGGCCTGGGCATCCAGCATCTCATAAAGTCATGTTAACGTAAAGAGCAAGTACCTTAGTCGCGCAAAGTCAGTATGAATAACACATCATATGACTGATCACTAATGAAAAATTTCACGGCCTTGAAATAGAGGTATAAATTAATAGCCGGCCAGCACATGCATGTAACAGTAAAATAAATGTGTACGTGATAATAAACAGTATAATGTAACAAAAGTTTGAAATGTTGCATATATCAAAGTAACATCTAACGATACAAAAGAGCAGAGATGCCATTCTATCTTAGAAATATTCATGATGTGGCTTGCAGCATGGAGCAGTGGTGTGCAACTGGATTACATGGCGTCACAGAAGAATAGTGAACTTAAGTCTTTTTACCACATACGCGTGGAGTAACTCGCCAATTGACGTGGAGTAACTCACTAACAGAGCACATCAGGGGCTAGGACGGCAAGAAGCTTCATACAAAAAAATAGTATACCCCAGGGTTCGTTAAACATTAAGAACTTATACTCTTTTAAAATTAAAATAAGGTACGTTAAAAGTTAATTGTGTTGAGACAAGAAGAAATGAAATTTTCTGATATATTTATTAAAACAGTAAAGTAAACTGTGTACACAAAAATATTTTTAGCTAGCAATAAGGTAAAAATTAGCATAGAAATCATCATGTAACATGTATTACAGTGAAGATTTTATAAACTAAAACTTTATAGTAAAGTTGTGGAGTGTCGTGACAGATAAAATAAGGTACGTTAAATGTTAATTGTCTAGAGACAAGAAGAAATGAAATTTTCTGATATTTGTATTAAAACAGTAAGGTAAACTGTGTACACCAAAATATTTGTAGCTGGCAATAAGTTTAAAATTAGCATAGAAATCATCATGTAACACGTATTACAGCCAATATTTTATAAACTAAAACTATATAGTAAAGTTGCAGAGTGTCGTGACAGATAGCACACACAAAGCTACCACACCCACTCCATAATCCCAATGGTCGGTGCCCATACGAAAATGTTTTGGGGGTAATGTCAGGGCACCGATCACACTCCATAATCCAAGTCGTGACACTAAGTAACTAACCCAATATAAGATAGATAACACTTTAGAAAGTACAATGTTATACAGCAAAATATATTAGATATTGAAAGGATTGGGAGATACCATCTCCAAATAGGAACAAAATAACCAAATTATGCAGATTATTATCACACACATATGGCTAAAAGGACAAAATGTATTACCAAATGCTTCATTACCACAGCATAAGAAGAGTATACGTCCTTGTAGTGTTTATTAAAACTCAAAATAAGTGAAAAGTACAAAGATAAGAAGTCATAACTGTACAAAGAAAGCAAAATAAATTGTAAATAACGTACACAGAAATGTAGCAATAGAAAAACAAATATAATACCACCTAATGTAAATATTGACCAAGGAAATAAACGTACTAAAAGTGAGTTCATGTTTACAAATAGCACTAAAAGTATGGAGTAGAGTTCTATCATTGTCATATGTCACAAATTAGATATCCTTAGAAATAGAAAACACTCATAATGTAAAGTGTATCATATGTCAAATTTTATTAAGTTGTATTTATACAAGATATTTTATAGAAAGATAAGTAAAGAATCAAAACACTAGATAGATAATAAAAAGTTCCAGACCAACAGAATCATAATGGAGGATGACAAGTAACCTAACAAATAAAAACAGAATTAAGATTATAATAATAAATATCTGGCCATATAGCCCTAGTTCATGTTTACGGGGAATCAAAGTGACTAAGTGCGCGGAGGACACTTTAAAAGCCACTTTATTCCCACTGCACAGTAAATTTGCAACAACCCCATGCGTGAAGAAGAGAGGCACTGCCAAATCACACCACTACAGGCAGACTACATTTGCACCCTGCTGGCTACTCCTAACCCAAGACACCAGCCCCCAAAGAGTTATATCCCCAAATGTACCACACTTCCATGGCAGCCAAGGGCAACTGCCTCTTCAGAGAGGGGGGCATTGTTACGAGTGCAGCAACGAGGGAGCTAGAAGGCCTTGTCGTAGCAGCCAAGGTGTGGTGTTTGGATGATGAGAATTAAACTGACGGGTCGGCAGGAAGAAAAGGAGGCCAGCGGGCATGTATAAAGGAGGGTATCACAAGGTCACCTCCCCCCAGATGTTACCAGGCTGCCACGACGCTGTGGCGTGATCCAGGACGGCAAGGCTCAGCAGTTCAGAGTGCGTTAGTAGAACACCTTCAGTATACTCGGTGCTACGTGCAAACCCACTAGATGCGAGGCAGGGCTTAACTAAGTTCAGTTTTTGAGGCTGAGTCAATTTAGAGTCTTTGCGTTCAACTTCTGACGGTTGCGACTAATTTGATAAGTTGAAGGAAGTAGTTCTGTATTCAATATTCAAGTCACGAGAGTGTTTAAGATATTGCTTGTAACGGAGTAAACGTCTCATGTTAATTGTTGTTATAAATGTAAATGGACTAGCTTGATGTATAACAGAGTTGACATAAGTAAATAAAGGAATAGTGTTTTGTAGTTGCTGTATCTTACTTAGTACGCAAACCCCAGTTTCTGTAAAGCTATTATACGGCCCCCTTATGGGGACTTAACACTATGTTAAGTTTCCGTTCAAGTTAAGACACACTGCTTGCAGTTTTTTTCAATTTTATCAGTTATTTTGACTGCATGACATGGAATGTCTGCTTCCAAGTAAAGGCATTGTCAGCACTGGTTAAGAGGTGCAGGAAGTAATTTCCTCTATTACACCGAAGCCATGAGAATGCAGTGCTCATACAATTTGGTGGTGTTTTCTTACTGTTTATGAAATGCTTGATTCTATGCCTGAAGCTTGAGAGAGATGAAAATAAGATCGTGTAAAAGAATATAATACGCAGTATTGGCACAAACTATCAACATAGTATTTTGGCACAGTGCTGACATTCACTGCAGCAATAACATTATGTGGATATTATAATAATGTTTATATTATGCATGGACATGGGAGTGCTACTGTGGTCAAACAGTTGTGTTTCCGCTGCAGGTCTAATGTCTTCTGTTCTTCTGTATTCAAAAAATATGTATATGCATTAACTGTTTACTTGATTTTCCTAAACTATACTCCTTCATTGTTAAATTCTGGTGGATAACAACATTCTGTTGTGCCTTAGTATGGAATTATTTATTATGTAAGAAATGTGTTAACAAGTAATATTCAGGTTTATTTTGTTGTCAAGTTCATAAAAAGCATGTAACATATTTTTAATGATATCAGTTTAGTTTACCCACATTTATCCACATAACTTTAAAATGATGATGTGAGTTTCACATAAGCCTTGACATTTTCTTTTTGATATTACAACAGTTGCTGGCAGGTGATGCAGGTGAGACTACGTAGGTGCCACAGTGTCAGTATGATAGTGGTTGAATGCTGTGGCAATCTGGCTCAGATATGTGGCATACGAAATTCATTACGAATAAGGATTCTTCTGCAACATAAAGGCCTTGCAACCGTATACTGTGTAACAACCTCAGGCCATCTTCATACCCCGGAAGAATATTGTCAATCTGGCATTCATTCTTACTGCATCACAGGCTTAGATTATGGTTGGACAAGATCCATTCGTGAGAAAATAATACATGGCACCTCACAGAATCATGCAGGTTCCTTAGTTTCTGGACTAGTGTACCTTCCAAGTGATGTGTTTAGCTACTATGTAGATGCCTGGCTGTGACAAAGAGTGGTTCACAAGAAGTGCATGGTAACATGAACCATAGCTGTGCACTGCACACACAGTGCAGTACCCTGACCTGCTTTTTCCAGGAGCGGTCAGTCGGAAGCTGAAGGTGGATCTGATTTATCCAGACGTGGCAGTGGATCAGTTTGGGAACCATGGTGTCTGGACTGTTGTCTACAACCAAGGATTTGAATTAACTGTGAATGGCAGGACATACTTTGCTTACTCATACTACGAAAAGGTTAGTTCTTTAGTCTCTCAAGTGCCACTAGTGGCAATGTTATGAGAGGTACTTGTTACTTCTGTTACTGGTACCATACTCCTGTTTCCTGTCCTGGAATCCTCATCTGCATTGCACAGTCCATCAGATACAACTAGTCTTGTTGCCGTATTGTGATCAAGATTATAATAAATATTTCAAAGTTTAGTTTCAAGTTCTTGTTGCAGTGAAAGCAATTGTAAACTGATAATGTATGAAACCAACAAAAAGAAACAACCTTTTTTTTGCAGTGTTTATAGGTAATTTAAAGTATTTTTGGTTGACTTGATGTTTGCAAGCAATGGTAGGAGTCAAGCTAGTACTTGTTAATGAAGGTATGGTATAATCATCATAATTTTAAGTTAGTAATAAATGGAAGACAGTGACTTCTTTAATTCTTAATATCAGAATAGGAGAGCCCCAGTAAACATAGTAGTTTAAAATTGTTGTTGGCTCAATTTTGCCCTTATATGTAGGATGTGTCTTAGTAATACTGGTTGCAGCTCGTTTTTGCCTGGTTCTTACACCAGCTGCGGTCTAGGTGGTGGAGGAAGCAGGTTTGTCAAACACCTCAGTAAAATCTGTATAGATGTGTACATGTCAATGATGAATGGTCTGTGGTGTTCAATAAAAAGTGAGAGTTGCATGTCATTGACTGGTGTCTTCTCAGTCTTTGGCTGTGGTGACACAGCTTTGGCATCTAAATAAGCAATCCACATGTACAACAATGTGAAAGGAGATCACTTAGACATTCAGCATATCACTTCCCAGCATTCCCCTGTTTCATCACCGGTCACCTCTACCGGTCAGCTTATTTGTGTACTATAGCTTCCCGGCTGAAACTCTTGCAGTTGACCAGGAGTTAGGATACATTCACCACGTGTATTTCCCTTACAGAAATAAAATGTGGGTCTGCTTTCACTTTGAGTTCTTTCCTGTAGACGTAGCACCTTTCTGTAGCTACCCTCATGTATCAATATCGAGCCAATACACTCAACTATCACCCTCATGCACTAGCCCAGGCAGCCCTTCCTGTCAACCTATTGGGATTGAAGGAAAGGAGGAGCCACTCGTTACACTGTCCTGCAATAGATTGTCGGCTCGGTGTTCGTCGGCCTCTCCACAGCGATCTCCGCCAAGAGAGTCTGATGTCCCCGTAGTTGGGAAGACTGGGACAGGGCCACACACCCATGTGTGACCCTAGACAGGTGAGGCCTGACCCACACCTGATTTTTTTGCCCTGCCGCAAAGCAACCCGGCCAGTTCTATACAACAGGAAGGCACCTATGTCCTGACAGGACTGAAACCCCTAATATTATAAAAGTGCCTGACTTAACTTCTAGTCATAAAGTTGGACACCCTCTACTGTGTCAGACAAGTTATTATACATTCCCGGTATGTTATGCGGCAACTTGTCTTTTTGTAACTCCTCTTCTCCTCTTGAAGATAGTAAGCTTAGTAACGTCCTTCCTCAACTCTCCCAACTGCTTGACAATTTGTGCCTTTTCCACACATGTAAACCCACTGTGATGCAGAGCCTTGAACTCTCACAGATGAAGCAATCTAGCCACAGTGGTCAGGGCTTGTGGCATTGCATTGCTGTTACTTTGTGTGTTTTTCTTTCTATGCTTGTTGATGCTAAGTAAACTTGATAACCCAGTGTGGTCACTTCTTTCCATCACTTTTATGTGTACTCTTGCTCTACCTACACTGCTATATGAGCAAAAGTGTCATCAAGGTTATGTATCAGCATCATCTGGAGGTGGTAATGTCACATTTAGCATTGTCTGTTAATGTTCATGGGATTTAAAACAAAATATTGTGTGCTAGGAAGAGGATACGGGTAGTCTCAGTAGTGGCAGTAACTGGCTAGGCTTGAAGGCAAGGTCCAAACCAAGGGTTGTGTTTTGCAGAATGGGCAGAATGTAAGCAGCTTCTGCGACAAGACGTTCCCTGGTTGGTCACATGATGTGACTCTGCGCCATTGGTCATGTTTCCAAGGCCGCAAGATGGCTGGTCAGCCAGTGAAGTACCACCAGGACCCATTCTCAAGCCCACAGGTATGGCCCTTCCTGCTTACTGTGGCTCCTCATTGTTAAGTTATAACTTGTGCCTCATTAGTTTAGTTTATTTTTCATCCTGTAAGACAACATAGTTGTGGTTACAGTATAAAAATATACTAGAATATAGGGTACATGTAATATAGGAGATATCTACATTTTTTAAGAATAAATAAAACATAATATAAACATATATAAAAGGACATAAAAACAATTACACTTTTAAAACAACATTGCATTCTTCATTGGATTAATGTTATCTTCCAAAAAGTTAAACATACATATTCATTCATAATATAACTAATAGTTCCCAATGAATTTATATAAAAATATAACAACAGATTAGTTACGAAAAACATAGTATACGTATCACCCTGCAGGGACAAACAATTTGTCATACGCACACTTGTCTGTTTCATTTGACAAAAGTGAATAAAGAACTTCTGTATCAAGCATTGATAATTCCTGCCCTTTCAATTTCAGAGTGAAATTTTTGGTATTAAGTAATTTGTAATCTTTACCTGATGATGAATCTGTACCTTCCTTCATTATCTTCTTTACCATGGCTCGTAAAACACTTAGCTTCTTCTTTGAAAATGTGATGTCCATGGTCATGGTCGCCAGACTTTTCTTTTTACAGGTTCCATGTGTGAATCTTATTCTCATATTGCACACTATTTACGGAAGCTATAAAATAGTAAAACAATTGGTAATCTAGACATCTGCGAATCTGTGATTTACAGCTTGAATCGAAATTAAAATTCATGAATTTCAAATTTTTATTGAATCAAATTTGTTTAAACCACATCCCAAAGTGGGTGAACAGCATTACTATATCAAGTGATGTTAACCTCCCGTATCATATAATCATGATAATTTAATGTACCATTTCAACATATAATTTTCAGAAATTTTACTCCTGTTTCTTGCAAGCGCTATCCGAATACGTAAAGTGAAATCTGAACATTTTTTTTTCAGAGGTTGTACGTATAGACTACTGGTTAACAAAGTAAAGTAAAACATTACCTGCAAAATTTTGTGCCTGCATGCAACAGTCATTTGTTATTCCATAAAATTAATATTATGACAAACGTTTACTAATATTTTTATCTTGTGTGACAAATCTTGAATAAGTACTGTATCTTATTTAAGTATACTATTTGTTAAAGATTCAGGGTTATTAAACAAACAATAAATTTATCATAAGAACTTTGAGCACTGAAACAACTTTAATATTAGTTGGAAAACATGATGGCATAGCAATCTGGCTTTGATGCATGACGTCTTTCATAATATTAATAAATGACTGCAACACATCAGTGCAATTACATCCTTGGCAGTTTTCTACACAGTTGAGTTACTGCCGCTGTTGCCTACAAACTTTGTTGTATCTACCATTGTGGGACTGAATAATAGAATTTATTTTTGCCCGATGAGCCATCGAGACAATGCAAGAAGCTCGTTTGCGAGTATAGCAGTGTGTCGCTGGATGCCGCCACAAGTAAGATGCCTAGATTTCACCGCTCTCCACTACACCGCTTGCACCAAGGATATAGACGCTGCGCTTGCTCCTGCTACCCCCTCTCCAGATGCTCTATGTCAGTGAAGGAAGGGATGGCCAAGGAGTATAAAAGGAGATGCATCTTGGCCTCCGGGGCATCAGTTCTGCTTCAGTTCTCGATCATAGACTTCTCACTCCTCTTCTGGGCTCTCACCGCTCAAACAATTGGTGCAGAGGCCCATACCTCTCCAGTTATTTCACCGCTTCCTCATGGAGCCGAAAATCCTCTCCAACCTACACCAAAGGAAGAACCAGTAGCGTCACCAGCAGCACACTGAGACACGTTCGGTCCCTTATGGACGAACAGAGAGTAAAGGTTGCTCAGAGGAATTATTAAGCTACATGCACCAGCTACTGTCTCCTCCCGTAACTTTGCAGAGTGCATGTTCCCCTGTTAATGCTAGGGTGTTTACCTTCCGCCAAGCCTGTGTGGATTAGGAGGTAGTAATTCCACCATCTTTGTTTATTTCCTTTGCAGTAAATAAATACTGATCTTACCCGATCTCTTGAGTATCACTCTGACCGCCTCCTCTTGTCATCATTGGAGCTGACAGAGCCAGCAGGAGACCGAATATTCATATTCCAAACCTACACTTACAACACACCAGAACATCCTTGGAAGGCCACCAATTCTCTGCCACGTGCAGTGAACAGTAGAGCCACGACACTGGGATACTGTCCCGTGGATGGAAGTTGGCTTGCCGGCTTGAAGTCGCCCCCGCCTCACTGCTCACTTCGTGGTACCGAGGAGGGCGTTTTTTTAGTCTGAAGAGACCTGTGACCACTGAACATTCGCCTCACCATTATTGGAAGACCACCCGTTCCTTGCACCCAGATGGATAAACGGTAGAGCCACGACACTAGGTACGCTTGTGGTGGGACCGGCTTGGCAGCTGAGGTGGACCACCCTCATGGCTCATTTCGTGGGGCCGAGAGGGTTTACACTCCAGTGCAGGGGAGACTAACCCCATTGGGACAACACCTTGCGGTTTCTGCAACCAACACTTTTCAGCTCGAGTCTTCCTCTCCTCCGGTGGGGAAGTCAAAGAGTGAGGTGCGGTGTTGGCAGTAGCAATTGGTACCTACACTTTATAACTCTGAAACGTCGACTGCCGGCCTCCTGCGGACCTGATTTTAGGATTAGAGCCTGATGCGTTACACCCGTAGGGGTGGTGTTAAGAAAAAGGTTAAGATGGTGAGGGCTATCTCTAAGAATCCACAGAGGCTTCGCATCCTTCCCAGCAAGTTTGGGCTACTGATTCCGTATGAACAGGCTGCTTTGCTACGATGGCTCATCGCACCAGTACCCACCGTCACGCCTGTCAACTTGTTTGAACCACTGACCCGTGTTGCAGAAGTATACCATCCTATAGTGAAGGAAATACTGTTTGGCGAAGAGTCCACCAGCATGCCAGAACCAACACCCAGCACCTCACATGCAAACCCTACCCCTCAGTCGAGTGTCACCCGGGCCATGGGAACAGGGGCAGTAAAACCACCCAAAGGGCAAGACACGCCATCCCACTGTACCACCACCTAAGCCTGCACCACGCAGGGTGAAACTTACCAAGCCAGACTTTGTGCCAAGCCGATGGCCTATTAGGCTGGTACCGTACTCCGGTCGGGCATCAGTGCCCGACAAGTAACCACTCGAAGACGCGACTCGCCTAGCATCAAGTAATAAACCCATAGACAATGGCAGCCAATCAGCTGGGTCTGTCGCATGTCCAGGAGCGCCCAACATGGGGCGTCTGCCGTAATTTTGAAAAGAGTTAGGCCAAACCAGGCCAATAGGACCCCGAGGCGAGAGAAGTAGCCGGGGCTCACTTAGAGAAACTCAGACCATACTTCGGGGGAGTCAGTAAACTCCCCATGTCACTCAATATCCCCAGAGATTTCAGACACCAATGTGGTCTCAATCGAGCACTCCGAAGAAACCATGGACTCTCCTATTAGCAACTGCTGCGCCAAGGCAGAATGCTACAGAGAAGGGGTTTGTGGAATTGAGTGCGTGCATTGCCAGTGACAGTTCCACTATGCCTACTTAGGCTGGGACGACATATTTCACCACACCGACGCCTAGAATACTGGTGTGAGGACTGCCAAATAAGGCAGATGGCGTATTGTAGCGGGGTGTCATGCCAAGGGCAACGACAGTACACCGTGAGGTGCATTGCATGTACCCAAATGTTTCACCACCTATGAATTGGGTGACCCGATGAATGGGTGACCCGACTGGGAATGGTATACAGGTTTGAATTCTGTCAGCGGACTACCGAATACTGACCACACACCACACAACCCCGGGCACGGCCAGAGAACCGAACCAAACCCTTCGACAGGGGAGCCCCAGATTCCCGACTTCACAGGCCACTCCCATGAAGATCCACTGGTCTTTCTCATAGACTGTGAAAGAAAGTTTAAAGAGCAGAAGATTCCACCAAAACAGTGGGTTAAACTAGCCCAAGTACTCCTCAAGGGTAAACCGCTCGACTGGTGGGGAAAGTACGGTGAGTTCATCACTGAATGGGTGGAATTCCGGAACAGGCTAGCTACGGAATTCACCAGAGAAGAGGTACTAGCCAACCTCACCACCAAATTTTATAGCTGAACACAAACCCTTAGAGAAGAAACCAAAATTTTCATTCATCGCAAGATACAAATGTTCAGATGGATCTTTCTGAAAGAAACGGAGGAAGCCTGTGTACGCAATATAACCCGCATGCTGCTGCCACAATTAAGAAACTTCCTGATTGCTCCCAAGTTACAAGACGTGGAAGAGTTGGTAGACTGGACACGGCAGATTGAGCGAAATCTGCAGACACAAGCCTATCTAGAACGCACAAAAACAAGCAAGTCTGTGGAAGCAGGGAAACCCCAAGAAAAGAAGGTCAAGGTGCCGTCACGGACACCGCCAACGTGTAACCTCCCAAAGTTTTGGTTCAGCCCCGACTATCACTTTAATAAAGATTGCCTGACATGGCTGGCACCAGGCACTCGCACGGAAGAAGGGGGTGCAACTGGTGGCTCGTGACCCACTCGTAACCAGCCAAAGGAATCCTCCCAGGCTGGTAAATGCCGAGACCTGCAAACTAAAAGGGGGTTGACCCTGCTGTGTCAAAAGGGCCCATAATCCAGTCAGTGTGTGAAGGAACAGGAATCACGGGGGCACCATACTTCAAAGTCATTATAAACAACCAAAGTTTCATAGCACTGCTAGATTCCGCTGCCACCGGAAACTTCGTATGTAGTGATATCCTTACCACAGAACAATGGAAAACCGTACGACCCCAGAGGAAAACCATCCACATAGCTACACCAGACTGTAGACTCGCCGTGGACAGACGAATAATGCTCATCTTGACCATTCAGAGAGTAACGAACACGGCAGAATTTACTGTGGCACCCGACCTCCAGGAAAAGGTCATCCTCGGTCACCTCTGGCTCCACCAACAAAAATGTGTATAGGACCACGGCTGGCGTAGAGTTTACTTGGGCTGCAAACACTGAGTCTCAGTCAACTGGGATCACTTGGTACCACCCCAACCACTCAGAGTCAGCCCGGAAGAGCAGAATCGTTTGCTACAGCTGCAAACCAACCGGGACCAGGTCGCTGCCCACCTACAAAGAGACCCAGAAACACCAGGGCTACTCAAGACACACCTGAAGCACTTCAAAGTCCAGAACAACATAGGGTGGTTCCACAATGGTCGACATAGGGCCAAATGGAGGACATGAGTGCCCAAAACCCTCTTTACCGATAGTGGTTATTAGGGGTGGGCAAAGCTGGAAATTTCATTTCGAAGCAAATTTGTTAAAATATTCACGAATTAATATTGAATATTGAATTGAATATCTAATCAAAGGGTTTTGCTGTCAAGTACACACAGAAACAATTATATTTTGTTTTGAAATTTAATAAATGTTTTCCACTGATTTACAAAAAAAATTGTCATAGTTTTTACCATGTAAGTACACATATTGCCTTTCATTCTAATCAAATATAAATAACAAACTGAAAATGAATCCAGGCTTAAAGGCTATTTAAAAGTAACATACCTATTTGAAAGACTTTAAAAAATCTTTTTTTGTCACATCAGCATTTTTCTTGGCTTAAATGCAAAATAATACTAAATAAGATACTAAAAGTTCTTTCATCAAAGTGTGGAACATACAAAACAGAATTAATTGCAGTGCTCATATTTAACACCCCAGTTGTTATTTTATGTACTCTTTATTCAAATTGTGTATCTATAATCCATTCCTGACTAGAAGAGACTTTCGAAGATGAACTTTTAAAAAATCGACCTAGGCGTAACATGTCAATCTGTTTTTTCAGTAACCTGTATTCCACAAATATATAACACTGTGATTAACTTAAGTGTACTGTATTATTAAATAAATGAAACTTTACCGTAGTATCTTCTATAACTTGTAATATTTATTTCATAATAAATATGAATTAACAACAGCGAGAGCAGCGATGTGTTGGCAAAGGCTAGTAAGAAATAGTTTGCAGATAAATATTGTTTTAACTAATTTTTTTGGTATGCTATTAGTAAATTAAATGTTGCCTATTGAAATGTCTAAATATTTGGGTAGCCCCGATGGCACCATATTTCATTCTTACAGTTTAAAATAACAGGGCAAAATATAGTGCGTAGGCCCACTGACACAGTGTTTGTTTTATCGACTGAGGAAGCAACTATTCGCTGGGCGGATTTTGTCGCTCTCTCTCTTTCTTTGTCTCTCTCACATTCGGAATATTTCGCATCAGTAGTAAGCATTAAATTATTCACGTTTTCAATTGTCTCATATTCATACTTATTACAGCAAAATAATAATTTTTTAATTTGTAATTTACAACTGAAAAGAGATTTTAATGTTTGAATGCTTATTTTATTATATTTAGATATGATGACGGGGCGGTTACCATCTCAAGTTGGCAGACATGGCGAGCCATAACATGGCGTGTTGCTTTTTGCCAAACCAAGCATAAATTATACTTACTCCGAAAAATACTTCAAATTACCACATCATGTTTGTAGACGTGTTTTTTAAACCTACCTAGGCAAGTTACGATGTTATGATAAATCTATGTTTCCAATGCAGTAATAAATATACTGTTATGTCTGTTTTGTTAACCGCTGCATATGAAATAGTGTGGTGTTGCTGCATCATGGTTGATACGCTGGCCCTTTGTGTGTGCGTGATTTCAGATATTTGATGTGCACTATTTATACATTTTAACTGTGAACTGATTTTATGATGAAGTTAATTATTTACATCCATGTCTGTTTATTTATCACAATATTGTACCTTTGCCCTAGGTGCTTGAAACACAGTTGTATAGCATGATTTTCCACAATCGCAAAGAAATACTAAGCCCAGCCCGATAAATTTCAATAAACATAATAAACAGTAAGCAGCAATACATAGAAATATGAGTGGAATAAAAAATTATGGTAGGCTTATTTATGTGCATGTTCACTCACCGCTGTCTTTTAAGTTTGTATGACAAAAAAGTAAGCGACAAGAGTTGTGTGCTTGAATGTAATGTGTCTTTCGTTGGGCAGGTTGTTCCTTCGTGTTAATATTTATTCCAACTGCGGCCGTCCTTTTAAATAAATACCCCAACACATATCAATAACAAATAGAAATAACCCAACACATATCAATAACAAATAGAAATAACCCAACACATATCAATAACAAATATAAATAACCCAACACATATCAATAACAAATAGAAATAACCCAACACATATCAATAACAAATAGAAATAACCCAACACATATCAATAACAAATAGAAATAACTGAACACATATTGATAACAAATGGTTAAATACTACAGTTCTTTACTCCGTAGTTGTAACAGGGTTAAACACAGTCGCGGAAAAAAATTTTAACGTTAATTTTGTGTAATGTGCTATGTCGTGGAAAACAAATATGTTAACAATCTAAAATATCCGTAAGAACTATTGTCAATTCAGACATTTCTAAAACGTCATAAAGCTGACCTAAATAATGTTATAGGCCTAAACTGTTAATATTCGTATGGAATGGTTTTTGGAAAATGAAAGAATTCTTTGAAAAGCTGTAAACAGTAAACAATGTAGACAGGTATAAAAGTAGGAGTCACATTACAATGTTTATGTTTAGGTGTAGGGTAAGTATATCTACACATGTACACACAAAAACACAATGGAATGTAAACATTTTTTTTGACAGATGCTACACGGCAGTCTCATGGCAATGTTTGTTTACATTTGGTGGAAGGATACGAAACGGGCCTGCAAGTAGATATTTAGTAGGAATCCGAGAAAGTTTCTTCCAGTCGAGAATGGACTATAAACAGTGTGATTCAATGTTAATGTGGTTCTAATACTTTGCATATGTATATATTATTAAATTACATGAGCTAATGTTATGGAGTGTTAAGTTTATTGAAATTTTGTTTGAACTCTATCTTTGTCTTTTACAAATATTCATAGTAACTGTTCAATTCCTTTATTATTGACATTGTCCATTTCATGTAAGTGGGGTAAATTTGACAGTTCTGTAAAAGTAGTGCGGCTACAATTTATCCTTCCACCACAGCCATTTAATCACTGAAGGAAAAGACATTTGTAAACAAATGTTTGAGTCCAATGCACGCTTGCATTTTCCTTTTCCTCATGTTTTCTGTCGTGACAGACAGGCACTGAAAGACTGAACTTAGCTAACTTCTGTCCAGTAATTAATGTAGGATATTATAGCCAGGTTGGTATTCCAACTTTTATTTTTGTAATTACTGAAATAAATGATTTTATTTTGAGGGCAAAAAGGAAATAGTGAGGGGGTGGGACCTTTAGTTTAATGTCTTTTATGAGACTGCATTGTTTTGATGTTCTTATGAGAGTGTGGCATTTTGAGTTGTATATTGTTTTGATGGAGCAGTGGGAAATTTTGCTCATATGGAAATAACATTTATATTATTGTAACATCTAAAATTCCAACTTCAATAAAAAAACAAAACGTGATATCTACATCGCTGTTCAGATTTGTACAGATGCAGCAATATGTACACACACGCACTTTGACTGAAGTTAACCTTACACTCGTTGAATTTACGATGTGGACAAATTAACCTATATTCATTCACTACAAAAGTGCGGCTTTTTCAGGCCATGAGCATTTCAATAATTACAGCTTACAATACATTATTTACAAAACATGTAAACTTACTGTTATTAAATTTGCAACCTTTTGAACATGTGTTTTTCTATGGCAATCCTTGCAAGTTAACTTAACTAAAATCACGTTTGTTCAAGTAGTATATGGGTAGGTCTAGGACAACCCAATTTTTGTCTTAAATTCCATGTTTTTTGTTTTTTTTTCCCCCTTAATTTACAATGTTTTTTCTTTAATTTCAAGACTTTTTCTCCCTTTTTTTTTTTTCGAACCTAAAACAGCATCAAAAAGCTTCAAAAAATGCTTAAAAAGCCTCCAAAAACAAGGTTGTCTCAAGTCTGATTTTTTCATAGTCATACGTGAAAGGGAACGTTATATTTCTTGTTATTACCAAATGTACAGATTTTTATAATGTAATTTTCAAAAATGTATTAATCTTAATTTTATATAAAGTTAGTAAATTTAAGCTAAAAACAATAAAATTTCAGCTAAAATTTAATTTAGATTTGATTATATTCTCACAATTTTCTAAATTTTCAGTTTGATATATATTTTAAGAGAATTTTATGTCATGTATAGTTTTTTCCATTTTTCATATCTTTTAACCATTTATATGTTATAAAAACTTGTTTCTCATTTATTAATTTTAGGCCTTTTATCAAGCATATTTATATAACAATCTGCTAAAATAATATTATACTTGGTATCTAGAATACAACAAATTTTTTTTTCCCAAATTTAGATTTGTATAATTGAAATTCGGAAGCAACATATTTTTTATTGTTTTCTAGGTCTTGTAGTTTAGTTAATTCATATTAATTGTCTAACTTGGATGCCAGTGAGTCAGTTTTGTATTATTTATAAAGAAGAAAATTTAATAAGAAAAAACAAAAATATAAAAAATTAAAAAGAATATTTTTTTCTTATTTAATTTTTTTCTTTAATAAATAATAAAAATGGAATCTATACCCAATTATGAAGTGGATAGTAATGAAATAAGTAAACAATGTAAAAAGTGCAAAAAATTACTAAACAAAAGGTTTTTACTCAAATAAACACACAAAAGATAAGTATTATAACACCTGTAAAAAATGTTCCATTGAAAATGCCAAAAATAATTATGATTTAAATAAAGAGAAAGTGATATGTGAATGTGGAAAGTATGTTTATAACATATTTCTAAAAAAGCACAAAAATAGTAAATTACACAATACAAATTAAATTCAACATGCTAATTATCCAGCAAAAACATGTACAGTATATAATAAGAATACAACTATCTATTCTTTTTACTTAAATAAACACACAAAATATAAGTATTATAACACCTATAAAAAATGTTTAATTTAAAATGTCAAAAATGGATATGATTTAAATAAAGAGAGAGTACTATGTGAATGCGGAAAATACGTTTACAATGTTTACTCAAAAGTTATAAAAATACTAAATCACACAATATAGTATTAGATATTCTAAAAGAAATTCAAAATGGTAATTATCCAACAAAAAAAATGTATGGTTTGTAATGAGAATAAATATGTAAAATTATTTTTTCGTAATAAAAATACCAAAGACAAATATGCATCAATATGTAAAAAAATGTTTTGATGAGAAATATTGTCATAACAAGAAGTTAAATAGTTACAAATTATTGTCTTTATATTTTTTGCTTTCTTTATAAATTTCTTACTTTATAAATTTTATTCTTATTAATTAACAAACAAATTTACTATAAATAATTAGAAATACTTTTTTCAGTTATATTTATTTATATCTTTATTCTTATTTAATTACAAGTAAAAATATTATTAATAATTTAAACACTTTTTTTATTCATTTATATTTTAATTTTTTTGAAATTTTCATTATTTTTTTCCCTATGAATAAAGAAACAAATAAAATGTCAATGAATAATTCAATAAGTGTGTTGAGTGAAATGAGATTGGTAAGAAAGGCTGATTTAATTAGAAGAATTATTATACAATATAATGCTATTTAAGCAGGAGAAAATCAATTTAAAAAATCAACGGAAAATCTAAATCATTTAAAAGTTGTGGAATTAAGAACTAAAGAAAAACTTTTAAAATTTAAAGAATTTACGTAAGTGAACAAAATGTGATTTAATTACAGCTATTACAAACGAATAAAGAGAAACTTTACCAATTTACCACCCTTTTCAAATTACAGAATATACAGAAAAAAATAAAAAATGAATTGAAAGAAATATTTTCTTTTTCTAATCAGTTATATGTAAAACCAAGAAATAAAAGTAACCAAAATTTAATAAAAATTACATTTTTCAAAAATTGATGTCAAAGAAGAAAATAAACGTCTAGATCAAAAATTTCTAATCAGCGTGTGGAGAGGAGTCCACCATTTGAGATTCGTGAAATTAATCGTAATTTCTTTGAGGCTTCAACATTTGGCAAACAAAATACGGCATTAGCATAAATATTTAGAAGGAACGTCTAAAGAAAAAAATGAACGCTGTCCGAAATACTGTTCATGCAAAAAAAAAAAAAAACTGGTTTTAAACATAGTGATCAAATGAGAATACATGCCAATAATCAGAATTTTCGCCATACAATTTCAGCAGCAACAAATAACAATTTAAATGCCAAAAATTTACTTAATCAAATTGAAAGAATAATTACATCCAACGAAAATGTAGATATAAACGATACTGTTTTGACATTGATGTTTACAGTGTTCCAAGAGGAAATGGAGGAAGAGGTAAAAAAATTGTCAATTTAGCTAACAATGTATTAATAAAATTAACAATATTGATAATTTATGTAGTCCCCAAGCAATAATTACATCTTTAACATACAAAGCTAATATTTTGGATAGAGAATTAATGAACAATGAACTTATTTATATTAGAAAAGGAAGAAAATTGCAAGAAGAATTGGCTTGTGAACTTTGTGGTAGATTGGGAAAAATTGTGAAATTAGTTTGTTTGGAAGATATTATGGATGCAAAAAATTTTCTAAATGTTCAAATTAAGATTGTTTTAGCTACACATTTCAATTCAATTATACAATCTGGTTTAAAAAAACCCACCTACTATTTATTTGTGTCTACACGATGAACATTATGATGTAATTAAAATGTATGAAAGCATTTCTAGGGAGTGTTTTTTATTGTAATAATTGTGACAAACGGTACAATAATAAACATCAACATGTGTGTGAGAAAAATATATGTAATTTGTTCAAAAAACCACAACACAAAAAAGTTTGGGATGATGAAGATTGAATTAGAATATATTGCGAAAAATGTAATAGATATTGTTTTGAAAAAGAATGTTTTTTAATCACAAGGATGTGTGTAAGACGGTTTATAAGTGTAAAACGTGTAACAAAATATGTTTGAGAAATGAAAAACACATTTGTGGTTATACCAAACGTTGGAATTGTGGAGAATTTGTGATAACTGATGAACATGAGTGTTACATGCAAAATAGACAACAAAATGGAGGTTTCTGCACAAAAGATTGTATTTGTAATGGTAGAAACAATGAGAAATATAACAATTGTTCTTACACAGAAGATTACTACTTTTTGACTATGAAAGAACACAAGATACTGGTTTTCACACTCCAAGCTTTATAGCTGTCCATGATTTTGACAGTAACAAAATACATTTTAAAACAAATAATGAGTTTTGCGAGTGGGTGTTATGTGATAAAAGCATAGGATATACATTTATTGTCCATAATTCCAAAGGTTACGATTCATATTTTATATAAAATTACTGTGTTAGTAATAGTATACATGCAGAGGTTATATACCATGGTTAAAAAATAATGATGCTTGCAATAACGGATTTCGACATAAAAGTAATTGATAGTATGAACTTTATTCGAGGAAGTCTTGCTGCATTTCCCAAAACATTTGGTTTATAACAGCTCAAAAAAGGATATTTTCCACACTTTTTAAATAAACCAGAAAATAAAAATTACGTTGGAAAAATACCAACCACAAAATATTTTGGTGTCAACACAATGAAACAAGAACAGCATGAAAATTTTTTAAAATGGTATTCTGAAAAAGTAAAAGAAAATTATATTTTCGATTTCAAAAAAGAAATAGCTGAATAGTAGAATCCCCTTTTTGCAATACCGCTTTTTACATTTTCCCTCAAATTACAACATTTATTTTTGGACCTGTTTTATCTCTATTTGATTCTATGTACATCTTTCCTGCTAATTACAACACACAATATTTTCGTTCCCTGCTATTTACACTTTTTCTTTACGTTATTGACAGTGGACAAAATCCACATGACAAGAAGATAAGCATGTTGGATGCAGATCACATTATTTCTTATTCATGGAAGGAAGTTACATAGAAAAAATTGTGAAATGCTTCAAGAAAGGTGGTTTTCCATGTTCAGTTGTTGGCAATGAAGATGAAGCCAATTGAGCCAATTATATCATTCACATATTTAGTCAACATTGACTTTGACATGATTATTACTGAAGAACAGTCAGATAAGTTCCCATGTCATTCAAAGTCAAGATCAAAAAAATTACGAAGCTTGTGAAGAAGAGGGAAAATTACGTATGCCCACCAAGCATGAGGCATTACAAGCTGTATAAACTTTGAGGACCTACTGGTCGGGATTTGAATGTGAGGACAATATTTTCAATCAGCTGAATGTCCTTAACAAAAAAATTGAACATGGTAGCAGTCTGCAGCTGAAGCAGATGAAAATCTCGGACTTATTTTCAAAGTCTAATTAAATGGAAAGTGTGAACTGTTGTAGTGCAATAGTAAATAATCATTCTAAATTTATATTACCTTGATTCTTATTTTATGTGCTTTATTATGAAAATCCCAAGTTTGTAAATTTGTAATGGATTATATTTTTGTAGAGCTTTCCATGTTCTGCATCTTTTTTGTATAGAGTTAATGGTATGTCAAGTTGATTTATTACAACTTCATTCAATTTGAAACCCTGTACTGCATTTCCCTCATTTTACACTTTCCCGCTTTTTACATCATTTTTTCTGGATCCCTTGAATGGTGTAAAAAAGAGGTTCTAGTGTATTGTGATTCGGATGTTGACATTTTACATCGTGGTTGTCTCGAATATAGTCATTTCTAGCAATAGCAAATATAGATCATTTTCGTTACATAACAATAGCGAGTGTTTGTATGGCTGTTTATAGAGCCAATTTTCTGAAATCAGATACTATTGCTGTAGTTAAAGAAGACAAAAAAGAAGTATTTAGTAAAGAATCAATCTTGTAGTTAAATACATTTCCTAATGTTCAACATGCTTTAAATGGTGGAGAAGTAACTATTTGTGGAGTAAAAATTGACGGTTATGACGATAAAACTAAAAATATATATCAATATCACGGTTGTTTTTGGGACGATTGTCCAGATTATTCTCCAGATACAATAAATAAATGCAACAATTAAAATATGGATGATTTGTTTACTAAAACAAACAATCAAATGACAATTTTAAGACAAAATGGTTACAAAGTAAGGGAAACATAGGCTTGTAAATGGAAAAAATCAATTTTTTACAAAAATTATTTAGAAAAAACTAAAAATGTAATAGAACCATTACAACCTCGAGATGCATTTTTTGGAGGAAGAACAAATGCTTCAAAACTAAAAGTTTCGGAAAAAATTTAAAGATAAATAGATATATGTAGTTTGTATCCAGTAGTAATGTTTTATGATTATTATCCAGTTAGTTATCCAATTAAAATATTTAAACCTAAAAATTACAACAAAAATTGGTTTGGATTGATCAAATGTAAAGTTTTACTACCTTGAAATTTATATCATCCAGTTCTACCAATTAAAAAAGAAAAATTATTGCTTACTCTATGTTCAAAATTTATTGATGAGAAAAAAGGAAAATGCAAACACAATGATGAAGAATGAGCAATAAATGTAACATGGACTACTTAAGAATTAAATAAAGCTATCGAAAAAGGTTACAAAATATTCCAAATTCACAAAGTTTGGCATTTTAATCAAAGAAGTAATAATATGTTTAGAGATTACATTAAAACATTTATGAAAATAAAATTGGAAATTAGTCTATGGAAAGACTATTAGAACTCAAAAGAAGAATATATTTGTGTTATAAAAGAACAAAGATATTGATTTAGACATTGAAAAAATTGAACAAAATCCTGGGAAACGTGCTGTTGCCAAAATTTGTTTAAATTTTTTTTGGGGTAAATTTGGCTAAAGACAAAATTTAACACAAACAGTATACATTTATAATCCTATACATTGGTATGAATTGTTATTGGATGATAAAATTGAAATAAATAATTTTGTTTATGTCAACAAAAAAATAATTGAAGTCACATTTAAATATGATAATTATGTATCAGTTAGCACTGCGACAAATATATTTATATCCACTTATACCACTTAAAATGCTCAATTAAGATTATATGAAATGTTAGATAAATAAATTGATAAAGTAGTATATTATGATACAGATAGCGTAGTTTGTATTGACAATGGTAAAAATACTGTAAATACAGGTTGTATGCTTGGTGAATGGACCGATGAATTTGGGAAAAATTATTATGGTATCAAATGTATAAGTACTGGTCCAAAAAGTTATGGCTTTAAAACTTTTTTGAAAAAACAAGTTACAAAAATTTAAGGATGCACTCTAAATAACAAAAATGCTTTAAAGCTGAATATGAAATCTATGTCGGAATTAGTATAAAAAACTAAGAAAAAAGTGATTATAAAAAACAACATGATTACAAGAAAACAAAAAAATTTGGTGAATAATTTTATTGCAAAGGAGTTTAATTTTAACTATGACAAATGTATGATTTTGACTGAAAAAAATGTTGTTATAGATACATTGCCATTGGGGATATTAAACAAATTGTTTTATATTTATATATAATTTTATTTTATAGTTACGTATTATTTTATGTATAATTTTATATTTATTATAGAAGATACTAATATTATTAGTATCTTCTATAATTCATTTTATGGATTCAAAAGAAATTTTTAATATTTTAAACTTCTTTAATTTGCAAAACAATGTCAATATCAGTACCATCAAAATCAATTAGCTTTCCATTTCATCTCTAATTTCTAAAACAATGTGATTAAAACATTCGTTACTAATTTTATAAAGAATTGGAAATGAAAGCTTCTAAATAATACAATCTGTAAATCCAAACATTGTTTTTGGTGGAAAACAGGCAATTATATTTTTTTATAAATGACTAGATTCAGCATATTTTTTAAACATGCCAGATGACAAGTTACAATGAACATTTATTTTTTTTAATGGATCAGAATTAAGTAATTTAATACCTGTAACAATTTTTTCTTTTTCAATAATTATATTTCTTTCAAAACCAAGAATATGAGATAGTCGATCGTCAAATTTAACATTAAACTTAGATTTAATCAATATTCTATTTTTCACATAGTCATTTGTTAGTTCAATGTTATTAGTTGAAAATGGTCATTTGAATTTATAGTTTCGAATAATGTTTTACTATAATATTGTCTTTTAGGTATTTTTATAACTTCATTATTATCAACTAGTATTATAGTATTGATGTTGTTTATATAGGTGTTACATATTCTGTTTTATAACTAATTAAAGCAATCAATTTATCTTTGTGAATGATATCATAATGAAGTTTCTTCTCTAGTATGGAACTATTATTTGTTAAGTTAAATACTGTATTCTCCATTTAATAAAAAACTATATTATAAAATTTAAAAAAGTTGATTGTACTGTTAGTGTTTTAATTTGAGAATAAAATTCTAAAAATAAAAAAAATGGAGAATTATTACCTGACAATATAAGGACAATAATAGTGGGCCCATGTAATGATGGAAAAACTAATTTGATGATAAATTTTATCTATAAGAATGATTGGTTAAATTTTAATAAATTGTATGTTAGCTCAAAAAAATTTTAATCAACAGTTACAACATTATATTAATATTTTATCCAAAAAGATAAAAGTTAAAGAAAAATTGAGTACTTTTTAATAATAATGATATGATACCTTTAGATCTATGTGAAAATGATTCTTTTGTTATATTTGACGATGTTATTTTAGACGACCAAGATATAATTAGTGAATATTTCAAATGAGGAAGACAATAATATAGATGTATTTTATTTATCTCAAACTTTTTCGAAAATTTCTAAACAATTTGTAAGAGATAATACAAATTTCCATGTCTATTTAAACAAGATGATACTAATTTAAAGCATATTTATAATGATTTTGTTGGTGGAGATATGACTTATGAAAAATTTAAAGAAATATGTACAAACTGCTGGGAAGAAGATTATGGTTTTATAACATTAGATTTGAGTAGAAAAATGAAATATGGTAAGTACAGAAATAAAATTGAAGACTTTATTATTTTTTAAAACATTTTGCAAATATGCAAGCTAAATGATCAGCCTATTTTAATGATGTTATGTGAACATAAAAACGTGTTTTATGAGCATAAAAATGTGTGTTGAACATGATGTTGAACATGTTTTAGGAACATTAAACATGTTTTATTAACATTAAATGTGTTTTAATAACATTAAAAGATGTTGCATTTGATATAAATAATTACATAAAAATATTTAAAATTCACAAAACATCTGTTTTATTAGTCCACGAGTTGTGAGAATTATCATACCCTAACCATTTTATATAAATTTTATAATCTTTAGTTTTTAAAATTTTTTCAATCAAATATTCATCGGGATACATAGTTTTCATTATTTCATCCTGGTATAGCAAATGCATGTATTGAAAAAACATCAATAATTGTCATAATATATTTATATGTGATATACCTTTTAAATTACCACTGTCCATCTCAACAAGGTCAATTTGCCACAAATCATCAATTCCGTATGTTATTACTTTTCTTCTTGGAAAATTTATTCTTGCTGGTTTATATAATTCAGTGATTATTCCTTCTTTTACATTTGACAAAAAAATTTTTATGTAGATTTATTAGAATTTCATATTGAACATTTACTTTTCTGAACTAATCATCAATTTTTGGTATTTTAATTTTTATTATTATTTGTAACTTTCTTACACTTCAAGCACCAAGTATTCTCCATTTAATAGTAAAAAATATAATTATTCACAATCTGTCAGCTGCAGGGCGAGGTGTTTAAAATTGTTGTTGCCTCCAAGTAAGAAATGAGCCGCACTCCCGTTAAGCTGATAACATACCCCTGTGTTGGAAGACTACGCTACCCCCCCCCCCCCCCCCGCCTCCTGCAAGACTGCTGATCAGAAGAATTTCAGTATATAAGGAAGTCCAGCAGCAGAGTCCAGTAGAGACGCCGGGCTCGGCGGCCAAAGAGGTTCATGAGCGCTCCCTGGTCTGAAGAAGACTCTCTCTCTCTCTCTTCTCCTCTCCTAGCCTGCAACACGGCACTGCTCTAGAGCTTGGAACATAGCTCTGCCTCCAGAAGTCTGCACAAGTCTTCAGCTCGCATCCGCAGATTGCGAAGATTGCAACTCCCTAGCAGCTTGGACAAGGTTCGTCCACCACTGCACCAGCTGACCGTGAGGGCAGCATCTCTCACCATAGGTAATCCACTTCCTGCACCCACAAACCCTTTACTTCAGTCAACTTCCCTTGACTCCCGTGGTACCAGGTGGTCATGATTCTAGCCTTACTGGAAAACCTAGTTGCGCTGTAAAATTGTGTACCTTAGAATTTTTGCATATTAATTAATTAAATTAATATTTTCCCCAGGCTTGCCTTCGCCTGATTTTCTCAGTACCAAGATTTTAGTATCATTATTTTTCGTCTAGCTAATTTAGATTTCTTTGTAATTGATTTAGCCAGGACTATCCATTTTTCTTATTTTTGGCCTAATAAAAATTACGTGAAACCTACGTCTCAATTTACCGTTATTTTCGCTGTAGTTCCTATGCCACTGTTAATAATTTGTTCTCTGGTTGGTATTTTACTCACTGCTTACTAAGATCTGTGATTAAATTCCACTGGAGATTAGCTGTGTGGCGCACCGAACTCAACAGAGACATGAGCTTGCAGAAAGCATTTGTATGAAAATGACACACCAATGCTCCTCGGTTTCCGGTGTTCCCGCATCTACCTCCAGTGATATCCCAATACCAAACTGCTGTTTGCAACTCAGGGCCTTGGGTGTGCCTGCAGAAACTGAGCCCTCCCCCCCCCCCCCCCCCATCCCCCCTCCGACTGCACGTATGCAGAACGGATCACGGGACAAGGCAAATGTACAACAAGAAAGATGGCATACAGAGTCGTAGACGATGCAGAGAGCTTCGTGAGTTAGAAAGGTCACTTGATGCCAATACCGTAAACGCACTGCCCAATACAGTAGAAACACAACCTATGGAAATTGCTCCACCTCCACAACCAGACTTGCCCTCACTTCCACCCACACAGGAGTTATGGTTCAATCACCTGTTAGTAGAATGCTGGTCAGAATATGACCCCGAGGGAGATCAGTACCGCCAAGATAGCTCATTATCCCTGGTAGCCCGATAAGGCCCCTGCTTATTCTAGCATTGTGAAGTTGGCATTGGGTAAGCGTCTCCGAGTTTGGCGCCTACAGGAAGTAGCTCTACACAATTTTTGCACTATAAAATTGGCCTCAGGAAAAACTGTGCAGGTTCGACACCCACCACACGTAACCCCTAACCCCCCCGTTGTTGCATTATCCTCAGATTACATCCCCACACACCATCCAACCAGGCCTATGCGCATCAATCCGGTTTCTCTGGACAGGTCATCCACATCCACGCCCATAATCGCTTAATTCGTCCTCACCACATTCATACTGGGAGAACTGATGTCCCGACTTTTGATAGCCGTAGTAGTGAGGAGGATAGAACTCCCTATGCGGGAAACTGTTTCGTTCCACCTCACTCTGGGGTTTGACTCCCCTCTTTTCTGATGTGTCAGAGGGTGGTCAGCACCCTAACCTTGATTCCCCTAATTAGAAGAGGGAGTGTGCGTTAACTCTTATGAGAGATGGAATTCCTTTTTGATTATTAATAACAAATTCAGAAAATTTATTGTTTAACATATTATATTTATGTATTTCCAACTTCTATTTGAGTTTATTTTCTTTTTTGGATTATATTTTTGATATGCAGCATTGGTTGGTAAAATAATTTCTGTGTAATTTTTATAGTCATTAATAAGTGAATTTATCATCAAGACCTTATTTTGTTTCTTTTGTTAACAAATTAGAAAGTCCTTCTGTTAATTTATATTCTGTATCATTAACAAATATTTTATCATCATCTGTATTGACTTTTCTATCTCTAATGTAAAAATGATTCTCTTCTCATAAACAATATTGTGGATCAATAACATTAATTCTTTTAGCAACTATTTCCAAGTTTTATATTAAATTCTGCTGCATCACGTGTCATATCTTCCAATGACTTAGTTCCCAATTGTTCTTCCAAATTAGGAGATTTATGTTCGGAAAATAATCCTCTTTCAAATGATATTTCTTCTGGTGATGGTGGATAATCTAAATTTTTTTGCTGCTACTGGAACTAGCATCATTCAATTTTTATTTTCCCCACTTATTCTACTTTTTTGCCAATATTTCGTAATTCGTCAATTAAAGGTAGCTTTCTCTTGTTATTTTTTTGGTATTCCGCTTCATGATTCTTTTTATAATTTCTGTCTTTTTCAATGAGTAATTTAACTCTAGAAACTTATTTTGATGAATCTTTCATTTATATATGATTTTTTCTTATATATAAATTTTTCTGATATTTGAATTTTTCTTATATATGAATTTTTTTCTTATATTTAATTTTTTCTTATAAATGAGTTGTAAAAGTATTGAGAGTTTTGAAAGACAACTTTTTCCTCTAACTGATCAAACTAGAGGATATTTAAATGTTTACAATAATAGAATTGAACTTGATATGCATATAAATGATGATTTTTCTTTTCCAAATGACGCATATGTTTATGAACAATAGCTTACTAAAGGGAGATAAAATTGGAGATGAAGCAAAATATGAAAAATTAGGTAATATTGATGTTTGTTCTAACTTTTTTTCATTTCAGTTTTTTAGAGTAGAAATCTCAAAACATGGAAATATTATTGCAGCTGTTGATAACCCAGGAATAACATCAACAATGATGAATGCTTTGTTAAAATCTCCAAGTGAACAAAATTATGTAGATATGTCTTATGTTTATAGTAAATATCGAGTAAATCTGTTTGTAGTGGTAGAACAAATGAAGTAATGTATCCACTGAGATATTTGTTTGGTTTTATCCGAGATTACAATAAAATTTGTTGAAAAGGTGGTTATAATATTACTTTTATTCTTAATTCATCTGATAACAATTGTTTATATCGTTATGAAAATATGGACGCAGAAGGTAAAGTTCAGAAATCTCGTCCTGACCCAGGTAAAATTGTTATTCAGAAATTAGAAATTTTGTGGCCCATTGATGAATATGATTCTAACACAGCCATTGCAATTAAAGTAAAAATATGCAAACATTCTAAAATGTCTATTAGTTTTAATTTTTGGCAATTTTTAGAAAAAGAAGTTCCTGTTGGGTCAACTGTTTTTTACTTTGATATAAAAGAGCAGTTTAATAATTTTCTAATTGATATGCCTAATTTTACAATTGTAAGTTTTCAAACTAATAGAATAAATCATACTGAACAGTTTTAACATTCTTCTATGTTTGATCACTGTAATGTAAGAAATATTTATGTTAAAAATGGAAGAAATAACATTTTTCAAAAGAAAATTGGAATCTAGATATTGAAAATGGTCTTTGTGATAAAATGTTTCTTGCTTATAATGATTTTAGAAATTCCATAATCAAAATTTGATACTGTATATAGAAATAATGAACATTATTATAAGCCGACTGTAAACTTTCATGGCGTTATCAATTATTACTCATTTTGTGGTCAAAGACCATCATATGTTATTGATTGTTTATGTAGAAAAACTACTGTAGTTAAAGAAAAAACAAACATAAAAATTAGTATTGATTTTGATAAAGTTATTGAAGCAGGAATAATTTGTAACATTATTATAATCAGTCAAAGGAATCTAACTTATTATTATTTGAAAGAAAGAATTACTGAAGATATATACATTTTTTTAAATAATAAATGAATGAATTTGATGCGTGCCGTTCCTAGTACTAATCAACTTCGATTACGACTCATCGCTAAGGTTCCTACTCCCGCTTGTACAGACATAAGAAATATGTAGAGAGAATATTACACATGAATTCTCTGCCTACTCTACCAGGCAACAGGAACTTATAAATAAATTCTCATCATCTGAAGGTTACACAACCCGGCAGGCACGCCCCTCCCCCCTGCTTCGCGCTGAGAGCATACAAGCAGTCCAGACCTCAGGCAAGGCTGAATGCTACAGACAGGCACGAAGCAGAAACGTTGACTACTGCTGACCAGAGATTTTGACTCCCACGCCAACCAGGGCAGGATGCTCGCCCTTCCCGCAGCCCGCGCCAACAGCCTACAAGCTTCGTCTCTATAAGTCCGGATGCTGCCGAGCTCAGACAGTCATTCTTGTATCTTCTCTCGTGACATCCCCAAGCACTGCCTAGTGCTGGGGCCTCCAGAGAACTTCTAAGCTTTGAGTATGCCCCCAGCGGCTACTTCACCATTGACGATCAGTCAACCCGACAACCAACGAACACGCTCACCAATACGTTTTAAATTCACTATGTCTCCTCTAGACACTTTTACTAGAACTGTTTAGGAGTAATATATATTTTACCGTCTAGATTTAACTTTCCCCTTTTCAACCTAGAATCAGGTCGCCTACACCTGGCCAGCGTAGTTTTCCTTCAGCAGTCTACAGCTTGGTAAGAGGTAGCACGCATCACATGTTTATTGACTCCTCAATAAACATAGTTTGTTTCCTATACTTCAGCTTTTTCTTTCATAGAGATTGTTACTGTTCGCCCGCTAGAACAGTTTACGATGTGCACCATTGACAGGAACCGGGATTTTTTATATAACCAAATTAGCTTTTACTATGGGCGCCCTTCAGGAGCCTGTCAGTTTTCTTACACACCCATTAGAGGGCCATCTGTTGCTTTCCAACTGTCAGACCACTGTCTAGTGCTGACAGAGAGGAACAGAGGAGCCACAACCACTAGCAACACCTTCATTCAAGGAGGGGCGACTAACCCAGGTTACTTCTTTACACCAGAGCACTGTTAGTGCTGGGGTAACTCTAACTTGAGTCTTGCCGCTCGTTCGTATATGAACGCACATCCAGTGGAGGCATTGACGGCCCACACAGCTGCCCATCTCTGATCAGCCCGCATAGTGTGGGGGATCAGTGGAGACTATTACTTCATTAGGGTGCACCCCGTATTTTGTAAGCAGCGACTCTATCTTCTACCAGGTGAGGCACGTTAAAAAGAGTAGGGATCAAAATGCAGCATTCCTTGCCACTATACAGTTGAGTGTACTACCTCATCCTACGGAGGAAAGGTAGGCCGAGCGGGACCGCGCCGCCCAACTTAGACACCAAGCAATCGTGCCTGCTCCATTACTTGCAATATATTTGTCATCTTGGTTACGCATCCATCCATCATGCCACCCTGTGGTAAAAGGGTTGTTAAACTGAGACAGGGTACAGCTGGGCAAATCCAAACTTCTGGAGCCATGAAGCCTACAACTGGAATTGCCGCTTCGAAGTGAATCGAGTTCGCCACTACTGGGTGAAACCCGGATCAACCACAACACCCAAGACTACAGCATAAGCAAGTTGTAACCAACACTCCTCACCTCCCGCCTTTTAACCCAAGCTATTCACCCCGCTTTTGGTGTAGCGGAAAAATCCTCGACCAACGTGCTTGTGAGTCTAACCAGGCACACGTCAAATTAAAAGATTTTACATCAAAATGTTTTGATAGCTTAATACAAATTTTTAGACATATAGTTTAACTGTTTAATCTTTTACAAATTTATATTTATATATATATAATATATATATATATATATATATATAGGGAGAGGGAGGGAGAGAGAGAGGAAGGGTTTATTTTATCAAATAAATAATCAATTTGTAAATCTGTGTGAGTTTTTTTAGCTTAAAATTTACTGGATTTAGCTTGCAGATTTGGCTTAAATTTGATTGTTTTTAGCTTAAAATTGCCTACTTAATATAAGATAAAGATTAATACATTTTTGAAAATTATCTTATAAAAACCTGTACATTTGTTAAAAATAACAAGCAATATAACATTCACTTTTTTGTGTGACTATGAAAAAATCAGACTTGAGAAAACCGTGTTTTTGGAGGCTTTTTAGGCATTTTGGAAGCTTTTTTTAATGCTGTTTTAGGTTTGAAAAAAAAAAGGAAGAGACATGGGCAGCCAATCAGCCGAGACTGTCATGCGTCAACTTTCATCCCTTATCTCTTCCGTGGGCGCTTGTAAAATAGGTGCTGGCTCTAGCATGACTTTCGCTGGAGGGAACCTGTGGCTCGGTCAACAGTACAATTTTGCAGCAGTGGGGTGTTGGCATGACAGTTTCTGGGCGAGTCTGGGTGAACAGTACAAGCGAGGATCACGTGTCTGTAGTATCTTGACGGCACCAACGCACCATGTAGGCACGTGTCCCGCCTCTTCAGTTCTGTTTAGGTTTCGTGACGTGCTCCATTCTGAGCAGCGTGCTGGGTGAAGACATAGAGTAGAGTGCACTTCCTAAATGTACAGTAATGCACTATGTGACAATATGCAAAACAAATTTGCCAAAAATTTTTGTTCAATCTGCGAGTATAGTTCTCAGTGTCACTTAAACTGCATGGTGTGAAAGATATAGTTCAACTTTCTTGTAATAAGTGTGCATTTAAGTCATTCCGAGATGCACCAGTCTATATATTTATAGGTTGCAAAATATCAAACAACGTCAATATTGGGAACTGGCAAATATATATATATATATATATATATATATATATATTTTTTTTTTTTTCATTGCAGTACTATGATCTGATGTCCAGTGCCATATCACAGTCATTGTAGTAAGTTGCATAAGGGGTGCTATTAATTCTTATTCATTGAGAATAGATCCAAATATGTAATCAGTCATTCCTAATATTCTTCGAAGTCCTGTTTGTTTGTGGGAGCCTCCAGTTTGTTTATTGCCTCAACCCAACCTGAGTATGGATTAGCACCTCTTTCATCAAATTTGCATTTTAAGTATCGCACTTTACAAATGTACTGCAATTCGCTTAATTTTTTTTTCTGTCAAGCATGTGGACAAAGTTGCATCACATTCCTATTCATTACAGGCATATATATATCAGGTCATTGAAATAAATATTTACACACTTAAATTGCCAGACAGGTTCACATTAAATCTTTTAAAAATCTCGCAGACAGTTGACAATCCAATTGGTAACTCTTGTACTTGTTTTATTTACCAAAGGGTTCAACAAAAACCCAAACATCACTGCTTGTGTCACTCAGTTTTACTTTATAGAAATCATCTGTCACATCCAAAACTGCAAAAAAAATGTGTTTCTTCTCACCGCGTTGTTCTGCATGGAATCTCGATCTAGCACCCTGTGCAACCAACTGCAACTTTAGCACCTGAAAACTTGCTATGACTTGATGCCAATAACAATATAGCAGATATGCCACTTTGGTAACCTCTACTAACTGAGGCTGTGGCTTAAATGGGCTAGCCATTTTCCAAGCCTCTTAGTGTAGGTCAGTCTCCTGTTTTCAATTTACACCTAACCTGACTTCTGCAGGTTGTCTATGTCAGTTTGCTCAGGCCGTAGGATAAAGATGGAGCAGAACTGGTTAGGAGAGGCCACTTGATTTACTCTTAGTATTGATATCACTGTCTTCTTTGTACCCCACTAGTAAATAAAATTAAGTAATTAAAATGAGACCAATGGAATTGTAAAATAAGAAACGTAAATAATTTTTTATAATTTTGGAATTTTTTTATAAAGTCATATTAAAGGTATTATTGTAAAACAAAGATTGAAGGAAAGTTTGTATTGTACATGTGGTATTGCTTCATTTGTTTTAAATGAAATATAGAGCTTACTCTATTTATTGTCTACATGAACATATGTATGTGTGTTATTGTGTACTCTATAGAACATTTATAAAAATTAAAACTCTAGCCTAGCTCCAAAATCTTACATTTTCAGAATGAAACTGAACTAAAAATAAAACCACGTCAGTATGAATAGACAGAGTAAGATGTGTGCTTAAAGGGCGTGGCCATCGTTGTGGAGGAGCAGCTGAGGAGCGTGGAGGAGCGTGTCAACTCTGCCAACACCTCGTGGCGCGCCGCCTTGCACCGTCCCTTCCTTGGCCTCACAGACACCCAGCTGCTGCGTCTGCGTGGAGGTCACAGGTAGTTTCTCCCACACATCCCACACACTGCAAGCTCTTACTAGCTGAAAGCTGAAAATCATGAATTTGGGGCATTGATAAGCATTTGTTAAATGCACCATTGTACACTTTGAAATAATAAAATATTGAAGGGAAGTAAAAGGAAAACTTATACTTAAATCAAACTATAAAAACAGCTAAATGGTTGTGAGAGTACTGAATCTTTTCAAGTTAGTGGAAACTCTATACATTGAATTTCAGGGGACTGACATAAAAATTTTATAGATGTGGACATTCTGTTAACACGCAGTGCTATAGGGTGAGTCTACCCTAGTAGGTAGTGCCGAGATGTTGACTGCCCTGCCATGCCCAGTTTAACCTACCATGACAAATACTATACATTAAATTAGGACTAGGGGGTGTAAGGGGATTAGTTGCAGTATTCAGCCGCTTGAGGGCAGGTTTATTGTTGGTTGGAGGGCAGTTGAACCCCAGAGTGAGTGAAATGATAAGATGTTTAATCTAACATGATGATGGGGGTGCCATGGTGTGGCGGATGAAACTTTAGTTGGGTGAGTAGGTTGACGTGCCGGTACGAAATCTATGGAGGGGGGAGCGGCACGAGAGCTGGAGTCGAACCTGGACCACTTTTCTCATTGCAAGTTTAATATCACAATATTTCGGGAGTACTGTGCCTGCAAGATGTTTCACTCTGATGCGCTGGCCAGACTTTAATTTGATATTACTGAAGGTTTTCGGTGTCTGGTTAGTAGGGTTGTCATGGGAATAACCTCGTCTTCCTGACTTAACAACTTTCCTGTACCCCGCATTCCGTTGTCGGATACCCAGGCCAATTGCCACAGAGTAGATGATCTAACAGGGAAGAAATATCTACAGGAATAAAGGGAGAAATGGCCCTGTGTAGTTTGGTTGTGACACCTGACCGGCGGTTCGTCCACAGATGTGGAGCTGGCGTTAGCACGTGCAAGGGCGCGACGTTCTCTACTCGTTGTTTACTAGGAGCACCTCCTTTCTCCTTTCATATTATACATCTCTCTATTAGAATCCACACAATACCAAAAGATAGGGAGCAAGGGTCCGCTAACTACTAGTAACGGTACGCAAGAATTTACTGTGATGTGGTTGTTTATTGCGGGGATTGGTCCCTGGGGAGTAAACGCAATAATTATGACTAGTACAAAATTACACAATTATTTAAATTTATATTACAAACACTGGAGAAAATATAATACGAGAATCAAGTAAACCGAACGGTGGTCAGGTGAAGACGAGCCTGAGGAAGAGCAAAATATAGCTACAGCGGCTAGAAATGAAAAGTATAACAACGCAACTTTGACAGTGGCTAAATTAAAGGGAAGGTAATCAGGTAGACAACACAAAATGCGACTGCTCGTTGCCACGGAGTTTAAGGAAATTTACTGGGGTAAGGATTACCGGGTTAAGGCGAAGTACACCTGTAGCTGGTAGATGTCTCACATCCAGGTCCTAGATGACATGCAGTGAGAGAGAGAGAGAGAGTGAGTGAGTGAGTGCGTGAGTGAGTGAGAGAGTGAGTGAGTGAGTGAGAGAGTGAGAGAGTGTGTGTGTGAGAGAGAGAGAGTGTGAGAGAGAGTGAGAGTGAGTGTGAGAGAGTGAGAGTGAGTGTGAGAGAGTGAGAGTGAGTGAGTGAGTGTGAGAGAGTGAGTGAGTGAGTGTGAGAGAGTGAGTGAGTGAGTGTGAGTGAGTGAGTGAGTGTGAGAGAGTGAGTGAGTGAGTGTGAGAGAGTGAGTGAGTGAGTGTGTGAGAGAGTGAGTGAGTGAGTGTGTGAGAGAGTGAGTGTGAGTGAGTGTGTGAGAGAGTGAGTGTGAGTGAGTGTGTGAGAGAGTGAGTGTGTGAGAGAGTGAGTGAGTGTGAGTGAGTGTGAGTGAGTGTGAGTGAGTGAGTGAGTGTGAGTGTGAGTGAGTGTGAGAGAGTGTGAGTGAGTGTGAGAGAGTGAGTGTGTGTGTGTGAGTGAGACAGAGAGAGAGTGCGTGCGTCTCTCTCTCTCTTTTTTTTTTTTTCACAGACTTGAGTTGGGTTTAAGGTGCGGGTCAAGAAAGGAGGGTTGGCGGTAGCAATTAGAGTAGTCCTTGGTCGGACTCGAAGATGAGCCTTCTGTAAGCTGGGTGTAGGAGAGTCCTCGGTGGACTGGAATGTTGAGCAGCAGAGCCCTTTTGGACTGGAGGAAGGTAAGTCCTTGCAGACTGAGAAGAGTCTTCAGCAGACTGGGGGTAGGGCTCGTGTCCTCTTTGGTCACCAAGCCCAGCGCCACTCACTGGGGCTGGCTGCCGGGGCTGTATTTATACTAAATTTTCTCTAATCAGCAGTTCTTCGTGGTGTGGGAGGGGGGTAGCATAGCCTCCCACCATGGGGGCACATTTATCGAGGGTGCAGATGCACTGCGAGTTTCTTATCGCCCCGTGCGGAGGCGATGACATAATTAAAACCCTTGTCTCTGAGGCGGGCCAGCTGTGACGTCACAAGGTCATTGGGGTACTGCCATCTCTCATGTTTGCAGGGACTTCTTCCAGGGGTCAGCCTCGAGTAGTAGAATGCTCAGTAATAATAATTCCAATTTGCAGGGGTGCCTTTTGCATTCATAATTCTGGACAGACAATGGAGATTGTAATTACACAAGTAATATACAATGATGTGATCAGGTACCCAGGCTTGTTGGATTCTTAGCGCGATACATTTATTCTGGTTTGCCGCTTATATATTCCGTCCTGAAGCGCACGTGGCTCGTAGATGGGACGAAGTCATCTGTAGAGCACGCAGTCGCACTGCGCAGCATTCTGGCATGCGTCAATGTATATGTGGATTCGACATATTAGTCAACCAAAAAAAAACCCAACCTCATTAAACTTTATGTTGAACACATTGATAGGCCAATGTTAGGTATTTGTCAATTTTAACTAAAAGAAAACAATGCAAATGGGAATATTAAAGAAATCATTCACAATACAGTAGAACTGTGATTTTAAAAAAAGAAAACAATGCTAAAGGCAATATTACAGAAAACGTACAATACAGTAGAACCCTGGTATAAATTTCTTAAGGGAACCAAGAAGTGTTTGCCTTGTATGTAAAAAAACACAAACAATCTATTCAAATTTTTTCTTGTACTCACACTTAAACTTAACAAAAACTGTATTTAAACACCTCTTTTGAAACCCCGTACACTGAAATAGCCGCAGACGTAAAGGAAGTATTATCCTTAGAGCAACTAACAACAGTCGCAGTTACAGCTAAGAAATAAAAATGTTTTAGATATTGTGATTTATAAAGTGCAGTGAATAGGGTATCCTTAATTTTGCATTGTCTCTTTCTAACTTTCTGGGCTTATTTATTTGAGTTTAATTTATACATAACGCATTTGTAATTTCCATGAAAAAGTATTTAAGTGGAAAAACTTGCAAGTGTTATTGGAAACGTAGAATCGCGAATCGATATCTCGAAAATAGGAAAGATACCGCTGTTTCTTGTCATTACCGGTCGGGGTGTGTATAAGATCCCGAAACCAAAGATTTGTTTATAAGTGTGACATAGTTAATGATGTCAGGATGTAGAGTGTATAGCAGAATAGGTTGGTAATAGAGACAACGAGTAAAGCATCAAAATGCAAGAACTGAAGAAATTAGTTTTCGTAAGTTGCAAGACAGTTCCAGGCGTTCCAGGTTTAGTTTAACGACAGTAATTTGCCAGGTCGATTGTGTCTGATGTAGGAGTGTTATATTGCGTGTTTTATTGGAATTAATATTGTTTGAAGTTTTATTTGAAATAAGTGTGTGATAAGTGTGTTTATATGGTGTTATTCAGAAGAGAAATGGTTAATACGGAGCTAAAATATAAATATGTTGTGTGTCATGGTATTTTCGAATTAAATTATATATGTACCATTGTTCATATAGTGTGTTCTACCTTGGATAATGAAAATGATCATGGGATTACATGTTGGCAGTAAATGGATATGTTTGGTAAAGGTAAGTGTTGATATATTTAAGTACAAAATGGTGTATACGGTGTAATAAAGAGTGTTGTAGTTAGGTAATGTTAGGTCAGTACTGTTTACCATTTATATATTATATATTATTACCATTTATATATTATTGGATATGTTTGATGTTTGTAGTGACATGTAGAATTACAGTGTTTTAGGTAGGGCATGTTAGGATACAGGTAGTATGTTTAGGTGGTATATGATCAGTGAAGCATGTAATATAGCTGAAATTGTATTATAAAGTATTCGTGAAATGTGATTGTGTGTGGAAATAATCCTTTTCAAGTGATATATACAACCATTACAGTGATCCATCCACACACGACCCGTGATAAACAAGATGTGGCAGAACTACTCAAAAAAGTGATTTGTCGTTTACAGATACACGTTAATTTAGGCAGCAAGTTAGTAAATAATTCACTATGTTTGTTCAAAATATGCATCCATTACAGTGATTTGCCAAACAAGGTGTGGATGAAGTACCGAAAAATGTGATTTGTCATTTACAAATATACGTTAGTTTTGGAGGCAAAATAATAAATAAAAGACTGTATTTGTTCGAAATATGCACCCATGACAATGAATTACCAACACATGATCTATGATAAACAAGGTGAGTTTGATATACCGAAAAATGTGATTAGTCGATTACAAAAATTGTACTTTAGTTTAGGCGGCAAGATATATATTGACAATGATACAAATGTGGTAACGGGTAGTACAATATATCGAAAGGGGTCTATCGTATTACTCGATACCATATGTGGTATCGGGTAGTTTAATGGAGCGGATGGGCGCTATTGTAATTCACAATACCATCGTCTATAAATGCTGAAAAGTGTCCCGCCCAAAAAACCCCACATTCCCGGGAATGCCCCGTTAAATTGTCATAGATAAGGGAACGGGTAATAGAAAAAAACGTATGTCATAGACGCTATCTTGGTGACGTCATAACATGCATGTAAACAGCGTGGTATCCAACTCTTAAATAATCCCACTGGTCGTTACCAACATGGCTGCTGCCGTAAACATGGCAATTGTTTGCTGTTTCCAAGTTTTTTTTTTCATCTCTGAATACATGATCTGTAGTCAGAGGTGTCTATTGTTATTATTTATTATTTTTTGTTACGAAGTTTGAATTAAGTGCCACATAGTGACAAAATCAACAACAGATTATTTTGGAAGTGGTAAATTACATAAATACTACTAAATTCAGGGCAGTGAGACATAAACAAAAACAATGTGTTGTGGTGGTATAAAGCCCACGTATGATCGTCCGAATCTGTAAAGGTACATCTGTGTGTGTACTTACTGGCCCGGCAGTTTGCGCCAGAATCTGTGGCGGTATATACTCATAATAATAATAATAATAAAAACATCTTAATTTTTTTTTAGTGAAGTTAAGATATTATCACCTCTTACACTTAACCACTTTACACACTCAAACATAACACTTTTTTTTTTTTTTTTCAAAGAAAAAGAAATAAAACCATGACACAAAAAGTTTACATCTACTATAAACTTAGAAAGAATCTCATATATGAAATACATAACAGCAACTTACATAAAATAAAATTTACCTTAATAGTGAACTTACACGATTAACACATACATTCATACACAAAGCATATACGCACCGGACATATATATACATATACATATAATTGTGCTATTTATAAAATTAAACTACAAGATAACATTGACATGCAAAAGTTCTAAAACTAAAATTTATTTTAAGGATGAGTGAAGGACACAAAATCACAGCATATAACTATTTAAACATGGAAAAAAGAAAAAAAAAATTAATTAATGTAAGACATTAAAAATTATAATATAAAACGTCTAAAATTATCAGCTACTAAAAATATACATAAAATAATATATTAATACAAAGTTACTTGCACACACTCATTCATTCATCTATGGTCTATTCCCCGTTGGAAGCAACATTCTCGGAGCCCTGCTAAATAACTACTTGCAGGCCCGTTCCGTATCCTTCCGCCAAATGTAAACAAACATTGCCATGTGACTGCCATGTAGCATCTGTCAAAACCAATGTTTACATGCCATTGTGTGTGTACATGTGTTCGTATTAGTGGCGTGCTGGAATAAAATTTTGCCAACGGGAAACTTAAATTTCCCGTGGGAATTTGGGAAAAAAATCTTATGTTAGGTAAAGAAGTTTGTGGGTTTTTAGGCCTAGTGAATAACATTCTACCTGGACTTATTCCATTAAAACAAAACATAAACATAGAATAATGACTGTATGTGTTGAAAATTAGATTTGAGTTAGAAGTCTTATTGTTTTATATTTTTATACACTTAGTTGTTGCACTACGAATTAATCCTCTGAGTTTGGAGCACTTCTTTATAAAATACTTGCTTCAATTTAAATAGAAAAATCCCTTATAGTAATTTCTAAATAACAAAAAGAATTGGTCTTACAACATGAAAAAAAAAAATTTCACTTTTAATTTGTTTGAAAATATTGCCTTCATGTTTTCAGTTCGCTGCTATTTTCTTTATAATTTCATGATGTCTACTAAGGAACTTTTGCATTATTCGTTCCATTTTTGGTAGTAAAATGTGTGTACATTGACACAAATGTACTCAAATTAACTTTCAGTGGAAGTTTTAACGTCTGTAATCACGTAGTGAAACTGCAATCAAAACCAAGTCGCATCGGGCAGGTTATGAATTCATTATACAGAATCTGTATGCTAACAAAGCTAATCCTCCATCAATAATGAAATTAAAAGTATCTGAGTAAATTAATTATATTTCTCTCATAGAAAATTTGCTACATTTGGAGTTTGTCAACGTCTTCGTGATAACAAGTGAGCACAGCACACAATTAAAAACGAACATATTCCGAACGAAAAACAAAGACAATTTGCTGGTGTGTTACGAATAGTTTCAAACTACGCCCATATTAAAAAAACACCATTTTTGATCTCAAGTCAAATAGTTAAACATTTGGAGTCAAATTAAACATTTGTTGTGCACTAGCTTAATTTTACATGAATGTTTAGTTTATGTATATCAAAACTCGCTTACCACATGAACCAGCAATCGATACTTGCAACGTAACAATGTCACTTACATATAAGATAAATGCAGTGCGCACGGTTCACTGTAACTTCATAATAGTGCAAGTTTACAAGTTTTACTTAATTTTTGCAATAGTCACATAGTTTTAACGTTACATAATATATGACCTACAAAAATTATTTTAGCTCATACATCAAACTTTGAAATTGTGAATAAGCGGAAAAAAATAAATTTTCTTGACAAGATTTGCGTTCTCAAATCTTAATCACGTACATAAGAGTCAGTATGAAGCTTATCGTACAAAATCTGACTTGAAATTTAGTTGGAACAACCTACAAACGTGAACATAAATTTTCCCAAAAATATTGGGGAAAAAATTATATCCCGTCCGACGAGAAAATCGTTATGTATTCCCGAAATTTTTCCTGAAGTTCGGGATCCCGCACACCACTAGTTCGTATAATTTCACTGCATCTAATAATAAACATTGAAATGGGACTTCTACTTTTATACCTGTCAAATGTGTTGTTTACTGTGTACAGCTTTTCAAAGGATTCTGTCTTAGGTCTATTTCAAAAACCATTTTGTACGAATATTCGCAGCTTAGGCCTATAACATTATAATTTGTCAGCTTTATGATGTTTTAAAAATGCCTGAATTAACGATAGTTCTTATGGTTACGTTACATTAACATATTTGTTTTCCACGACACAGCACATTGCACGTAATGCCGTGACTGTGTTCAACACTTACAGTTGGGGGGTAATGAACTGTAGTATTTAACTGTTTGTTATTATTTTGTGTTGGGTTATTTCTTTAAAAGGACGGCCTCAGTTCGAATAACGAAGGAATAAACAGTCCATCGAAAAAGCGACATTAAAATCAAGCACACAACCCTAGTCACTCATTTTTTGTTATAGAAACTTAAAATATAGTGTTGAACGTGCACACAGATAAGCCTACCGTAACTTTTATTCTGCTCATATTTATATGTATTGCTACTTACTGTGTATTAGGTTTATTGAAATTTATTAGGGCTGGGCTTGATTATTTTGTTAGGATTAGTGGTAAATCATGTTACACGATTGTATTTCTAACACCCAGGGCAAAGGTACAACGTTGTGATAAATAAACAGATGTGGGATGTAAATAAATAACTAATTTTGAAATCACGCGCACACACAGATCCAGCATAACAATCACCACACAGCCACGCCACGCTATTTCACATGCAGCGGTTAACGAAACACACCATAACAGTATATTTATTACTGCAGCGGAAACACAGATTTATCACAACATCGTAACTTGCTTAGGTAGGTTTAAAAAACACAATGTCTACAAATGTGATGTAGTAATGTGAAATATTTTAAGGAGTACGTATAATTTTCGCTTCGTTTGGTAAAACAGCAACATGCCATGTCATGGCTCACCATGTCTGCCAACTTCACTTTGTTTCTGCCCCGCCATCATATCTAAATATATTAAAATAAGTATTCAAACATTAAAGTCACTTTTCAGTTGTAAATTACAAATTCAAAAATCATTATTTTGCTGAAATAAGTATGAAATATGCTACAATTGAAAACATGTACAATTGACTGCACACTAACAAAGTGAAACTTCCCAAGTGTGAAAGAGACAAAGACAGAGAGAGAGCGACAAGCCTCGCTCAGCAGACAGTTACTCTCGCTCGATAAAACAACACCATACCATTACGGCCTATTTACAATATTTTCCGCTGTTATTTTACACTGTAAAAATGATATATGTTGCCATCGGGGCTACCTAAATATTTAAATATTTCAGTAGACACTGTTTTATTTACAAATAGTATATTAAAAAACTATGTTAAAATAATATTTTAACTGTGAACTATTTCTTACCCGCTGTTGCCAACACGTCGCTGCTCTCGCTGTTGTTAATTCATATAAAAAAATATATATATATTACAAGTTATAGAAGATATTAAGGTAAAAGTTTCATTTAGTTAACCACAGTGTTATATATTTGTGGAATACAGGTTATTGAAAAATAGGTTGACATGTTTTGCCTAGAGTGTTTTTTCAAAAGTTGATTTTCATAAGTCTCTTCCAATCGGGAATAGACTTTACATACATTAACACTATATTTAATTAAGTAAACAGTAACATAATCATCAGAAAATCACTACAGTCGCATGAAGCAGAAAGCAAATAAGTTACAGGTATTATAAAAGAGGAACCTACACAATAAATATTTTGTTTGTTTATATCAAACCAACATTTCAAGTTCATTTAAATATTTATAGCGTGACCAAGCTGTTATCATTAATTTTTTTTTAATTTAGTGATTGAAATTGTATTTCTTGCTTCCTTAGGTAAGCAATTCCAAAGTTTGGTTGTGGTGACGATGAAAGATGAAGCGAAAAATGATTTGTGTTTTGGTACTAGAAGCTTTCGTTGATTGAAAGAATGAGTGTTTGATGTATTGGGCGGTAAGAAACTAGATGAAAGGTATCGAGGACATCCTGTTAAAAATAATTTCTTTAACAAGGAGATCTTGTACAATGATCGTCAATCTTTTCAATCAAACCATGAGAGAGTATGTCTATATTTGGTGATATGGTCTTTCTTTTTAAGATTAAAAATAAGTCGTACACAGTTGTTTTGTATTCGTTGAAGTCTCTGAGCTAGTTCTTCATGCAGGTCACTGAAGACTTTAATAAAGGAATCTGCTCGCCATCAAGTATGATATTAGGAAAGCTAGTGACTTTTGGTGATGCGAGGAGTTTCTTGGATCCAATTATAATGCTCTGGGATTTCTTAGGGTTTAATAGTAACCCGTGCTTTATTGACCATTCTAAGATGTATGACAATTCATGGTTGGAAGTCGTCTGCATAAAGAGGGTATTTACAATGTTTTAGTATCTGAGGGAGGTCATTAATGAAAATAGAAAATAGAAGGGATCCCAGAACAGAGCCCTGGGGAACTCCAATTTTAACTGATAGTGGTCACACTTGTAACTTTTAATCCATTCTAATGATATTTCGGAGAAATGAAAATATTATTTTAACCTGTCAAATAATAGCTCATGATCAACGGAATCAAATGCTTTGCTAAAATTTAGTAATATCGAAATTGTTAGCAAATGGTTATCCATGTGTTTTATGTCATCAGTGACCTGAAGAAGAGCTGTACATGTGCGAAAGCCCTTTCTGAAACCAGACTGATTGTCGACCATGAGGTTTTTTTCTCAATAATGTACCTTGTTATCTGTTGGTGTGCAATATATGTGAGGGCTTTGGAAATTGTGGGAAGAATGTTTATGGGTCTATAGACACTGGCACATTGAGGTTTATTTGTCTTCGGGATCGGTATTACTAAAGCAGATTTCCACTGAGTTGGAAAGCTGCCTGTGACCAGCGAATAATTAAATTTCTTTTTTTTATTGCTTCTAAGATAAACAGCAAGGCTAGGTTTATCATGTCAATTGAAATTCTGTCATTACCCTCTGCCTTTTATTTTTAATTCGTCTGATATCTTTCAGAACATCAACAGGCATGACGACATTAAAGTAAAAATGTTCTTCTACACAACGAGTAAGGACTTTAATAAGAGACAGTGTTCCATTTCTTGTTTCAGGAGTAATACGGGTACAAGGAGTTGTAAAATGAGCATTAAGTTTGTCAGCACTTTGAGATTGATTTTTTGGTAATAGTTTTTAGTGTCTTTAAACTTTATGCCCATATTTTTAACACTGCTCCATAAATGCAGCGGGGATGAGTTTGGTTGCATCAAGTGGCGAGCATACACAATTTTAGCAGTTCTAATGGTTTGGGTTCTCCGGTTTCTGAGTAAACGGTATTCCTCGAAACTCACAGATACAAGAATATAATTTTTTCTCTTAGAAGATTTGTATTTACGAAAAGCATTATCCGGATCAATCATTAAAGGTTTAATCTCCTTGATCATCCACATTGCTGGTAGACGAGAATCCATCTTAGTTTGTTTCGGAATGTGCTTATCAATAAGTTTGTATAATAAGGTGTTTACGTGATTAAATTTGTCATCACCTATATGCAAATAATCTATGTCACTCCACTGTATTTCAGAAGCATCATTAATAAAATGTGGCATGTCAATCCTTTTTGGAACTCTGTAGGTGATAATTTTTGGTGAAATTTTGGAGTACGAAGTGAATAGGTTACATGTATGAGGTCGTGGTGAGTTAAACCCGGCACACTGATTTGTCCACAGTGAATGGCTTTGTCAGCTTTTGATGTAAATATAAGGCCAAGCAGAGTGTTCGCGTTATTAGTATGGTGGGTGGCTTCAAGTGGACAGTATACTATATTACATAAGGAGAAGAGATTAGTAAGGAGCAATGTTTGACGTGATTCTGTTAAGAGGTCGGTGTTGAAATCACCCACAATCAATACATTATCAGTAGGAAGTATCGCAAATAGGTCGTTTTCTAAGTCATCCATGGACTTAATCTTATGGGGTTATTAAACAACGGCAATCAGTAATTTTTGTGTAGAAATGTTTAATTCAAGAAATAAATACTCAGGTTTTGCGCAGTAAGGACTAGGAGAGCTGCAGCTAGTTTTAACTGTAATATCATTGTGCACATAAATTGCCACGCACCCACCTTGTTTACCTTGTCTATTAACTTTGTATAAATTATAACACGGTAAGTCAACAAGCAAAGATGGGAGACTCTCCTTAAGCCATGTTTCCAACACTAATATTACATGAAAATGTAGAGAACTAAAAATCACTCTAAACTTGTCAATGTGGCCGAGTAGTGACTGGCTCTAGGATTGCGAGCTAGCCTCTGAGAGAGTATAGCGCTAGTGGTTTCTGGGCCAGAAGAAGCAAAGAGCTGACTGTTACTAATGCGACTGTTAGCGGGAGGTCCGGAGAGAGTACCCTTAGCTGCAGGAAGTGTAACTGGCGAGTCGCATGGTGGAGGGGGTGGTAAGTGGGGAGACTAGCAGCTGAAAGGGCGGATTGCGGGTAGAGAGCACAATTCTCGGAAAAACTTTGTAGTGGGGCTCAGTGTTACCAACTTGCTTGTATTATTATTGATCATGGATTCTAAAAATTAACTAAATTATTATAGCTAAGTGAGGAAGACTTTGTATTCCATATAAAAAGATGCAGGGCGACTGTAGTGATGTATATACAAGGGCTTGAGATCACACACACATGCACATATGCACAAAATTAAACATAATGGAATTCTAGCATAGGGCTAGTACCGGTAGATGGATTTACTGAATGTTAACGAGTTCCTGCATAGATGATAAGTAAAAACGGCGGTTCGTGTGCAGAACACCAATTCTGCCATCTTGTGTCCAACAGCTGCGTGGACCAAATTTTTCTTTTGTAGATTTCAAGATGCGCTGTCTATCCGCCATGAGCGATTCAGTAATGATGATGGGTGTGTTCTTCAGGGCTCTTTTAGCATGGAATACCTTAGAACGAAACTGGTAACTCACAAATTTCACTATTATCTGTCTTCTGCCTTCGTTGATAGCCTGGGCAGCAAATATGTTTGGCTTGCCTATTCTGTTTGTGCGGTCGATGGCACTTTGTTTGATGTTGATCTGTAGTGTTTCTTTCATTATTTTGAGAACCGCATCAGTCACATTTTCACCTGGTTTTTCGGCAACGCTGTGGAAAAGAAGACAGTTCTGTCTACTGTACTGTTCGAGCTCGTCAATTCGTTCATCCTGGTGCAAAACATTGTCTGAGACAGCTTGTAGTTCTTTACGTATGATATTAAGTTGCTTCTGGAAGTTGATAGAGAAGGCGGTGACTTCTTCTTGCATTCTAGGGATATCTTCAATGTTTGTTGATTTAGGTCACTCCTGCACAACAGAAGCGAGATGATACTGTAGCTCCCTCAGCTGTTGGCACACCTGCTGCTTGAACTCTTCCATCCACTTTGAAACTTCCTTGGGCATCATGGCGTGCTCAAATAACCGTACAGTTTTTGTTGACAGAAGTGTTCCAAACACGAAACCAACTCCAGTAATACGTTTAATGGCAGCAGAAGTTATTCACTGACCTCAACACGCACTTTTAATATTAAATTGCTATGATTGAAAGGCCAGAATTATATTTCTTACCGGAGCTACCCGAGTGCGTGCTATTCTCTCTCCGCCATGTTACTATACTCCATGTGGTGACGTGTCTAATCGTAATCTTTTTTTTTTTGTAGCCACCATATTGGGCTGCCAGAATATCTGTGACAGTAGATCTGATTATCTCTGCTCAGGATATAGCCGACAAACTGGACAAAATCAATAGGACAACCTATCCTCATATACGACATATTAACATAAACAAGTTTGAAAAAAAATTTGTAGTTGAGCGCCAGACTTTTCTGACAGAGAATTGTCGTTTTACCTTCTGCCTACAAAGGTAGTAGGATGCAATACATAAGAAAACCTTTTTTACCATAACTTATTATGGTAACAACCTTAGAATAAATGCAGCAAGGAAAAAAACATAACTGGACCATAAACACATCTATTAACTAACAAACAAGGACACTGCAAAAATACACACAAGATAGCAATTGACATAGTAGATCAGCATAACACGTCATAATTGAGTAATATAGTGATTAGCATTGCAACAAGTTTCAGAAATAATACGTTAAATTAAGATGGGTTTTTGGTGAAAAAAAAAAAAATTAAATTTTGTGAATTGACACTGGCCCCTACTAACCAGAAATAAACCTATAATTCCTTAGTAAGTGTTGGAACAGAAAAGATATTATAGTCAACTCTCATTACCTCACCATTAACATGCAGGATACATGACTAACTGCCTGTGTAGCAAATACACAGTTCATGCATTCAATTTCACAAGGATTTCTCTTCCAAATTAATGTAAAGCAAACCAGTTCAGCAGTAAAACATTCACTTCTTAGTTGGGCTCTGAGCATTGCTAACGAACATTCCATCACAATCGGTAACCATCATGTTTGAGAAAAATTGATAATATTCTTTTACAAATATCTTTGAAAAATGTTTATAATTTCTTCTGAATGGTTCCACATCTTTTAAATTAACAAGATATTGTATTTAGAAGTCAGTACTAGCAGATTCAATACATGTTCATGCTCAATATTGAAAAATTCATGAGATGGCGTCTGTTTCACCATTTTGCTGTGGACAGGCAGACTCCTTAAGCGATGAACTATAAAATCTAGTCTGATAGACGTAGGGCCTCTTCAATACTAGCCTCTTGTCGTCCTGCACTAAAACTAACTCTCCCATTACTGAAATTTTGCTACTTCAGGATGGTGGACCTTCATAATTAAATTGAATTCAAGACCTCAACTGACAACAGTCTGATCAACGCCATGGTTGCTAGGAGAGTCCTTCTCCGATAATATATGTTGCCAGTCAATTACTGTAATAATCGTATGACATTGTGACGTTGTTTCTGTCCTGCCTTCACCGTCAGAGACGTTTAGACAGAGGATAGTTCTCTTATGCTTAAATCTAATGCAATACCATTCACATTCCAGCAAAGAGATCACATATTTGCAATTAACCTTCGCTCTTATTACTCTTTTCAGTTCAGTTCCTAACACTGTTAAGCTTACATAAACTAACTTAATGATCACCACACAAATTGATAGCCCTAAATTAATACATTTTTGTGTTGATTTACTACACTCAAATTAAGTAGTTGCCAGTATTAAATAAATCAGTTATCTAGGTAATAATACTTGCACTTGAGAGTGACACTAATATAAATAAAAATATGAATCAAACAGCAATGTTATTGTATATAAATATGACACTATTGCAAGGAAAACAAACAAAAGAAAACAGTATTATTTACTAACAAACTTGAATGTAAAAGGAAAATTAGTAAATCTTTAGACTTAAGTTCTCACAGTGTGTTGAAAATTTATTTTGTTTTCCCATATCTACTATTAGTATTTCTTGTGCATGTGTACATAATGTACTGTATAACAACTTTGTATGCTTTGGTGAGTAAAGTTGATCCTCATACTTTTTTGTTAATACTTTGTTGTTTAATGATCAGAGAAAGTAATATTCTGCAAGCTACATAAATTTTTATTCTATTAATGCGGTAAAAATTAAATTTTGAGTTTGGCCAAAACTGACTTCTTTGGCATTATATACATAGGAATTTTGTTGGGGCCACAGAAAATGTTCTGTGGACACGGACTTTCGGTCCAGCCGTATTTGATGGTTTGAGTTTCCACTGTACATAATTCATTTCATTAAAAACTATAAGGCATGTCTAGTTAGTGTTATTTTAATATAATTTTTGTTAAACATGTTTTACTGGGTGAATTAACTAACCTAATTTTCTTTAACGGAATGATTGTACTACAATGAAACCTCAATGCATTATTCCCATTTTCCTGTTTGTGACTGCAGTTGGTGTGGCAGCTAGAGCACTTGGCTCCCACCAAGGAATAACAGTTGGTTTGATTCCTGATGTAGTCACTTCCAGGTTGTGTCAAACAATTGTTTCCACAGCTCACCACGCACTGAGTCAGTACGAGTCTGAGTAATCATTGACTTGGTGTGACTCTCACCCCCCCCCCCCCCCGTGCCACTGCGTCTACCGTGACTAGGACTGCACCTTGGTTGGGGCATCCTAGGTCGGCCCCTCAGGCCACAGTCAAGATACAGGTTGGCTTATGTATATTCATTGCTTCAACAATAAACAGGCATAAACTAAGCTTGTTGTGTTATCCTTTCCATGCACTTTCTTTCTTCACCTAGTTCCTGCTATTTCCCATTTCAACCCGTTTCCGCTTATACCTTTCAGGAACAGGTACTTTCCGAACACCTAAAACTTTGACACGTGTCCGATTAGACTGATTGGACACGGTAGTTACAGATTTTACTCGCTAGACCAAAAGTGACTTACATAGCGGGGATGAGGCGAGGAGTGTTGGCTAGTTTTGATACACGCTCACCTCTAGTTAGGTAGTTGAGGTAAGTTTAGCCTTAAGCAGGGTGAATGCGTGCATGAATGTTCCAAAGTCATGCATCTTTCATCCAGAAGACCAAGTTGTCCCAACCTAGACAAACTTCCACTCCAGTTAAGAAGCCATAGACAACAGGGTGATACTTGTAGCAGGTACGGACACACGGTGGGAACTCCATTAATATTACTGGTGCAGGCACGACCACTTGACGCCTGAGTTCGGCGACACGGACCCATTCTGCCTGTCTATCCTGCGTAGGATAAGGTAATACTATCCTCGGCCAGGCAGCAGGGTGAGCCAGGTGTTGCTCTCTACGTCTCTTACCACTTCTTCTCTCATGAGGCATAGGATAACAGTTCTATAAATCATGCAGTGCACTGAAATGGAAATACTAACAGTGTACCCCAATAGTGACTTGTCGACCGACTCGATAAGAGGCGGACTGATCAGGGACGTTGAGTCGGAGTCAGACGTTAGGCTGGAGTTGCACCAACCCTCTACTGGTTGTGCACCACCCAGAATACCCAGCAGCACTGCAGGTCACAGTCACCGTGCACTAATAGTGTGAGTGGTGTGAAGCAACTGATTCTAGACAAAAATAAGAGTTGTAGCTGAACTACTAATTAAAGGTGCCTAGAAGGGACAAATGAAGTTTAATGAAGAAAGTTTGTATTCGTATGTCGCCGGGTTGACTGGTCGTCGACGTACGTAGTTGGTTGCCGCAAAGGCATAGTTGTAGGTCCTACCCAACTCCGCTTGGAACCTCCATCTCCTTGGAGTGGAGGTTCTCACTCGGCTGTTGCCACCTTTCTGTGGGTGTTTAGGTCTGCGACTTCTCACCCAGCTACCCACTTGCAAAATGTTTGCAGTCTACACCTAAAGAGAATTCTGTCTTTGTGTGATACATAGTTCTATGGCGATGTCCATCCTTCCTGCGTATTACAGGAGCAGATTCTCTAAAACGTACTGTTGTAACCTACAGTCAGGAGCTTGGGTCTACCGGTGACTTCCCGCCTGCCAAGTTTCTTGCTTGAAGACCAGTAGTTAGACAGGGCAAGAAGAGTGTAACGGGTTTCTTTATTAGATTTTTCGGCAACAGTGTAATTTTGAAAAGTAAAAAACTGTCATCTGTAAGCGTTTCTAGTACTGAAGCAGAATACAAATACATTGTGTTAGTCTCTATGTGTGCTGAATGTCTGTTTGTGGGTAAAATTTCGGTAGAAATCAGAAGTGTGTATCAGGTGTGCAGTTTTTGTATTTGAGGATAATCAATCCTGCATTAAGATGGCTAGCACTTTTGAAACAAAATGCTCAAAAGTGAAGTATCACTTTATTAAACATCTTGTGCAGGGTAAAGTGCTGAAAATGATTTAGGTAGATTCTCACAACTAAGTAGCTGATATGCTGACAAAGGCCCTTCCCTGTAGTAAATTTTAATTCTGTGTGTAACTGGCCTGGGATGTCAACATTTTGTGGAAGGGGCGAGGGGGGGAGGTATTGAAAAGGGCAATTTTGATGTGTAAGCTTGTGTTGTAACTGTTAACATTGAGAGGTTGGTAATAAGTGTTTGTAGTATGTATGTACCGAAATGAATATATATAGTGTTTGTTTAGTGTATGTAGAGCTGACTTGTTAATAGTATTAAAAATGCATGTTATAACCTCTGAATGCATTTAGTGATTCAGCCTTTAATATAACATATTGTTCTATCACTTTCATGAAAGTCTTTAATGCATTTAAATTTAAACTTCAACTTTTAACATAAATTCAATCTTAAGAAATATTTTCATTTAGTATAGCTAGGAAAAATTGCTGCTGTGGATTATTTGTTAGTAGGTGACCAATGTTTAAGGCGTCCAGTGTGTTGGGAATGTGGTCAAAGTTAGGATATTGATATGTTCGATGTTTGGAGCCAGGCATCTTAAGTGTGCGGTATTGTGGATGTATGCAGATCCTGGCTGGGTGCTCGGCCCAGTGTAGCAGAGGCTAGTCGTGAGCTGAAGGAGGCAGCTGCTAGGCTGCCAGAGAGCTTTGACTGGCGAGATATGCAGGGCGAGAGTTTCGTTTCTCCTGTCAGGTAAGTACCATGTCAGTATCTTTCAGTTGCAGCAGGTGTTTGTGGTTGGCATACGTGCTTGCTAATGAAGCTTCTTTTAATAATGGCGCAGGAACCAGGGTGTGTGTGGCAGCTGCTATGCCTTCTCGTCAGTAGGCATGCTGGAGGCGCGCCTCAGGGTGCAGACCAACAACACTGTGCAGCTCACGTTATCTCCTCAGGACATAGTGAGCTGTAGCAGCTTGTCCCAGGGTTGTGAGGGAGGCTTCCCGTATCTTGTAGCTGGTCGCTATGGCAGGGTGAGTTCTTGCACATCTGCTTTACCAAGTTTTACTGACTATTGTATTAACTGTTTTGGTCATGTTATGATTCTACTTTTTAAAATCTTTACTACTAATTAGTTTGCGTTGTTCCGTATATAGTTGCAACCTGTGGCCAAAGTGGTGGTCGCTCTTTAACATTCCACCTCCAGATTCCTTAGTTCTGCTCCAGATGTGGGTGCTTGGGGTTTATTATGTTGGTAGTTTAAGTTTGTTTAGGAGATTTTCTTGGAGTGTATTTTTCTTTGCTCCTTCCTTCATTCTACTGTTGCTCAATCTCCATTGGTGGCCAGCAGTTGAAACGAGCCCTGTGCTATGGATGTAGTAGTCTTCAACCCTCCCTCTCTCCCTTATATTTTTTACAATGTGCAGGTAAGTAGAGATATCATCTCACCCCATGCCTCCCCCATCCTGAAAATATGAAATTTAGTGGGCCACAACCCAAGTAGCAAAAGTGTCAGTTGACCCACTTGTACAAATCTGCTTGTACACAAGAAGCCCTCAAGTGGTTCCCATAATCAGTCAACCTCTGTGATGCACCTGTAAATGCACGTGACCCCCATGATGCCTCTTAACTGTTGTGTGCAGTTGGCCACATCTGGCCCACTGGTCAGATAACTTCCATTTAGCAAAATACAACCTGCCCACCCATAAGCAACCTGTATCCAACCGTATCTCAAGTATGCCAGCACTATCTGTGGGCCATGAGGGCAGCAGTGGCCTACTGACTTATGCTTCTGGCCTCCCATAAGTTAACCAACTCTTGTCAGCCGACTGTTGGCAAACTACTTGTAGCCCAGCCATTGACCAGTTGTAGTCCAGATATTTGCCATTTAAAACTCCAGCTATTGGCCACTTGTGGCCAGGGACTGACAAAATAATATAACTCGGGTTCAAGTTCAGCCCAAACTGATATTCATTTGTCCAATTCTATATTTAATTCCAGGTGAATGGAAATATCATTGAACTATTTCTCGAACTGTTATTCTTTACTTACCCATTTTACTTCAGTCCAGTATTTTCAGTCAGATGAATAGAGATATAATTCTATCCACAAATTGTCTTGAACTGAAAGAAAATGAACGTTTTTATTTCTAGTTCATTCAACAGGAAATATGGAAGAACTATATCTTGGACTATATCTCGTGCATCCTTAATTCTTTCTAGTCCAACATTTTTAATTTGAGGTGGAGAATTACATCTGTTCACTACCTGCTGTGTACCAAAATCAAGTTTTAGATTTCATTTTCAGTTCACTGAAGTGTAAATATGAAAGAAATGCATCTCAAACTATATCTCGTGCATCCTTATTTCATTCTAGTTCAACATTTTTAATTTGAGGTGGAATATTCCAATTCATGTTCATGGTCTGCCATGAACTGAAATTACGTTCACAGTTGCATTTCTAGTTCATTGAAGCGTAAATATGAAAGAACTGTATCTCGAACTTTACCTCACACTTCCTTATGTCATGATTCGAAGTGTATAAATCCGATATATGTTTACTACATGCCTTGAAATGAAATGGTGTTTCATTTTTCATTTCCAGTTCAGTAAAGAGGAAACACTAAAGAACTGTACTTCAAACTGTATTTCGTACTTCTTTATTTTGTTCAATTCCGGCATTTTTAATCCGAGTATCAAAGGCCAGCTAATATTCACAGAATCTTAAAAATTAACACATGACCGGCTGGGACATGGTCTTACACATTGGGCTTTCTATTGCTGCGTTTGAACCAGTGACAGGGTAGGTTAAATATAAATAAGTCCTAATTTGGCAAAGTAGGTTTTAACACAAGTACTTTTACAAGTAGCTGTAGTAAAGGTTTTATATTGCGATGCCAGTACCGCGAGGAACATGGATGCCCTGCCTGTTTATAAGACTGACCTGGTGGGCTGTCTGGTTGGGACATAATCCACAGCTGCTGTCACATCCCTTCTAGCAACCCTACCTTTTATCTTGAGGTGACTGGGAGGAGGTGTATTCCTCCTCGGTGGCTGGCTTAGTGGTTCGGCAGGCGGCGGGTTCTGGAAAACTTATCGGCTGTGAAGTTTGCATAACCAGAGGTTGGCTATTCCAAAAGGTGGCTTCTCTTCTTGCCTGAAGAGCTCTAAAATAGGATGAGGAAGGCCTTCTAATCTTTCTAGTGGGGGTAATAAAGGTGTATGTACTTCACAGGTGGTATAAACTTCGCCCTGTGGATTAGACTGACATAAGCAAGTGGTATTACTCTCCGAGGCATGTATCGCCTTTTACAATCTCCTCCATACCTCTCCTTTCCGGGAGTATGACATAAGGAAAGGATCTAGAGAGCCTTGCAGTGAACAAGCGGGTGACTTCTTCCCTACTGTGTTCCTCCGAATATTCAAACTTGCAGTGAGCAGCACCCAAGTGGTTCCTTTCGCCTGGCCCCAAAGGAGGCGGTGGACAGAACTAGAATATTGCTTGAGCTGCTGCCTGACTGAAAACCTGGGTGAGAACTCCAAATGGGGTGGAATCAGACTAGGCAATTCCAGCTCCGTTCCGACTCCAAAAGAAGTGGTTGTGGAGTATGAATTTATGTACTTGGTCCGCTCGATTCACCTCGTGGATATGTTCCTAGTGATTTGGGTTCCTTCCATGGACATCCAATTTGGCAGAACTCGAGCGGCCTCGTTAAGGTTGACGCATGCCAGACTAAATCTGAATGGCACGTTTGTCTAGTATTTTAACGCTAGACCAATAGCGTAGTTTTAATTAGGCTTAACGGTGTTTGGCGAGGGGTGTTGGTTACTGACTTACACCGTTGTCCTGGGTGGTGCTGGTGATGCTGTGTTGGTTTCGCTCAATGGCGGCTGGCTCGCCCCACTCTGATGTGGCGATTCCAGGCGGACGACTCTCTACTCCAGAGGTGTTGATTGGACCAGCTGTACCTAGCCTCTGTCTTATAAACTAACCCTCTCAGCATCGGGTGGTACTTCTGGCTGGAATGGAAGGACTGTGAAAAATATACAATTATGTCTGGAGCAGCCGCGACTGCTTGGCGTCATTGAGGGTGGCGGCGCGGTCCCGTTCTGCCTGCCTTTCCTGCGTAGGAGGTGGTAGTGCAGACCACTGTCTGGCAACAATGTAAGCTTGGTATTATTCCCTAGGCTTGATGCTGCGCCCCACCTTGTAAGTTATAGAGTAATGCAGCTTAACAACTTACGTAGGGCACCTTGACAAGAACGGTATCTACAGTGTTCACCCAATAGCTGCTTGCTGGCATGAGCTCGGGAAAAGTCTCCACTGATCCCCCACGCTTTGCAGGCTGATCAGAGACGGAGAGCCATGTGGATCGCCAAGCCTCTACTGGTTGTGCATTCAAGCAAGGTTGAGCGGCAAGTCTCAGGCTATGGTCACTTCAGCATTAACTAAGTGCTCAAAGCGAGGAAATAACCCAGGCTTGTAGCCCCTCCTTGAATGAAGGTATTTTATTAATGTTAGGAGCTCTGCTGTTTCTCCCCTCTAGCACTGAATTAGTGCTCGGGTTACTGGAAAGAAACAGGTGGCCATCTAATGTGTGTGTGTTGCTAGACTCACGGACTCCTGAAGGGGATCCATAGTCAGTCTAATTCGGTTAAGTAACAATCTCCCGGTTCCTGTCAGCAGTGCACGTCCTATCTTGTATCGAGCCGGTAAAACAGAAAAGTACTTTAAAGAAGAAAAAACTTGAGGATAGAGAACAATAGATGTTTATTGAAAACTTAATAAACCAATAAACATGTGACATGTGCTACCTCCTACCGAACAGTGAAGTGCTGAAGGTAACTGCGTTATCCAGGTGTAGGCGACCTGGTTCTAGGTTACAAGGGAAAGAATATAGCTCTAGATAAATACAAAGTTAATTACTATTAAACTGTACTAAGTAAATGGGTGTCTAGAAGAGACAATGGCGAATTTAATAAGTATGAGCATGTTCACTGTTCATTGGATGACTGCTCGTCAAGACGGGAAGTAGCTGCTGGGGGCGTACTTAAAGCTTCTAAGATCTCCGGAGGTCCCAGCACTGATCAGTGCTCTGGGATGTCGCGAGAGAGGATGAAGAATTAACTGCTGGAGCCCCGCTGCTCATGGACTTATATAGTGCTCAAGTCAAGGCTGCCGCAGTGGGGTGCGGGGAAGGTGTGAAGTCCTTCTGCCCTGGCGTGGGAGTTGAAAATCTCTGGTCAGCAGTAGTCTGCAATACTGCTTCGTTCATCTTTGGTAGAGCTTGGTCTTGCCCGGTGGCGGGTGGCGTGTAGGCTCTCAGGGCGAGAGGAGGGGGGAGGAGGCATGCCCGCTGGTTGCATAGTCTTTTGGCCACGTGCTCAGCCGTTTGACGCTCACGTCTCAACTAATCTCACCACCACCCCAAAGTATTTACTCAGATTCTCACATACTTTGGGGGTAGGGCTTTAGCCCGTGTTCATTATAAAATAAACGAAAGCTCGTAGGGGCCATAAATTAGCCCCGTGTTTGTGATGAGATACAGGAAATAACTCACCCCCCGGTAATAACCCATACCCCACGGTCACTACGCTACAAATTCTAAGTGGTCAACAAAACATGCCTTATATAACTGTATTCTGACCTTTAGAAGTGCTAGCGTGGCAGTGGATTGTAGCACTGGTACACCTGACCTGGGTTCTGGACACACTCGTCCACCCAGCTTATGCACAAGTGGTGAAAGTCACAATTTCATAACATGCAGTGTACGATATATTGTCCCTGCCCTTCATGTTTGGACCATTGACAGACCCGTACATCTTCCAGCCTACAAGACGCACACCTTTATTCCAGGCTGTCTGTGTAGCCTGGCGTGTCGTCCCATCCAAGACGCATGTAATGGCATTCATAGTGGCAATAATTGCACATGATTAAATTCATGCTGTGCCTGGGCACGAGGGGATGGGGCAAGGCATGTTGCTTAAACTGGTGGCATTTGTTTCTTCTAGCACACTGCACGCTTCTGCTAGACTCGCTTGGGAGTCCAACATGGTCATTAGTTGAGCACCGTGGGTTGTTTACTTCGACTCCCCGAAGTCGTGGGCGGGCTCCTCAGCAAGGAGTTGAAGAGAAGGGGGGGGGGGGGGGGTGGTGACTGGCTTGGTCATAGCTCCCAAGGTCCCAAGGCTGAACTATATGGAGCTTTTGGTCCCACGTTGGTTGCCAATTGACATGCGCTCCTATCTTGAGGGATAGTGGTTAAGGCACTGACTACCCTCCCAAGTTCCTCAAGTGTTCCTACCACGGCGTGTTAGAGTTTATGCTGGCCCACTGGGTCATGGTAAATTCTGTGGAGGCCGCTTAGTGGGAGGATACCGCCAAGATAGGGGTATCAAGCCTCAGAGTGAAGTGAAACGGGATTGTTTCACGTCCAAGGAGTTCAATCTTCCTCACTACTAAGATTGCCAAGTTGCGTGATGCTAGTTGAGATGTGAGGGGGGGTTTAAACAATTGTGTAGGTGGGGGTTATTCGCAGTGGCCTCGTAGGCCGACGGGCGGGAACGTAGTTCGAAGGGGAAGAAACTACGCGAGGCTTGGGAACTACCTTCGGTGGGAGTCAAACACGGACCATCTTCCCCAAAGCCAACCTGATCAACCACTAATTCTGTTCATCCATTGGTGGGACTACCTTGAGTGGGGTAATACTTGCTACCGGTGGTCGAGTCTTCTGCTGGGTAGGATGTGTCAGTTCTGGATTGTATTCCGGCCAACAAGCACCTAAATACATATTTAAAGGGTACCATTGATCGAGGGGGACAAATGGTGAGATCGGCCTAGGTGTGAATTCAGGTTCCGTAGGAGGAGGTTCAACCTCGTTGGTGACTTCGTTATTAGGGTTAGAATTCCAAGCTCTCTGTAAGGCACTGCATTCTCTACGTTGTATGTGACACTTAGTTCCACCCTTCTTATGGCACATCTGTACTGTCCTCTTACCCTTCCGCAGACATACAGTCCTGGGGGCGTGACTTGTTCAGTCACATTCAAGGCCCTGACGTATAGACGTGCAGTCCAGTATTGGGACGTCACCGAAGGTAGGTGCGGGAACACCGGAAACCCAGGAACAGCGGTGTGTGTGCAGACTAAGGCTTTCTGCAAGCTCCGTCTCCTGTGGAGTTCGGTGCGCCTCACGGCTAGTCATCAGTGGGGTTTTGCTATTACGCTTGTCGCAAGATTTACTGACATACAAAAAGAATATTCAAAATAATTGTGATGAAGGAACTAAAATTAAAATGACGGTATGCATAACAATTTAAATTCACGTAAAATATGTTACGTTACTAGGAAAATGGAAAAATCCCATTTTTATTATAAACTGGCAAACCAATTTATAAAATGAGTTATGCAATTACACTGGCGAAGATGAGCCTGATAAAGATAGTAATAAAGATACTAGGTTTTAAATTTACGTAAAGTATGCTCTTTACAGTGTCTCTAAATTTACGGGGATTATCCAGAAGGGTAAATTACATCGCGACGACCTGCTACCGTAGAGTCAAGGAAGTTGACTGGGGTAAAGGGTTGCAGGGTGTATGGGTTACCTTTGGAGTTGAGCTGTCCTTGCGGTCGGCTGGTGCAGTTGTGGACGAGCCTTCTTAAAGCTGCAGGGATGGTGCAGTCTTCTCAGTCTGCACAAGTGATTGAAGTCGTGTTGCAGGCTGCTGGAGAGGTTGAGCTGTGTCGTAAGCTGAGGAGAAGAGAGAGATCTTCCGCAGACCAGGGAGTGTTCACTGACTTACGTGGCCGGTGAGCCGGCGTCTGCCAGGGCGTGCTCTCGGACTTCCTTATATAGTGAAAAACCCAGTGGTCAGTAATCTTTCGGGGTGTGGGGTAGAGTATCCTTCCAGTGCAGGGGTAGGTTTATCAGGGTTGCGGCTGCGCTGCTCATTTCTTATCTCCCTGCGTGGAGGCGGCGACAAATTTAAACACCTCGTCCTGAGGCTGGCAGGATGTGACGCCACAGGGCAGCAGAGGTGCTGCTATCTCGTGTTGTCTCAATAACTTTTCACAGCTAAATGTAGGGTAGTGGTTCTTCAAAAATATTTTATTTATTCCCGGGGGTGGCGAATACATGCAGGGTTCTGGGCGGGCCGTACATTTCATAATTATTTCTGTTAATCATCTTTATGTCCGAGGCTGTCCAACACATGGAGTTCCTTTGGTCGGTATGTGCAATTACTTTGCCACAGTTTGTAATGTGCCCCGAGCTCTCATCGGCTTGCGATGGGGCGAAGTCGCCCATAGAGAGCGCAAGTGCACTGTGCAGAATGTTGGCATGCGTCAAAGGTTACCGTACAATTCAGTGCAGGCAGGATGATCCATAAATAGGCACGTCAGAATTTATACCACCTGGAATGATGAAGATAATATTCTTTTCTCATTGTGGAGATCACTTCTTAATGTGAATATAAATAACTGTCCAGCCAGTAATACCATTTATTAATAGTTCTCGGCAAGTCTCTTTCTCAATACTAGCAAAAACTTACTTCTTAAAATACTTTTTTCCCCACAGACCAATCATTCAATAATAATGGATTAAAATGTTAGCACATTAAAGAAAACTGTATTTTGCAAAACAAAATTCTACCAAAGAAGAAGAAAAATAAAATTACTAACTTAAAATTCAGACTCTTTGCAAGGAGCATAAATAAATTGACTGTAGTAAAAAGGCATCAAGACATTTATGAGGTGGTTACTACCATAAATATCACAATCTTTGGGCTCAAAATATCAATGAAAATGTTGTAACAGAATTTATTATGAGCATATAAATGTTGAAATTTAAAACAAAATAGAGTCAGTTATTTTTAAAATTAAAATAAATCTTTCAAATGTAATGATACCATTACAATACAGCATACAAAATATTCCCCCGTACACATTTTCCTTGTAGTGGCGAAAAACTGAAAGTGAATTTGAAGAGGAAGATGTGGCCTTAATTACAAATTTTTGCCAAGCCTTCACTTGGAGCAGAGTGCTATTGCACCCTTTTGGTGGTAACATTAATGGAGCCCATAGGACAACAATAATCACCACATAAATTACTGTATGTTGGCCTGTATAGGCCGCACATTTTTACAAAAAAAAAGTACCAAAAGTGGGTTGCGGCTTATATACAACATATTAGCATAACATTTTTTTTTTTAATTTTTCCCCCAAAACAAGTTTAGAAATTGTTCAACATACAGTTAGGGTTGTGCGAATGTGACTTCTCACAAAACGAAAATTAAATATATGGTATGAACTTTCGTGAAACTGAAACAAAAATTAAAAATAATGCTATTAAGGCTCAGCCTTAATGAAATCTTAACGAATTTTCTAACATTATAGCAGCTTATTCATTATAACAAATTTGTTGGAAAATCAAACCAGAAATATGTAGGATATGGAGTATTTACCAAAGGGGGTTTTACCTACATTTAAATGTTCATTTTATGTATTTATTTCAGTTATAAAATAATGAAAACAAACAAAATTATTTACAGACAAAAAATTTTTTTTGCTGGTGCACTAAATGAATACACATTAAATACCTGAAAACTCATCGAAATCGAGAATTTTCGTTTCGTTGCAGCTTACGATAACCAAATTTCTTACCGAAACGAAAATGAAAGTAATTTTTCATTTTTATTTTGTTATACCAAATATTCGCACAACCCTACATACAGTATATTTTAATGTTTTAATTCTTAAAGGAAGGAAGGGAAGGGGAAGAATTTATTATAATAATATTAAAAAAACTTGTGCAGTTATTTGTTCTCTCACGTTCATAAACAAAATAACCTCCTTCCCGCATGTGTAAAATGTAAACATGTTGGAGTTCGCCCATAGATGTTGTACATAAGAAAATATTTTCTCTATTGTACAAGAGAAAGATATCTTATATAGTTTGCACGTCTGCCATGGCTCTACAAGTGCACATTGAATAGATTCCATTTTATGTAACATGTTGCTGTGGTTTTGCTTTCTCAAGTCACATTACCATCTGTGGAATAGTAACTGTGCAATGTATATTTGTAAACATTGCAACAAAACACAAATTTTCTGTCACAAATGTTTTGTAGGGGAGAAATTAAGTCTGAATTTATTATGTTTGTATGGAATTGTGACTTAACAATACTTAGAGGAATACAAAAATTCAGTGCGGCCTATACTTGAAATATTAATTATCCCTAATTTTTCATCAAAAACTTCTGGTGCAGCCTATACATGCCAAAATATGGTATATATCTGCAATGCACGTAGTCATTGGTTTAATCATAATGTAAGTTTCATTATGATAAAGAAACAGGCTAGAAAATGACTAGAAACCATAATTAGTTTTGCAGTTTTAAAAAATATATAAAAAAAAGTATTGCACATGTAAATGTATGTAAAATAAATATTTTTGGAGCCAAATTTGTTTTAATTTTACTGTTCATTCTCGTGAGTCAGTAATTTTTGGAGTCCTTATGATCACTCTAGCTCACATCTAGAGAAAGTAGAACCAGTGATGGCTGGGAACCCATTCCCAGGGTTACTCATGACTTTATCAAATAATTGGCAATCAAGTGATTTGGTCTTTACTAAAATAAGTAAAATCAAGACGTTCTGCGACTTCTAGCTAACCTTTACGTAACCAGGAGATGCAAGTCTTGTAGCACGAGTCCATTTACTAAATCTATGCTTCCATAACAGAAAAATATGCCAATAAGATAGTATGCATGGATTTGTGTTTGTATATTTTTAACAAGTATAAATACAGAAGCTTTTTGAAAAGAAATGTACAATGTACATTTTCATAAAAAAACATATTGTAGTACTTAATCATGCTGCAAACCCATGAAAATGATTCAGGTCTAGCAAAACAGAGCGCAGAGACCACTCATTCATTTTAGGCAGTGTGTCACTGGCTGGCCTACCAGCCAAGCACCAGAAACCCGCAAATAGGTAGGAAAGCATTCGCTTCAAGACAGTATTCCGATCGGGACAAGAGATAACGAGCTGCCTGCTAAGTGCTATGTCCCTCCTTCCTTGAACCCTGCTGGCCACTCGCCTAGAAGAAGTTCCACTTCTTGCCACTATCGTAATTTGCAGCAGCACTGCATTGACGGGAGAAAAGTGTTGTATTTAACGGAATTGTCTTTAAAACGTCCAATTTTATGCTTCTAATAAGCATTTGTTTGGCATTTTCAGACATTGCATTGATGTGTGGCAGCAATATAAATGCTGGTTTTTGTTTCTTCTTTAGCATGCCGTAGTTATTACCCTTGTACACTGTGTATGTGCAGAGTAGAAAGCATTTTCCTACGAGCCTGCATTCATCGCCAGCGAAAATTTGACATTTTTTTTCTGTCATTAGTTTGGCTTTCTCGGATGTTGTAAAGGTCTTTTCTAGCCATACAATGCTAGCATAATGACTTGAAAGTATCATATCCTATTTTTATCTGTATCCAAGTTTTATATCATGTATAGTGGATAATTTCTCCAAAGTCTGCACATTGACCTTGTGCAGAGGTGTAATTAATATGATTTAATAACTCAAATATTTTACTTATGTAAACCAAATTTCATCATAACAAAGCAGAAGGTTGTATGTTCACATGATCAATACCTTGTATACATATTTTCAACAGGTCTCGAATTATGAAGCGACAGATTAATGAAATTGATTATTGACTATCTCAAATAAAAATAAAATTTACAAAAATTAACAGAATCATGTATACACAATAAAAATAGCTTAGCAAAGTAGTGTATGAAAGTTCATCGAGATCAGCCAACAAAACCATAACTAGTGTTGTTTCAGATTTTTAATTGTCAAAATTGGTTATTTTTTTATTTTTGCAATAACAGTAACCTTACAATGGTATTCTTGGGAACCGTGGACACTTGTACAATCCGGGGCTCTACTGTAGCATCTGTTTTGAACCAGTAATATTTAAAATTTAACACTTTGATTAAATAAAATATTAAGCAATATTTTTGAAATTTGGTCAGTGCTTGAGCACTACTTCAGTCCATCCCTATCACAGGGCTGGCTGCAGTGGTAGCTACTTTATTGCCAGGTTGTGTAGGGCTAGTTTTATCTGATATCTGAGAAGATAGCTGCTGTTCAGTGCCAATGATCTGTGAGTCAGAGAGCCAACTGTCAAAAGTTTCAATACTCACCGTGTGAGGAAGCTGCTCAACAACAGTCTGGAAACACCACAGTCACTTCCACCTGGCAGACACCATCCAGGACCAGCACTCCAGCTCTGCAGGGTTATCACACCATCCAGGGTACTTCAATGTACCAAGGCCATTATCACCTTTGTGTGACCCCTACTAAGTGCCGATCAGAGCCATCAGGATTAAGCTTCTTACACAATAGAAAACTTTAGCAATTGACTTTACGTTTCCTTTCCTCTGACGAAACCACCAATACACAGTACAATATTGTAAAGTCAAAGTTCAAACAATTGAACATCGGATCTGCGAGCTTCGTAAAAATGTGTATCTTGTTATGTAAATAATAATATTATCCAGGAATGCATTTTACGTACCTTTTTTTAAAATAGGCTTAAAATTTACAGTAAAAGTTTATTTCAAAACAAAAACCTCATTTGTTTACTTTATTAAAAAATTTCAATTCATATATTCACATTTATTTGTTTGGTATTTATTTAATTTAAGACGAGCTTTGTTTAAAATACTGAGATTAAAATCGCTCTACAATAAAATAACACACCTTTCCACATAACTCTGTTAGATTCTCTGCAAGATGGCAGCTTGACTTTGACTTTAAATGAAATCATAAAGTCAAGAGTGCTTGACTTTACCATTGACATTTCCATTGCATGAAGCTCCATAAGAAACAACATGTTGGAAAGCAAACGTAAAATCAAATGTTAAAGTCAAATGTTAAAGTTTTTAATTGTGTAAGGGCCTTTACTCCAGTTACAGAAGTCAAACTTCAACTCACGTTCCCTAGGCATCTGCCATTATCTAAGCCTACCAATCATGCAGCTGCATTCACCTCTTCCCATAAAACTACTCACCCCACTGCCCTCTTGAAACCTCCACAGGCTAAGAGGCAAGTTATTGAATGAATAGAATAGTAAAAGACAGCGGTATGGTTTATGTGTTTTTTTTTAGAGTAAACCACATATAATTACAGCCTGTGTCCAGGACACCTGAAGGGTGGGGATGATCTGACTGCCAAAAAGGTCTATGACTTGTGTGGTAATGGCAGGGTGAGGGCGACACTGTCAGCAAAGCTCTATGTGCCTGTTGTGGTTGTGCCAGCACAGCGGTACAGACTCCCTATCCTTAGACTGGAAGAAGTTTCACAAGAAAGATGGGCTAGTGTGTAGAGCATGGTGGATGATCTTCCAGGCGAGTCTTGAAGACTTTCGGCGGCTGGACAGCATTGTGAGCAGTAAAATGTGCTAGACAGACATAAACAAACTTTCCCAAGCCACCGCCATTTCACATCACTGTAGCTAAGCTTTCCAGATCTGGGGTGGTACAAGATCCTGAGTGTGGGGCCTCTTGTCCACCCAATTGTAGGTCATTTGAGTTGCAGTGAATTGGGATAAACTAACCCCCTCCTTCACCGCCCCATAACAATTGTCAATTAGGTGAATGGTGGAGTCGTTCACCGCTACAACAGGAAACGGCTTGCCAGATTTTTTCAGCAAGCAATGACATCCTAACCTATCTTGACCCCTGCCTGGGTGAGGGGAGGGGGGAAGTGTAAGACAACAGTGAAACCATTGCCTTAAATTTAGAAGACAACAGGGCTTATAAATGGGAGGTGGTTTGCGAGTCCACAGCAGTTCTTAGTTCTTTAAAATAATTAAGAACTGTCCTGAGGGGTCTGTGTGAATGGTATTTATACCCATTCAGCCAGGGCAACTGCGGAAGGTAAATCAATGGAGGAGAGAGTTTTTTTCCCTGCTACACAAGTGGGATGTACGTTTGGTACCCCGGGCCAGAAGGCTGTTCCAATGGGTAGAACACAACCTGGTTGCCAAGGTATGCGTGCAAGCAGTACTGGTGGACTGTGCTTAAGTGGTAGTGAACCTCACGGGCCCACTCAAAAGTGATGAAGCTGACATTTTGGGAGTCTGGTAACAGCATAGTTTAGTTTGGGAGGAGCGGAGCTGAGGCGAAGCATCAAGAGGGATCACGTTGACCCTACTGAGTGTGAGGCTGTAGTGGGTATGTGACTAGCGCTGTTGACCTGCCATCACATTTATCCACATTCAGTTTCATGCATATCTGAGTTTGTATTATTGAATGTGGGGAACATGATGAACATTGCCTGTAGCTGGTAGGGTTTTTTCAGTCTAACTTTGTAGTTCCATAGTGCTTTTAAAATGAGAGATCTGGACCACCTTGTTTTTATTTGTTAAATTTCAGAATATTTTTTGTAAAATTTCAACTATTAATCAGGAATTTTTTTATTGTGTTATAATTTGAGATGTCACAAAAAAGTATGTCAGCTAACAAGAAGGAATTACGAACCTAAAAGAAAACAACTTTTTTAAAACTTAAAAAGGATAAAATAATGTAAATTAAGTAGCAACTACATAAATAAAGTAAAACTAGGACTATGTTAATTAATGCTCACAACTTAGATGTGGCAAACTGTGTTATTACACATTATGAAATATAACACAAATCTACTTCTCCCATGGCACATCAATGTGTATAAAGGTGCACTGTCATCTGTTAGCATAGCATTGTCACATCTGTCTCCTTATCGACAGGCAGGAAATGTACTTGGTCCGTGGGAGAGGGAGGTAGCAGGAACATCATGCGGTGTTGCCACACCTTGTACAGCTTGTGTACACATTAATTATAGCTTTTTCATGATAAAATTTACTGTGTTCTTTTCCATGAACATTTACTATGTGTATTTGCACAGATGCAATATTTGAGAGTGCAGAAAATTGTTGCTCTGCCATATAATATGTGCATAAAATTGATGTATGGAAATATTACGCAGTTTATTTAGGTGTCCCAAACATCAACTAACAATTCTCGTGCATAAGCAAGAGTCTGGAAACCATATACCATTGATAAACAGGCAGACTGTATTGCTAGGGAAAATTGTATAGTGAAATGCACTATCTGAATTTTGTTTTATCACAATAAGTTTCCTACGAGGATTATTTATTAATGCATTGTGTTCAGCGGTATTAAATACAATATGTATGAACATAAGTACATGTTAAATAAAACAGGTCCCTTTTGTTTCTCACTTGCCACAACTACAGAATACCATGTCATAAAGTTGAAAATTATCATCACAGAGAACTGGCCATCTTGCGTAAACAGGGCCAGCAACTAGCAATGGCAACACTGAATCCAGCAATGGCACGGCGATACCATGCTGCCCGCTGGGAAAATAAAAAGGTGTCTAGCTCTACCCCTCCTTTTCATTCCTTGTTGCTTTCTGGCAGCTCCATGTCTTGGGGTTGGATTTTTTGAACACAGAGGAAAAGATACATTTACAGTCAACGCTCAATTTGGCGACCCTGGGAATAGCGACACTCTCGAAGTGACAACCCTTTCCCCAGGAACTGTGAAAATTTGGTTGGAAAAAAATTGAAAATGCGAAGGAAATGGTTAGAAAAATAAGTTTGTTGCATTTATTATGGCCACAAATGGTTATGATTTTCATCTCAAGGACAGTAAAACCTCGTTATTTATAACTCAGTTAATTTAAAATTAAATTGAAGTTGTTTTAGCCCCTTAACATAAGAATGGGATTTTACACACTTTGGTGTTTGGTTAATTAGAAATTCCGCACATTATGTAATTCAAAGTAAAATTTCTTCGAAGTATATGTAAAATTTGGATAATTTATAAATGATGCATTGATCATATTCTTGCTTGTAATAAACTCTAAGTATTGGAAATTGCTGCCTGCCGAACGTGTATCAGGCTGACTGCAGCTGCCTTGTGTGTACAGTTGTACCTCTGTAATGTGAAGGCCATTAGAAAATGCCATTGGCTAGGATGGGCAGCTTCTCTTTTTTATTTGCCTTTTTTTATGAGTGGTATGCTGGAATGTGACAATCCACTCATCCCAAAAATAATGGAGTGCTGCCCCTTCACTCCCTCCAAATGGGTGCAGATGTAAAAATCAATCCATCCATTTATATGCCAAATTCTTCTAACATTTTTTTTTTTTAACTTGGAAGTACTTTTAGCATATCTCAATCATTTTAGTTAATCATCACTTCTAAAGATTCATTTAAAGGCAATACATTTGCCAGTACAAGAAAATTAGGGTAATTTTTTTTTTTTTTTGTGCAAGATTAAAGACTGTCTTTGTGCTCATCATATGATACATCAGGTACCAGTCAACAAGCAGAGCAGCTGCAGCTGAACCCTCAAGCAAAAAATGCTATCTGTCACTGGGCAAGTGCCTGAGCTATCAATAGATTGCAGGGTGTGCGCAGCCTGCCTCACACACATCACACACACAGCCTTGCCTGTTCCTGTCCTTGCACACGGCTTCAAGAGAAGCAATACTTACCATGTCACATCATCCACCATTCTTCCACTCGAATTTTGCTGGAACCATGTAATACAACTTTAATAGTAAGTTATTTATGTTAATAATAAGTGCTGGTTTTGTAAATAATTCCTCAGATTTTCTTGTAAAACCCCATTGAAAATGGAATGTGAACTTATTAAAAGTTACGCTGTACAATGTTTCTATAATTCTTGTCGACAAGTTAGGTCTTGTAAGTGTCTGGGATACCATTTTACTAGAAAAACATCTGCCTACTAAAATTAATTGATGTTTTATTAATATAGCATTTGTTTTTTGCTAAAAAACCATTAACGTTGCAATTGTAAAAAGTTGTGTGGCGCACTGTGTTTATACTTTTTTGGCGACATGGGGCGGTCCTATATGCTTTCTAAGGGTATCATTTTTGTTGGAAGACATCTATCTATTAACACAAATGAATAATTTTTTAAAACAATGTGTTGTTTTTGTGCTGGAGACAACTGAACATGGACTTAATGCAAAAAGGCAGCAACGGTGACTGATTGATTAACATGCTCGCCTCCCACTAAGGCGAACCGGGTTCAATCCCCGGCCGGGTCGCCAGATTTTCGCAAGTGGGAATCGTGCCGGATGATGCCATTGGTCGGCGGGGTTTCTCTGGGCCCTCATCAGCTCTCAAGACCTTGCTGTTAAGAACCGCCCAAATTTCTTCACTCACTCACTCACTCACTCAATCCAAAAATGCAATTTTTGTGTTTTGGGGGTTAAAACAATTAAAGTTTAAACAAATTCAGTTTTACAAGTGCATAGAGCATACTAGCTCGTTCCTGAGTAACTTGAGAACTTATGCGAATGAGATTTGACAGTAATTGATTACTAAAATATGTGATTTTGTCACGATAGCTTTTCAAAAGAGGCACAAGTACAACTTAAACAGAATTTTCGAGAATAGGGGTCAGGGTCAGTCAAAAGTCTAATAATGACCCCTTCAAAATAACAATCCTTTTCCCAGGAATCGTGAAGGGTCATAGAATCGATAGTTGATTGTATGTAGTGTGCGAAGACGGATAATTTATATTACAGTTCCATTGCCACTGCTGCATTTATCAACATTACTGATATTTATAACACAGTACTGGCTGTAAATAACACAATCCATGCTGGGTGCTGTTTGTTTACTTAACTTCCAAATAAATTTACAGTTCTGGAAGGTTTTCTTGATGATTTGGCACTATAGTGCTGATCCACTGTTTCATTTTGTTGAATTTATTCCAACTTCATAGGAGGGGTTTCATACTTTTTAATGAGCGACAAGGTCACTCATTTTACTAAAATTGCAAGTCGGTATATAATAAAAAAAAGGCTTAGGTTGTCAACAATTATTCACAATGTCAAACCAAAAACGTAATCAAAACATTCAAATAACTAAGTATAATAAATTGTCAACAAACAGTAAGAGAAACCAAAAAACAGTGCACAAATCCCAGTCGTAATTAATTTGTATATTTATTTATTTTGTTTTGTTTTCTGTTGTGGGTGCAATTAAGGCATTCTTTCGCTAAGAGAGTACATCTACAGCAAGCGAAATTACAGTGGTAAGACGTGTGCATGACATATAATAACCATAGCTGTGTCGCATGTGAAAAATTTGAACAGCTGGGGAGGTGGGGATGAGCTGTCAATGGGCATTGACCATAGCTGACAGTATAGAGGTGGTGTAATCTACTTTTACATATGCACTGCTTGCAGTACAGTCTTGCAAAGGCAAATGCAATGCAGAGCAACCCAAAAAAGGGCACTTGTTTTACTTTATTTTACAGAATTTTTTTACAGTTCCTCAGAAATGGGTCTTAATAAAAGGGTGTTGCAACAGTGAGATTTTAGTGTACAGATATATTTATTATACACATTTATGTAGATTTACATAGCCAGTTAGTATAGTGTTAGACTTCATTTGTGACCTTCAAGTTTGGAATATATTGATAGCATTGTAGGTGTATACCCACACTGATTGGCTTTTGTGCAGGACTATGGAGTTGTGGCAGAGACCTGTAACCCGTATGATGGGCAGGATGGTTCCTGTGCTAGTGAGACTTGTGACCGCCACTACACGTCTACGTACAGCTATGTTGGAGGTATGTGTTCTGTTTGTGAAGTTACTCTCTGCCATACATCCAGGGCATGTATATGTGTGTGTGTGTTTGTCTCTTTCACACACTCTTTCTCTCTTGTAGGGCCATGGTGACTGTGCGGTTAGCCTGCTTGCCTCCCACCAAGGCGATCCGGGTTCAATCCCCGTCCGGGTCAGTTCAGATTGCATGTGGGAATAGTGCCGGATGATGCCATTGATCAGCGGGTTTTCTCGTGGATCTTATGTTTCCCCGCCCTTTCATTCTGTTGCTGCTCCATATGCCTCATTCACCCTCATCAGCTCTCAAAACCTCATTGGTAAGAGCTGTCATAATCTCTCCACTCTCTCTCTCCCTCTTGCTCTCTCTCTTCCACCCACCCGTCTACCACTGGTTAATAATTTATTTTGTGTGCTCTCAATAATTGTGTATAGTATCATGTTTATTCGTGTAATACTCACACTTACTTGACTACATTTTACCCCAAAAAATGGGTGTACATGTTATGTTATGGAAGTGAAAAAAGAATCGAAACTAGGTTTTAGTTTTTTATATACTCAAATATCACAGCCAAAAATATATGAAATACTGCATATGTAACATTAAAAGTAGTATTATAGTGAAAGCAGGGAAATCCTGAAAATGTCAGGGAATTCTGTTGGTCAGGAAAAAGTCAGGAAATTTTTTTCAAGAAAACCACTTTTAATTATGGAAAATATTTTTCTGTAAAGCAACCTGTGAAATGTATTTTCAAATTATTTTCAGCTGTTAGTATTCAATAAAGTGCTGCAATCTCTGATGTACGCTTCTTTTTGAAGTTGTTAAGTCTTATTTTTATAGGGAGTTGAATAATATATGCCACAGGTTAATTAGAGCTGTGCCTATTCGAATCAGCTTCTGCCGAATTTTCTTTATTGATTGAATCAGTGCTTCTGGCATTGTATGAACTTGAGATAATTTTCCACCAATTTGACAAACATAACGTGTTGCATGTAGTTCTGAGATATTCTTCAGTATACAGGAGGAATCACCTAAAATTGTACCACAAATATTTCTGAAATGGAAGGTGCTATTGATGTGGTGGTTTCACAGAAGTGAAGTTTAGACAAGGGCACATAATTGCAACCCAGATACAGATTTTATATAGAGGAAACTAGAATGTCATTGGTATTTTTTGCAGGATTCTTCTGCAAGTAGTTTACTTGCTATCCTAATATGACAATTTTAAATACAGACAGTTGTCTGTTCCATTTATCTGCTTAGTTACTAGGCTACTATATTTGTATGTTTCCTTTACACTGATTGCATTGAGATCTCCTTGTCAGCACTTAATGATACTTCATACTATCTAGGCATAGGACGTGCTGGAAGATAATATTTACCAATACTGAAAAAGCCAACTTGCTCATGGTGTATGGCAAATGTAGGAAGAATGCTCTTTGTTCTTGTAATGGGTACGCTGAACAGTATCCTAGTAGTCTGCAACAATCTCAACAATTATTTGCAAACATCTTTAACCAATTACGGAAAACTGAAAGTGTTAACACCTCGAAAATGTAACAGAAAAAAACAAGTGACCAGAGAAAAGGGTGAAATTAAAGTTCTAGCTGCTGTTGCTGTAAATTCACAAGTTAGCTCCCGTGAAGTCATAAGAGGGAGTAGCATGAGTTTGGCAAATGTACTATACTGTCATCATGTCTCTCCATCAAGCGCTACACGGAACACGCCACTGCCATTGTTACAGGTCAGTGAATTTTCCGCCCGCTTCTCTATTGCTGTGTTCCTCTGCATACGCAATTACCTGAAGTTTAAATGCAGCAGTTTGACTGGAATATTTTCCCATTATGCATTCGTATTAAACAATAATTATTATAAATGTAAACTATTAAAATATTAAAACAACCACCCACATACAAATAGACACCATGACTGACATGCAGCATGAAATATAATAGGAAAAGTTTTTTCCCTAATTTTGCACCATAAAAATGGGGGCGTGAATTGTGCTGGTGCAAGAATTATGCCAGTAAATACGGTACTCACTAGAAAATTATACATTTTCAACTAACAAAACCTGCATGGTGCGAGACTTACTCAAAATCAGCAAAAATTCAAGAAAACCTTATAAAAATGTATTAAAATTAAGTTTTTTATAGCACAGCGATAAAATGTAGTAGTAGTTGTGTCGCTATCTTTATTTGGTATGCCACAGTATAGAAAATAAACGCGAAAATCTATTAATATGTAGCTGTATTCGATTCCAGCTATCGCTTGGACTGTTATGTTTAAATTAAATTTATTTTCATTTAAAAATAAGGTTCGACCTACATACGCCAAGTTGTTTGAAACCAAATACAGTTGACACCACAATGACCATGAATGACTAAGGTAAAGCAGAACTGGTTTATGAAAACAAGGTCAAGGTAGAAAGGGCGGGATTCTATTTATAGAACAATGCACCTGGTTTATGAGAGAAGGGGGAGGTTAGGTGGCAAGGCGGAAGAATGTGACACATGAGAGCGGCACAAGGTACTTAGGGAAACGAAAAGGCATGGCGAGGGAGTGGAGTTATTGCAGACAGATAACAAACGCGCACTTCACATGGTCACGAGCCCCGCTGCAAGACTGCTTCACACGATCACGCTGCACATGTTTCAACAACTCGTAAAATTACAATTTTTCATGGAATATTTTTGCGAGTTTTTGACGGTTCCTTAAATAGACCTCGTTATACCCATGTTCTTGCAGTTGCCGTGCTCGTTACAACGGGATTCTACTCTACTATGTTGCCGCTTTAACGGATATTGTGATAGTTTGCACGTTGACGTAAAGGCCTCTGTGCAGTGGTACTCTCACAGCGCATGGGATACCTTCCTGGAGGGGTTGTGACTCAGTGCAAACCAGCCGCAGGAGGGGAGGATGGCAACTTCATAGTGGATACGCAGTAGTCACTCGGTTTCTGCTCGCAACAAAGATGCATTTGCAGCCTGAGACAGAGTGAGTACTGCAGGTGGAATGGATTTTGACCAGAAAGGGAAGAAGCTAAGACTACAGCTCAGTGTTATCCATAAGAAAATTAAAGGGAGAAAATGAACTGTCATAGCAAATAAATAAGTAAAATATTGGTAACTCATGTGAGCATTCCTGCACAATGCATATTCCACTCGATGACTTTGTTCCATTTTTGAGCACAATGCTCATACAGAAGTAAGTTACCTATCATATATGTACTTGTGGACAAGTGCATACAGGGTTTGTTGGTGCACATCAAGAGCGACTACAAGCACATGATCCTAGATTGTACTGTTCACCCAGAAACTCCAAGAAGCCATCACGCCAACACCCACAACCCCCCAATGTAGAATTGTACTGTAGGCTGAGACATTGGCACCCCCCAACGAAGGCCAAGCTAGCACCACAGCTCGCCACTGGAGGGTAACTCCTAGTCTACTCCAGCAGCTCCAGCCTTCAAGCCCTTTTCACACATGCAATAAGAAAGGATCACGCCTCCCGTAGAGGAGATAAGAAATGAATAACGCTGCCTCAACAGCAGAAGCCTCAGCCCCCGAGAACGAGGCTAGCTTCCCCCGCAACCGACAGCTCTTCACCTCCACTGCTCACAAGTGCTAGAGGTAGCCATTGGGGTGCGTGACCACTGGGGCATCCGGACATCCCACTGCTCGCAAGGGCCGGGGTCTCAACTAGAGTTGTTCCGATGCCATGTTTTCCGATTCCGATTCCCTGATAACATTGCTGATACCCCAATACAAAAATTGATATCAATGCCCTTCACACTGAATTTTCGAGAAATTATTACTGTTAATAATACATTTAAAAACACTTCTCCTAGACTCATTTAAATAAAGAAAATAACATCTTAAAATACTGTCTATAATTTATAGTAATCTGACACAAAATGTAAGCTGACCTAAAACTTTCAAACCCTCTGAAAGTGCAAATAATATGACACCAAATGCAAGTCAAATTTTAAATGTCCTGCAGGCACTATCAGCTAAGAGCATATGGAGAAGTTATCAATTGGGCAGTGTCACGTCTGTGGGTTTACCAAGGGTGTGGGGGTGGTGGCGGGAGAATGACCTCTCCATGTCGCTACCTGTTGTAAATAAAAAAAACTTGATACTTATCACCAGTAAAATGTATTAGTCTCCAAAGTAAAAATAATAAATCACTCAAGATTTTTGCAACACCAAAAATTTCTAGTACGTACTTGGCTAAAGATTTAGTCCAAAATGCAGAGGCGAATGTACAATGATAGAAAGTGTTAGGCCATTATTTGTCACACAATGTTGAGCTGGTCAATATCTTAGATCCTGAAGTTATTAGTACGGTTCTCATCACTATGATGGGGCCACGGTTGGTGTACCGGCTAATGTGCTTGCCTCCCACCAGGGTAGCCAGGCGACAGAGTCAAGTCTCAGGGTAGCCAGGTAGTGAAGCCAAGCATCAGGGTGGTAAAGCCAAGCCTCAAGGTGGCCAGGCGGTGAAGTCAAGCCTCGGGGTGGCCAGTTGGCGAAGTAAAGCTTCAGGGTGGCCAGGCGGCGAAGTCATGCCTCAGGGTGGCCAGGCGGAGTCATGCCTCAGGGTGGCCAGGCGGCGTAGTCATGCCTCAGGGTGGCCAGGCGGCGTAGTCATGCCTCAAGAGTTGCCAGGCAGCAAAGTCATGCCTCAGGGTAGCCTGGTGGTGAAGTCAACCCTTGGGGTGATCAGGCAGTGAATTCAAGCCCCATTAACAGCTTTCGTGGTGCTCAAGTGCATACGGAATCAGTTTTGGGGAATGCCCGGTAAACCAGTAACATTCCTCGCCCCCAAGCGCAAAGGGCTTAGTCATTCCACACTACAGTCTATCAATACAATACTCATACACACACATTCATACCAATACCTACAATTGTTGATCTCCAAGAGTTCCGGTTCTTCTTTCCTAATATCCATCTGTAGATCACAGGTGTCCATCAGCTGGGTCATCATCAGTATTTTCCCTGAACACATGTTCAGGAAAAAGGTGTCATTATTCGTGATTGTCACATTTGGTGAATGATGCGGGAGGGTGGGTGGTAGGGGATGTTATTTCCTATGTTTCCTTCCCCTTTTCCTGGTTCATCCAGTTCTCAGTTAGATGCAGTCAGGAGAGGGGCCTATAGACCCCTTTTCGACCCCCTTCCCCTTGCATTATCCCTCCCTCAAACTGACTTCCTACGAGGGGAAATGCTAGTCATATCCGGGAATGGTGTGAACTTGATGATAGGATGCCGGCCGAAGATGGACTAGTACCGGACCACAATGTACCCTGTGAAGGGCTTACTGTAGTCGAAAGTACGCCTCCCATATGTGCGGACAGCATCCTTGAAGATGTCAGATTCTATGAACCTTTATGCCAATAGCACTCCCTAAGCAAGCTCAGGAGTGCATCTTGTTGTGTCGGCAGGCCCGTCTGGGTGACGACGAGCCTGTCATCTGCCTCCATTCTCGGGAATATTAATCCTGTCCGCCCCCCCTCCATTTGCCTAATAACTAAGGCCAGGGGTTGGTCCCTCTTATTGGAATAGGTGTGCACCTCGTATGACCTCATTGTACAGTCACAGTGGTTCCCTCGGGTGTGCCCCTGCAGGCCAAGAATGCACAGACGCATCCACCATATTATTTTCATCCGGCCAGTTTATATCCACTGTTCTTTCTGTGGCAATGGTTGCTTTGTTTCATATCACTAACTGTTTGTGGAGAAAGATCTCACTGTACACCTCAGTTTCCCTCGCTTGTTCAGTTTGAACCTCCTCCATTGAAACCTCCGTTTCCCATATGTTACTGGCATGGTTTATGGCACAGACTGTTCTCCGTCTGTTGTCCTGTTTGAGCTTGCTCATGTTACACGTAACCCAAGCAAAGCCCTCCCAAATGGACACCACTGGACTCCAAGTGCAAGGCCAACCATCTGCGGCCGTCTCTATTTCCTCTACACCCTGGCCATGGGTTTCTTCTTGCTTCAGGTCTATAACTCTTGTTATAGTCCCGGACTTGGGCAACTCCGTCCCCATATTCGACTATCTTTTCCCTGTGTTAGGCTTCGTTGAGGAGGGGGGTTCTTTGACCCCTATCTTATTCCCCATTAGTAGTTGGGGTCCCTTACTGGAGGCACAATGTTGCATTCCATGAACAGGAACTTGCTCCTGTTGCTGAGATGAGCACAGGGTGAGAGGGCTCCCCTCACATTCATTTAACATCAGTACGCTTGGGAAGACATGTTGATCCATCGTGAATGTTCACGTCATCCCCATCCTCCGGACTGTCACCAAATTCATTGCTCAACCGGCAGCTTGATCACCATACGTCGAACTCTTCACTTCTCGTACCAATCCTGGTAAGATAGCCCATAACTTCTGTAATCAAGTTCCTGTCCCGAAGCATGTACCCGCATCGCAGAGGTACACAAATTCTATTCTCAGATCTTTGATCTTGGGGCACTCCACAGCATGGGCGGGGGTGCCTAACAACCCACACACCACGCAGTTAGGGTCGTCAACCAGACCCATTGAGGAGACAACTTCTCTTAGAATTTCAGTGCCCAGTCAAGAACTGCGGTGAATAATGGCCCACTTTGAGCCACTTCTCCAAATGCAGCCTCTCCCGGACACTTGGGATAATCTCATGGGTGGTTCTTCCTTTGTAGGAGTTATCCCATCTAGTCTGCCAAGATGTTAGTGTGGCTTTTTTCTAGCTCTGAATTCCTCAGGGAGTAACCCTCCCCATTTCCTTCTAGCTATTTCCCCTCTTTCTACCACCAGCAGATCTATTAGGATTTCCCCAGCCACTACCTGTAGCGCCTCATTAGAGGATGCCCTGTAGGCCTTTGTGACACCCAAGAGTGCAAATCTTTGGGCACTGATAATTTTCCTTTTCCCATGGACTCTCTCTGCCTCTGGGAACTATACTCCACATGCATACGTGATAATAGGCAGGAACACTGACCTGTACATTAGCTTCAACGTCCAATAGCCAAGCCCCAAGTTCGCAGGAGCCACTTCCCTCAGTCTGTGGAACATCACAATGGCCTTATTCACCGCATAGTGCATGTGAGCATTGAACGCAAGATGGCTCTCCAGAATTACTTCCAAGTATTTAATTTCTTTGACCATCTTGATCTCTCTGTTCTTAAACCTGATCACTTGAGTTCACTTCAAGTTGCCCTTCAGCAATATGTCATTGGTTTTCTCCACCAAGAACTCCAATTTGAAGTTCCCAGCCCATTCATCAATTTTCTTAAGGGCACTGTCTGCCTTCTCCTCTAGCTCCCTCCGTGACCAGGCTGGAACCAGGAGTAAACCGTCATCGGTGTATCCATAGATCACACAGCCATATGATAGGTCCAGCCTTAGCAGTCCCTCAAAGATCACGTTCCAAAGAATCGGACCAAGGTCCGATCCTGGCGGACAGCCCTTGGTCACCACCTTTTCCTCACTGTGGGTCCCCATATCCAGGGCACACATTCGGTTTATCAGAAAGTTCTTCATGGTCTCATACATATTCTTGGGGCACTTTAACAACCACAGCTGCCAAAGAATCTGCAGCCACCACGCATTGTCAAACGCCCCCGATATATCCAAGGATATCGTGAGAACATAGGTCTGGTCGTAGGTTCTCGTCTGATCGACCATGTCCATAACTGTCAATTCTGTACCGGTACTTTTACCCTTCATGAATCCGTATTGCTTAGGATGGATACCTTGAACCACGTCCAGGTATTCCATCAACCTCTTATTTATTAAACGCTCCAGCCTTTTTCCCATTACTGGTAAGAAGGTTGTAGGTCTACATGACTTAGCCTGTCTTGGATTCCTCCTGTCTCCCTTATAGATTACTATAAGGAGGCCTTTCTTCCACTCTGTTAGGAAAGTACCTTTCTGCAGGCAGTCATTGAACAATTCCAACAACTCCTCTCGTATCCTCGGATATGACCGGAGGAGCATTTCCCCAGTCATTCCATCCAATCCAGGGGCATTCTTAAATTTTGTCTTTCTGACAATGTTATCCAGTTCTTGTAGGGAGAAGGGTGCTGTATCCTCCGTATTTATGGTCATTTACTGATTGGCCCTAATCTGAAGGTGATACTCGGTTTTCCATATCAAAGTGCCATCCAGCAACAAGACCTCCATCATGTGCCGCGTGATCTCTTTGGAAGACTGCATGAGACACCCATTGGCCTGAAGTGCAGGTAGCTCCCCTGAGCCCTTTACCTTTCCAGTCACCATCTGGTAGACCAGGCTCCATGGGTCTTCATTTACCCTATCCGTGACCAGCTCTCTCCAGGCTTGTTGTCTTTTCTTACTCAGGGTTCATCTGTACTCCACCCTTGCGGCATTGTACCGCTCAACTGCTATTAGTCTTCTCTCTGGATGGTTAGTTTTCTTAAATTTACTTAGGAGAAATTTTACTTCCTTCCAAAGTACTTCCAATTCATCATCCTTGGTAGGATGATGAGGTACATTTCTCTATACCCGAGGGATTGCCTCCTCACAGGCCTTCATTACCATCCCCACTATAGTTTGGGCTCGTTCATCCAGTGACATTTCCAACTTTTTGTCCTTATAGCCCTTTAAGCCGTTGAGCAGCACCCTGTCGAAGAGAGGTCAGTTCGCTTTTGCTGTCAGGTATTGGGGCTTCTTTGGCCTTGCTTTTCCCTCACAGTCCATCCGGATGGTAAACAGGATCATTCTGTAGCCACTTTCGACCCGTCTGGCACTTTCCAGTCCCCAACACAAACAGTCTCTCATGCCGTCGCTACGGCTATATCTATGTACAACTCCGTATCATGGGAAGGCAACAAATATGTCGCTATATGACCAGGTGAATTCACAACCTGCAGGTTTCTCTCCTTGAGATACTTGTTCACCTCCTCTCCTCGATCGTCCGCCCTTGATGAATTCCATAGTTCCAATTTGGCACTGATGTCAGTTCCAAATATAATATTCTTTTCGTTTGCTCTGTTTAGTATCAATTCCCATTGGTTCAGGTATTATTCCAATGGTTCTTAAAATTTGAAATATGATACAATTATCACATTCTTTCCTCCTATTTCCACTTTGACACACGCGTGTTATGTGGTCGACAGAGCTTCCATTAGGATGTGATTAATCTCAGGATTACATACCCAAATTCCAACCATCGGATTTTATCCAACAAGGGCAAAACGACCTCGGAGACTCGGTATCCTTCATCCGAGAAGGTAGGGTTCTTGCATCATTACCATGTCCAGGTGTTGCTTCATCACTACTCGGTGTAGTTCCATTGTTGAACCGCACCTCTCTGCAGGTTTATCTGCCCAACTGTAGCAGCATGAGACGACTAGTCATACCGAGTCCTGTCGAGTTCCAGCGCTAGCATCCTCTGATGCACAGGACAGTCCAGAGATCCAACCTTATGGTCTGCCTCCCTCCGTTTTTCCTTTACACAATTTGCGCACTTAGCTGGTGCACTTTTGTTCTTACACTCCGAGAATTTGTGTCCTTTCTTGGCACAACAGGAACAGATCATCTCGATCTTGCATTTGTCCTTAATGTGGCCCTATCCCTGGCACTTGAACCATTGGGCTGGAACGATGTAATCCCTTATCTTACATCTCTGAAAACCAATGTAAACCGTGCCACAATCCGTTACCAACAGTCGCAAGAGTGGGGTTATCTCCAGGATGATATTGACCTTATCTTAGTTCCTGGGGCAAGATCGGAACCTTACGGTAGTGTTTTTCCTGAGTTCTTCATCTGAGAGCTGAGTCTGTCTGAAATTCTGGACATGCAAGGTCTCCAGAAAATCAGAGTTGCCCTATTCCCTTGGGACATAAAAAATTATGACCTTAGGGTCTCTCCTTTTTGGATCTGCTATCCATAATTCAAGTTCTTCCATCCTTTTCTCGTTTTTGAGCTTGAGGAGAGTTTCCTCGTCCTCAGCTTCTAGAAGTATCCCACCCTTTGCAACTTGTCACACATTTCTTATGTGGAGCTTTTCCTGGACAAGGCTCAATGGTTTTCAGTTTCTCTTTTGTTTTTTCCGAATTACACTCACCTTCCTTCTGGTAAATGAGGATGGTCATCTTACTGGCCTGTCTTTTGCCTCTCACCTCCTACCATTGGACTTCTTGGGGAATCTCCTGTCCCTTCTTCTTCTCCTTCTGCACTTTCACAATTTCCATAAATGATTGCAGTTTTATGAGAGGTTTTACAGCCACCAGTCTTAGTGTTTCCTGTTGCTGCTGCATGGTGAGAACTGCCTTCAACCCTTGGTTCTTCGCCGTTAGTTCCATGTTCTTGAGCAACTGCAGGTCCAGCAAGGCCTTCATCCTAATCAGACTTGGGAGCAAGTAATTAGCCCATTCTTTGTTTACCTTTCTCCTATTGTCTGTGGCATATTCCACTAACTCTTCTATTGCCCGTGATGTTTCTCTTTGTATCTCCTTGTAGGAGATGGTCTGCTCTCTCTCCTGAGGGGGCCCTCTCACCTCAGTAGACTCCTGTGAAGGAGTAGTCTCCTCTTGAGATAGTTTCTTGAGACGGACTGCTGCCACCCTCAGCAGTCGTCTTCTGGCTCCGTTCATAACAGTCTGAGATCAGTTTCTCCACAGCTTTATATTCCTGACCCCACACCACTAGGTACACTTTCCGTAACTAAGCTGTCTCCTCCTTGTTAGGAGGCAAGACTTGGGCCCAATTTGTTTCTTATTCTAGAATTTGTTCCAAATAATAAAGAGCCCTGCTTTGCTCAACTTTTTTTGAAGGAGTGATAACCATTGGAAAGCCCTTGCATTCTGTGATCACGCCCTTAAAGGGTTTTGAAGGAGGCCCCTGGAACACAAGAAACCAGGAGTCCTTCCTGACACTCGCAGGTGTCATTGCCATTTCTTTGAGCACTGGTGAGGTCTCAAGCTGGGGCTAGGGGTTGTTGACCACCGTCCCAGTGCAGCTCTAGTCACCGGTTGACTTGTGGCCTTAGCTCATTGTCACCACCCGCCCACGTTGAGGGGGGATAACACGCAGTACCTGAGTCCTGGAGTTAATAAACCCACTTAACAGTGTGTTGCAGACTCTGTGTCAAAATATGAGAGTTCTTACTACGTAAACTTTCAGGATAACACAGTTCGCCTAGCAGTGTGGGTTTTCTCAGGACGAATTCAATTCAATCCAACTCACACCGGGTGGTACCCTGAGAAAACCTAGGTGTGGTGATCACACTACTCACCTCCCACCACAGCAAACTGGGTTTCGGACGATGTTGGTCGGCAGGTTTTCTCAAGAATCTTCCATTTCTCCTGTTCTTGGATTCTGGTGCTGCTCCATACTTTCTTTACTTCACCCTCGTCAACTCTCAAGGCTTCGGTGTTAATAGCTGCCCAGATCTCCTCACTCACTCATTTACTCACGAACTCACTTACCCCCTCACTATCACCTTTTTGTTGATTGGCAGGTTACGAAATATCTCATAGCAGGTTGGAGCTTGGGATGAAAATTACAAACTTTGCTTGAAAAAACAGTGAAAGTATGGCACTAGTTACACTTGTAACATTCGAAGAAGGCTCCACAAGAGCTTTTTACCGATACATTTAAGAAAACCACAAGTTAACAGCTATGGCAGCGAAATTAACTTGGTTGACGTAAATGCTGCTGAAAGCAAATGTATGCTGTTAAAGTAGCAAGATAGTTGGAGTCACAGCTACTAAAGTAGTATGAATTGCCTCGTTTGGATGGCGTGCATCGAAATATATACTCTCAAGAGATGTGATGAGCGAGGGGCAGCTGGAGCTGGCCGCATGGAGGGAGGAAATCCTCCCCTGATACACAGCGAGTGTGCGCGTTCGGTGCCTGCTGACCAGGGCAAGGCAAGCGAGTGGGTGGATCCATCCACTTGGCTGAAGCACGGCATCATGTGGATGGCCAGCCTCCAGGTGGCAAGGGCTTCCTGTGCTTATAGAAATGGAGCAGTACAGAGGCGCAATGAGTGATGGTACCAGAGGCTACGGTGAGTTGCACCAGAGGTTGAGACTTGTGAATGTAACCGTAAGCGCTCATGACGTGTAAGTTGAGCATCTTTTTCAATGATGCTTTCTGTTCCTCAATGCAGAGTACTGTTGGTGATATTGCTTTGTTACAGTGAAAGCTTTTGAGCGTCACAAAGGCGAGACTTACCAGTAACCTTGTGTATGTAGCATTGTAACCAGCCTGTGCGCAGGTCTCCATACTGTCGCAGTCTCTGAGGTGCTACATTTCTACAGTTCCTGCAGGACGTGTTAAAGGAATACTTGAAGGAAGTTGCTTTAGATGCTCATGAGGCAATGTGGTTTCAGCAGGACGGGGCCCGCCTCATGTCGCTAGTGCAGTTTGCCAGCACCTCTACATGCATTTCCCAAACTGGTGGATAGGTAGGGGAGGCCCCATAGCATGGCCACCATGTTCACCTGACAACACACTACCTGACTTCTGGCTATGGGGCCACATCAAATTGATGGTGTATGCCACACCACTTGACACGAGGTATGAGCTCATTACATCGAAACCCTTAGCACGTGTGCATCACAACATGCTTCAGCATTGCACCGCCTGTGTGGCTGATGGTGGCAGACAGCTTTAACAGAGACAGTGAACAGACACTCTGTCCCTATGTCTTCAGCCCAAATGTGTAAATAAAGTGTTATTTTAATGCACTGCCTGTAACCTGGTTATTGTGATTGCCTACCTGCCCCTGCACATTGCCACTGTCATTAGCAGGTTAACTATGGACGTTAGACTATTGGTTCCTTGATGAAATATGCTCCATTTGTACTTATCTACCCCATTTTTAATATAATTTGTTCGTGAACATTCGGTATACTGAACTAACCGCAATAAGTTGTGTTTGTGAAATCTGTGGAAAATTATCTGCAGTTCATACATCAGCAGAAGCCCCAATTCAGTCAACATCAACAAATTCTGCGAAAGCAGATTCAAATCGGTACAGCTCTAGGTTCTACTGTAAAAGTTGTGTTAGTAATTAATTTGTAACTTGTTATATTCTAATATAAAAGAAAGTATTCACCAGTTATTACAATACCAAAGTAATGATGCATGAATTAAACCTCTTAATCACTGTGTGATATGGTCAACTGTCATGTTTTATTGTGGCAAGTGAATTTTGTTGTTGGTGTAGGCTACTATGGAGCATGCAATGAACAGCTGATGATGCTTGCGCTGATGCATGGACCGCTGTCTGTATCCTTTGAGGTGTACCCAGACTTCATGAACTATAAGACAGGCGTGTACCACCATGATGAGTCCTTTCACAGTAGGGTAGAACCCTTTGTGGTGAGTGTTTCATGATCGACTTATGTCAATATGTTATCTGATTGATGTATACTTTTTAAGTGTTGTTTCCCAGTAACCATAATGTGTAAGAAATATCTAAGGAAGTGTGCAGTATTTAACAGACATGTGAGAAAGACTAGGTGGCAGGACATGAGCAACAATGTTTTGTTTGTAGGTGGTGAACCACGCAGTGCTCCTGGTCGGATACGGCTTTGACGAGGCCTCACAACAGAAGTTCTGGATTGTAAAGAATAGCTGGGGCGAGGATTGGGGGGAGGATGGCTACTTCCGCATTTGCCGCGGTTCTGATGAGTGTGGCATTGAGAGCATTGCTGTTGAAGCTACGCCCATTCCCTGAGTTCTCCAGCCTCCTAGAGATCACTGCACATGTACATCCTCACACTGTTTCTATAGTGTATGTTTTCACTGTTTTATAAATTTTATAAAAAGTTTCTGTTTTTTATTTCTAGTGTCTTATCCAAATTTTATGAGATGTCCCATAATATTGGAACAGCTATACTTTGTGATGTCGGGATGGCATGCAATGCCGCGAAATATTGGTGTTTATTACACAATTTAAGTTTCACGCTGTATATCACCCTTTGTTAAAATGTAATATTTTGGGGATGTTAAATATTTTTAAAAAGGTTTAGTGTTACTGGAAAGAAGTACCTGTGAAACTGAAGTGATAAAGTTATCCAATACTTTCCTTTTTGTGTTAATTTAGAAATTTTTAACAGTTTGATCTCAATGCAGTGTTAGTTGCAAGCAGCGTTTGCAGTTGATAGTAGTTGTAATTGTGAAAGGCTGAACATTTTAGGACACTTCAAAGAACACACTGGAAGACTAAAGTGAATAATTTTAGCAGTAAAAAAAATTATTGCTTTTGGCAGTGTGTGCTAAGTGGTTTTTGTAGTGTGTTTTATGTCATACAGTTATGAACAGTTAGTATAAAGATATTGGGGCCTACCAATTACTGTAATCATACCAAACATTTTGGGCTTGTAGACAACTTGGAGGCCAGTGCTTGTAAAAATTGTGTCATGCTAGACAGAGGGTGACTTGGAACGGTCATCTTTTAGATATCTTCACGTGAACATGCAAGTTGAGTCAGTTTTCTTTAATGTTATAAACAATCAAATATTCACACCTATCAATCACGTTTCATGTCTCGTGAATCAATAACTTTACACTGTCAAAGTCGTGAAGTTGCGATGGAATGAAAACAATAATTGGGCTGTATGCGTTGACACACTAGCAATATATGTGAAGTTCGGCTGCGATAAAACCTGATGATGGATAATACATGAGATATTTCTGCAACAAGATTGTAAAATACTCACATACAATTCTCAATGGTGGTTTGCTTAGTGCTTTATTTATATCTACAATTGTTTGTGTTAACAGATCAATGGTCAGTATTGCTTATTTTCAGCAAAAACTGAAGCAGATATAAAGTATATTTAATGGTATTAGTTTTATGTTACAACATTTTTCCACATGATAAAACAAAATCCGTTATCATTAAAGTCAGTAATATTTAAGGGAATTTATGACTAAATTAAAGCCCTATTCAAGTATAAAACTGTATGAAAATTGACTATTAATGCATAAACATTCCATTTAGGCAGTGATGAAAGCAGACTACCTAATCCCTGGATGGAAGTTGAAGTACCTGAATTGTATATACTGAAAATAAACACTGATGCATGACACTTTTTGTTAACAATGGAGATTAGACAACTGCTCATTCCTATGCATAGCCTTGCTTTTGAGTCTCGAAGTTTGCATTACCATTTTTATCCCGCCACGTGATGGCATTCTACTGTTTACCGTTTACGATGGATATCTTAGACAGAGTAAATTGTTTTATTCACTGGTCTACTGTAACTATACATCTATAGTAACGAGTTCATTTAGCCACTGCTAGATAGCACTGCTAGCAGGATTCTTCGTTTGTTCTTTTTCACTCCCCATCTGTGATGTCATGCCAGAGAGTTATGCTTTTCGCCACCCCGTGCTCTGCGACCAGCGCCAAGTAGCAGCCTGAGTTGAGTATATAAGGAGAGTCATATGAGCGACCAGTCTTCAGCAGTCCATCACTCATTGCTCAGACACTGACCAGCCTGTGCCTTAAAACTGTGCTTATGACCAGTTCTCTTACTCCCACCATGCTGGCCGCCAGGGAAACTCCTCACGTACCTTCCTTTCTTCACTGCGCCTCCATGCCAGAAGGATACTCCAGTCCTGTATGTCCTACCCATGGGTCTTCCTGTCACATCCTGCTTAGTCTACCTAGCACCGTGCCAGTTAGGTCGTTCCGTCGTCTACCTGCTAGACACTGCGGCCCCCTCAGGGCAACAATAGCGAGGCGAAGCTGGGGGGGGGGGTAAGAAATATCACCTCTACCTAAACTCTGCAAAAAGACACCACTTGTGGCAAAACAAACTTAGTTACAAAATATCAAAATGTAATCATGTATAGTGCTAACAATGTTATCGTCCACTGTTTTCCTAATTTGTTGGAACATCCAAAAAGGCCTCCTCCACCAGGCATTAAAATAAACTCAATAACAATTCTGGTCTGCTTGGAAGCCCAGAATTGAACAAAGTCCCAAGGAAACATTAAATTAGCTCGGAAAATTCAAGTGTTTTCAAAATTTAGATCTTATACTTCCATATATCAGATTTAAATGGATGAACACAACAAATAACGTTATTAGAAGGACTGGGGAAAAGTTGAGGGTGGGGGGGGGGGGGGGGGGGTAATTGTCTACTCAGGGGAAAGAAAGGTACCAGCGATCGCTTCGTGGTCTTCCTGTGTGTTTGAGGGCGGTGACAATGGTGAATCTCTTCTATAAATAAAATAAACGATAGTACCCTCTAAACTCAGTAAGTTAGGAATGAGAGCCAATGTCATTAGCGACTAAAAATTAATTATTCACTGCACTTCAGTATCGTAATTCATCCAGAAAAATAATGAATCTAGGTAGATCTTTTAATACTTTTGACGCCTGCCTGATTAGACTGACTTGGCATGTTAGTCGAGGATTTTGAACGCTAGACCAAAAGCGGATTAACTGGGTTTAGATAGTCTGGGTGAAACAAGGGGTGTTGGCTGGAATTTACTCACTCCTGCTCCTGGATGTTGTAGTCTAGGTAGGTATGGCTTTAGGCGGGACGAATTCAGTCAATGCCAGAACAGATGTTCCACAGACGAGCTTCTTTAGACCAGAAGATGGGATTGTCCCAGTCTAGGCGCACTTAAGTTCCGGTCAGGAGTCCGTTGACAACCGGGTGACACGTGGTATAGATGCGGACATGCAGTGGAAAGTCAATTACTAGAACCGGAGCAGGCGCGACTGCTTGTCGTCTCAGTTCGGTGGCACTGTCGCGTTTCACCTGTCTATCCTGCGTAGAATGGGGTAATGCTATCCTCGACTTGAGAGCGGGGTGAGCCAGGTGTTGTTCCCTGCGTGTGTTTTCTACTACTCCTCCTCTCGTGAGGCATAGGGTAACAGTTCTCTAGCTTACGTAGTGCACCTTAGACAGAAAGAATAACTGTAACCCAATACTGACTTGCCGGCTCGATCTTGATAAGATTCCCCACCGATCCCCTATCATAGGTGGGCTGATCAGGGACGTGGAGCAGTGTGGACGGTCAAGCCTCTACTGGTTGTGCTGTTGCACTAGGATGCCCGGCAAAACTACAAGCCACAGTCACCGCACACTAACTAGTGCGAATGGTGAGAAGCAACCTGAGTCTGTCGTGCCTCCTGGTGTGAAGGTGGTGCTAGTGGTTGTGGCATCACTGTTTCTTCCCCATGAGCACTAAAAGTACTGATGTGTAACTGGGAAGAAACAGGTAGCAATCTAGTATGTATGTCTTAATTCTGTTTAATAGAATTCCCGGTTTCTGTTGACAGTGCACAGCGTAGTCTAACTTTAACTTTTGATACAAATAAATACCCTGGAAATAAAAGCAGAAAGGTAGAGAGCAATGTGTGTGTATTGAAAGTTCAATAAACACGTGACCTGTGCTACCTCCTACCAAGTCGAGGATAGCTGCAGGTAACTTCGTGGTTCCAGCTGTAGGTGACCTTGTTGTAAGTAAGAGGGAAAAAGCTGGTTCTAGACGAATATAAATGAGTTAGAGTTAAACTGCTAATAAAAGGTGTCTAGAGGAGATGAAGTGAAGTTAAAAGAAAATGTTCTTGTTTGTAAGTTGTCGGGTTGACTGGTCATCGAGGTTCATAGTAAGTAGCCATGGGGGCATACTTGTAAGGTAACAAACTTCTCCGAAGATCCTGAGCACTAGCAATGCTGTGGGAGGTTGCTAGAGATGCGAAAGAATGACTCCCGAGGCTGGCAATATCCGGACTTATATAGTGCAAGCTTGTAGGCCACCAGTGCGGGGTAGGCGTGAGAATCCTCCTGTCAGCAATTCTGCTTCGTGCCTCGTCAGGGTTGCTCGACCTTGCCGAAGGTCTGGGGGTAGCTTGTAGGCTTCGAACGCGGAGTAGGGTGAGCGGCGTGATTGCCGGGTTGCATTGAAATAGATGTATAAGCAGCACACGTCAATTCGCCCCCTCTCCATTGCAATGAAAACTCGTGGAAAAATGTGGCGGAGAAAGGCGTAGGTCCCCTCTCTGGAAGGTCTAGAAGGTCTCTAGAAGGTCTGGGTAGACATCAGTAGTCTTGCAAAGGTAGGTAGCACAAAAAAAAATTTGTAGACAGGTAGGCGAGAACCTTAAGGTAGGGGTGCTTGACCGCTGTAGCGGCATGTGTTCTGTGCACTCAGGGCGCTCAGCCGGCGAAGTGAAACGTGAGATGTGGAGCGATGTCGGCCGGATAGCGACCTTGATTCTTTCTCTTGCGGGTGGCGGGTGGGTGTCCTTCTCGGCCCCTGGCCCTTGATATCGGGCTTTGCTGATTCGGCAATAGCGCATATTCTCCTCCGTGTGCAAAGATTACTGGGTTAGGAAGTCGTGTGTGTCGAGTGTCCCGCCGGCCTACTTTTCATATGCGTGACATTCACTAAAACCAGCATAGCGCTGGTGGATATTACAAGGGAATCATACGTAAAACGTGAAAGAAAAATTATTAAAAAGAATGGCACATGGAAACGAGGGGATTAAATTATGTGTGCCGCTTCTACGCCTATTATAATATGACTCCGACTCATATCGCCTAGGAGTACTGCTTCCATCTCTACAGACGTGAGCAACATGTTTGCCTACCCCTACAGGCAACGGGAACTTCTGTGTTTTTCCTTCTCACCTGGAAGGCACGCATCCCGGCAGGCGCCCCCCCCCCCCCCCCCCTCACTTGACTCCAACAAGCTGCCGAGCACTACCGAGCAGACCCGACGAGGCACGAAGCCAGAACCGCTGACGAGATAATTCTCACGCCACCCAGGGCCGGAGGACGTCACACCTCCCCCGTTCCCTGTGCCGGTAGCCTACAAGCTACCACTATGTAAGTCCGGCCGTAGCCGAGCTCTGGAGTGATTCTTTCTCTTCTTTTGCAATGCCCACAGCACTTTTAGTGCTCGGGAGCTCTAGAGAAGTTCGAATTATTTTCGTCTAGAATCAGCTTTTCCTGTTTATTTAGAACCAGGTCACCTACACCTGGAATCATACAGTTACCTTCAGCTATCCTCGACTTGGTAGGAGGTAGCACAGGTCACGTGTATATTGAACTTTCAATAAACACACGTTGCTTTCTACTTTGCTACTTTTATTTCCAGGGTATATATCTGTATTCACAGTTGGAGGTAGATTATGCTGGGCACTGCCAACGGAATCTGGGGAAGTTATTAAACCGAACTGTGCATACACATTAGATGGCTACCTGTTTCTTCCCATCAAACACACAACACTATTAGTGCTCGTGGGGAAGAAACTGTAACGCCCCAACCACTAGTAACACGTTCACACCAGGAGACACGACACACTCAGGTTGCTTCATACCACTCGCAATATTAGTGCGCGGTGACTGTGACCTGCAGTGCTGCCGGGTATTCTGGGTGGACGCACAATCAGTAGAGGCATGGTGGGACTCTGGCTCAATGTCCCTGATTAGTCCGCCTATGGTGGATCAGTGGGGACTGTTATCGAGCCGGCCGACAAGTCACTATTGTTGTACACTGTGATTATTTCCGTTTCATTGCACTGTGTGATTTATAGAACTGTTACCCTTATGCCTCATGAGAGAAGGAGTGGTAGGAGACATAGAGAGCTGCACCTGGCTCACCCTGCTGCCTGGCCAAGGATATTATCACCCTATCCTACACAGGATAGGTGGAACGGATCCGTGCCGCCGAACTCCAATGTCAAGCAGTCGCGCCTGCACTGGTAATATTAATTGACTTTGCACCGTGTGTCCATACTAGCTACAAATAACACCTTGTTTTCTACGGCTTCTTAACCGGAGTGGAAGTTCGCCTAGGTTGGGACAACTAGGTCTTGTGGACCAAAGAAGCATGACTTTGAAACATTCGTGCAGGCATTCACCCCGTTCAAGACTAAACTTACCTCAACTAACTAACTAGAGGGGAGAGTGTATCAGAACTAGGCAACACTCTTCGCCTCATCCCCGCTACCTAAGTCGCTTTTGGTCAGGCTAGTAAAATATGTAACTACCATGTCCAATCAGTCTAATCGGACACACTCCGGGTAGCAGAGTATCTTGTGTAACAGGAGGCTGGGACGGAGCACTCTTGTCCGAGCTCGACATCCTAGCTGGCGTGAGTTCCTACGTGGCAGGATCTTGAGGTGGAGCACTTCCAGTGTGGCAGCTCAATGTCTTGGTAGGTGGGTTATCCTGTTTGGCAGGTTCTTGAGGTGGAGCACTTCCGGTGTGGCAGCTCGATGTCCCAGTAACCGGGTCACCTGCATTCCAGGTGGTTGAGGCAGAGCACTCTCGTTTGAGCTCAACGTCCCAGGTTCCGGTGGTCTAGTGGCATCCTCTACTGCTTCGTCTGGGGCGACCTTACTCAAGTTGGGATGGCTTCCACTTCTGGTTCCGTATTTATACCAGGTGGAGAGGTAAGTGCCTGTGTGATTCCTACCCCTCTCACCAAGGTACTTCCGATCGCTCACTGATGCGCCTTGATCTGCGAGGTGTTTGGCTGGGTTCTCTGTCGTGGGAACTCCGCCAGGATAACTCAGAGCAGCTAGATCTCGTTTTGACTGTTATCTTATTGGTGTAGCTGCATGGCATCGAGGGCATTGATCTCACGGAGAATGCTCCTTGATGTTGTTCTATATCGGGTTTCCATGGCACGGTGTAACTAGGCACCCTGTCAACAACGATGGGCATTGGTTCGGGTCTCTTTGAAGGTCCTGGCTCTGTATCAAGTTCTACCCTTTTGGGTGGAGGTTCATCTTCATCCTCCGATTGGCCAGGTGTATCTCCTTCAGCGTCGTCGTCCCCAAGTATTGGCATGTCCCCTGGGTATGATCATATCTGACCTCTGATGGCTTTACGAATTCGTCGATGTATATCCTCAGCCCAGTAGACGTCTCGCTTGCCTACGATGCGGTATGGTCCATCCCATTTGTCAGCAATGCCAGTGCTGAATTGGTTGCTGGCTTTGCTGAGTGGGTGACTTCGTAGGAGGATGGCTTTCCCCTACGTTAAATTCTCTTACCCCTGTCTTCGGTTGGGGATATTTCTTCAAAATATATGCACTGTGGGCTTTCTGGGCGTGTGTGGTACGAGCTAGGGCTGCTAGCCAAATGTCCTCGGGTTGAGCCACTGCCAGTCGCCTGGTCGGTGCAATGGTGGTCCCAGTAGTAGGATGCTCGGACTGGTGTCAAAGGCATTGTTCTTACGACGTCGAAGGGAAAACATTATGGTGGGGATGTGCTTAACCCAATGCTTATGATAATTGCCCACACTGTTATGGAGGCACTTCTTGATCTTCTGGTTCCTCGTTCAGTGTGGTTGGCTTGTGAGTGGTAGGGAGGGGTAGTCCAGTTTTCTACCCCCCACTCTTAACAGGCAGTTTGCCACTGCCTGGTAGTAAACTGGGTGCCATTGTCTGTCAGTATGGCTTTAAGATAAACTCATTGTGCGAAAATCTCCACCTCCATTTTCCACACGATTGGGGTAGTTTCTTGGCTGGGTAGAGGAAATGCCTCTACCCATCTTGAAAATTGATCAGTTACTACGGGGAGGTAGTGGTTTCCTTTTGTGCTACGTGGATAGGGGCCTATCAGATCGGCTGCGATGTGGGTCCAGGCCATCTTGGGTCTCCTTGGTTTTGCGGTGGGAGAGGGAACCGGGTATGCATTGCCACGGCAGCATGTGACGCAGTTGCTAACGTAAAGCCGGACATCACTGCTTATTATGTCCCAATTGTAACTGGTTTTAATAGGGTTTCCCTAGTACCTGGATGACAGCTTGTGGATGGTCGTGATGGTGCAGGCATATATCAGCTCATAGTTGGGCTGCTCGCTACTTATCCATACAACGTCATCCCGTATTGTGTACCGCTGGGGTTGTTCCCGTAGTAGGCGTTGGATATATTGGGATTCTCCTGTTGGCTTAAGGTTATTTGCAGCTGCAGAAGTCGGATTTATTCTTCCGGACTTCTTTCTATCTGAGGGGGAGGGGACATTTTCTCCTAGTCTTCCTCCTCAGGTTTCTCCTACAATGCAGAGGAACGAAACAGGGCATCTGGTAGGTCGATCAACTTACTTGGGCAATGTTGGACCCCGAATTCAAACTTAACGAAGAACATGTCCCACTGGCCGAGCGTGGCCTTCGAATTCCGGGACTCTTGTAGCCATAAAGGAATTCAGAGACAGTTCGCAGAAAGAAGTGTTGCCCTTCGAGATAATACCGATATTTCTTCACGTCTCAGATAATGGCCAGGCACTCCTGCTCATTAATATGGTAGCGCTGCTCGGTTTCATTTAAGCACATTGATGCATACGCTATCACGTGGGGTTGCCCTCCTACATCTTGCTGGTACAATACTGCACCCAGGATGTTTGGACACACATCCGTTTGCAGTATTAAGGGTTTGTCTCCCTATGGCCGATGGAGTTGGTGAATAATCTTGAAGCTATTATTCAAGTCGGAAAACGCTTGTCGTTCTGGGCCCCATCCCCAACGGGTGTCTATCTCGATTAGTGGGTGTTGTGGTGCCATATATTCTGCAATGTATGGAACTAAGTCTCGTAGCCAATTACACAGACCCAGGTACCGTCGTAGTTGCAGTTTATTAGAAGGTTCTTCCGCTTCTTCGATTGCTCATATTGAACTGTGTTATGGGAAGTTTCCCTCGGGCTATAAGAGGTGTCCCAAGTATTCTATTGATGTCTTCTACTGATGTCATCCCATGTAATTTGAGGCTTTCCAATACTCATTGCATATGGCCTAGATGTTCCTCCCAGCTATTAGAATATATTATTACATCGTCGAGATAAGCGAAGCAGAACTTGCCAATGTAACCTGTTAGTACTTCCGATGACATTAGTCGTTGGAATGTTGCAGGGGCGTTTTTCAAGCCGAAAGCACGATTCAAAATTGTAAGGTTTTGCCCTTGGGTGACGTAAAAGCCGTATACTTTCAACTGTCCGGGTGGACCACTATTTGCCAGTATCCCGATTCCATGTCAAGAGTGCTGAATATTTTGGCCTTGCCAATATCTCGTAGTGTACGAGACAAGTCTATATCTGGGGGAGCAATCAGGTGGGAGACTTCATTTGAAGATTTATAATTTACGCAGAATTGCAATTTCCCATCCTTCTTGGGTACAAGGACCACGTGTGAGTTATAAGGGGAATTTGATGATTTCATGAACGTCTTTGAAGTCTTGATTGTGCTCTTCCAGCTATGTGCGGACACTTCTAGCCATGTGGCAAGGTGTATTATCATGCTGGAAGATCCTATCCTCCCAAGCAAAGATAATAATCATCTACAGGCGGACGTGATTGACGAAGATGGATTCATAACCAAATTGCTCAAGAGTGCCTTCCAAACAGTTGATACGACCTAGAGAACATTTCCCAGACCTTAACACTGCTCCCACCGTCTTGTGTTCGTCCAGCAATGGATGCAGGATGTCGGTTCTCCCTTGTTTCTCCCCTGTTTGCATCTGAAAATGTGACTCATCGGAGAAGGCTACCCGCCGCCAATCAGCAGCTGTCCAGTTGCCATACTGTTGAGCAAATTCCAGTAGTTTACATTGATGCACCTGTGTTAGCATGGGTGCAACCACCCTTCGTCGACTCTGGAGTCCCATTTGCAGAAGGGTTTGCTGAACTGTTCCAATAGACACATCTGGATGCCACCTGGTTCACTTGGATGTTGAGCTGTTCCACTGTAGCCTGTCGGTTGGCCTTCACCCACCGTCCTAGTCAATGTTCACCTCGGACATCAGTGGTGCGTGGAGCTCCGCACTTTCCATGACAGTTATTCCCAATGGTGCCATTCGTCCACTCACGATACACCTTTAATACAGAGGCACGTTAACAGTTCTCAAACGTTGCTGTTTCCGAAATGCTGCCCCTCTTTGCCCGAAAGCGAGTGGTTATCCCTTTTTGCAACTCAGTTAAATTGCTTCCCTTACACACAACAGCAGGAAGCACAATGTGTAAAGCCAGCCTATCGGTCACAGTATGTACCAACTTCACTAGCCCATGTCAGGGGCCATAAATCATGGGCTACATGCTGCAGATGGCACTTCTAGCAGGTGGTAATAATAATGTGATTCGACTGTGTATTAAAATTGACTAAACTTTCTAATATCTCTAATTACTAGCCTATTGCCTATCCTTATTTACAATTTATTGAGTACTAATTGCCTCCATCCCACGTCTGACATCAGTGTTACATGGACGCCTGTGGGGCGTATCTGAGATCGTGAGGGATGGAGGTATTAATAAAAATAAAATTACTAATTAAATTTTTATTTTATTCACACAACTATTATTTACAGTATTAAATCACGTATATCCACTGTTACTCTTTTCATTTCTCAGTATGCGCAATATTTAATGTCTATTTCAACTCTAATTAACATCCTTATTAATGTGTCTGTTCGGTTACAGTCATTTAACTCATACTCATCATTAACACATGATCATTCTATCTGTTGCACAATTTAAATGTCTTTCACTTACGCATCCAGTCCAATAGTCCAGCCTGCAGTCATAGTTTTAACTGCTCTGATGTTCAGTCACAGATTTTTCTCCCACTGGTCACTTCTCTCACCGTACACTTCTCTTCTCGCTAGTCATCTAAGTAGTCCTAATGTGCCTTTTATAGCTGTTGGCCTTGACATGGAAGGTTCGCAGCACCCTGAGTCTAGCGGAGAGACACGAGGTTAGTAATCCAGAGCATTCTTCAGATGTCTCAAATACACCTGATACCCAAGTTCGTGAGCGGCACTCATCCTGATAGGTATAACAGGCACAATTTGTAAACATTCCTTTCTGAAAAGCTGCATCATCTCTGGTTGTAACTGTTATCGCGTGCATCCATAAATCAACTACTCCGTCCTCCTCTTCTGCCTGCTCGCGCGGGGCAGGCCAAGGTCAACGGTGCAGGCCAGCCACACATAACAGTATGGTTACAAAATGCTAGAGGAGCATATCCAAGTTTGTGAGAGACAGAGGTCTTGATAAAAATAAAAGAACAAAATTTTGTTTTTAATTTATTCACAATGGTATTCCCAGTGAGAACAATCTATATCAATTCTTATTTCACTCCCTATCATTGTTTCTAAATTGATTAGTCTCTTAATTCACACTTATCATTTACATATTTTCAATTTGTCTATTGTCATCATTCCATATGTCGTACATGCTCACATCCAGTTCAGTGGTCCCACCCGTCAGTCTCACTTTCCTCTGTACCAGTACTCGTAATCCACAAACTTCACTCCTGCTGGTCTTGCAAATACGGAATGCGGCATATGGTTCTATGGTAAAATGTAAGGCAAAAATACCTTCAGGTGAAATTGCACTTGAGTGATGAGGAATGAGCATTGAATGTATACCCCCCTTAATGTAGCACCCATGTGTCTTCTCTGCAATGTATCCCTGCCAGTTAGGCTAACTATAACATGAGCTGGACATGTTGTGCTATGGAGTCATCACCTGACAAGGTGCGAGTGCACAGCAACACCACACAGTGAGATATTCTCCATTAAAAAATACACACATATGCTATAAGCCAAACCCAGCACACAGCAAAATATATAAATGTTCACTGGCATAGAAAAAAAAACAGACCATGCCACGTACATGCGTAGAACCTTGTAAGCTGTAGCATTGTCCCTGTGAGCACATTGCACCCTGTGCATAGCAGCTGAAACTGATCACACTACACTGAAGAGAAAACGGGAAGAAATTGGTAGCCAATCTGTGTGCTATTTGTCTTTTCTTTAACATGCTTTCCTCTCTATGTCGCTGCTGTTTACTACCGTCTGCGTGTGCATAGTATGTTCGCAGCCAGCCTGCAACTGTGTGAGGACACAGTGATTTCTCATACTGCTCATACTTCTTATTGGTTGGGAAATATGCAGTTTTTTTTTTTAACTAGTGGTTTGATTTTGCAATTGAATGTGGATTTCATGCTATCGTAAGACACTAGTTATTGTTCCAAAATGTAATGTTCTGGAGAAGTAAGTGCCTTACTTTGCATGTAGAGGAGAAGGGACAAAAGGTTGACAGGTTTGAATATTGAAATCTGATAGGTCACCAATGTAAAATAACATAATGTTAGTCCAGCACACTTTAACAGCAACGGTGTAGTGCTATCTCTATTGAAAATGGTTCGACCTCTAGAGAGATGGAGTGGAAAAAAAAATTATGAAAAAATAAGGATAACAAGATGTTTTCAGCAACAGGCTTAACCTTTCAATGCTACTCAGCCCCCCCAAAGCAAACTGTGTTTGATTACGGGCAGGGTCACCCCAAGGTTTTTGCATGTGGGATTCGTGCCGGATGATGCGCTGGCCAGCAGGTTTTTTCGGGGATCTCTCATTTCCCCCGTCCATGCATTCTGGCGCTGCTCTGTACTCGCCTAGCTTCACCTTTATCGGCACTTAAGCCCTTGATGTTAAGAGTAACCCAAATCTCTTCACTCACACTTCCAATGCATTAGAATTACTGTGTGTTCTTATGATTGACATAGGCTTGATAGAGAATATAGTAAGTTATAGTTTGTGTTGCCAGGTAAATTTAGAAATACTAGTCTAAATGAGACTTGGAGAAGTCATGTCAAAGAAAAAAAAAACAACTAATATCTATTGTCAAATTCTTCTTGAATTGGGATTGATACTCTCTACAAGTTGTAATATTGCAGCCTTAAAAAATGAATGATTCAAACTCACAACTCGGTTCGCATACTCGGCAGAAGCACGAGACATAAATAGAGATACCATTAAAAAAACTGTTGAATATTTTCCTCCTCTGAAATTTATTCAAGTTTATGCTGTTCACATACTTCATTCAGCAGAGACAGGAAACTGTTTGCAATATGAGTGAGGCAGATTATGAGAACAGTGTTGCAGAGTTCATTACTAATTCATGTTATTGAACCCCGCATCAGAAAACTAAGGACGGTAGGAGGTAACTTTTCCTCGTATCACCCTGACAACCTACCACACTAGTGTAAGAAATTTTGCATGGAATGTTTGGCTTGAAAACAAGGTTAAAAGAAAGGCAGTCGTGGTTGCTTGCCTGTGTGAACTATGTTGGTCATGCCCAAAGTTTTTTCTATGAAGATTGGTCGTTCTCTGTTAGGTGGTAGCAGGTGCTCATGACTGATAATGCCTCTGTACTCTACCCCCATCCCTCGCACACTGTGCCATAAATATACACCAATAAGGGCATCACACATCACTACTCATCATGTATTCCAATCACTACCTAAAAACTCATATCATGGTACAAAGAATCCCTTCAGACACTTGTGCAAACCCTATTGCAACCACCTACTCACACAAGCCCCAACTTCACAGAAAATAAACAACTCTATTTCAAGAATGTAATTGTAAAGAAGGAACATTGACAAACATCCCAATGGCCCTTAATCCCGTATGCAACTTCCAACTAAGACTTTAAAAAAAAACTAACTCATGACAAATACACACACTAACATGGCCAAAATATCTGAAATACTGAAAAACAATTTCATTCCTCATAATACTAAATTAAAATTAAATAAATGTTCCTATAAAATCAGTATTAACTGCACCATTACAAATTGGCAGATGTCATATTATACCTAACTTAAGAGAGCAATTACTGTAGCAGTGATTGGTTTTGGTCAAGACAAATTTGTCATAAAAATTAAGTTTCCTACTTTTTTAACCAGGTGACTTAGCTAAAACTTTTTGATCTACAAAAATTGTTGCACTGTATTCGTACACAGTTAAAAATGGATGATGTATTTTCTGTGGCTGCACGTATATAGGAAGTTCAGTGCATATAAAACTTTTAAAAAAGTAAGAGGTAAGTATTTTGTAATCATATAAAACATTTTGTACGAGATTTTAAAATATCATACGCATTGTAAATATTGTGTGCATTGATTAATCAGTTTATGTCCATAATAAAGATTTATTATACAAACAAAAGTGTGTGATTTAATATCTTTTACACCACACATTCATAACATAATTGGAAAATACATACATTCATTACACATTTTAAAAATACATTTCAGTTGTCCAACAAAATATTGTTATATTTAAATACTAGACAGTTGAAATTAGATGCCAATTTTATTTGAATTATTGCCCTGATGTTCTCAGCTAATATTTTGTATGTTCCAAATTTTTTAAAGTAAGTGTGTTGTATGTTAGGGTTGAGTGAATATTCTGTATACCAAAACGAAGATGAAAAATGACAACTTAATTTTTGTTTCAGTAAAAAATTTGGTAACCGAAAGTTGTTTGCGAAATGAAAATTCTCCTTTTCAACATTTTTAGTGTTTAATGAATGTTCATTTAGTGCACCAGCAAAGAACATTTTTGCCTATGCATAAATCTTGTTTTTTTTAATTATTCTATAACTGGAGAAAAAACTACATAAAATGAAAATTTAAATGTAGGCAAGATCTCCTTTGGTAAATACTCCATATTTCAAATATTTTATGTTTGATTTTGCAAAAAATTTGTTATAACTAACAACTGCTAAAATGTTACGAAATTTGTTTATCTTTCATTACGGCTGACCACTAATGATGTAGTTTTTCATTTTCGTTTCAGTTTCACAAAAGTTCATAACATATCTTTCGTTTTCATTTTGTGAGAAAAAGAGGTTCATTCACACAACCCTATCGTATTTTCTCATCCTCGAGCAAGAGTTTAAAACATTCAAAAATTCTATTGGTTATTTGTTTGGATCTTCAGTTTTGAAGCAACAAGAGTAAAATCTCGAAATAGACATATGAGAAGGGACAAGGTGATTACTGCTGAAATTAGTTGGACTTGAGACAGTTCTGAGGGTTTGCCCTTATTTCTGAGTGGCAAACTGAGTTGTATAATGTATTGCAATCCAGGAGTCTCATTTCAATCAGCTTTGACACCCTGGTAAACTCTTATGTCAGCCATGACATGAAGCTACAGATGAGATTAAGGATACTGAGGTCTCATGAGAAGACGGAGACTGAGATGTAAACAACAACAAAATACTGTACACTTACTATCCAGAACAAGAACCATCAAAGCCTAGACAGATTTTGGAATAAAGGCTCTCTGTAAGCGTCGAGGTGCATTTGGAGGTAAAAGTCAGGAACCTTATATTTTAACATAATTAGGGCTTGCTGAATGCAATCAACCTGGTTCCCAAGTCGAATTCCGAGAGAATGACTATTTAATAAGCAAAAACAAAATGACAGACAAAGTGTCATTTCTGTTCAATATTACCAAGCAAGTACTTCAATATAATGTAAATACATGGGCATAATAATTATTTACCATACATCTTTCATCTCGGAATGAATGTACAACACTGGTCATACATCCCTAGAGTCTGTTTAATTGTTACATTCATATTGAGACAGACATTCAATCCTATAGGCCTATTAATAGTTCACAACAAAAAAAAAATGGGAAGTAACATGTCTAAGATAATGTTTAAGAATATTGAAGCTGGGTCAATTATAAACACTTCACGGAAAATATCAGCCTGTTTGGCTTAACTACATAAAATTTATTCAAGGTGTATGAGCCTTATCATGTGTCTGTTGCTGACACACACACACATTGACATGCACCTGAGTTCTGATTTGCAACATTTGCAGCGTCGACTCTCACACCACTTCTGGCACGCACATGAAATAATTTCCGGGCAGCTTTCAGGTATAGCCTTCAGTCACATGGAAATAGGCTCTAGTCCTAAATTACCACGTTTCCATCCCATTTCCACAGCGCAGGAAGGTTAGGCATAGAACAATGGGCATTTCTTCACACCATAGCTTGATAGTGTGCTCACATCAAATGAAAATGAAGAGCATCACTTGTTGGAAGAATTGCTTCTCGTTTACCTGTCTTCGAGAACAAGATATGTCTTGCTGAATCAACAGAGTCTGTTGTGTGCACATTATATATGCTGCAAACGAAAGCTTCTGCAGATTTGATAGTCTCCTCAGTGAGTGTACCAATGGCCAGGTTCTTCAGCAGTTTGTGGTGCTCTTTGAAAACCTTCCAAGATGAGCATTTGGTATGATGGGAAAAGTAGGAGGTGATGTCACACCCAGTTAAAGCATGAAATTGGAACAATGTTGCAAACAGATCATTTGGTAGATTCTCAAAAACAGCTTTGATTGGTATGTAATGCCGCCTCTTTGATGTACCTGACATCATCCAAAGATGGGCGAACTGTGCACGCTTGCAGTGGGAAACCAAAAGCAGGAGAACATCTGTGTCCCATGATGAAACAACCACTGTCCTAAACTGGCTCTGCATAACGTGCAACATGAGCCTCGTATCTGCTTCTTCATGTGTTGATTTCAGTGCATTTATATCAGTAGTTCCTCTAGATGACCTAACCTCAAATTTGTCCGTGAACCCTCCTGCAACTACAATTTCCTTGTCCTCTGCTTTATTTTTGGCTACTGCAAAATAATTGTCCCAGTTCTTTTGAAGAAGTATATCGCAACCCTCAATGAGTTGTCTAATCGATTGAGTGGATTTGATACACCTTTTTCTGGTAGCACTCTTGATAGTCTATTCTCTGTACCTGTCGAACACATCTTCTATCCGTTGATACCTGTAGCCTACTTTTAGCACTGTCATAACGTACATGTCATCCAGATTTCTAAAGGTTAGTGCGTTCTCTGGCTTTCCCAGGGCTACCACAAGTGCTTGTCCATCAATGATTAGGCAAGATGAAGTTTCGTGAAGTTGAACTTCTGTTATCAAATCTGTCAGAATAGATTTGATCCCAGTACGAAGTGTACCATTCATTTCCATAAGGGACAAAGGAACTGGAAGAAGTTCATGTTTTAGAACATTTGGCAAGTTAACAGTCGACCAGCTTTTTAAGTAGTAATTAGATGTTGAAGGACATTTCTGTCAACCTTCAAGATGGTTTTATTGTCTTTGTCCTTAGTGTCGTCACCCACCTCATATAGAGAGGCAAATGTTTGCGCTTTATTCCTCTTGAGATTTGCACAGAGTGAAACATGTGGCTTGTCGTGTAGCATTGAAAGAATCAAGTCTCTTTTGGACAAAGTCATTTATTTCCTCTTTTCCAAGTTGTTTGGCGTAAAGTAGTGAGTCCTGGATTGAATTGGTTGCCAGATCTTTTGTTGCAATGTTTTGCAATAACTCTTGGTGTGTAAGAGTGGAAAACACATTGAAGCCTTGGAAGGTCTATACCAAGGCACTCTCACTATCATTATCACACTTTTGTCGAGACTTGATTACTTCATTATGGAGGTAGGTATTCCCAAGACGAAGATTGAACATTGCATGTGTGCTAGCTGCAATGTGAGAGCTCTGGTTATATGACAACATCCACCTGCACAGCGCTGATGTTTTCTTGGTGATACCAATGATTCCACCACCTTCTTTTCCTGTGCCATTTATCCTCTCCATAGCTTGGTCAGGATCAACTTGGTTGAAGGTTTGAGAAGATCTCTTGACAACAAAATTGCCCTTTCAAAACTCTGATGGCACTGCATCTGGAAGTTGATGCATGTCAGCTACATATATTGCACCCCATATTGCATAATTAAGGTGGTCATATCGCTTGAAGTATGGCAATATCTGAAAGAGATAGTGAAGATAGAGATCCCAATACCATCGTGCTGGACTCAAGTGAACCACAACAGTATTGACACCATGTCCATATACTGCCACCAGAAGATGAAGTTGACATCCTCAGATTTACTTTCAATAAAATTGTCAAGAAGCTTACAAACTGTTTTCTGCATAAGAAGTGATACCAGTTCTGGGATTCATTCATGTGTTTCATCATTGACTAATGTGAAAAGCTCCATGTGGTAGTTATTATCTGCTTCAGCAAGATATGACAGAAATGTTGGCATAAGAATTCTCCACAAGGCCTGTAATGTGAGTTTGTGAGCCCTCATACTCTTATTGCATGCCTTTCATGCGAGAACAAGTTCAACTGCACCTTGCCCCAACAGTCCACTTTCGAACCACACCACAACTAATCCAGATCCACCCATGTGTTGTCCTATCGCTTTTATGAAATTCATTGAGATATGAAGGCCACCAAGGCGTGGAATTAATTTCTCCTGGTATTCTAGAACAGACCACTTTAGCTCAACAAGTCTGCAGTATAATGTTTCATCCACTGTGATGATTGTATGTTCCTGCCCAAAATGTGAAGATATTGACATGCATCTCTTTACAACTGTATTTAAAGTATCTAATTCATGAGCTGGAGCTAGGATTATGGGTAGGTATCCCACAGCTGTCTGCTCTGGATTTACTGATGAGTTGGATTGATTGAATACTGTCCAGGAAGGTCTTGTCTCGGAATCTTGGTGACTCGGAAAGAAAGCTACGTCTGTAGCTTCTGCTAGTTTCGAGCAATCATTATCCTCTTCATTGAACCATGTTATATCAACAGGTACATTGAATACTGGTTCACATGTGTTAGGAGTAATACCGGCAGGATGCAGCTCCCCAAGGACATTGGGGACAATGAGGGAATGCCTGGTAGATGGCTGAAGCACCTGCAGAGCAGCATCTGTTGTCAGGCTCCATTGTCAAGCAGCCATATGGGTTGCATGAAAAGTATTTTTCCCATCGAGTGTCTCATCCAAGATATCAATATTGTCACATGTGTAGTGGATAAATTTGTTCATCACAGTGTTTGGTGGAATTACTGCACCAGCTGTTTAATATAATATTTTCAAAGTGCTCTTAGCCAATGAGGTGTCTAATTGCAAGACCTGCTCATAGCTCAGGCAGTGTCCAGCCCTGTTGAAAAGTGTAACGAGATCTTTTGACTGCGTAGCATGATGCAGTGTACTGGCGAGGCCAACATGTTTAGGAGTGCATTTTTTGCCCCCACTGACACCATAAACAATATCTTGTGCTACACAGAGAACTTTTCTTTGATATGCTCTTCCTCATTTACATCACTATTATAGTTTATGGACTCTTGACCACCAAATATAATTCTCAATAGCATGTGTAAACTATCTCGTATGCATGCCGGTCAAGAGGCTGGAAGAATGTAAAGAAATTACCTAGCTGTGACTGCAACTTTTCCTTGAATGTTGTGCTTCTACTAAAGTAGAACTGTTGAAGTCTGGTAGATGATTCCCCAGCCAGCTCCTTATAATTTTCCCAGGCATCCCCAAGAAGAATTACAGGACCTTTGTAAGCTGCTTGATGTAGCTCCTTACATAGCCATATCAAAGCAATGTCTGTGTCGGATGATACTTGCTTTGTTTTTGAGGTCGATCTGGTGAATCTTCTTAGACAGTTGATATTATATTTGGCTTCCACTGTTATGAAGTCTATCACTCCAGCCAAGTGAATGGCAACATTGTAGTCAAGATGAGAAGCCAGAAGAATTCTATCACTCATTTCTTTTGTTATTATTGAGCTCAGGCGTTGTTTACTATCACTGATTTGGCAGAAAATGCATGCTGCCCAGTTAACAGGTTGCACCCCTTTCCGCAATGAAGGACTGTCCCCAACTTCAACATGAATGCTACTGTAACTTGCTTCCCCCTTTGAGTACTGTGCTTGAGTTACCTGTAAATGTTTGATTTTACTCTTGTCCATGAAGTGAGTGTAGCACAACTTGTGCCACACAGGTGTTACAGATGCGCCAGCATTTAACACATTTTCAAGATGGTCAATTGCTTGTATATTGTTAGAGTCCCTTAACTTCCTTCTGGTGCATGCAGCAGCTTTTAATATACAAACTTTGTTTTTATGGCTTTGGCAGAACATGCATAAGCTATAATCAACAGGGGAAGCCCTCGTCAAGGAAACGACTGTCTCCATCGTCACCCGTTGAGAAGAAACAATGGATTACAAAAAATTCAATAAAAATTTTGAGAATAAACACAGAACAGTGGCAATTACAAGAAAACAATATAAAACAAATGTAGATACCACCAGAACTACACGTTAAGTACTATGACGTATAGTACATGGACAGAAGATTATAACATATTGTAATTATAGTGTGCAGTTTTGCCGGCAATTTTGTTTATGCTTACTATAAGGTTAAATATGCACAAGCTCAAGCCTACAGGTGAACATCTCATCAAGAAAATCACTGGATTGATTGTCATTTGAGAAGAAACAATATAACATAATAACTGTAATAATATTTTTATAAATATACATAGAACATCCACAATTGCAAAACAACAATGTATAACAAATGTTGAATCCAACAGAGCGTCAGACTGCACATTAAGACATAGGAGATAGTGTACATGTACTTAAGCTTATAATTTAATTGCCAGTATAGTGCAATTTGAAGGTCATTTTGTTTATGCTTGCTAAAATATCAAAAACAAAAAATTCAGCTTGGGAACCACGCTAATTGAATTCAGCATACATTAATTATATTAAAAAATGAGGTTCCCATCTTTTACCTCAAAATGCAACTAACATGCACATTTATCAAATACCTGTCTAGTCTATCTACTCTTCAGAAACAGCAGATAGATTTAAGTTGCCAAGATCCCCAACTAACTGTAGGTGTAGGTTCATCCACATTAGTCATGAAAAGGCAAGGGAGTCCAACACTGGAACCACAAACTTCAAGACAATACTTGCATCTTGACCTGGCAGGCATTATCACTTGCTTATTTTAAGCAGTTTTGTCGATATTGGTTTACTAATATTAAAATGTATTTTTATTGTTTTAATATTTTTACCTCTTAGTTTTGGTGAGAGACAGTAAGGGTGAGTCCCTGTGTAGCTGCATGCAGATTAACCAGGCATACGTCAGTTCCCAGAAGGTGCATGTTATTCTCAATCACTCACTGTAAATTACTAATGTTGTTTGAAAGTGGACATTTTGAGTTGGAGCAGCATACCGGGTACACTAATTGCATGATAGTCTGAGAAGAATGACAATATTTTATGCATGTCAATGATAGTACATAAATTGCATACCTGTGAAGCTTCTGTCAGGTTGCCCAACATTGTGATTGTCCTTCTGTCTCATCTCTGTTCCTCCAGCAAACCAATCATATCTCTGATAAAGGTCCCTAATACAAGTTTCCCTTTTTTGACTGTATTTTTTGACTAACTTTACAAGCTTTTGCGGTATAATCTTTTTTGTGATTTGGTTTCTCCAGATCCATTTTGCAATTCTGTTGTAGTTTTAACCTCCTATCCATGCCTTTGTTACTTCGCCATAATTTTTTTAATGTTTGTACATACAGTAGAGGTATGAGAAGATGCAGTTCTAGATGCAGCCTGGAATGGTGGCCACTCAGAGACGGCCACATAAAGCACATGACCTGGTGGCAGCTGCATGCAAGAGCCATAGGAGCTGTGACTCTGCCACCATTGCCGGTTAAAAATACTGGTCATCCAGTTGATGTCAATGGATCAGCAAACATTTGTTTTTGTTCTCCCGATTTCACATTTAATTCCTTGTACTATAGCATTCAGAAGCAGGCACCCAGGATATTTTTACCCAGATCAGATCTCTGTGTGTACATAAAGTGTTGACTTGTGCTTTAATGAGCAATTGTGTGCTGTAGCATTGCAACAGCAAATCCAAGGGAAAATGAATAGGAGGGGGTTGCATAAGGAAAAGTACTTTGTTCTCAGTACAAATTCTAACGTTTTTTGCAAGTGTTTGTTTTGGTTTCTGCATATCAAATGCAATTTTGTCAAATAACTTATTTATATATGCAACTTAAAAAGGTCAGCACCTTTGTAGCACTTCGGCATCCCCGCATGCAACACAAGGTATTACTGGCAGGCAGTAGATACAACATTTTTGGTTTATGCATCACCTGTGGTAGTAAACTAAACAATAATCAACCAGGTAGCAACTCCACAGACATGAGGCTGAATCACCATCCAGGCCCACTGAGGTTATCTTCAGTCTGCAGAGAATCAATCTGCTGCATTCAGAAGCATTCTCTTGATTATTTACTTAACATGTTAAAATCGGTGCTGTGAGTTGGTTTACTATCCCTTTTGTGAGGAAATTGTAAGTTTATTTGTGTCAGTTTTAGGTTATATTAAGTTGTAATAGTTCAGAAATATTTGTGAGGTTTCCTTGCTAAATTCTAATTACTGAAAGAAATAGTATGTTTACCTTTCCGGTCATCATTATCTTTTGTTCCTGTGTTAGTTTTTAAAATAATTCTGCTTTTTTATGGAAAATCCTTTTTGATATTGTGAAGATTCAATTTATTAATATTAATCTTATTTTTCAAACAAAAGTAAATGTGAAATCTTTTTGTTAGGGTGTTTATCATCAGTCTCTCTTACACTTATTGCATCATACTTTAAGATTTATTCAGCTTCGGAAAGGGTACAAACTGTTGATGATGGGAAGAAACTGTATTATTTTTAAAACTTTATTTAAATCGTTACTCATTAGGACTATTGTTACATATAGAAAAATATTTTGGAGGCTAATAAAATGACATAATTTAAATATTTTGTCCAATACATTTGTGACTAATTGGTATTTCTAAATTTGTGTTTACTTACTAACAAATATTGAACTTTAGATATGATTTATTTCTTAAAAGTTTTCATAATGATAAACAAATAAAGGAGTGACCTAACCTCATTTTAGGTGTTTATCAAAAATATAACTTTCATCTTATTGTGTATTGTTTTTATGGCACACTATGTTTTCTTATAAAACCAAGCGTAGTAAAATAATTTATAGTAGTTATGTGTTGTTGTCCGGGGTCAATTTTGTTGGTGTGTTACTTTCCGACCACAAAATTATAGATTTGAATGTTATAAGTCATGGATGTCTGTACCTTTTTATGTGTATGTTTTAGGCAATGTCTAAATTGGCTCAGGAAGTCCTCTCTTATGTTCTCAATCTCGCATCTGTGCACAATGATGCCATTCTTTTGCTGCCTCAGTTGCTCAAAGAGTGTACGAAAGAACAAGAAAACATGTGTGTAACTTGTCGTTCTCTTGCGTGTGGGTTGAGGTTACTCCATAAGTCAGATAAGTTAAATATTGCAAAGCCACTATATTTAAAAGTGAATTTATCTGAATTGTAACTTATTTTACTTTGTATATGTAAAAAAAAATTTGCCTTTCAATGACGAGTGTTTATTAAATATTTCAAGAGTGTTTTATCATACTTTAGTTTCACCAATAACAGTTGCTTAATATTTTGAAACTACTCAAAAGATGTCGATAAATGTTATTTTGAATGTGTACACATTTTCTGGACCATTATTTATATACTATTGTCCAAATATTTTAATTGAATTTGCTTTGTTTACCATAAAGTGAGTGCATAGCTTGACTTGGCGAGAGCAAGATATAGATAGAGATATATAAAAAGAGAGAGAGATATAGATATATACTCTCTCTCTATCTCTCTCTCTCTCTCTCTCTCTGTGTGCGTGTGTGTGCGTGCGCGCGTGCATGCGCGTGCGTGCGTGTGCGTGCGTGCATGCATGTGTGTGTGTATATATATATATATATATATATATATATATATATATATATATATATATATATATATAGGGAGGGAGGGAGATATGGATATGGATATATATATATATATATATATATCTATAAATATATATATATATATATATAATATATATTATAGAGATATAGATATAGAGAGATATATAGATAGAGAGAGTGCACATATGTACGAGGTGCACATGTAAGAGCACGTGTGTGTGTGTGTGTGTGTGTGTGTGTTCTCTCAAGAAATAGTATTCATTGTTTAAATTCAGACATGGCCTATGTTAGTAGATTCCTGGCAGAAAGTACGGGTGTAAAAATGGAACAGTTAAAACAAAGAAGTTGTAGGCTTATAAACTTTTCCAAGAAGAATAAAAATATTGAATAGTATTAAAAAATGTTGAAATATTTAGTAAAAATTACATATCTCAAGATATTAATTAATAATTGACGTGTATTGCAAATATATTTACTATTTCATATGTGATTTAACCCAACTTCTTTCCCATGTTTTCCTTTGCTGTCACAAATTGCCCTCACCAAAAGTTTGCTCTTTCATTTTCCTGAACACTTCACTTATTCTCACAAGTAGTTCTTGAAAGAGGACGCTTACAAGGGTTTTAGTCAGCAAACACCCAGTGTTCCATGTTCCTCATGCAGAAATCATATATTGATGAGGTGGCAATCTACTTGTTTGATGTGTGAGCAGCTGTAATGCATCCTGAAGGACAGTGTTTGCCCTCATTACCTGATCAATGTAATGATGGTAACTTGCTGCAACATTAATGGCAGCGTGCTTCGCACACACCTTGCTCGACTCTAGCGCTACAGAGACTGACGTTACATCCCTCTTAAAAGGTATGTCATCTTCTTTCACTGCAAAAGTATACAGTCATAATAATATAAAATTTTCTGTATAAGTTTTCCTTGTTGCAAACAGACGTCATGTGCAAGCAAACCAGTAATACATCTCTTGAGGAACTTTCAACTGACCTGTTTATTTTTGGTTACGTGCCAGCTGGGGGCGTCAGGGATTCTGGGTTTAATTCCTGGATAAGGTATGGATTTGTGTGTCATTTTATTGCAAGTTTGAGCAAGTTAATAACTGTCATTATGAGGGTAATCATTAGCATAAGAGTGGGAAAAATTCCTGCCATTACTTAGAAATTTAGACTTATGTTTTTGAAAGTTTGGCTGTCTCAGTGTAACATGTGCCAGTTTTATTATGTTCTATCATGTACCTTAATAGTTCAAGGAAATTCGAGAATAAATTTAATATGTATATTATATTTACATATATGTGCATCAATAAATATTTATCTATATATTTATTCTTCACTTTCCTTGAAAAATTTACATATACATATATGTGTATACACACACGGGTTTGTGTGCATGTATGTGTGTGAAGGTAATGCATTTGTGTATGATGCTTTCTGAGAGACAATATTACTATTAATAAATAAATTCTTAATGTATAGTACCAGTCGGTTGTGGTGAGCATCAACAAGTAGTGTCTTTCCTGAAGATATCCAGCAACTTGATTAGATTAAGTGTGCTCCAGCCATAGTATATGGCACACAGCAGGACCAATGTATCAAATGAGTATTCATGTGTCGTCCATCACCTGCCAACTGCTGTATCTTATTGCAATTGATTTTGTAATCAGAACAGCTAATGATGGAGAGAGAACATCACTCTCTGACAATGGGCAACATGAACTGGTCAGTCAAGAAGTGGGTTGTATGACGAGGTGGCAGGGTGAGTTGTGCTAGCAACCAGTCCTCACTACTGCTCCGTGAACGTCCACCACAGCTCCATCCTGTCTCTGCTCTCTTTTAGATTATCTAGTTCGTAAGAAACACCACATTATTTTACTGTGACAATATCACTTTTTATCTGTGCTGCTCTATTTTTTCCTTATTAGAGGAGTTGTAAAAGTTATGATTGGGTTTGACTTCCCATGCTGTTGTAATGATATGTTTAGTTTGACATAACATATTAATTGTGTAGCATACTCAAAGCCACTTAATTCTCTTAAATTACTAGTTGTACTCAGGGGTTGGGCTTGAGCCATTACTGTCAGCTTCCTGACCATGTGATCAGGCTGCCCTGGTAAGCATGCAACCATGGGCATAGTGGAGAGATGATGGATTGCCAGGCCTCCTTCACAAGGCATGAAACTGTCCAAAAGTGTGTTGAACTATTGCAGCACCCCTAGGCTGGAAAAGGCATGCTGTCCACTGATGCTTGGGAAAGATGAAACTTTACAATCATGGTACTATAAGGTGCAACATAGACACAGGCTGCTTACTAATAACTTTGATCTGTGGTGTGCTGAGGGAGGTGTGGCAAACATTCTTGACATGTGTCACTGTATTGATTGTACCTCTGTCCTAGCAGTAAACGTGTTGCGATAAGCAGCAATGAAAAGGAGCATCATGAACTCTGCTCTCCACAAGCTGGCAAGGCACTGTTTGGAGTTCAGCAAGGCCACAACTTTGCATGGACTTAAGTACATCACAGAAGAGAGGCGGCACTGGTTCGAGAGGTATCTACTCATGTCCTGTGGTAGCACACTGCAGTTTACCACATTTATGCACATTTCTGTTGTGACAATGATGCAGTCCATGCGTAACTGTGGACAGTTCTTTGCCTCTTTCATTTGACTCTTCAGCTGCAGGTGCTGTGTGGCTGGTTTCATTGGCAACAGCCACTGAAAGCAAGGTTGCTATATGCTGTTCACACTAATATGAGCACTTTTGAAAGCCCTGCTTAACATCTATTTGTATGCATATGTGTATTCCTCGAACATAGCCATGGGCCTCATCACTTTATTCATTTGTTGGCGAAGCAAAACTTTTGAAATTATTAGAAAAGTAAATATTTTACAAAGCTGCTAATTTTTACACGTTGGTGCATTAAAAAATACAGAAAGCAAAATAAATAATTTAAGTTGTCACAAATGGTTACCAAACCCTTTTTATTCAATGTAAAGATATGGAACTACTCTCCATCCTTCATTACCAACTTTACTGGGCGCATGTCATGCAGCGAGCCCGTTAAAATATATGCAGGCAGGAACCGTGATATTTTTCTAACGTTGATTTCAAAAGTGCACACTTTATCATGAAGAGCCTTTACAAGGTTACCATAACAATTTCCTGCAGATTCATTGGGGTCTTAGTACTCTATAGCAATTATTTTTGCTTATTTGCTGTTTTAAAGAACCAGCTGACAGCATTAACACACAACAAACAATAAGCAGTTAAATAAAATAACTGCAAAACAAAAATTTAACAAAGCACTGTTAATAAACAAATAGTCACAACATTTTTTAATTTAAAAACGAGAAAATTCAAACCTATGTTACATATTTAAATGTAACGTACATATTAAAATTAAGAAAAATAATAAATTTTTCATGGAACATTAATGAGTACCTTCCAAGTAATAGGCAATAAGAAATGTGCATATTAACAGATTTTTATAGTGGCCTTAAACAAAAAAAAAATATTAATTTTCAAAATGTTGATTATGTAGATTTGTTCATTTATGTCCAGTAATGTAAAAAAAATTTTGAATTTGTGGGTAAGAGTCTGCACTTTAAATCAATTTAAAAAAAGTTTTAAAAATTAAATAAATTGATTAAGGTTGTTTTGTCAGTGTCGTGATGAGGGCTGGCCTGTTGCAAGGCCTGGCATTGTTTAAGCCGTCCATACACGGTACCCAATTTCTGCTATCTTCTGTTATGTCCATAGGTACAACAAAAGGCATAAAAGTTTCAATAGCAGGAGAGAAGAACGAATGCATCAGTTCATACCAACATGTTACCTAAAGTGCTAACAGAAAATTGTAAATGGCAGGCAAAAACAACTCGCAAATGGTAGATATTTCGCATTTGGCAGGGGTACAAATGCAATCAAATATTATATGTAGGAGCTTTGTGGTACATCCAGAAAGTACAAAGACAATTTTTTTTCCTGAAGACTGTATTTATTTAGGTTTCTGAGTACAAGTACTATTAATGTATGGAAAATAATATTAGTAATGTACTGCCTATATATAAAAAACAAGGTACTGTTTTCATATTTATGTACAAAGGACATTTACGTGACTAATTCAAACACTATTAAATTATTAAAATATTTATCTTTAACAAGTATAATAATCATTCTTGTGCTTTCCGTAATTAAAGAAGTTTATACGGTTGGGTGACTAAAAGAAGGGGAAAAATATCACAATACTAATAATAAAGCTTTTATGAGTGTGGGTAACATCACTCATGCTACATTAATCAAATTATGCTTTTACATGACTGGTTTGCATCTTGTGTGTAGCACAGTGGGTTAGTGTGTAGGTTTGTACCACAAGGCTTTTGGTTTTAGGAATTCAAATCTTCGTCATGTAACAAATAAGTTATTTTATGTGATACATTATTGTCGTTTATATTTTATGTTATTGTCAGAAAACCATTATTTCTATAATTTCTTTGTATAAAAACAATAATACACAAGTAACTGCACAGTGCAATTGGCTGCCTGTGGTTATTTGATTTAGCTTTGGTTTGTATTATTATTTTTAGACAAAGATATTGTAGAAGTAAGAGTTTTCTGGCAATAACTTCAATTATTAACAGCAATAATGTATCACATAAAATTATTAAAAAAGTTTCTCGACACAGAGATTTTAACTCTAAAACCTAAAATTATGCTGTGCGAACCTGCGCACCAACCCACTGAGCTACGGACACAACTTCCAAGATATGCTGTGTAAAAGGTTATATATATGATAAAAGTCCATAGTTATCATGTATTTGTAAAGTTGTGTATATTGTTGTATTATGACACATTTCCCATTACTTACTCATACATTAAGTTTCATTATGTACAAAAACACGTTTTACAGAAGACGTAATTTTTTTGTAAAAGGATATATATGCCTCGAGGTTGTTACTCGGGTGTCTGCCATCTTGTTTGCCCCAGCTCCATGGGTATAGCAGAAATTTAGAACACGTTCTATACGAAAACTGTTATACCAGAAGCCAGACCCCTCTTGGAGGGGGCTGGATTGTAACATACACGGGAGCAGAATCGCTAGCAGAAAATGGGTATGAAAACAGCTGTGGAAATGGGTATCGTGTAGGGCTGGCTTTAGCAGTTCAGAAGGTAACATGGTGCCAACAGTGGACAGAGGTCCAAGTCCAGTCACGGTGGGCACTGCCAGGGTAGCTCAGTGCCTGGTCCATTGCATGCAGGCAACAACCGCACTTCTCGGAACAAGGATGGAATTTTAATTACAGTACCTCATATGAATGGAGCATCTCTCCCCTTTCTCACTCCTCTCCAACAGTATATAAAAGGTGCAATGTACTTGCAGCTGAGGATTGTTTGCTGCTAGTGTGCCATAGCTAGGTTTTCCTTTTTTAATTCTCTCTAGGTATCCTGTAACAACTGTATTCCAACTAAAATGATTTCTAGACCAAGGCCAGGATAGGACCTTTTAAAATTTAACATGAGATGTGCTTACATGAAGAGTGTCTCTGCAGTACTTAAAGTAAACAATAACTACAGCTTCCAGAGACTATAGGCTCATGTTTGCGAGACAAAATACGTGACGAACACTGCGACAAATTAAAATGAAGAGCCCTAAGTTAATAATGCATGCTTCAGGTGTTTACAATCACACAAATCATTTATAACTAATTGAAAAGAAATTAAATACCATGGAATGTTTTCCTTATAGCTTGAAAACTAATTTAATACACACATAGTGTAAACAAAATAGCATTTATGTAAATAATTACACAACACAAACATCTATTTATAATTTACTATGTGGCAGCAAAATGCCTGAAAGTAACTATGCTTTGCTACTAGTTGTTACCCTGTCCTCGTTATCAGTATTTGCATTTTGTGTTAAGCTGAGCTCTTTGAAAGCGAAAATGGCACTAGGCATTCAAAGGTTCTCGAAGGGATATTCACAAAGAAAATAAATAAAGCCTTCAATATTCAAATTGACAGGCCTTAAAATATGGTTAAAGTTAGTGGATTGTTAGGTAAATAAACATATCAACAACCAGGCTTATTTCAATACTACATATGTGTGCTTCATTGCAGCTTTCTAGAGTCCAAAATCAATAAAGAACAATAATTTAAACCCTTAACAATCTACTCAAAAATTTAATGTTTCATATATGGACAGCAAGTGCCCAACATTAATCTACAAATTAAATTTGATCATTGGCCTAGTAAAGAATATTTATGTAATTTTATTAAATAATAGACTTATGGCATACTTTTTTATATAAGGGGACCAGTCCATGTGTGAATTAACTTAAGTTATGCATTAAATATACATTCATTGAATATAAATTTTGTTGATCCTATCAGACAGAAAGAAGCAACAATTTTATATTAGTGTTCTTAAAGTTATTTGGTTGAATGTTCTTCAGTAGAGTATATTTTTGAAAATCTCAAGTCTTTAATATTGTAACTCAAAATGATTTTTCTTAGCAATGCAGAAGCATGATTGTGATTAAAAATAGTAGAATCTGAGGTATGCTATGAAGTTTGATAAATTGGCCAAAAGGAAGGCATTTCAATGAGTGAGCATCACAGGCTTAAGGCTGCACCACTCGTAGGATGCAACTCCTTAATTCTACGATGTGATAGATTTATCAGACCGGTGTGGATTCATTGGAACAATGTAATCTTTGGTCCCACTTTCAACACAATTGAAGGTGCACCAGAGACTTACTGAGAATGTGCAAAATGGCAGAACAGACATGGATGATATATTATATTGGGGAGAGAACAGGGTGTAGTGAAGCAATTGGCCATTTTGTGGGTAGAGATGGGAAAAAATGGTGTAATGAATATTATGCGA